>CM038675.1:721577176-722781096 GCA_021605145.1 Aegilops bicornis
CCCTTACCTTCACTAGACCATATAGGGGAACCACTCATTCCTGTCAAAGACCGAGAATTCGGTAGGACAAACAACTTGGTAGGGTATTCACTCTCCTTAGTCTTTATGAGCATTAGAGTACTTAATGCTAGCGTTACCGATAATGCCCCTTACTTCATGTACATTATTTCCACTTGTAATGGAGGCGGGGTTGGGGTTACGGCAGCACTCTATATAAGCCACCCCCTCCTCGCAGCACAAAGATTCCTTTCCCCTGTAATTCCAACACACACATAATCCAATGTCGACCGCCTCAAAGACGAACTGTACCGAGGCGATAGGGGCTATTACTTCCTCAGAAGGGCACGAACTTCGTAAACGTCTCGTGTGTACATCTTAGCATATAGCTAAGATCTTTGCCTCTCCATACCTACCCCCCCTTTCTCTTTTGTCGACCTTAGAACCCACGACAGTTAAATTTGGTGCCCAAGCCGTGGGGCAGGTGTCTTAGCGACTCTGTTGGTGAAGTTGCAAGTTTTTTCGATCACCACCATCATCATGGTTTTCCGGCCAGCCGGATTAGGCTGAGGGCCGCGAGATCCGTCCTCAAGGCAGCTGTCGCCGTTTTTAAATCGCCGGCGACTCCGCATAGCCAACTTCAAAGCTCCCACGGACACCCGAGGCGCTCCCGTCCGAGGCGCGCACTTTTCAGCGTCGCGTTCGTGGCATTCTTCCTCAGCGGCCGTCGGCTTCGGTATCAGTCGGCTCCTGTGGTGTTTCCACTCCCGCTATCCGCCGCCGCCATGAAGCGGTCCGGTCGATCGCAGCTTTACCGGTGGGTGAAACCGCCGCGTTATTTCGGCGATTGACCACTCACCAAGTCGCCCGGCTTAATCGAGCGACCGGCAGAAACTTCTCCACGGCCTGTTTCGATGCAGCCATCGGCGGCTCGCTTGAGGAGACCGCATTCGAAAAGTCTGCGATAGCAGCGATCCCTCGGCGAAGTCTTGATGGTCGATGGGCCTCATGGCCCACCTGGTTTTTCGCCCATTGAGGGCGGCGGAGATGCGAGAAGCGCTGCGATCCCGTCGCATCGTCCACGAAGGAATACCGGCCGAGCCTCCTCTTCGTTGCGATGAGGGAAGAACTTCGTCGCCTGCAACATGGATTACGCTCCCTGCGCCCATCGTTGGAGAAAACCCCGAGGCTTCGAGACCTTGGAGGAAGTCGCGGCAAGCTAATCTAGCTGGCGCACTTTCATTGACCGATAATCTCCGGCGGAGCTCTCGACGAAGCGGCGCTTAGGAAGCGGATCCACGAGTCGGCCGGCGACAAACGTGCTTTTCCTCGCCTTCACCCTAAAGGTATACCACACTCGCTCCGATTCAGAATCTCCGCTGCTTTGCGGCCCGCGCCAGCGAAGTCGATCCAACCTTCCCGGTCGAAGCTGGCGGAAGGTTGATGCAAATCCGGGCTCTGCTACGGGGCGGCGGAGAAGTAGAATACCAGAAGCTCTCGATCACCGCGAACAGAACAGATCCGCTGGCAGCCGAGATCCGTTGCGGCCGGACACGCAGTTCAGATCGCTTCTCGCGGCCCCGAATGCGCCTACTGGCGGCGTGAAGGCGTGGGAAGTTTGATCATCCACACCGTACCGCGTGACAATCGCCGTCGAGGACTCCACGCCTCTCCGAGGAGTGCGTCGTATGTGCCTCGGCGGAGCGATGACATGCGCCATCATGAGTGGTGGATCGCAGAGCTTCGGTCGACCCAAAGCTGGAACAGGGATTTGTGACGCAGGTCTATCCTCGTTCAAGGTTTCAAGTCGACCCGAAGCAGAGCGGTGAGACGAGACAGGCGGAGACCGTCCAAGTGGCTTGGCCCAAGGTGCATGTTTACGGTCAGAGTGTTTAGCGAGCCATCAGTAGTAGTGATTCCTCCCAACTTGGGGTTGGCGTCCCGAAGTCGATAAGTTCACGGCGAATCCAAGCTGAGGCTTGGCTTGAAAGATTACCCGAGTGGCTGTGTAGATTGGAGAGGCGTGGACGGCCGAGATAGTGATGAAGCATCTCCTCTTATGTTGCTGGAAGGGTCGAACCGAGAGCATATTAACTTTCGATTGACTAGGGGCGGTATTCACGGTTGGGGAAGAGCTTTGTGGGAGTGTTCGTGAGAATTTTCAAAGGGCGATGCAAGCGTTTACCAGCCGAGGATTGCCCAAAGTTGCAGCAACCTTGTGTCGCGAGAAGCCGAATAAGAGACTTTGAGGAATCTATCCAAGGGATGGTCCACTTTGCATCACACCGTCGAGAATGTTTCAGAGCATCAAGCTATATGTGCTTTCAAGGAAGGCGTCAAACACAGGGAGTTGGTCTTGAAATTCAGTCGAACTGGGGACATGACTCTGGCTCGAATGATGGAGATAGCCACCTGGTACGCTAACGGGGAAGAAGAGGATCGACTCCGTAGCGGGAAGAGTAAACCAGTCGGCCAAGAGGCGGTGGAGAGTAACTCGGTCGGAAGCAGGCCGTGAAGGCCGAGCTTCGCGGCACACTGGAAGATATCGCCAGCGATGGAATCAAGGCGTTTAGGGAAAACCTAAGGGCCCTCGCCGCTAAGAAGGTGGAAGAGATAAAGATAGGGAATGATGTGCTTTGGATTTGCCGTGCCACATCCACACGAAGAAAGATGAGGAAGAGTAATCTGGTTTACCGAAGCATACCACTTTCGACAATGTGGGCTTCCTAATCCAAAGCCAGTTACAGGAAAGAAACACGCCCAATGAGGAAAAGGAAGAGCAGCAGTCGGACAAAAGCGCAGGGCGTAAGAGGAAGGCGATGGTTATCCCAAAGTGAATTCCCACACTCTCATGATTTTTTGCTGATGTGTTGAAAAGCAAGAAATTGCGATTGAAGGGAGTGTAGGATCAATAACCTAGGCTACTCATGGCTCTCCTCTCCCCTCTCCCTCTTCCTCGCGGGCGTCTCCGGTGTCGAGGCGCAGATCCCGTGGCGCCCCTGCCTCATGCGTCCTCCTCCTCCCCCTCCCCCTCCCCACGCTTGCCTCCTCGGGGCTCCAGCTCACCGTCGTCATGCGCAGCCCTCACTGCTCTGGCCTCTCCCCTCGATCGCTTTCTGTCCTCATCCACCCCCTCTTACCGGGCCTAATAAGTTTTGGGCTGGCTCGACTCGGATGGCTCAGACTTGGATTCAAGGCTCCCTCTCCCCGCCCGCCCGAGTGAATGGTGTGCTCCCCCGGGGCTCTGGGGGCGGCCCAGCCAGCCGGTGCAAGTTCAGCGCCTGGTGAGGGCGCTGACTGTCTGGCCTTTCGTGGAGAAGCAGAGTGGGTGGCGCGCCCGGCGTCTCGTGTGGGCGTCGGGCGTGCCTCGTGTTGGTCCCCGTCTATGGCCCTGAATTGCAGTGATGTCTGCTCGGCGTCGGCTTCGTGCTCTCCGGTGGGTTCTCGTCTTTGGCTTGCCCACCGGGTGCGTGCCTCCGCTGCTCACAGCAGCGTGCCGGGCGCGGTGCCAACTCCTAGATGTTCTGGGATCGGGAGCTCTTGTTAGTGCCCCCTCACGTGGGCCCTTGAGCGGGCCCGATGGGTCTTCTTTGCCCAGGCACAGTGGGCGGCCCGGCAGCAACTTAACTGCAGCGTCCTTTTTCGCTGTTCCCCGTTCCTTCTTTGGATCTGGGCTGGGCCAGTGCCGGCGGGTCAACTCCCCACCCTCTCTGTAAGGCCGTGTACCGATCCGGGCCTGGCTCGGTCCGAGGGGTACTTATGGGTTCCGGAGGGGTTCGGTTCCCCCATTTCTGGGGTTTCCTGCCTCCTCCTCCGAGATCTGTGCTCCGCCACCGGCCTCCCCCATCGGTAACTTGGGTCTGATCTGTTCCTCCACCTTCCCTCTCCCTCTCCTTCCGCGGTGGTGGCGGGCGATGGACCGGCCTCGATGCGCGTCAGTCTGATGCTGGATGGCGGTCTCCGGGCAAAAGCGTGAGTCGTGGCGGATCCGAGTGATGTGGGCCCAGCGCGATCTGGAGTACGAGGTGGCTCTTCTGCAGAAGCTTCAGGCCTGCTTCGCCCGGGAGGTGGGGAATTCGGCGGGCGGCGTCTGGCCAGGCATGTCTCCCAAGCACCTCTGGGTCGGGCCCGTCAGGCGCCTCTCCCCCTGCGTCCAGGTTTGCTCGCCGGTTTACAGCCGACCCACAGGAGGGTATGCGGCGGCGGCTTGATGGGGAGGGCTTCGTCAGGGAGCCTGCCCTCAGCGTCTCCTCCGGCCGGTAGGTGCTGCTGCTCCACAGGCGGGCGCTCCGGTCAGTGAGCTCCCGGCTGGGGTGGGCCGTCCCGCTTCTTCCCCCGAGGCGCGTCGGCGGCTCTGGCTCGGCGTCCTGTCGGCCCCGTGGCGGGGCGGGGCTCCGGATCTGGGCCTGCTGCGGCTGGGGATGGCCTCCTTCCTCCTCCTCCTCGTGGCGCTGGTCGCATCCCTCCCCAACCCCAAGTTTCCAACCCCATCCTCACTTGCTTTGCGTGTCATCGCCCTGGCCATTTCAATCAAGCATGCGAAAACCCTCCTTTGCCTCATCTGCAGGGAAGACGGTCACCTAACGGTGGACTGTCGAGAATCGTAATCAAGCCTCCTCGCTTTGTTCATTATGGCACCGGTCTCCCCGGATGTTCTTCTTTTCTTCGCTTCTAGATAGGGGATCCCGAGACCGCTCCCATCCCTCCCCTATCCAATGTTGGCATTATTTTCGTCTAGTGCTAAATGTATCTCTCCCCGGATCCCTCTCGATGAGCTTAAGTTATGGGATGAGGGTGGATGGGATTGGCAGATCCGCCAACTCCTCAGATTTCGAATTTGCTACAACTTTCCCTCTAAAGAGAGCCTCGGATGATCTCCTCTTGCTCTAGCTTTACGCTGCCTCTGAATCAACTCGTGGTCTCGGTCAAAGCTGCCTCTAACGGATCCAAGGCAATATCCTCCTGTCTGATGTGTGGGTGTTGGTGGAAGATGTCCCTCTCGAGCATACGCTGCAGCTTTCTGATGGCTTTCGGAGTTCTCATCGGTAAACCTATTGAAGTTGACCAAGACTACATTTGGCGATCCCCGGGCCGCCCGGCTTGGTGCATGCGTGGACCCCTGTGCATTCATGGCACCCTCGACGTCTTTCCCGCGGCTTGTGGCTTCCAGCTCCGTGTGCGGGTGGAGGGGGCCTTGGGCCCGGTGTCGCCTCCTCCTCCTCCCCCGCCCCCGGCCTCTGACAATGGAGACAAGATCAAGGATGGGGACGGCTGCCCTGACGATTCCATGCACGGGACTGATCCCCGGTTCACCCAGTCGGAGTGGGATGGCCTCTCACCCGAAGACTAGGACTTGCTCAAGGAGAACGCGCCTGCTGGCAAGGGGGTCCAGGGCTCGGCGCCTGATCTGGGCGGGGGGAGGCGGCTCTTTGCCGAGGGGCGAAGGGCACGCCTTTCTCGGCGGTGTGCTCCAACCTCCCCGCCTGGCCCCGCTTTCTCCTCCCTCCTCTGGCATTGAAGATCTCCCTAGCGGGCCTCAAGGCTCTCAAAAAAAGAAGAAGAAATCTTCCGTCAAGAAGTACTCCGCCAAGAGCCGCAAGGCGTCACGGGTGATTCTAGGCAGTCATGACTAGGCTGTGGCTGCAGTGCTTGAGGCTGATATGGGTATGGCCTCGGGCCCGTCCCTTCCCGTCATGGCTTCCTCAACAGGTTTCCGCCTGTTCCTCGTGCGTTTCTCAAGGGCCCACGGCTCGCAAGAGCGGCCGTGTATCCAACAGTGGTGAGCGGGTGGTCGATCGGGCTGCCCGGCGTGCGGCGGCTCGGGATATGCCCCCTTCAGGTTCATCCCCTCCTCCCTCCCCCTCCCCCCCCCCCCCACGATTTCCTCTCCTGTTCGGTTAGTTCTTCCTTCTCAATCTGATGATCACTTGCTAAATATTTTAAACGACGTGGGTATCTGTTTAGACTCTAGTTTGGGATCCTCGCTCGCCTCTTCTTGGTATTATTAGGGCGAATGAACGCTTAGCCGGATATTGCGAAAGCCAAGGAGGCTAGGTGGGCTCGGGTGCCCCACTAGTTGTGGCCGGTGGGGACGTGGGGAGATGACAGGAGTCATGCTCCCTCGATGGCTTCTGAACGCTGGGTAGGGAAGCGCTCAAAATCCTCGCATGGCCCGAGTAGGTCGAGTAGTCTCCGTATCAAGAACTTGTCGCATAAATGAAGGCGAGATTCTCGAAGATTAGAGGCTTCGCGCTTAGGGCGCAGAGACCAACTTAAGGACTTAGTTCGATCTGAGAATGTAGATTTTATTGGCCTGGTCGAGACCTTCAAACCTTCCTTTTCCGCTAGCGAATTATCGGCAATTGCTGGGATAGATAGATTTCATTGGAATTTTGTGGCCTCGACCGGCATTCGAGTGGATTTTTGCTTGGCTCCAAAAAGATACTTTCGATTTTGTGGCTTTTGACCATGGCATCTTTTGGGCTAGCACGGTGGTCTCTATTCGCTCTCTCAACTCCCCGTGGAAATCTTGGTGGTTTATGGTCCGGCTGATCATGCGATGTCTTATGCTTTTTTGGATGAGCTTAGTATTAAGATTGAATCTTGCCAGCTCCCCCTGTTGATTGGGGGTGATTTTAATTTGCTTCGGTTTCCCTCCAACAAGATTTCTCCTAACTTCTCGTGGCCCTTGGCTGATGCATTCAATGCTTTCATTAGGGACACGTCTATTCGTGAGATTCCGATGGTCGGAGCGCGGTACACTTGGTCTAACCATCACCCCCCATCCGCTCTGTCCTTGATAGAGTTTTTGTTTGCCCTAGATGGGACCCTTTATTCCCTCGTGCAAGTCTTAAGGCCCTTGCCTGTGTTGGTTCCGATCACACCCCCTGCTTCTAGATGATGGTACGCGCTCTATGGGTGTCCCGAGGTTTAAGTTTGATGCCTCCTGGCTCCAAGTCGAGGGCTTCAATGACTTGGTGGCTCAAAAACTTTTGGCTTTCCTTTCTTCTACTCTTCGTTCTTTTGGCCCGATGGACGACTGGCATCAATGCTCCTATTTCCTGCGTAGATTCCTTAGAGGTTGGTCCAAAACCACTTTGCTGAGTCAAGGCGTGACAAAGCAAGGTTGGTGGCTCAGATTGGCGTTTTGGACGATTGTGCGGATGTAGTCGGGTTGTCCTCGGATGAATGGCAAGCTCGGTATGGTCTTGAAGAGGCGTTGTTGGGCATTCATAGGCAGGAGGAAGTTTACTGGAAACAACACGGTACTATCAACTGGACCCTTAAGGGGGATCTGCCCACAGCTTATTTCTTTGCTATTGCTAATGGTAGACGACGGAGATGCTTTATTGATAGCCTTATTATTGACGGTGTCAGGACTTCTGACCTTCCGGTGATTATGCGGCATGTGGTCTCTTTCTTCTCTAGCCTTCTAGCGGCTAAACCTGATCTAGGCTTTAAGTTGGCTGCGTCCTCCTGGCCTCCGTTTGATCAACTCTCGAGCGTTGATAATGAAAGCCTGCTGATCCCTCCTACGGATGAGGAAATTTTCGAGACGATTCGTTCTGCCAATTATAATGCGGCTTTAGGCCCTGATGGCTTCTCCATTCCTTTTTTCGGCATTTTTGGCCTCAGCTAAAAGGCCTAATCTTGGCTATTACTCAAGGTTTTTGGTTGGGCACTATAGATATCTCGAGACTTAACTACGCAGTTCTTACCCTCATCCCTAAAGTCAAAGGCGCTGACATAATCTCCCAATTTAGGCCTATTGCTCTCATTAACAACTTTGCTAAGATCCCTGCCAAGGGTATGGCTGTTAAGGTTTCTCCGATCGCTCATCGGGTCATTAGCCCTTTCCAATCTGCGTTCATTAAGGGGAGATTCATCTTGGACGGGGTGCTTTGCCTCCACGAAATAATCCATGACCTTCGTAGCAAGAACACCAAGGCTCTGGTTCTCAAGCTCAATCTTGAAAAGGCTTATGATTCGGTGAGCTGGAGTTTTCTTTGCCAAGTTTTGCTGGCCAAGGGCTTTGATGGTTCGGTGGTCCACCGCCTGATGCAACTTGTCACTGGGGGACATACGGCGGTGGCTGTCAACGGTCAGACCAGTAATTTCTTCGCGAATGGTAGGGGTTTGAGACAAGGTGATCCGGCATCTCCCTTGCTTTTTAACTTTGTGGCTGATGCTCTTTCCCACATTCTCGCTTCGTGTCGTACTTTCGGACATATTTCGCGTTAGCTTTGATCTCACTCCTAATGGCATCTCTCACTTACAATATGTGGACAACACCTCATTATGGTTGAACTCAATGATTTTTCCATCACAAATCTGAAATTTCTTCTTCTATGCTTTAAAGCTTTATCGGCCTTAAAATCAACTTCTCTAAGAGCGAGGCTACTGCGGACTGGGTACCGATGATGCGGGTGCCCACCTTCCGAACTGCTCTCTCGGTCGTTCCTCTTAAATATTTGGGCTTACCCATTTCCTCTTAAACTGTTGGCATAAGGACTTTGCCTTACTGTGACTAAAGTTGGCAATAGAGTTCTCGCTGGCGAGGTCGGGTACAATTCCTCAAAGGGCAAGGTTGCCCTCACCAACTCTTGCCTTTCCTCATCGGATGTTTCTAATGGGATTCTACCTGCTGTCCGAAGGGACTCACTCGGGCTTCGATAAGCACAGGGGTGCCTTCTTCTGGAATTCTTCCGATAATAAACGCAAGTATAGGATGGTTAAGTGGGATCTCATCTGTAGACCCAAGAACATGGGGGGTCTTGGTATCTTAAACACCAGAATCATGAATAAATGCCTTTTGCTAAAATGGTGGTGGAAGATTATGTCCCTCGACGACCGCCCCGCCTGGCTTAATCTTCTCAAAGCGAAATATTTCCCCTCCTCCAGCCCTATGTTCGCTCCCGCCTCGGGTGGCTCTCAATTTTAAGGCCACCGGTTAGCATTAGGCCGGCTTTCCGGTCCCTTGTGAAGTTCTTTGTCCATCACGGTAAATCCACGCGTTTTGGTTAGACTGGTGGGTTGGGGACACCACGTCGGTGGCCCACCCGACTCGTTGCTTTGTGCTCATCCCGAGATCTCAATCTTTGAGCTCTTGAGGTTGGGTTTTAGATTTCGCGCTCTCTTTCCCCAGAGAGTTGGAAGATTGACATCGCCTTATTGCCCGCTTCCCTCGCTTTCCTGGGAGGAAGAGGACTCTGTTGTTTGGCCCCACTCCTCTTCGGGCACTTTTTCGGTAAAGTCGGCAGATTCAAAACTCATCGCTGGTACCAAGACCGACAAGTTTAAGTACATTTGGTCTGCCCGCATTCCTCCCAATATCAAGATCTTCCTATGGCAAGCTCTTCGTCACGCAAAACTCCCAAATGGGTCTGACCAGATTAAGAAGAGGAATGGTCCGGCTCGACCATCGCCACTTCTGCGGTACCCTAGAGAATACCGAGCATATCTTTTTCCAAAGGTGCTCTTTGGCTAAATTCATTTGGAGTTGCATTAGACTTTGGCTTGGTTTAATTGGAACCCTTCCTCCTTTGTGGATTTGCAGCGGTGCATCAATTCCCTAGCAGGTCGTTCTAAGAGGGTTTTCATGGTGGGGTGGGCTGCGACTTGTTGGGCGCTTGACTACTAGGAACAAGTTCACTATTGAACACATTTTCCCAACTAACCTTGATCATTGCTTATTTAAAACCAATGTCTTTTTTGTAAGTGGAGATCATTGACTAAGGATGGGGATCTAGAGGCTTTCAACTATATGCTATCCAAAATGAAATCTATGGCTTCTTCCCTGCTGCGGCACTCTAGGCGGGCGCTTCCTTAGTGGCTTGGCTGTTGGTTTGACTGGCTCATGCGTGCAAGATAGGTTGGTTGCCTTGTACCCGCATTTCTTATTCGGGTTCTGTTAAACTCTTGTGGTTCCTTGGTTTGGTTGTGACTCTGCCTGGTGGCTTTATTTATAAAGTCGGGTTATTGCCTTTTCTCTAAAAAAAAGAGTTGACTGAAGGTCATCAACAGAGAAGTGGACATGGTCGCCCCTGCGGAGAAGACCACCTATCTGAGGTGGAATCAGACAACCACCACGTTCGACCAATCGGACCATCCCGCTCGTGTAGCCACCCCTGGGAGGCAAGCACTGGTGGTCGACCCTGTGGTTGGGGGCACTCGACTGACCAAAGTACTGATGGATGGTGGCAGTGGCCTGAACATCCTTTACGCGGAAACCTTGAACGGGATGGGCATTCCGATGTCCAAACTTAGCGAGAGCAATATGAGTTTCCATGGTGTTATCCTCGGAAGAAAGTTTAATCACTCGCCATATCGCCTCGACGTGGTTTTCGGTGATTCCAAGCATTACCGTAAGGGAGAAGTTGACATTTGAAGTCGTGGATTTCCGTGAGTGCCTATCATGCCATTTTGGGTAGGCCAGCCTATGCACGCTTTTATGGCTCGACCATGTTATGTGTACCTCAAACTGAAGATGCCTGGCCCCAAAGGCGTGATCACAGAATCGGCAATCGGTAGAAGGTGAGGAATGCTTTTAAAGGTTCCAAGATTGCCGATGCTCGATGATAGCGGTCGAATTGCAAGAGTATTAGAAGAGTGCAGATCCGAGTGATTTACTCCGAGCCAAGAAGCTCATAAACTTCGTGATTTTTACCGACCGTGAAACGAAGCCGATTCATATTCACCCGACTGAACCCAACGCTGCGCCGACCCATATCTCAACGACGCTCGACAGCAAATAGGAAGAAGCGCTCATCCAGTTCCTCCATGAGAACTGGGACATCTTCGCATGGAAACCCTCTGACATTCCAGGTGTACCCAGGGGACTGGCTGAGCACCGTTTGCATGTCGACCCCAAGGTAAAACCCGTCAAAGAGCACCTTCGGCGGTCCGCCGTCCTGAAGAGAAAGGCAATTGGCGAAGAAGTGGCTCTGCTGTTGGCAGCAGAATTCATCCGTGAAATCTATCACTCAGAGTGGTTAGCCAACGTAGTCATGGTACCCAAGAAGGACGATTCACTTTGTATGTGCATTGATTTCAAGCATATCAATCGAGCCTGCCCGAAAGATCACTTTCCTCTCCCCCGCATCGATCAGATTGTTGACTCGACTGCGGGGTGCGAGCGCTTGTCTTTCTTAGATGCATATTTCGGATACCATCAGATCTGATTGTATGGTCCCGATGAAATAAAAACAGCCTTCATCACCCCATTCGGGTGCTTTTGCTATGTCACCATGCCTTTCGGTTTGAAAAATGCCGGAGCCACATTCATGAGAATGATTCAGAAGTGCTTGCTCACTCAAATCAGTTGGAATGTAGAAGCGTATATGGATGACATTGTGGTCAAGTCTCGCAAAGGTTCCGACCTATTGGTGACCTTGCGTAAACTTTTTGCCAACCCGAGGAGGTACGATATCAAGATTAATCCGTAAAAATGCACGTTCGGGGTTCCAGGAGGGAAGTTACTCGGGTTTCTCGTTTCCGAACGAGGGATCGACGCCAATCCAGAAAAAGTTGATACAATCCTCCGAATGAAGTGCCCAGTGCGAGTGCATGATGTTCAAAAGCTGACTGGTTGCTTGGCCGCCCTGAGTCGAATCATTTCTCGTCTCGGTGAAAAGGCCTTGCCTCTTTACCGACTGATGAAGAAGTCTGATAAGTTCGAGTGGACTAAAGAAGCTGATGCATCGCTTGCGTAGCTCAAAACCCTGCTTTCCACCCAGCTTGCTCGCTGTGCCTATCAAAGAAAGAGCCTTTACCGATATACATTGCAGCCAATCGGAAAAGTTGTCAAGACAAGACTCACGGTCGAGCGAGAAGAAGAAGGAAAAGCCTACAAGGTTCAACGCATGATCTATTATCTCTCTCGAAGTCTTGACTCCATCCAAGCAATGATATCCACATTATCGTAAGCTTGTCTATGGAATATACATGACTATGAAGAAAGTTGCACATTATTTCTCCGACTACTCCATTGATAAATCGTCAGCGACGCACCATTGTCCAAATCCTGAATAATAGAGATGCGACTGGTCGAGTGGCGAAGTGGGCGATTGAACTCCTTCCATTGGATATCAAGTTTGTGGCAAAGAAGGCCATCAAGTCCCAAGCGATTGCAGATTTCCTTGCCGAGTGGATTGAGTAGCAATTGCCGACTCAAGTTCACTCGGAGCGTTGGACTATGTTCTTTGATGGCTCCAAGATGCTGAATGGTTCAGGCGCTGGAGTAGTTTTGGTATCCCCCAGCGGAGACAGGCTCAGTTATGTTCTCTAGATCCATTTTGATTCCTCCAACAACGAAGCTTTAATATGAAGCACTTCTATACGGGTTGCGATGGCCATTTCACTTTGGTGTCCGTCGCCTTATGGTCCACGGCGACTCAGCTTTGGTGGTTAACCAAGTGGTGAAGGAATTGGATGTCGAGCCCAGCCATGACTGGTTATTGCAATGCAAAGGAGAAAGCCGAGAAGAGGTTTAAAGGTTTGGAGCTCCAACATATACCCCGACTGAAAAATCAAGCTACAGATGAGTTGGCCAAGATAGGTTCAAAGAGAGAGGCCATTCCCCGAAACGTGTTTCTGGAACATATTCATTCACCTTCAGTTCAGGAAGATCCTTTCACCAAGGAGTCACCGCAGCCCAAGAGCGCCACAGATCTGACTGAAGTTGAAATCCCAGCCGTGGTCGACTTAGTCATGGAGGTTTTGGTCATCACTCCCGACTGGACAGTGCCATACATCGCTTACATTCTTAGGAAGGAACTCCCAGAGGATGAGGAAGAGGCTCGACAGATCGTCCGACGGTCTAAAGCCTTCACTGTGATAAAATGACAGGTTGTTCGAGAGAAAGTGTAACTAGGGTTTGCAGAAGTGCATCAAGCCGTAAGAAGGTCGAATGATCCTCAATGATATTCACTGGGACCTGTGGTCACCATGCGCCCTCTCGGACCATCGTGGCCAAAGCATATCGAGCCGGATTTTATTGGCCGCACGCCAATGAGATGGCAAAGGAAACAGTGGACAAGTGTGAAGGTTGTCAGTTTTACTCCAATATGTCCCACAAACCTGCATCAGCTCTGAAGACTATTCCACTCGCCTGGCTTTTTGCTGTTTGGGGATTGGACATGGTCGGACCTCTGAGGACCGGCAGGAGCGGATTTACCCATGTGCTGGTAGTAGTCGACAAGTTTACCAAGTGGATCGAAGCCAAGCCCATCAAGAACCTTGAAGCAAGTACTGCTGTGAGCTTCATTAGAGAGTTGATATTCAGATATGGCATACCGCACAACATCATCACTGATAACGGGTCGAACTTCAACTCCGATGAGTTCAGAGCCTTTTGCGCTTCCCAAGGCACGAGGGTTGATTACACTTCGGTCGCCCACCCTCAGTCGAATGGACAGGCTGAGCGAGCGAATGGATTGATTCTCAAAGGAATGAAGCCTCGGTTAATGCGCGACCTCAAGCACGCGGCGGGAGGTTGGGTCGATGAGCTCCCATCGGTGCTTTGGGGGCTGAGAACAACTCCCAATCGGTCGACTGGACGGACTCCATTCTTCTTAGTCTACGGAGCCGAAGCTGTTTTGCCGAGCGATTTGCTCCACAACGCTCCCCAAGTCGAACTTTTCTTAGAGGAGGAAGCAGAGCAAGCCCGACAAGATGTAGTCGACCTCCTAGAGGAAGAAAGAGAGATGGCCTTGATCCGGTCCACCATTTATCAGCAAGACCTGCGTCGACTCCATGCCAGGAATGTCAGGGGCCGGGCATTCCAGGAAGGAGACTTGGTCCTCCGAGTGGATCAGCAGAAGGCACACAAGCTCCGCGGCAACGGCGCCAGAAAAAGGTCTTTATAACCCACAAGTATAGGGGACCGCAACAGTTTTCGAGGGTAGAGTATTCAACCCAAATTTGTTGAGTCGACACAAGGGGAGCCAAAGAATATTCTCAAGTATTAGCAGCTGAGTTGTCAATTCAACCACACCTGGAAACTTAGTATCTGCAGCAAGGTGTTTAGTAGCAAAGTAATATGATAGTGGTGGTAACAAAGAATAAAAGTAAAGACAACAAAAGTAATGTTTTTGGTATTTTGTAGTGATTGTAACAAGAATAACGGAAAAGTAAATAAGCGAGAACCAAGATATGGAAAACTCAGAGGCACCGGATCGTTGATGGATAATTATGCCGGATGTGGTTCATCATGTAACAGTCATAACATAGGGTGACATGTAACTAGCTCCAGTTCATCAATGTAATGTAGGCATGTATTCCAAATATAGTCATACGTGCTTATGGAAAGAACTTGCATGACATCTTTGTCCAACCCTCCGTGGCAGCGGGTCCTATTGGAAACTAAGGGATATTAAGGCCTCCTTTTAATAGAGAACCGAACAAAGCATTAGCACATAGTGAATACATGAACTCCTCAAACTATGGTCATCACCGGAGTGGTCCCGATTATTGTCACTTCGGGTTGCCGGATCATAACACATAGTAGGTGACTATAGACTTGCAAGATAGGATCAAGAACTCACATATATTCATGAAAACATAATAGGTTCAGATCTCAAATCATGGCACTCGGGCCCTAGTGACAAGCATTAAGCATAGCAAAGTCATAGCAACATCAATCTCGTAACATAGTGCATACTAGGGATCAAACCCTAACAAAACTAACTCGATTACATGGTAAATCTCATCCAACCCATCACCGTCCAGCAAGCCTAAAATGGAATTACTCACGCATGACGGTGAGCATCATGAAATTGGTGATGGAGGATGGTTGATGATGACGACAGCGATGAATCCTCTCTCCTGAGCCCCGAACGGACTCCAGATCAGCCCTCCCGAGAGAGATTAGGGCTTGGCGGCGGCTCTGTATCATAAAACGCGATGATTTCCTCTCTCTAATTTTTTTCTCCCCGAAGGCCAATATATGGAGTTGGAGTTGGCGTCAGAGGGTCACCAGGGGGCCCACTAGGTAGGGGGCGTGCAGGGGGTGCCCCACCTCGTGACAGGGTGTGGGCCCCTTGGTCTTCTTCTTTGGCGAGGATTTTTTATTAAATATCCTAAGACATTCCGTGGAGTTTCAGGTCGTTCCGAGAACTTTTATTTTCTGCACAAAAACAACACCATGGCAATTCTGCTGAAAACATCGCCAGTCCGGGTTAGTTCCATTCAAATCACACAAGTTAGAGTCCAAAACAAGGGCAAAAGTGTTTGGAAAAGTAGATACGACGGAGATGTATCAACTCCCCCTAGCTTAAACCCTTGCTTGTCCTCAAGCAATTCAGTTGACAAACTGAAAGAGAAAAAGAAAAACGTTACAAACTCTGGTTGCTCGGGTTGTTGTAAACAGGAAAAGCCAGCATTCAAGTTTCAGCAAATATTATGAACTAACCGTACTCACAATAACACAAAGGTCTCACAATTACTCATATCAATAGCATAATCAGCTAGCGAGCTATAATAACAAAACTCGGATGACAACACTTTCTCAAAATAATCATAACATGATATAACGAAATGGTATCTCGCTAGCCCTTTCTCGAGACCGCAAAACATAAATGCAGAGCACCTTCAAAGATCAAGGACTGACTAAACATTGTAATTCATGGTAAAAGAGATCCAGTCAAGTCATACCCAATATAAACCAATAATAATGAATGCAAACGACAGTGTGCTCTCCAGCGGGTGCTTTTAATAAGAAGGGTGATGACTCAACATAAAAGTAAATAGATAGGCCCTTCGCAGAGGGAAGCAGGGATTTGTAGAGGTGCCAGAGCTCGGTTTTGAAAGTAGAGATTGAATAACATTTTGAGCGGCATACTTTTGTCACAATGCAACAACTATGAGATGACGATATCTTCCATGCTAAACAAATTATAGGTGGTTCCCAAATGTAATGGTAAAGTTTATACTCCCCTCCTCCACAAGCATCAATCCATGGCTTGCTCGAAACAACGAAAGTGCCTCCAACATTCAACAGGTCCCAAGGGGAGTTTTGTTTGCAATTATTTTGATTTAGTTTGCATAAAGCATGGACTGGGCATCCCGGTGACCAACCATTTTCTCGTGAATGAGGAGCAGAGTCCACCTCTTGAGAATAACCGCCAATATGGAAGATAAGGACAACCCTAGTTGAAACATGAGTTGCTCGAGTATACAAAACAGAATTTCATTTGAAGGTTTGGAGTTTGGCACATACAAATTTACTTGGAACGGCAGGTTAATACCGCATATAGGAAGGTATAGTGGACTCATATGGAACAACTTTGGGATTTTAATGAGGTTGGGTGCACAAGTAGTATTCCCGCTTAGTACTGGTGAAGGCTAGCAAAAGACTGGGAAGCGGCCAACTGGGAGAGCGACAACAGTCGTAAACATGCATCAAAATTAATTTACACTGAATACAAGCATGAGTAGGATAAATCCACCATGAACATAAATATCGTGAAGGCTATGTTGGTTTGATTCAACTACATGCGTGAACATGTACCAAGTCTAGTCACTCAATTCATTTAAAGGAGGATACCATCCCATCATACCACATCATGATAATTCTAATAGCATGTTGGCACGCAAGGTAAAACCATTATAACTCATAGCTAATCAAGCATGGCACAAGTAACTATAATCTCTAGATGTCATTGCAAATATGCTTATTTCATAATAGCTAACTCAGAACGATGAATCATCATATTTACAAAAACAAGAGAGGTCGAGTTCATACCAGCTTTTCTCATCCCAATAAGTCCATCATACATCATCATTATTGCCTTTCACTTGCACGACCGAACGAAGTGTATAATAGTAAGAGTGCACGTGCGTTGGACTAAGCTGGAATCTGCAAGCATTCAACTCAAGAGAAAAGACAAGTAATATGTGCTCTAAGTTAAATAAACAATCATGCAAATAAGAGCCACTAAGCATTTTCAATATGGTCTTGTCGACCCCCAAAGAAAGGAAAAGAAAAACTATTTACACGGGAAAGCTCCCAACAAGCAAAAGAAGAACGGGAAATATTTTTGGGTTTTCCTGTTTAATTACTACAGCAAATAAATAATTCTACTACTAATTTTTTTGGTTTTCTAAAGGTTCATTAAACACACAAGAAGAAAGCAGGAAAAAGAAAATAATCTAGCATGGATATTACAATGAAAGAGTATGAACACCGACATCTGGCAATGAGTGTGTGTGTGCATAAATGTATTGTCGGTGGGAAATACGTACTCCCCCAAGCTTAGGATTTTGGCCTGTTGGTTTATTGCCGTGGATGGCCTGGCGGATACCCGTAAGTGAAGCTGGGGTCATACTGTGACGAATAAGGCTCCGGCTGCCACTGGCTGGCAGCCTCCTCTGGATCCCAAGAATAAACAAATAGTCGTGGAGGCTCATCTTGTGGCTCCGGTTCCGGGGAGGGTGCAGGATTTCGATAAGCTTGAATGGCCGCCCACGGAACGATGTGAGGACCTGTATACAAGTTAAACAAAGAGGAAGCAGGCAAAGTAATAATATCAGGGTGATGTTTATCAAAGTACAATTTATATTTGAGTTCCCCTTCACGACTCTTAACAAGAAAGTCATGCGCTAGCATACTCCTATAATCTAAATAAGCACAGGCAGCGATGTTTCCTCTTTCTCCTCATGCCTAATAGGTATATCAAAATGTTCAGCTAGGCGTGAGGCATAAATGCCACGAAAGATGGGGCTCTTAGTACGGTTCAGACTTAACCGTCTAGCAACAATTCCACCCATACTAACAGAGTTATTGCGGTATAAACCATGGAACAAAATCATAACATCAGGAATACCAAGGTTTCCACAGTTTCCGCGACCTATCAAGCAACGACTAGCAAATAAGGCAAAGTAGTGTAAAACAGGAAAATGTATGCTAGTAATTCTTGCATCAGAAACCTTCCTGGTTTCTCCCACCGTGATAGTGTTAATAAAAGCTTCTACCTTGTTACGGTGTGGTTCATCCAAGATGCCCTCAAAAGGTATTTTGCAAGCCTCGCAGAATTCAGCTAGTGGCATCCTCTTAACAACGTCATATAAATGAAATTCTACCAATGGAGGTGAATTCTTAGGGAAAAAGTAGAAATTTTGCACAAAAGTATTTGTGAGTAAGAGATACTGATGACGTTGGTCGCAGAGGAAGTCGGTGAGGCCAGCATTCTCAATTAATAAATAGAAATCTTCATAAATCCTAGCTCTCCTCAAGAAGTCATCGGAAGGCCATTCACACGGCCAGACCTCCGTGGTGCGAGGCAAATTAAATTTGGGCTTCTGTTCTTCTTCCTTTTGTTTTTCCTTTGAACTCCGGCTCGACGAGCCCCTCAAAAGTCTCTTCATTATTTCTGAAACAATCTGAAATTTTTAGTAACTTCATATAAAAGTGAACCAACTTCAATAAAATTGATAGCAGCAACTCCTACAAGTGCCTAGAGCCTATATAAAGCATTGGAACTACTTGGAACCATATAAATTTGACATTCAAGCTCAAGAACATGGTCACCTATGCAGCACAAATTTGCAATGAATAAAGCACTAGAACAAAAACTAATTGGACCAATGGAGGAGTCACATACCAAGGAACAATCTCCCCAAGCAGTTTTGCGAGAGGTGCTTTGAGCAAGGAGATCAAAAATCACAAAGCAACGGGGCCGGAACTCGTGCTTGAGTTGGTTTTCGTGTTTGTGTGAGGCAGAGGAAGAAGATGGGTGCAGGAACAATTGGAGGAGGGCCACAGTGGGCCCACGAGGCAGGGGGCGCACCCAGGGGGGTAGGGCGCGCCCTCCACCCTTGTGGCCAGGTGGCAGCTCCCCCCTCGGTGATTTTTGCACAGTAAATTCTTAAATATTCCCGAAAAAATCATATTAAATTGGCATGGCATTCTGAGGACTTTTATTTTTGGGATATTTTTATATTGCACGGATAAGTCAGGAAACAGACAGAGAAATACTATTTTTCTTTATTTCTACTAAATAACAGGAAATATAAAGAGGGTACAGAAGGTTGTGCTTCTAGTTTCATCCATCTCATGTTCATCAAAAAGAATCCACTAACAAGGTTGATCAAGTCTTGTTAACGAGTTCATTCCGATTAACACGGAACCGGAGAAATTTCGAATATCACTATGTTACCTCAATGGGGATATGGACATCCCCAATAATAAGAATATCATACTTTTTCTTGACAGTAGGGAGAGGAAATTCAAAACCTCCAAATATAATCGATGGAATTTCTCTAGTAGAGTTGATACTATGGACCTGAGGTTGTTTCCTCGGAAAGTGTACCGTGTGCTCATTGCCATTAACATGAAAAGTGATATTGCCTTTGTTACAATCAATAACAGCCCCTGCAGTATTAAGGAAAGGTCTTCCAAGAATAATAGACATACTATCATCCTCGGGAATATCAAGAATAACAAAGTCCGTTAAAATAGTAACGTTTGCAACCACAACAGGGACATCCTCACAAATACCGACAGGTATAGCAGTTGATTTATCAGCCATTTGCAAAGATATTTCAGTAGGTGTCAACTTGTTCAAGTCCAGTCTACGATATAAAGAGAGAGGCATAACACTAACACCGGCTCCAAGATCACACAAAGCAGTTTTAACATAATTTCTCTTAATGGAGCATGGTATAGTAGGTACTCTGGGATCTCCAAGTTTCTTTGATATTCCACCCTTAAAAGTATAATTAGCAAGCATGGTGGAAATTTCAGCTTCAGGTATCTTTCTTTTATTAGTAATAATATCCTTCATATACTTAGAATAAGGATTTGTTTTGAGCACATCGCTTAATCGACACGCAAAAAGATGGGTCTAATCATTTCAGCAAAGCGCTCAAAATCCTCATCATCCTTTTTCTTGGATGGTTTCGGAGGAAAAGGCATGGGTTTTTGAACCCATGGTTCCCTTTCTTTACCATGTTTCCTAGCAACGAAGTCTCTTTTATCATAACGTTGATTCCTTGATTGTGGGTTATCAAGATCAACAACAGGTTCAGCTTCTACATCATTATCATTACTAGGTTGAGCATCAACATGAATATTATCATTAACATTATCACTAGGTTCATGTTCATCACCTGATTGTGTTTCAGCATCAGAAATAGAAATATCATTTGGATTCTCAGGTGGTTCAACAATAGGTTCACTAGAAGTTTGCAAAGTCCTATCATTTTTCTTTTCCTTCCTTTTAGCAGAACTAGGTACATCAATATCATTTCTCTGAGAATCTTGCTCGATTCTCTTAGGGTGGCCTTCAGGATACAAAGGTTCCTGAGTCATTCTACCAGTTCTAGTAGCCACTCTAACAACATAATCATTTTTCTTACTATTCATTTCATCAAGCACTTCTTTTTGAGCTTTAAGTACTTGTTCTACTTGAGTGGTAACCATAGAAGCATGTTTGCTAACAAGTTTAAGTTCACCTCTAATATCAGCCATATAATCACCCAACCGCTTAATCATATAGGCATCTTGTTTTAATTGTCTACCAAAATAAGCATTAAAGTCATCTTGCTTAAACATAAAGTTATCAAACTCATCCAAGCACTGACTAGCAATTTTAGTAGGAGGGACTTCAGCTTTATCATATATATAGAGAGAATTTACCTTTACTACTTGTGTCGGGATATCGGGAGGTTCTTCAATAAATAAGTAATTGAGATCATATACTTCTTCAACAGGCGGTAAATTAAGACCATGTATTTCTTCAATAGGAGGTAAATTCTTAACATCTTCAGCTTTAATACCTTTTTCTTTCATAGATTTCTTTTGCCTCTTGCATATCTTCGTGGATCGAGAAATAGAACACCTCTTCTTCGGAGTTGGTTTAGGAATAGGCTCAATAATTGGCTCAGAAATTGGCTCAGAGCTGGCTCGGAGGTGCCCAATTATTTTCATTTGTCAACATATTGTTCAATAGAATTTCAGCTTCATCCGTGTTCTTTCCCTGAAAAGAGAACCAGCACAACTATCGAAGTAATCTCTGGAAGCATCGGTTAGTCCATTATAAAAGATATCAAGTATTTTAGGTTTCTTAAGAGGATGATTAGGCAAAGCATTAAGTAACTTGAGAAGCCTCCCCCAAGCTTGTGGGAGACTCTCCTCTTCAATTTGTACAAAGTTATATATTTCCCTCAAGGCTGCTTGTTTCTTATGAGCAGGGAAATATTTAGCAGAGAAGTAATAAATCATATCCTGGGGACTTTGCACACAACCAGGATCAAGAGAATTAAACCATATCTTAGCATCACCCTTTAATGAGAACGAAAATATTTTGAGTAAATAAAGGTAGCGCGATCTCTCATTATTAGTAAACAGGGCAGCTATATCATTCAACTTAGTAAGATGTGCCACAACAGTTTCAGATTCATAGCCATAGAAAGGATCAGATTCAACCAAAGTAATTATATCTGGATCAACAGAAAAGTCATAATAATCCTTATCGGGAACACAAATAGGTGAAGTAGCAAAAGCAGGGTCAGGTCTCATTCTATCTCTAAAAGATTCTTTACTCCATTTAACTAGCAACCTCTTAAGTTAATATCTATCCCGGCAAGCTTTAAAATAGCGGCGTAAGATTCTGCATCAAAAGATAATCTTCGTGAATAGGAGGCATATTTTCATCATCACTCTCATCATTGTATTCAGTGCAATAATTTCTCTTTCTCTAGACCTAGCAATTTGCTCATCAAGAAATCCACCAAGGCACATGAGTATCAAGCATAGAAGTGGTTTCATCATAAGTATCACGCATAGCGTAGTGGCATCATCAATAATCGTGACATATCGTAATTCATAGATGTAGCAGGTTTAGGTGTCGCAAGCTTACTTATAATGTATGAGAATCTAGTGCAAGGCTAGATGGCAGTTCCTTACCTCCCCTCGTAGTTGAGGGCAAAATCTTTGTCTTAGCGCCTTTCAAGTTCTTCATAGTGTCCAGCAGATATAAATCCCAACTGACTCAAAGAATAGAGCTATGCTCCCCAAAGAACGGCGCTTAAAAAGGTCTTGATAACCCACAAGTATAGGGGATCGCAAATAGTTTTCGAGGGTAGAGTATTCAACCCAAATTTGTTGATTCGACACAAGGGGAGCCAAAGAATATTCTCAAGTATTAGCAGCTGAGTTGTCAATTCAACCACACCGGAAACTTAGTATCCGCAGCAAGGTGTTTAGTAGCAAATTAATATGATAGTGGTGGTAACGGTAACAAAAGTAAAGACAACAAAAGTAATGTTTTTGGTATTTTGTAGTGATTGTAACAAAGAATAACGGAAAAGTAAATAAGCAAGAACCAAAGATATGGAACACTCAGAGGCACCGGATCGATGATGGATAATTATGCCGGATGTGGTTCATCATGTAACAGTCATAACATAGGGTGACATGTAACTAGCTCCAGCTCATCAATGTAATGTAGGCATGTATTCGAATATAGTCATACGTGCTTATGGAAAGAACTTGCATGACATCTTTTGTCCAACCCTCCCGTGGGCAGCGGGTCCTATTGGAAACTAAGGGATATTAAGGCCTCCTTTTAATAGAGAACCGGAACAAAGCATTAGCACATAGTGAATACATGAACTCCTCAAACTATGGTCATCACCGGGAGTGGTCCCGATTATTGTCACTTTGGGGTTGCCGGATCATAACACATAGTAGGTGACTATAGACTTGCAAGATAGGATCAAGAAATCACATATATTCATGAAAACATAATAGTTTCAGATCTGAAATCATGGCACTCGGGCCCTAGTGACAAGCATTGCTTAGCAAAGTCATAGCAACATCAATCTCGTAACATAGTGGATACTAGGGATCAAACCCTAACAAAACTAACTCGATTACATGATAAATCTCATCCAACCCATCATCGTCCAGCAAGCTTCACGATGGAATTACTCACGCACGGCGGTGAGCATCATGAAATTGGTGATGGAGGATGGTTGATGATGACGACGGCGACGAATCCCCCTCTCCGGAGCCCCGAACGGACTCCAGATCAGCCCTCCCGAGAGAGATTAGGGCTTGGCAGCGGCTCCGTATTGTAAAACGCGATGATTTCTTCTCTCTGATTTTTTTCTCCCCGAAGGCCAGTATATGGAGTTGGAGTTGGCGTCGGAGGGTCACCAGGGGGCCCACGAGGTAGGGCGCGCCTGGGGGCGCCTCCCACCCTCGTGGACAGGTGTGGGCCCCTGGTCTTCTTCTTTGGCATGGATTTTTATTAATTATCCTAAGATATTCCGTGGAGTTTCGTGTCGCTCCGAGAACTTTTATTTTCTGCACAAAAACAACACCATGGCAATTCTGCTGAAAACAGCGTCAGTCCAGGTTAGTTCCATTCAAATCACACAAATTAGAGTCCAAAACAAGGGCAAAAGTGTTTGGAAATGTAGATACGACGGAGACGTATCAAGCTGCAGTCTCGCACTCGCCTAAGTTTGAAAAATCCTACCGAGTGGTGAGCAAACCTCCCACTCGGAGGCTTAGCTGCAGTCTCGCACTCGCCTAAGTTTGAAAAAATCCTACCGAGTGGAGAGCAATCCTCTCACTCGGGGGCTTAGCTGCAGTCCCGTACTCGCCTAAGTTTGAAAAATCCTACCGAGTGGTGAGCAAACCTCCCACTCGGAGGCTTAGCTGCAGTCTCGCACTCGCCTAAGTTTGAAAAAATCCTACCGAGTGGAGAGCAATCCTCTCACTCGGGGCTTAGCTGCAGTCCCGTGCTCGCCTAAGTTTGAAAAAATCCTACCGAGTGGAGAGCGATCCTCCCGCTCAGAGGTTTAGCTGCAGCCCAGTGCTCGCCTAAGTTCGAAAGGCCTTACCGGGTGGTAGACTGGAACGTCAAGACCATTGCAGAGTACCTTGCTGATGAGCTGATCAATGCTGCTCAAGGATCATCCGATCAGTCGACTCGAACGTCAAGACCATTGCTGATTGCCTTGCTGATGAGCTGATCAATGCTACTCAAGGATCACCCGATCGGTCGACTGGAACGTCAAGACCATTGCTGAGTGCCTTGCTGATGAGTTGATCAATGCTGCTCCAGGATCACCCGATCGGTCGACTGGAACGTCAAGACCATTGCCGAGCGTCTTGCTGATGAGCTGATCAATGCTACTCAAGGATCAACCGATCGGTCGACTGGAACGTCAAGACCATTGCTGAGTGCCTTGCTGATGAGCTGACCAATGCTGCTCAAGGATCACCCGATCGGTCGACTGAAACATCAAGACCATTGCTGAGTGCCTTGCTGATAAGCTGTTCAATGCTACTCAAGGATCACCCAATCAGTCGACTGGAATGCAAGACCATTGCTGAAATGCCTCGCTGATAAGCTGACCAATGTTGCTCAAGGATCGCCCGATCAGGCGATTGGCCCTCCTCTTCCAGAAGCTGCATCAAGCAAATAGACAACTGTTCGAGAGAAAAGCGGATTTCGTTCGAAGACAGACGCAATATATGAGACGAGAAATTCGAAGCTTCTTAACCGCAGAATAAAGTGCTCGGGCATCAGGCCTGAAGGAGTTTTAAATTGCCATAAATCCACTTGGGGGAGAAGGACTGGCCGGTCGCAGGTTGTCGAGATCGATGCTGTCGGCGATGCGAGTGGCTGCCTCGAGGAAAGTGTCCATGAAGTCCTGGAACGAGTGCTTCTTAGTGTTTGCCACTTTGAGAGCTGCCAGCTTGTCTTCCTTAGCTTCCTTGCAGTGCACTCGGACCAAAGACAAGGCGACATCAGCACCACAGCGGGCAGAAGATTTCTTCCACTCTTGCACTCGGTCTGGAATCTGATTCAGCCGAGTCATCAAGGACTCGAGGTCTTGAGACGTTTCCGCTTGAGGCCAGAGTTCAGCGTCCACTCGGGCCATCGCCGCCTTTCACCGAAAGCAAGATAGTCGATCGCACCGGCCCAAGCGTGATTCCAGTCGAAGCAAGTTCATCGCAACTTCATCTTTCATGGGACAGTTGATGGGGTCGAGACCTGTCTTGACTCGTCTGGTTTCGGCTTCAAAGTCCCGACAGAGTTCTGTTCCATCACAACAAACAATGAGTCGACAGTATTATAAATTTCAGTCGACGACAGTTGTCTAACTGAACAGTAATACCTTCAAGCTTCAAGACGAGCTTCGTCGCAAGTTGTTCCAAATGAGACTCTAGCTTGCCCGTGTCCTGAGACAATCAACTTCAGCGGCCAGGTTCTCCTTGTCCTGCCTCAGTTGTTCGACTTCGCGATTGGCGTCCGAGACGGCCGTCTTCAATTTCGCGTTCTCGTCCTCCAACTTGCCGACTGAAGCCAGCTTCTGGTCCGCAAGCTTCGTCTTCTCGCGCGCTTCCTTCTGAGCAGCTGCCAGATCCAGATCCTTCTGCTCCAAAGCTTCCTTCATCCTCTCTAAAGAAACAACACTCTTCAGACGAGACTGAAGTTGGTGACTTTCACTATGCACATCTGCTATGTGAAGTCACTCGGTTCAAAGAGACTGAAAGAAAAGCAGCGGAAAGTCCACCAGGAAGACGAAATAGTCGAATGGTTACCTCCCATGATGGCCGTTTCTTTTTGGGCAGTCTTCAGATTCTTCTTCGCCAGTTAGAGGTCAAGTTCAACGCTGATATGCTTCTTCTTCAACTCGGTGAGCCGAGCTCCAAGATCACAAGACCTCTGCAGTCAGAAAGACAAACATTTCAGTCGACAGAAATAAGAGACAGTGAAGGAAAAGATTTACTCTAAGACTACTGCCTAATTAAATATTCAATAGTAGTCTCGGGGACTACACCTAGTGGGTGCACTTAGCGTGCCCCCACTGGATCAGATCAATACTCAACATGAGTTAAAAAAAGATAGAGAGATATATTATCAGACCTCACCGATTGCCGGTGACCGTGGTCTCGGGACTACACGGGTGCACTCGACGCGCTCCCCACAGATTCGGAAAGTGCAAAATTGAAGATCTCCACGAGTTCTAAACGGCGAACACCCACTGGGTGATTGGATATAAAGTAACGCTCAAAGGTTCGGTCGGAATTCTACTGACATGGACATTGGTCAGAAGGGCAGTGCTGGCATTGTAGGCTATCTGACTAGCTTCATGCATCACTTTCACCTGCTCAATGACAAGATTCTCCTGGCGAAGAGCTTCCATAGCGGCAATCGGCGAGTCGTCCGGAGTTTGATATGCAGCAAAGAGAGATGGCTCCAGAGGGGTCGAAGCAGTTGCCGGGTCAGATGAGTGGAGTTGCACCGGTGCAGCGGGCGTCTATGCAGTCGACCCCGACGGACGATCAGTCGTCAACGGGTTAGCTAATGTGACGTTAGTACGAACTATCGCCTCAGGCGCCGGCGTAGACTGAGGGATTTGGACTTCAAGTCTCCTCCTGCTCGAACCTCCACTCTTCTTCCTCCTCTCCTGAAGAGGCACTTCTTCTTCTTCGTCGTCAGGAAGCACAACGATGTCTTGCGGAGCTGCATAAGAACAGAAGTATCAAATTTTTAGTCAATCGACCACCCACTCGGTTAAACAAAACTGGGTTGATGAACTTACCAGCTCGTGAGGTGGCTTCTTCGTCTCCTAGCGCCTTGTCAACATCCATGTCAGTGGCAGCGGAGGTGGGGCTGGAAGGACACAAGAGTTGGTCGGTCAGATCAAGAAAACCTTCAGTCGACTTACAGAAACACAAACAAGATACCCACCCTGAGGCAACGGGGACGTCCATCTTGATTCGCGGCAATGTCTTCTGGGTCTTGGAGAGGTCGACTTTAGGCTGCTTGGCCACCTTCTCCGTCGGCTCCAGAGTCGACGTCCGAGTGCGCTTTTGAGTACCGACACTCGGACCAACGCCTTTCCCGCGCCCGCCAACCGGATCATGTTGTTGTTTGGATCGACGTTCGGAGCGTGGCGGCGAGTCGATTTCCTCCTTCTCGTCCGATTCCTCGCTCTCCTCCTCCTCGTCGCTTCCCTGAGAATCCCACTCGACACTATCCTCCGTGCTGTCCTCCCCCTCCTGGGCTTGTTCCAAAGCCTGTTCACCGTTGGGCATCGAATGCATCTCAGTGAACACCTGCAGAATAAATTGGTCGAACAAGAGTCACCAATATCAAGTGCACGGAGCATGAATGAGAAGCGATGGAACGAAAAGCGCATCTTTGTCGGGTGGGTTTATGCTGCTAAAGGGAACGACTCGCCTAGATCCTCCGGGATTGTCCCGATTGCTCGTGATGCTCCTCAGCCACGAGGGCTATCAAGCTTCGCATTTACACTTCTTCAGGATGGGTCCGGGCGATGTCGTCCGGCCCGGAATACAGCCACTTTGGGTGATCGCGGGCCTGGAGAGGCTGGATGCGTCGACTGAGGAACACCTCCAACAGATCCAGACCCGTAACGCCATCGTTGATAAGCTGAACCACCCTATCCACCAACATCCTCGTCTCCATGATCTCGCAAGCAGTCACTTTCAATGGAGCCGGAGTCTGGACTCGGTCAAACGAGAAGTGGTGGAGACCGGTCGACTGACCTGGAGTCGCGACATCTTGGCAATAGAACCAAGTCGACTGCCAGCCTCTAACAGAGTCAGGAAGGGTCATGGCAGGAAAGGCTCTCCCTTTTCTCTTTTGTATACCTAAACCCCCACACATCTGGATGACATGGGTTTTCGAGTCACTCGACTTTGCCTTTTTTACCGATTGAGAACGAATAGTGAAGATGTGTTTGAAAAGACCCCCGTGCGGTCGACATCCCAAGAAGTTCTCGCACATCGACACGAAAATGGCTAAATGCATGACAGTGTTGGGGGAGAAATGGTGGAGTTGAGCACCGAAAAAGTTCAGAAACCCCCTAAAGAAAGGATGTGGGGGAAGCAAAAAGCCGCGGTCGACGTGGGTGGCGAGTAGAACGCACTCACCCGGTCGAGGTTGAGGGCTCATCTCCCCCTCCGGCAGCCTCGCCGCTCCCTTGGCGATCAATCCCGACTCCATCGGCTCGTCCAGGTCCGCCTGCCGAATCAAAGACCGGATCCAATCTCCCTGGATCCAGCCCGGCGGCAGCCCCACGCGCGACGACCACCCGCGCTGCTGCTTCTTGCCCTTCGCCACCTCCTTCGTCTTCTTTGCGCGCTCTTGGCCACCTTCTCCGCCGTCTTGTCCTTCACCATGGCGACGGGGCAGCGGCGTCGGAGCGGAAGATTAAGGTGCGACGGAGAGGCAGAGAAAGGAGAAGGAAGAGAAGACACGCACAGTGCAGACGCCTCGGTCTAGTCACCTTATAAGAGGTCATTTATGAGTGACTAACGCGTGGGGCAGACGATCTCACAAATATCATAGCGGGCCGCTGCAGCCAGATATGGCGTAAAAAAGGCGGCGCGGGAATCAAGGAATCACTGCTTATCCGCTCCGCCCGCTTCGGCACCCCCGTCCGGCGCGCTCCCTTGAAATTTCGTATCCCGCGAAATCCGGGATACGCTGCAGACAATCGCGCCCAGGATCCCACGCTCCAACACAACACTCGGCACATGAGATCAACAGTTCAATCGACTGTCCGCTGAATGGATCAAGGCGACTGAGTCGACATCAAATACCAACACAGGCGTTCGGACTTACAGAAAGCACCATCGAAGTCCCGGAGCTCGGAACAGGTTCAATTTCAATCTACTTTGCACTCACACCTTAATCCATTCGGGGGCTACTGATGAGGATACAAACCTGGGGTAGGGTCATAGGCCTGACCTACACGCCCTACCCAAGGTCACTACCCCAGAAGATGAGAAGACCAAAATTCCACTCAACGATGCAATTATTCGACCAGAATCCCTTATCTTCACTAGACCATATGGGAACCACTCGACTATGTCAAAGACCAGGAGTCGGTAGGACGTACAACGGCTGGGTATTCACTCCTTAGTCTTTATGAGCATTAAGAGTACTTAATGCTAGCGTTACCAGTAACGCCCCTTACTTCATGTACATTATTTCCCTTGTAATGGAGGCGGGTTGGGGTCCTGGCGCACTCTATATAAGCCACCCCCCTCCTCTGGCACAAGGGTTCGCACCCCCTGTAATTCAACACACATAATCCAATCGACCGCCTCCGGGCACCGAGACGTAGAGCTATTACTTCCTCCGAGAAGGGCCTGAACTCGTAAATCTCGTGTGTACATCTTCGCCATAGCTAAGATCTTGCCTCTCCATACCTACCCCCCTTTCTACTGTCAGCCTTAGAACCACGACAGACCGTTCCTTAAATAATTCTGATTCCTTGAATTTCACGAAATCGTCCCAGTGTTATCTTTGGTTCTCCAGTGTTCCCTTGAATTCTGGAGTCTTCTTTCCTGCTTTTTCGTACTCCTTCCATATAGTTTTTGGTAGGGTGAAATGTTCCTAAGAGGAGCGTCCTTGACTTTCTCCACATCTCCAGCTGTCAAATGATCTGGTAGGGTGAAATGTTCCATGAGATCTTCCCAAAGCGCTTTTTTTGCTCTGTCGTCGACAAAAGTAAGATCTGGACGGGGCTTTGATGGCTTTTTCCATTCTTGAAGAGAGATTAGGAGTTTGTCCTTCACAAGAACTCCACACTGACGAACAAACTTGTTTGCAATGTTCTTAGGCACTATTGGTACGCCATTAGTGTTGATGTCATCGATGTTGTACTTTACGCCCTGCTTCAACTATTTCCCCTTGCCTCGCACTTTGCCTGTAGAAGATTTGCTCGGTCCGGATGGCTTCGAATCATTTAAAACATGTGATGATCACTAGATGCCTGCTTATATAAATATACCTCGCCGGTCTCGGTTTTTATCAAGATCAACATTTTCTTCGCCATCATAATCATGAATTTCGTCGTCATCATAATCATTAATTTCTTCGCCATCATAATCCATGATTTCATCAATTCGGTCGTCGCGATCGAATATCATATCATCACCCTCCCCGGTATTGTTCAGATATTGGGAGCCGTCATCTTCTTCATTTTGATTATCTGGCGCGCGAGGGGAGCGTATGATATCGAACATGACCTCTTCTCCCTGTCTACCGGTATTGTCCGCCATAGCTTTTATTTAACAAATCGAGAAGGAATATAAAACAATTTAGTATTCAAATTACAATATGCATGCATGCAATCAATAAGAGGAAATCCTGAATCATAGTACATAATATGCATCGTCTCGAATAATATATAATCTCAATACATCGCCTCAATATTATATATCGAATACATCACTAGCTAGCTAGCTAGCTAATAAAGATCGAATACTATAGAATAATCTAGGCCACTCGCGGTTCCCGAGGCGCCAGGCGGTGGACTCCCAAAGAGAAGGATCATAGCTCGTCATCTCCCCAAAGACCCTGCCAGGTATTGAAGAACCTGACGTCCATAGCAGCCATGTAGCGACGGACGTGCTCGTCCTCCTCTCTGACATGGCGACGCACCACCTCCGATGGGGCCGACTCCCTTCGCACCGAAAGTGGCCCACGGGAACGCCACCAAAGGAGCTCAGGGTCGACGACGGGACCCAGGTTCCTCACCAAGCGGCGAGCCCCTGAAGGTAGTACCTCCCAGTGCCAGCCCGGCGGAGCCCAGTCCCGGACATGGGTCCTCTGAAACAGGACGTCGTCGCGAACGGGTCGACGGAGAGGATGCGGGCCGGGCATCGTCGAGAACAAATACTATACGCCGCAAAAGTAACATTTTTAAATGATTGGATCACTAGTAGAAAAAGGGCCTTTAGTCCCGGTTCATAAGGGCCTTTAGTCCCGGTTCTAGAACCGGGACTAAAGGGTCGTTACTAAAGCCTCCCCCTTTAGTCCCGGTTCTTACACGAACCGGGACTAAAGGCCCTCCACGTGGCCTCTGCCTGGAGGTCCACCTTTAGTCCCGGATGGTAACACCAACCGGTACTAAAGGAAATTTTATGATTTTTTTGAATTTTTTTTTGAATTTTCAAATTTCTGAATTATGTTAACCTTTAATCTCTAATCACCCCTCATCACTACTCAATTTAACCTCTAATCTCTAATCACCCCTTATCATTCCAAATCATCTAACTTCCCGGACGGTCACCCATCCTCTCACTACTCCAAATCGAACACGCTTAACTTCCGGGTTCTATTCTCCCTCGTTTTCAAGTCTGCACTTGTTGTTTTCCTGACAATAGTAAGATGTCAATCCTATTAACCCTTAGGAATTTAGCTTGAGCATGAAGTCACACATTTCATTGTTTGAGTGTGAAACTATTGTTCTAAAAAACAATAATTATTTAGTAACACTAATATTTCTTGAATAAGTAGTTTGACCATAGTTTGACCACAGTTTGACCAGATTTGACCAAAATTCAAAAAAACTGAAATAATTATTTAGTAACACTAATATTTCTTGAATAAGTAGTTTGACCATTGTTTGACCACAGTTTGACCATGGTATGACCAGATTTGACCAAAATTCAAAAAAACTAAAATAATTATTTAGTAACACTAATATTCTTGAATAATTATTTAGTAACACTAATACTTCTTGAATAAGTAGTTCTACCATAGTTTGACCAGATTTAAAATAATTCAAAAAAATTGAAATTTGAGCATAAATTTTTTCCTTTTACAATTTGAGGATTCTAAAATTTGCAAATAGGTCAGAGGTCAGTCAAAATCGGATGCGGATTTCCGTGCTAAACATTTTGATATATTATAATGCTTTTTTCTCGACATTGTATGCAAAAAGTTATAGCCGTTTTACATTTTCCCTACACTTTTTGCAAAATATGACCAAATTTAAGTTTTTAAATTTTCCTAACTAGTACATGTAGTAACATAACTACATCTGGAAAGATTTTAATTTTTGAAGTTTTTATCACTTTCTTTTGCTTTTCACAAAACTGAAAAGGCGATCCAGGGGGGAGGGGGGGTAGAGTTTGAAAATGGGACCTTTAGTACCGGTTCATGCCACGAACTGGTACTAATGCCTCAAACCCCATTCGTACCGGTTGGTGGCTCGAACCGGGACTAAAGGTCTAACCTTTAATACCGGTTGGTGCCATGAACCGGTACTAATGGGCATCACACCCTTTAGTCCCGGTTCGTGGCACTAACCGGGACTAAAGGTCTCATTTGAACCGGGACCAATGCCTATACGGTGCCCTGGCCGCTCGAACCGGGACTAATGCTCACATTAGTCCCGGTTCGTAATGCAACCGGGATTAATGCTCTTTTATGGCCGAATCAAAGCCCTATTTTCTACTAGTGGATTGTGATTTCTTATATGCAAATTCTAAATTTGTATAACTAAAATTATAAGAAACTAAAAACTAACATTTCTATAACAATTTGAAATTAATCTAATTCATCTAGCTAAAACTAACATTTCTAATATTTCTAACATTTCTATAACATGTCTAACATTTCTATAACATTTCTAACATTTTTATATTCTATTTGACATTAATCTAATCTAATTAGTTAATTCATCTAAAACATTGTATAAAAAAGAAAAAATAGAAAAAACTAAAAACTAAAAACTAAAAACAGAATCGTAGGTGTGTGTACACAGGCGTCTTGCAGGCACCTATGGTGTCAAGGGCGTATGCTTGATTGGAGGGAGGAGAGGGGCAGAGGGGCTCACAGGGCGACGGCGAGGCGACGGACGGCGACGTACACGGGCGGCGACGATTTACGAGACGATTTAGGGATTTAACGGCGACGGGGCGGCGGCGACGGCGGGACGGCCAGGGCGGCGTAACGGCGACCATGTGGACGGTGATAGGGGCGGCGTATAGGCGGCGACGGCGACATGGACGGCAACAAGGGGCGGCGGCGACGGGGCAGAGGAGAAAGAAGCAGAGGGAGAACGAACTGACAAATTTTTTTGAAGTGTTTTCTTATATAGAACCTACCTTGAGTACCGGTTGAAGCCACTAACCGGTACTAAAGGTCTGTTTTGGCCAGGCGAAGCGGCGGGAAGCGCACCCTCTTTAGTACCGGGTGGTGGCTCCAACTGGTACTAAAGGCCCCCCCTTTAGTACCGGTTGTAGCCACCACCCGTTACTAAAGGGGGTGCGCTGGCGCAGGTGCGATGCGCAAGTTTAGTCTCACCTCGCTAGTCGAGGAGCGCCGGGGCCAGTTTATGAGCCCCGGCGCGGGCACTGCATTGAGCTCCTCTCCAATGCAAGCCTTCTGGGCCTATCTCTTCTACATTGCCCTGTTGGGCCTACTAGGCTAGCGGGCATGCATCCTGCCCAACTACAGTTTGGGTTTCTAGTCGTATGCCGCTTTGGCCCAGTAGGTGGGATTTTTTTATTTAGTTTTTGTCTCAACAAAATTTAGGTTTTTTTTCGTTTCTACTTTATTTATTTTCATTTATTTATTTCTAAATATTTTTTCTTTAGGTACAAAAAATTATAAACTTTCACATTCTTGTGAGTAGTTTTCAAATTTGAATAGTTTAAATTTTTTTAATTTAGTCTTTGTCTCAACAAAAATTTAGTTTTTTTTCTTTTATATTTTATTAATTTTCATTTATTTATTTCTGAATATTTTTTCTTTAGGTACAAAAAATTACAAACTTTCTGTTAGTGCGAGTAGTTTTCAAATTTGAATAGTTTAAATTTTTTAATTTAGTTTTTGTCTCAACAAAAATTTAGTTTTTTTATTTTCTACTTTATTTATTTCTGAATATTTTTCTATAGGTACAAAAATTACAAACTTTGTGTTAGTGCAGTAGTTCTCAAATTTGAATAGTTTAAATTTTTTAATTTAGTTTTTATCTCAACAAAATTTAGTTTTTTCTTTTTACTTTATTTATTTTCATTTATATATTTCTGAATATTTTTTCTATAGTTACAAAAATTACAAACTTTCTGTTAGTGCCAGTAGTTTTCAAATTTGAATAGTTTAAATTTGAATTATTTGATGAACTAATTTGTAGACGAAGTGCATCCAGTTCTTGCACATAAAATTTCTTTGCGTTTCAAATACCAAAACACATAAGTATCCTAACTATTTCGAAGATTCACTCTGGTTTGTTCGAAACCCAACTTTCCAGATATATAAGTCTGGAAAGTCACTACAAAAGAAAGTGATGACGGTGAAGCCTATCACATGCCGGTGTGGGATCTTTGGGTGTGAAACTTTTTCTTCGCGTGTGTCCCTTTGCGCAGTAACCATGGACAATCTTCATCATTTAACTGGATGCTCGGATCAATATTCACTTTGAATGGAGCAATTTCATCCAACTTTTCATAATCTTCTGACATGTCTGTCTTATCATCCACTCCCATGATGTTTCTTTTTCCTGAAAGAACTATGTGGCGCTTTGGCTCATTGTATGATCCATCCGCTTCCTTATCTTTTCTTTTTCTCGGCATAGTAGACATGTCTTTCACATAGAAAACCTGCACCACATCATTGGCTAGGACGAATGGTTCGTCTGCATACGCAAGATTGTTGAGATCTACTGTTGTCATTCCGTACTGCGGGTCTTCCGTTACCCCGCCTCGTGTCATATTGACCCATTTGCACTGAAACAAAGGGACCTTCAAACCACCTCCATAGTTAAGTTCCCATATGCCCTCTATGTAACCATAATATGTTTCCTTTCCCGTGTTGGTTGTTGCATCAAAGCGGACACCACTGTTTTGGTTGGTGCTCTTCTTATCTTGGGCGATCGTGTAAAATGTATTCCCATTTATCTCGTACCCTGTGAAAGTCATTATATTTGAAGATGGTAACTGGGACATCAAGTACAGGCCATCTTCAATATAGCCATCATGCATGGCACGTGTCTGCAACCAACCGGCGAAAGTCCTCGTTTGTTCACGTGTATTCCAGTCGTCAGACTGCTCCGGGTGTTTGGAGTGTAGAAAATTCTTGTGTTCCTCCATATACGGAGCCACCAAGGCGGAATACTGTAGAACTGTGTATTGTGCTTTAGTGAGAGAATGCCCGTCCATACATATTATTTGATCCCCTCCTAGCGTGCCGTTTCCATCCAGTCTGCCCTTATGCCGCGATTCAGGAACACCAATCGGCTTAAGGTCAGGAATAAAGTCAATACAAAACTCAATGACCTCCTCATTTTCATGGCCCTTCGAATGCTTCCTTTTGGCCTAGCACGGTTATGAACATATTTCTTCAAGACTCCCATGAACCTCTCAAAGGGGAACATATTGTGTAGAAATACATGACCCAAAACGTCAATCTCTCCGCAGAGGTGAACTGGGACGTGCGTCATGATGTTGAAGAAGGATGGTGGGAACACCAACTCGAAACTGACAAGACATTGCACCAAATCATTCTGTAACCTTGGTATGATTTCTGGATCGATTACCTTCTGAGAGATTGCATTGAGGAATGCATATAGCTTCACAATGGCTAATCGAACGTTTTCCGGTAGAAGCCCCCTCAATGCAACCGGAAGCAGTTGCGTCATAATCACGTGACAGTCATGAGACTTCAGGTTCTGGAACTTTTTCTCTACCACATTTATTATTCCCTTTATATTCGACGAGAAGCCAGACGGTACCTTCATACTGAGCAGGCATTCAAATAAGTTTTCCTTCTCTTCTTTGGTAAGAGCGTAGTTGGCCTGACCCTGATGTATGCCGTCTTTTCCGTGCATACGTTGCTGGTCCTCCCGTGCCTCCGGTGTATCTTTTGTCTTCCCATACATGCCCAAGAAGCCAAGCAGTGGTCACGCAAAGATTCTCATCACGTGCATCACGTCGATTGCGGAGCGGACCTCTAGGTATTTCCAATAGGGCAGGTCCCAAAATATAGATTACTCCTTCCACATGGGTACGCGTCCGTAAGCGTCCTTCGGAACAGGTTGTCCGCCAGGACCCTTTCCAAAGATTACCTTCAAATCCTTCACCATATCATGTACATCAGCTCCATTACGGTGGCGAGGCTTCGTCTGGTGATCCGCCTCACCTTTGAAATGCTTGCCTTTCTTTCTTCTGGGATGCACCTTTCGGAAGAAATCGGCGATATCCTGGTACACATTCTTCCTACAACTATCCAAATATATATTGTCGGTATCATCCAAATAGTGCGTGCATCCGTGGTATCCCTTGTTTGTCTGTCCTGAAAGGTTACTGAGAGCAGGCTAATCATTGATGGTCACGAACAACAACGCATTTAGGTCAAATTCTTCCTGTTTGTGCTCATCCCACGCACGTACACCTTTTCCATTCCACAGTTGTAATAGTTCTTCAACTAATGGCCTTAGGTACACATCAATGTCATTGTCGGGTTGGTTAGGGCCTTGGATGAGCACTGGCATCATAATGAACTTCCGCTTCATGCACAACCAAGGAGGAAGGTTATACAAACATAGAGTCACAGGCCATGTGCTATGGTTGCTGCTCTGCTCCCCAAAAGGATTAATGCCATCTGCGCTTAGACCAAACCATACGTTCCTTGGGTCACCTGCAAACTCCTCCCTGTACTTTCTCTCGATTTTTCTCCACTGAGACCCGTCAGCTGGTACTCTCAACTTTACGTCTTTCTTATGGTCTTCTCTGTGCCATCGCATCACCTTGGCATGCTCTTTGTTTTGGAACAAACGTTTCAACCATGGTATTATAGGATCATACCACATCACCTTCGCAGGAATATTCTTCCTCGGGCACTCGCCCTCGACATCACCAGGGTCATCGTGATTGATATTATAGCGCAATGCACCGCATACCGGACACGCGTTCAAATCCTCGTACTCACCGCGGTAGAGGATGCAGTCATTAAGGCATGCATGTATCTTCTGCACCTCTAAACCTAGAGGGCAGACATCCTTCTTTGCTTCGTACGTACTCTCGGCAATTCATTGTCCTTTGGAAGCATATTTTTTATCATTACCAGCAACTTTCCAAATCCCTTGTCAGATAGACCATTCTCTGCCTCCCATTGCAGCAATTCCAGTGTGGTGCCCAGCTTTTTCTTGTCACCTTCGCAATTCGGGTACAACAATTTCTTGTGATCCTCTAACATGCGCTGCAACTTCTTCTTCTCCTTTTCACTTGCGCGGTTTCTCTTTGCATCGGCAATGGCCCGACCTAGATCATCAGCGGGCTCATCAGATGCCTCTTCTTCAGCTTCTTCCCGCATGGCGGGCTCAGCTTCTTCCCCCATTGTTGTATCATCATATTCAGGGGACCCATGGCCATGATAGCTATCGTCATCCTCTTCTTCTTCATTCTCTTCCATCATAACCCCTCTTTCTCCGTGCTTGGTCCAAACATTATAGTGGGGCATGAAACCGGACTCAAACAGGTGGACGTGAATGGTTCTTGAGGTAGAGTAATTGTGACCATTCTTATAACCAGCACATGGACAAGGCATAAAACCGTCCGCCCGCTTGTTATCCTGAGCCGCAATCAGAGCATCGGTCATTGTACATCCATTATCGACGCATCTTCATTACACACCACTGAATAGACCAAATTAATACAAGTTCATACATAAAGTTCAGGGACATTTACATCTGTGCCCCTAACTCGAACCCACTACTCAGTTTTGCCCCTAGTTTTCGGGTATGCTCAGTTTTGCCCCTCTGCCGTCAGTGCCACTTATAGAAATGCCCCTCCGCTCTGTTTCCGTCCAGTCAAGGCTGTTTGACCGCTAACTTGCTGTCAGTTTGACATATTTGCCCCTCTTTCTTACATGTGGGCCCTCTCTTACCTCTTCGCTTCAGTCTCTCTCTGTGCTCTTTCTCTCGCTCGACCCTAACCCTAGCTCTCTCTTCCCCAAATCGCCCCCTCACCTGAACCCTAGCGGCTTCGATCCCCACCATGGAAAACTCCAGATCAATGGCGGGCACGGTGGAGATTCGGTCGACCTGAGCTGTGCTGCGATTCGGAGCCAACCGCTGCGGATGGAGGTCGACGGTGGTTGCGGCGCCGGCGGCGGCCATGAAGGGAGCACAAATCCGAAGGGGTAAGTGCAGTACTTCCAGATCTGAAGCCTGCTATACGTATTGTAGTTCGTTTTGATTCCTGTGTTCATCTGTGTTCGTAGTGCTCATTTGGTTCGATTTTTTTCCTGTTTTTCATTGTCATTCGTAGGGTGGATTATATATGTTTGGATTGTAGAATGGAAACAACTCTTCTAGTTCCTGCTGGTACAAAAGCAGGGAACACAGGATTTTCATTTCCTTTGGTAGTGGAGAGCACACTGAAGTTTGTGCAGTTTAGATCTCATATCTGTGCTAAATACCCATGGGGAATACATGATGCAGTTGAATTCAGGTACTGGGATATTGATAGTTCAGTTTGGGTCCCAGTCCGATGTGATGCTGAGATAGAAAAAATGTTTAGAAATCATGCTCATTTCCCAGTCAAATTGGAAATCAATGTCATACAAAGAAAAAGAGGATTGACAGACAGCAGTGGCAGAAAATCACAATCTACTAGTTCTAGAGGTAGGAGCAGAATATCCAGGGGGAGAAAAACAAGTGTTAGCAGTCAGAAGAGAGCTTCAGATGCAGGAGAGAGCTCTATGCAGGTTCCAGGAACACCATCAGAGCAAGTGCCTATTTATGCAGGTCCTACTCAGAGCAAAGATTCTGTTGATCCAAATATTGAGGAGGGACTTCCTGATGATTGGCCTACAGATGATGAGGATGAAAGGCTTTTCCCTCAGTTTGTTACAAAACAGAAGGCCAAGAAGACAGATGATGATGGGGATGAAGATTATATGCCACCACCAGAAGGAATGTTTGATGAGCCAGGTGAAGATGAGTTGGAGGAGGACCTGGACATGGGATATAGTGAGGATTACGATGATGGAAGGCGGATGTGCAAGATAACAGAGATTATCCTTCTTTAAAAGAAGGAACTATATTTTCCAGTGCTTTAGACTGTAGGAATGCACTAGCTACATTTTCAATTAAAACTCAGAGTGAGTATGTAGTAGACAAGAGTGATCCTACCAGGTTGACTGTTCATTGTGCTTATAAGAGGTGTAGATGGAGGATGCATGCCTCCTTAATGAGAAATAGCTCATTGTTTCAGGTACAAACAGTAGGTTCATATGTAGTTACATTGCAAATATTTTTCTGTTATTTGTTGCAGCAAGTATGTCTGACATGTAATTGAACTTTCAATATTGCAGGTCAAAGTGAACCAGTCTGCACATACTTGTCCAAGTGTAAGCAGAAGGCAAAGACTAAAGTCAGCTAAGTGCAGATGGGTTGCTGATGCAGTGAAGCATTGGGTTTTAGAGGATTCAGAGGTTGGAGTTACAGAGTTGAAAAAGAACCTGAAGAAAAATATGGCCTGCAAGTCCCATACATGAGAGTGTTCTATGGAAAGCAGATGGCACTGGACAACATTTATGGTAAGTGGACTGACTCATTTCAATTATTGTACACTTACAAGGCAGAAGTTGAGAAAGCATCTCCTGGAAGTGTAGTTAACATTGACAAGCACACTGTAGAGTACAAAATAGCTGGAAAAACTAGACAAAAAGAGTGCTTTAGAAGAGTGTTTGTTTCTTTCAAAGCATGCTGGCAAGGTTTTTTAGATGGATGTAGGCCCTATCTTGCAGTAGATGGCACAGCACTGAATGGCAGATATAAAGGCCAACTTGTGAGTGCATGTGCAGTGGATGCTTGCAACTGGATCTTCCCAGTAGCAGTTGGAGTTGTTGAGTCTGAAAATACAGATAGTTGGACATGGTTTTTCCAGAATTTAAAAGAACTAATAGGACATCCACCAGGTCTTGTCATCCACACAGATGCATGCAAAGGACTAGAGACTGCTGTTGAAGATGTATTCACAGGAGTTGAGCATAGGGAATGCATGAGGCATTTGGCAGCTAATTTCTCCAAAAATTTAGAGGAAAGTTTTTGATGATAATTTGTGGCCTTTTTCATTGACATATAGCATGAAAAACACAATTATCATCTTAGACAGCTATCTGACAAACCTGGTGTGAAAGAGTACATAGAAGAGCATCATAGCAAACTATGGGCCAGGGCCTTGTTCAATGAAATATGCAAAGTTGATTATGTCAATAACAATTTAGCTGAGTCATTCAATTCCAAAATTAAGAAGTGGAAGGGGATACACATTGTGGACTTGCTTGACAAAATTAGGCAGTTCATAATGGAAAAGTTTGACTTGAGACAGCATATTGCAGCTGGGACATACAATGGGCACATCATAATCCCAAAAATCATGATTATGCTTCATGCAAAATCAAAAGACCTTGATATGTCCATAGTGAAAAGAAGCACATTAGAGGCAGAGATTACTGCAATTGACAAGGAAAAAAGAGAGTGGAGATATCCTGTTAATTTGCAAACACATACTTGTAGTTGTAGAAAGTGGAAAATAACAGGACAACCATGCATATATGCATTGTACTTTATCACTTCAATGAGAGGTCCAGTTAGTGAGATTGATCAGTATGTTCATGAGTATTTCTCTGTGGCAAAATTCAAGGCTACTTATGCTGATAATCTGCCACTTCTGGAGGGCAAGCAACAATGGGATGTTGTAGACCCAGGATTTAAACTGAGTGCTCCATTGCAAAATAGGCCACCTGGTAGACCTAGGAAGACAAGAATTAGGGCTAAATCAGAGGGAAAATGACTTGGAGGAAGAAAGAATAAGTGTTCAAGATGTGGGAAGCTTGGGCACAAAGGCAGCCAACGCAAAGAGTCCATTGACCCTGCATTTGGAGAGGAAGAACATTGGGGTCTTGATAATGCCAATGATGAACCTCTTGCTAAAAATGATGAAGCAACTGATGTTGCTACTAATGCAACAACTGCTACTAATGAAACTATGGCAGATGCTGCTACTGATGATGTAAATGCAAATGCAAGTGTTGGAGATGATGCAAATGCAGATGCAAGTGCTGAAGATGCTGCAAATGCAAATGCAACTGCTGGAGATGATGTAAGTGAAAAAAATGCAGGTGCTGGAGATGCTGCTAATGCAAATGCAACTTCTACAGATGCAACAACAGTCAGTAGTGCAGTCAGGTACTTTTTTGGTTTATTTTTGAAGTTATTTCCTAAATTCTTCAATGTTTGCTAACTGGCCTCTCCCATTTATTTGTGACTTTGCAGCCCAAGAAAGAACTACAAAAGACCAGCTGAGAGGGGACAGTCACCACATAAGAAGTTCAAAATTGCGAAGAGGAGATTATAGGTTACATCACTTTGGAAGCAATAATCCTACCAGTTCTTCTACTCCAAACAAGGCTGTGAGCAAAACTGTGAGCACCAGGAGGAGTTCCAGGCTCTTTTCAAACCCAGCTTGCAATACTAGGAGTAAGAAGAACAAGTAGATGTGGTAGTACTTGTAATGCTGTGAAAATTTGTTGTGGGTGTGAAAACTGTAAGGTCATGTACTAGATTTGAAGTTTGTTGTGGCACAATGTCATGAACTCTCTTATGTCTCAGTGTGATCATGTCCTATGTTTGGTCTAGTTGCTAGTGTGCCCATTTAACTGTCATTTTTGTCACATTACTACTGCACTGTCACATTACTACATTGCTACAAAATGGAACACAATATACTCAAAATAGCAAACTCATTTCCAGTTAAAACTTGTCACGTTACACCAGATGAAACTCATTTCCAATGTGCTTTGGAACAAATACAACTAATTAAGATAGCTCACACAGCAATACATTACATTTCATTACATACCATAATCCAGCTAGTATTGATTCTTAAACCACTCAGAAAAACTGATGCCAAAATGCTAATGCCAATTACTCTGAGAAATCCCCATGTTTGCATAAGTTCATTTCTCTTCTTGATCTTCAACTTGAGTTTCTTGTTCTTCTCTATTAAGTACATCAACCTCCTCTCCAAATGATGGGACTTTAGCCAGCTTTTCTCCAATCCAGCATGAAGTTCCTCAAATGCACGAGCAACACAATCCGTGGGACGGGGATCAATCCAAACTACCCAGTCGCATTCGTCAGGGAGCTGCAGAATTAATCTTACATTATACAACAAAAAATTGGCAAATAATGACATTAAAATGAGAGGACAGACAGAGTGGGAATGAGAGTTAATCTTACATCTAGGGGGCAGCCTAAGAATCTTCTTCCCGTGCTTGCACCTCCCCAGGCGACGCGACGAGCGGGGATGAGACCGTGCCCTGCGCACCGCCGCGTCGTGCTCATCTCCAGCCCAGAGAATGACGGATGGGGAAGTAGAACTTCGGATTGAAACCGAACAATCCCAACACCATCGACCTAAACGCTGGAAATCCCCAATCTGATGAACCCTAATTAGGACAGAAATACCCCCAGATCGATCCACCGACGAGCCACACTTACCTTGCAAGCCGCCGACGAGCTCAACGTGGACATGCCACCGCCCTCCAAATCGACCAACCGTCGGCCTCTGAATCCTGCTGCGGTCGCTCTCTCCCCTCTCCAAATTGAGCCGTCGAGAGGTTGATGAAGAACATAGAGAGAGTGAAGCGAAGAGGTAAGAGAGGGCGCACATGTAAGAAAGAGGGGCAAATATGTCAAACTGACGGCAAGTTAGCGGTCAAACAGCCTTGACTGGACGGAAACGGAGCGGAGGAGCATTTCTATAAGTGGCACTGACGGCAGAGGGGCAAAACTGAGCATACCCGAAAACTAGGGGCAAAACTGAGTACTGGGTTAGAGTTAGGGGCAGAACTGAAATTGGCCCTAAAGTTCACACATAAAGTTCATATACAACACTTAAATGCAACATACAAATAACTCTCCAGCTAAAGAATTTAAATGCAACAACAAATGCGATCAAGATCGCAACTAAGGTAACAATTGATCCAACAGCATAATGATACCAAGCCACACTATCAATGGCACATTTTCTAATCTTTCTAATCTTCAACCGCATTTTCTCCATCTTGATCTTGTGATAATCAACGACATCGGCAACATGCAACTCCAATTCCATCTTCTCCCCCTCAATTCTTTTCGAATTTTCTTTGAAATACTCGTTTTCTCTTTCAACTAATTTTAACCTCTCGACAATAGGATCGGTTGGAATTTCCGGTTCACATACCTCCTAGATAAAAATATCTATGTCAACTTGATGGGCACAATTTGTCATAAACACGAAATGCAACAAATAGTTTTAAAAGAGAATATACCACATCCAAATCATAACACGGACGAGGGCCGACGGGACGGATATCAAAACCATGGCACTATGTATAACAAACAACGTACGGGTAAGATAATTATACAAGTAACTATATATCTAAATCACACAAACATGATTTTTTTATATAAAAAAGATAAGAACAAGGTGGTGCCAGCGACAGGTCGGTGAGGACGATCGACGGTGGTTACGACGGAGACGGGAAGGCACTAAGTAAAAACCACACCTACATATGCAAACTAAGAGTTATTTTAAGCTCAAATTGCATATAAATGAAATATACTACCACATATAATTCCTCCAAAATTACTAAAACCCACAAATTAATCACTATATAAAGCATTGCAAGAGCTAATCTAGCAATGAGAGATGAAAGGACAAAGTTGCTAACCTTTGTGATCACTTGAATGGATGGGGGCCTTCAAATCTTGACAAAATTTGGGCAAAATGTGTGATGAGCTCGAGGGGAGAAGAGGAAGAACAGAGAGGAGGAGAGGGGAAAGGGGGGAGAACAGAGCGAGCTGGATGAAGGGTTTATATGCAGGATGACCTATAGTACCGGTTCATGGCAAGAACCGGTACTAAAGGTGCTGGACGGGCCCCAGTCTGACAACATCCTGCCACCACACCCTTTGGCACCGGTCCGTGGCATGAACCGGTGTTAAAGGTTCCGCAAGAACCAGTACTAAAGGGAGTGGCCCACCTAGCCGTTGGAACCGGCACTAATGGTCACATTAGTGCCGACTCAATTTCAAACCGGGACTAATGAGCTGCACATTATGCCCTTTTTCTACTAGTGGGATGCAGATCCATGATCTTCTAGATGGATTCTTCCCCAAAATCAAGGCTCTTTCCGCCATAGTTGGAGAGTTCATCTACAGAGCCAAAATCTATGGATTTCAAGGGGAATTTGCATGGTTTCGACTGAGGATTGACGTTACAAAACCTCTTAAGAACGTTGTTTCGCTGGTAATTAAGAAGAAATATGCAGTCCAGAGGGTGATCTTCAGGGTGAAATACGAGCGCCTTCCGGATTGTTGTGCAGTTTCCGGGTACATGGGCCATCTGTTCAAGGAGTGTGGTGATGGAGTTCACCCCCCGAAAGCCCTAGTTTTTAAGGACCTGAAAGTTACTTGGTTGTTGGTTCAAAGGTCCGGGCAACGGGCCAGGAGAAGGGCGTAGCTCATCTAAAGGCAATGGATCACGAGGCGGCCGGGGCAGAGGCCGATCGGGAAGTGGACGTGGTCGTGCGCGCGGACCAGTAGAGCATAGTGCTTCGGAAGATCCTTTTGAAGCTGACAGAGAGCAAGAGGACAGGGATGTTGCCATGCAGGAAGCATATAGGAACAGGAAGAGGGGAGCCGGGATGGATTCTTCGGCACCAGGGCCTATTGCAAGCAACCTGCTGCTACTTCCGGGACCAACTGAGGTTCCACCCAACCCATCCTCAAAACAGGAGCAGAAAAGGAACAAACCAAGCTCGACTACAAGTGAGAAAACCAACGGGAAAAACACGGTCGCAAACAAAAACTCTGATGCGCATTTGGCGGGCTCCCAAGTGGGGTCGCGCCTAGCGCAATGAGTATCCTCTATTGGAACTGTCGCGGGGCTGGCAAACCCGCGACAGTTCGAGAGCTTCGTGATCTATCGAAGCAGTTTGCCCCCTCTGTACTGTGTATCTTGGAAACTCAAATAGAGGGTTCTAGAGTCGAGAGTTTGGTTGGTTCTTTAGGTTATAATAAGAGTTTTGCTGTTAGTAGCTCTGGCAGAAGCGGTGGCCTAGGAATATTTTGGAACGAAGAAATAAAGCTTGAGATTGTCGATTATTCTCAGTACCACATTGATGTCGTGATTGATGATCTTGTAGATGTGAAAACAAGGGTTACTTTTGTGAACGGAGAAGCACAAGTTAACGAAAGATACAAGACATGGGATATGCTACGGGGAATCGTGGGTGCTAGCGATACACCCTAGCTTGTCCTCGGAGATTTTAATGAAGTATTACATGCCCATGAACATGATGGAGTGGGTAACAGGAGCCAAGCTCAGATGGATGCGTTTAGGGACGCGCTTGATACATGTGGCCTCATGGATATAGGCTACACGGGCACATGATGGACTTTTGAGAAAAAAGTAACAGGAGGTACATATACACGGGTGCGTCTAGACCGGAGAGTGGCTAATCCGGCCTGGTCCATAGCGTTTTCTTCGGCTACGCTCGAGCACAAGACGACAGCCACCAGTGATCACGTCCCAATCTACGTGAAATATGTGCATGGCAAGGCATGCAAGTGGGCCCCACGAACCTTTAAGTTCCAATGATTCGAACAACACGGGCATTTATTTGAAAATTACTTGGGATCATGTACGCTAGTAATTCATGGCGTGAGAGAAGTTGCTACTCTAGAGGTGCTAGTAATTCATGGTGTGAGAGAAGTTGCATTTGTGTTTGACCTTGGGGGAGGAACCTTTAATGTCTCCATTCTAGAGATCTCTAATGAAGTGTTTGAGGTTAGTGTTTGTAGCTTGCCCTTTGCTAGTAGTTGTTATATCATGCTAGTGTGGTGCTGCTTGTGTTTGGTGCTTCGGACCTATGTGGTGGTTTACCCAGCCTCAATCTTTTGTCCTTGTTGATTGACATGGTCGCTTGTTATCATCGCCTGGATGCTCATATTGGCTCCTACATATTCTACAAAGATCTTTATCGGTCAAACCGCATAACAACATACGTTGTTCCCTTTGTCATCGGTATGTTACTTGCCCGAGATTCGATCGCTGGTATCATCATACCTAGTTCAATCTCGTTACCGGCAAGTCTCTTTACTCGTTCTGTAATGCTTCATCCAACAACTAACTCATTATTCACATTGCTTGCAAGGCTTATAGTGATGAGCATTACCGAGAGGGCCCAGAGATACCTCTCCAATACACGGAGTGATAAATCCTAATCTCGGTCTATGCCAACCCAACAAACACCTTCGGAGACACCTATAGAGCATCTTTATAATTATCCAGTTACGTTGTGATGTTTAATAGCACACAAGGTGTTCCTCCGGTATTCGGCAGTTGCATAATCTCATAGTCTGAGGAACGTGTATAAGTCATGAAGAAAGCACTAGCGATGAAACTGTAACGATCATAATGCTAAGCTAACGGATGGGTCTTGTCCATCACATCATTCTCCTAATGATGTGACCCCGTTTATCAAATGACAACACATGTCTATGGTCAGGAAACATAACCATCTTTGATTAATGAGCTAGTCAAGTAGAGGCATACTAGGGACATTTTGTTTTGTCTATGTATTCACACATGTACTAAGTTTCCGGTTAATACAATTATAGCATGAATAATAAACATTTATCATGATATAAGGAAATAAATGATAATTTTATTATTGCTTCTAGGGCATATTTCCTTCAAACTCCGTCTCCCGGCAAATCCATCGCGTGCAATGGCGGCAACGCGTAAGGTGGGTAGGGAAAGAAGCCATGTCGATGCAGGCCGTCACGTCCGCGACCACCGCAGACGGCGAGGAAAAGTAGATGATGGGAGGCCTCCACCGCTTGGGTCCCACGAAGGCCACCACCACCGCGGCGCCTGGTTACACAGCTGGTGTCTTGCCTGGTGAGCGGGGCCGTAGACCATGCCGCCCGTCTTCCCCCGCCCAAAAGCACCTCGATCCGTGCTTCACACGAGAGAAGGGAGGCTATTCTTCCCCTCTTGCTGAAGCATATCCCTCCAGGGCATCCAGTAGTTCGATGAGAGGGCTGCCGAATATAGGGAAGACATGTCGTGAGAGCGGCGATCCGCTGCGGCCAGCCGTAGACTAGTTCTACCGCAACACGGTATAGTTTTGTTAAAATATGCTCGAAATGTAAATGTTTTTGTCCGATTTGAATAAAAATCATCCGCTTTGCATGTAATTCCTCCAATTTGTTTAACACAAATATAAAATGTATGCAAATAGCATTGGATGGCCGGCTCTCACATCCATGTCCGAGAACTGGCCCACCTATCCGCGGACATATGCGGTGTCTGGTTTGCGGGAGATGCCCTTACTAGGATGTACTCTGCATAAACAAAAATATTTCAGGTTGAATGGTGAAACTAATTTTTTGCAGTGTTCTTGCATTGTCACGGTATCTCCAATGTCATGCATAAAACCACCTATAAACGTCTATAACCGTCTAGATTGCACTGTCCAAATACTTTGTGCTCTCTGGCGCCGTCCATCGAACGTCCGTGGACTTGTCCACGCATCCGAATTCATGAAAACTAAAAGAAAACCTGGCGGAGGTTTGCGGACGTCCGGACAGCAGCCATGTCGGATTCCGATACCCCAAGCCCATAAAACACCCCCCCACAGACACACACACGCGCGCGCGTGCGCACACACACACACACACATGAATCCTCGCTTTTCTCACTCTGTCCCTTCGTCCTTGTTGTGTATCCGAGTAGTCCGAGGTCCCCGTCCCCGGAAGCAACCCAAAAGAGATTGAAAAACAATTCTTTTCGCCATCGGTGAAGCCTCGACGACTCAAGTCACGACTCACCTAAGACGATGCAGATCTTCGTGAAAACCATGACGGGTAAAACCATCACTCTGGAGGTGGAGGGAAACGACACCGTGGACAGCGTCAAGGGCAAGGTCTAGGACAAGGAAGGGATCCCACCAGACCAGCAGCGGCTCATATTCGCCAAGAAGCAGCTGGAGAACGGTCGTTTGTTGGCGACTACGACGTGCACAAGGAGTCGATGTTGTTAGAATAAATCCGAGGCATACCGTTGATCATTCGAGGACCAAGCAATCACACGAGCACGACACTGAGATTTGTTAACGAGGTTCACCGATATGGCTACATCCCCGGGGCCTGACTATGGGCGCTCCTCCCCATGACACCGTCACGCGATTACGCACACCGCCACCGGGCACCGCACACGCCACCGGTTCCCCCTTGCGCGCATGTGCTATTATGTTGGCATAGGTTACATCATGTGTCTACCCCGCTATATGAGAGGCCTAGGATACAAGTGTCCTACTAGGACACGACTCCATATCCTATGTAAACACAATACAACTTTCAAGTCCAACTGTAACCTACCTCGTACACTATATTCGACACAACTCCAACAAACTCCACCTTGGCGAATATTCTCCATCACCTTGAATTTGTCAATGCGTCAAACTTCCATGTACATTGGACTTGAGCTTATCCCATGAGTACTGCTGCTACTCCAAAGACTCCATATGACTCCACCTGCAACTTGTAGTCCCTCCTTTTCTTGCCCAAAATCAACACTCGAGCAAAATTAAGTTCCTTGTTACTTAGTTTGTGCTCCCAACTTCCAGAGTACCCGTCCAACGCCATCAAACACTGATCACTGGCCTGCGTGAAAGTGAACAACTCGGTGTCACACATAAGAGTTACCTAAACTCAACATCACCGCTCTTCCTTGACCGCCTGTCTAAAACTTGAAGGAATTTCACCATTGCTTGTAGTCATCCCAAGTCAAATTCGCAGTTGTCTCACCACATGTATGACCACCAGAGCCCTGGCCCATCTCCATGTCCCGTGCATACCGCACGCCTCGCCGCTATTACCGCGTCGAGCCTCCGCTGTCCTGGTCGAGTCTCAAGGGTCGCGAAACCACACCACTCAACCCCCACTGCAGAGTACCACCGATCATCACCGACCGATGATGAGTTTTACGCTTCCATCAGACCACTGGGCTCCAGTCCGAACTGCATGTCACTCGCTTTTCCCCCTTGCTGAATAGACTTCGATTCCCTGGATCCTTACACCGTAGCCCCTCAATCCAGCTCCACCTTCAACATGACTCCATGGTAGATGATCAGTCCACCCTCGCGCCCCATCGACTTCAAACTCCGTGTGTACACCACCTTGAATCAACCCCACGCCATAGTCTTGTCGAAGCCACACAAGCCTCGGGCCTGCGCCACGTGTTTCCACGCCCAGAAGTCGGACACCATCAGCATCACGCTCCTATGTCGTTGTCGCTGATCCCACCACCGTCTTCTATACCAACCGACTTACGTCGATCCGTCAGACTATCTAGTCCGACCCAGCCAAGCTTTTCCGGCTGCAACCATGCTCCACCCTGCGTCTTGTCCGTCCTTGCGTCTGTGCATATCTTAGACGCCATGTGTATGCATGATCCTGTATCACGACTTATTTGTGCGCCTCCGCAGCCTATCCACGTGTTCCAAGCCATCTCAGCAAACTGACCTAGAAAAAAAAACTTCCATGCAAACTGCACAAATCTTCTTTTTCCCCTGTCATTCTTTGTTGTTGCTTCTCCGTGCATCTTATAGCAGAAAATAGATAGTACTTGATCCAACCAAAAGTGCTCTTGTACAGACACGTGAACCTGGCCGCTCCTTTTTTTTCAACAAACAAATCCTCACGATGTGTTGCATGCTCCAGCGACCAGCATCAAGCTACGTGTAACGTGACCCTTTAGCTACGCGCCAGCCTATGGGCCGCTGCCCACACAGACCTCCGGCGCGATCGGCCGCCTGCTGGGCCACGCGCCCCGCGTGGGCTGCCACCTCACGCGCGCCTCGGATTTCGCTGCATCGTCCGCATCCCGTCGATTACCTCATCCCGTCGAGACCGACCCGATCTGGAACAGCATGACAGTCGCCTGCTCGATCCGACCTCGCTGAGAATTTCGCCCACGCCGTATTACGCTCGCCCGATCGATCCATCTTATCAATCGCCGCACGACTCAACCACACGCGCTGCCACCGATGCTTCCGCCTTGCTTCTACTTTCTTTAGATCAACAATCCACAACCTCCGAACAACCTAGATCATAATACCACTTGTAGAATAAATCCGAGACATATATCGTTGATCATCCGAGGATCAAGCAATCACACGAGTACGACACCGAAATTTGTTAACGAGGTTCATCGATATGGCTACATCTTCAGGGCCTGACTATGTGCGCTCCTCCCCATGACACCGTCACAATACCGCACACCGGCCACCCGGGCGCCGGCATACGTCGCCGGCTCCCCCTTGTGCGTCTGTGCTATTATGTTGGCATAGGCTACATCGTGTGTCTACCCCCGCTATATGAGAGGCCTAGGATACAAGTGTCCTACTAGGACACGACTCCATATCCTATGTAAACACAATACAACTACAAGTCTAACTGTAACCTACCTCGTACACTATATTCGACACAACTCCAACAGACGCAATACCTGGTGCTCCGCCTCCGCAGCGGCACCACCATCAAGGTCAAGAGGCCCACCGCCAAGGAGATCGACATCGACATCAAGCCCACCGACACAGCCGACTGGATCAAGGAGCGCGTCGAGGAGAAGGAGGGCATCCCGCCCGTCCAGCAGAGGCTCACATTCGATGGCAAGCAGATGGCCAGCGACAAGACGGCGCAAGAGTACAAGGCCAAGGGCGGCTACGTGCTCCATCTCGTGCTCGCCCTCAGGGCGGTGCCTGCTAGAATTTGGGTCTTACGGTCGCTCGCTTTTCCACGAAGGTGTAGCTTTGGTTTGATTTCTTGCGTATGATTTTGGGTGTCTATAAAATTTTGGTTGGAACTTTTTGAACAATGTTTGAGTCTCTTTTATAAAGCAATAATGTTTGAGGTTACATGTACGTTCAATCACAACAGTTATCTGCACATCAATCTTTTCCCATCCGTTCATATATTTTTACCACCAATCTACTAAATCAAAGATATGAAAATTTGTTTTGAGCCAAACATTGCCTCGCGGTTTGAATAAAGATACTTGCACTAACCAATCAAAGATATGCAATTTTTACAGCTATAAGGCACGGCGCTGACCGTCCGACTGGATCGGACGAGAACCACGCGGGAATGTTGTCCGGCATTCAGTCGTAGAATGGACCAATTTTGATCCCAAAAAAATACAATGGACCAATTTCGTCCCCAGGCTACGGCCTGGTTGACTCTATATCTATGGTCGTAGAAAATGGTTTTTCTTTTGGGTGAATTTTTTTGTTGGGCCAGTTAAGTTAATATATAACACCAATAGGTTTGGGCCGAGTTATGAAAATGTTTTTCAGTGTATTTTCTGCTATAGTATAACAATGTAAATTATTTATGCACTATTCAAATGAGAAATATGAGCCCGAATTTATGTTGAAAGTTACTTTAATGATGAGAGAATTTTATAATGTTTTTCTGTGGGTTATAATGGACCTAATTATGCTATCAGTCATTTTATTTATCTTTAGTGCTTTCTAAGTTGTTTCAGTTATTTTTATGTTTATGCATTGAAAATAAATCTAGTATTATGCTAAAATCATGTTTGAATTTTTTGAATACGGTTGAACCAATTGGAAATTGTATTAAAAATTCATGTGGCATTAATGTTAAATGTCATTTCATGGCAATTTTTTTTAATGATGATCACCTTTTAGCATCATTTTAATTTGAAAAATCATCTTGTAAAATGATATATTCACCATTATTACTCACTCACTAAATTTTCCAAAAAATATTATTTGGAAATTTTAGTTTAGTGTGGTGTTTATGTTGATGCCATTCTTGTGGTATTTTTTTTAATGATGCGATCATTATCAACAAGCACAAGCCACCTTAAGGAAACGTTAAGTTTCGTGTGGTTTGGTTTTCCACACCGCACCATGCGGCACAATATGTTTGGCCGACATGCGTAACAGGCAAAATTAATGTTTTCTGATGGTGCATTTTATCTTATTGAATGCACTGTAGAACTAGAATGGCGTTGATGAAATTTATGGTCGATTCTTTAAACTAGCTCGCTCCAGAATCTTCTCTACTATTAAAGGAGAATCGAACGTCCTGTTGGTTCGACCTACTTCTCCATATACGATCCATCCTTCGCTACTCCCCCGCGGGCCCACCTCGTGTGATCCATGTTTCTTGGCACTCGCACGTTGATGTGAAAACTGAAACTCAGAAGAAAAAGAAAAAACGACCCACACGCTCACGTCTCCCACCTCCCGCGCCCCCATCGCCCCCCAAGCCCCACGTCTCTCCCCAGAAAATCGCAGCTGCCGGCCTCTTCCTTCGTCGCTCGACTCGGCCAATGCGATGAGGACGGACGGATCCTTCTGTCCTCTCACCCACGACCTCTCGCTTTCCCGCCGTCGACCCTACGTCGTCTCTGCCCGCCATCCCCTTTCCCCGTCGTGTGACTTCCGCGACAGACCGACAGACAGGAAGTCGGCAACCACCGAGGCTCATGGCCCTCCTACATTTGCCGGAGCCATCAGCTGGAACCAAGGTCGCTGACCCGCAAGACGTGCTTACTGCAACCCGGCTAGATTACTGGTTTAGGTCATGATTCAGTACTACTATCTTAACATCTGCAGGAAGGAGACGGCCATGGGCAGGGGTTTCTAGCTCCTCCTTGATCAGTTCATCCCGCAGTCACCATCGTCTTCCAGGCGACCATGCCAGATTCGCGTCATCATCATCATCATCGCAGGCAGGAGGTGGTGGCTGCGGTGAGGGCACGTGCGGCAGGGAGGGCCATAACCCTGACTTCAGTACGTGATGTTACAGGTGCGTCAATATCGATCCTCTCCTTCACGTTTTCGTCATGTTCATGCCGTGCGTGCAGAACAAACAGGGTCATGTCAAGTTGATCCTTGGTCAAGATATATGAACCAGTAGCAAATTCTGAAACCAATATTTCACCTGGCCGTGCCTTTGGCAGACAGCAATACGTGCACATAGGAAACCTGACATGCCTTGTGAAGGAATGATCTTATAGTAGCGTAGGTAGTCAAAGCTAGCTCGAGTCACTGGATTGATTGATGAGTCGCTTGATTGATGGATTAGCAAGAAATACGTATATGAAAGCTGATTTTATAGCCATTGGCAGGTAAGCTGCCTGTTATTCAAATTTCTTCAAGTCACGATAGTTACAAGCTATGTTTATATTTCTTCAACTCAAGGCGATTACAATCAAGGAGCTACATGCATTTATATATGCTTATATACCACCTGATGACCTGACTAAGTAGAATTAGGATTTATATACGCTTCTACTGAAATTGACTATTGTGTGGGCCTTGATTCATGAGGGGTCTACCTTAGAGTTTTAATGATTACCCTTTTCGAACATGCAACACTCGGGCTGTGCTCAATTCGGGTTCTTTGGTCAATTTTTATGTGTTTTTCTCTTCAGACATTTTATTACATCCAGTTGGATTCTAACTGGAGTTGCAAATAAATAATTGTGTTCCAGCTTTAAAAAAAAAGGACTCCACATACCTTGAAGCTTATTTCTTATATAAGCAGCAACCCGTTAAGTTGTCTCTTCCTTGACACCATTTTCTATTGCAGGTTGTTGCAGGGAATATATACACTTTTGCAAGAGAAAAAATGGCTTGTGTTCGGGTGAGGCCCAGATACAACATCCCACATTTTCTTTTCGAAATCATCTCTACTTAACTACAAGGTAATCAGTTGAAGGATGCTGATGTTTTTGCTTTGTGACTACAAGCTTGAAAACTTAAACTTCACCAGCATTAGAAAGTAACTTTAGTTATAGTTATATGGGATACAAGGACTGTAGGAGGTAACGTGATCCGTTTCTGTAGGTTGTGGTTGCAACTTGGATGCAGATGAATAGTAGTTTGGCTGCTGAGGTATCAAGGTAAGGAAAAAGAAATATTGCCCCATTGTTTATCATTTTGTCTGGTTAGGGTCATAGTGTATTTTAAGCCCATATCTATAGCTCTGAATTATATATTCACACGTCTGAAGAAAAAGTAAGATTAAGTTTGTTTCATCCTTTGGGTGTATATACTGAAGTTCCTGAGTGACAAAGGCTCTTTGAGAAATAGTAATATCAAGTCTGTTTTTATCACATAATGCAGGATAATTAAACGCAAACAAATCCAAGCGGTATTTGTCATTTGCTGTAAAGCCCTTGAAAATGCCTCCAGTAGAAATGTCAAAGGCTCTTTGAGAAACTTGTACATTTATCTCTTCTTTACTTGCCTTTAATGACAAACATGATAGTACCCAAATTAATTTCAGGAAGGTACTCCTATAAGAGGAAACTTTTGAGATGTATCAAGCAATAAAAATCTTCTCATGTCATTTCAATTTAATCTATAATGCAGAGATAAAAAACAGTTTTTCCATTCACCACATGGAGATCGCATTAACTAAGCGTCGTGAGGCAAGCCATGATGTTCTTCAAAATATGTGGACAATAAGGTTGCTGAGTGAGCAATTCTTTTTGCTTCTGTGGTGTTCTCAGGGAGGGATATTTCGTGGCCTTGATGATATATGCAAAACAAATTTTGTAGGATTTTTAGCACCCTTTGGAGAGAAAGACAGTAAATGAGAAATGATGTTTAAATACTATTGAGTTTTTCTTTTATTTTCTTCTTAGTTCAGTTTGGAACCAACCTTCTATGTAGCTGAAATTTTATGTATCATATTAGGTCAGTGTTTGCATTGTGAAAGATTGTCTTATGTTATTTGAACCTTGCCATATCGAGAGTACTTTTTATTTTCATGTTGTTTGTAAAAACTGCGTCTTTTGATGCAATCGGTAGAGCCACAAAACTGTTATTCACTGCTTAGGCATATGAACATGTGGATGAATTGTGAAATGATGCTGGCCAGCTTGTTACTTATAGGCATTTCATGGCATGCATAGTCCTAATTTATATTCCGCATCAACTTGACGGTTTTTATCAAGATCAACATTTTCTTCGCCATCATAATCATGAATTTCGTCGTCATCATAATCATTAATTTCTTCGCCATCATAATCCATGATTTCATCAATTCGGTCGTCGCGATCGAATATCATATCATCACCCTCCCCGGTATTGTTCAGATATTGGGAGTCGTCATCTTCTTCATTTTGATTATCTGGCGCGCGAGGGGAGCGTATGATATCGAAGATGACCTCTTCTCCCTCTCTACCGGTATTGTCCGCCATAGCTTTTATTTAACAAATCGAGAAGGAATATAAAACAATTTAGTATTCAAATTACAATATGCATGCATGCAATCAATAAGAGGAAATCCTGAATCATAGTACATAATATGCATAGTCTCGAATAATATATAATCTCGAATACATCGTCTCGAATATTATATATCGAATACATCACTAGCTAGCTAGCTAGCTAATAAAGATCGAATACTATAGAATAATCTAGGCCACTCGCGGTTCCTGAGGCGCGGGCGGTGGACTCCCAAAGAGAAGGATCATAGCTCTGGTCATCTCCCCAAAGACCCTGCCAGGTATTGAAGAACCTGACGTCCATAGCAGCCATGTAGCGACGGACGTGCTCGTCCTCCTCTCTGACATGGCGACGCACCACCTCCGATGGAGCCGACTCCCTTCGCACCGAAAGTGGCCTACGGGAACGCCACCAAAGGAGCTCAGGGTCGACGACGGGACCCAGGTTCCTCACCAAGCGGCGAGCCCCTGAAGGTAGTACCTCCCAGTGCCAGCCCGGCGGAGCCAGGTCCGGACATGGGTCCTCTCGAAGCAGACGTCGTCGCGAACGGGTCGACGGAGAGGATGCGGGCCGGGCATCGTCGAGAACAAATACTATACGCCGCAAAAGTAACATTTTTAAATGATTGGATCACTAGTAGAAAAAGGGCCTTTAGTCCCGGTTCATAAGGGCCTTTAGTCCCGGTTCTGGAACCGGGACTAAAGGGTCGTTACTAAAGCCTCCCCCTTTAGTCCCGGTTCTTACACGAACCGGGACTAAAGGCCCTCCACGTGGCCTCTGCCTGGAGGTCCACCTTTAGTCCCGGTTGGTAACACCAACCGGTACTAAAGGAAATTTTATGATTTTTTTGAATTTTTTTTTGAATTTTCAAATTTCTGAATTATTTTAACCTTTAATCTCTAATCACCCCTCATCACTACTCAATTTAACCTCTAATCTCTAATCACCCCTTATCATTCCAAATCATCTAACTTCCCGGACGGTCACCCATCCTCTCACTACTCCAGCCTGAACACGCTTAACTTCCGGGTTCTATTCTCCCTCGTTTTCAAGTCTGCACTTGTTGTTTTCCTGACAATAGTAAGATGTCAATCCTATTAACCCTTAGGAATTTAGCTTGAGCATGAAGTCACACATTTCACTATTTGAGTTTGAAACTATTGTTTCAAAAAACATTAATTATTTAGTAACACTAATATTTCTTGAATAAGTAGTTTGACCATAGTTTGACCACAGTTTGACCAGATTTGACCAAAATTCAAAAAAACTGGAATAATTATTTAGTAACACTAATATTTCTTGAATAAGTAGTTTGACCATTGTTTGACCACAGTTTGACCATGGTATGACCAGATTTGACCAAAATTCAAAAAAACTAAAATAATTATTTAGTAACACTAATATTCTTGAATAATTATTTAGTAACACTAATACTTCTTGAATAAGTAGTTCTACCATAGTTTGACCAGATTTAAAATAATTCAAAAAAATTGAAATTTGAGCATAAATTTTTTCCTTTTACAATTTGAGGATTCTAAAAATTTGCAAATAGGCCGTAGGCCGTCAAAATCGGATGCGGATTTCTGTGCTAAACATTTTGATATATTATACGTTTTTTCTGACATTGTATGCAAAAGTTATAGCCGTTTTACATTTTCCCTACACTTTTTGCAAAATATGACCAAATTTAAGTTTTTAAATTTTCCTAACTAGTACATGTAGTAACATAACTACATCTGGAAAGATTTTAATTTTTGAAGTTTTTATCACTTTTTTTGCTTTTCACAAAACTGAAAAGGCGATCCAGGGGGGAGGGGGGTAGAGTTTGAAAATGGGACCTTTAGTACCGGTTCATGCCACGAACTGGTACTAATGCCTCAAACCCCATTAGTACCGGTTGGTGGCTCGAACCGGGACTAAAGGTCTAACCTTTAATACCGGTTGGTGCCATGAACCGGTACTAATGGGCATCGCACCCTTTAGTCCCGGTTCGTGGCACTAACCGGGACTAAAGGTTTCATTTGAACCGGGACCAATGCCTATATGGTGCCCTGGCCGCTCGAACCGGGACTAATGCTCACATTAGTCCCGGTTAAATAATGCAACCGGATTAATGCTCTTTTATGGCGAATCAAAGCCCTATTTTCTACTAGTGGATTGTGATTTCTTATATGCAAATTCTAAATTTGTATAACTAAAATTATAAGAAACTAAAACTAACATTTCTATAACAATTTGAAATTAATCTAATTCATCTAGCTAAAACTAACATTTCTAATATTTCTAACATTTCTATAACATGTCTAACATTTCTATAACATTTCTAACATTTTTATATTCTATTTGACATTAATCTAATCTAATTAGTTAATTCATCTAAAACATTGTATAAAAAAGAAAAAATAGAAAAAACTAAAAACTAAAAACTAAAAACAGAATCGTGTGTGTGTGTGTGTGCGGGCGCGTGCGCCTGTGCACCTATGGTGCCGGCGGCGTGGCGGCTTGATTGGAGGGAGGAGAGGGGCCGGGGAGAGGGGCTCACAGCGCGGGCGACGGCGAGGCGACGGGACGGCGGCAACCACGGGCGGCAACGGCAGACGGCGACGAAGCAGCTGACGGCGGCGGGCGGCAGCGGACGGGACGGCGGTGACAGGGCGGCAACAGCAGCGGCAGGGCGGTGATAAAGCGGCGGCGAGGCGGCGGCGGCGACATGGACGGCAACAAAGGCGGCGGCGGCAAGCGAAGGAGAAAGAAGCAGAGGGAGAACGAACTGACAAATTTTTTTGAAGTGTTTTCTTATATAGAACCTACCTTGAGTACCGGTTGAAGCCACTAACCGGTACTAAAGGTCTGTTTTGGCCAGGCGAAGCGGCGGGAAGCGCACCCTCTTTAGTACGGTGGTGGCTCCAATCGGTACTAAAGGCCCCCCTTTAGTACCGGTTGTAGCCACCACCCGTTACTAAAGGGGTGTATTAGCAGCAGTGCGATCTTGTAAGTTTAGTCTCACCTCGCTAGTCGAGGAGCGCCGGGGCCAGTTTATGAGCCCCGGCGCGGGCACTGCATTGAGCTCCTCTCCAATGCAAGCCTTCTGGGCCTATCTCTTCTACATTGCCCTGTTGGGCCTACTAGGCTAGCGGGCCTGCATCCTGCCCAACTACAGTTTGGATTTCTAGTCGTATGCCGCTTTGGCCCAGTAGGTGGGATTTTTTTATTTAGTTTTTGTCTCAACAAAATTTAGGTTTTTTTCTTTTCTACTTTATTTATTTTCATTTATTTATTTCTAAATATTTTTTCTTTAGGTACAAAAAATTACAAACTTTCTGTTACTGTGAGTAGTTTTCAAATTTGAATAGTTTAAATTTTTTTAATTTAGTCTTTTTCTCAACAAAAATTTAGTTTTTTTTCTTTTATATTTTATTTATTTTCATTTATTTATTTCTGAATATTTTTTCTTTAGGTACAAAAAATTACAAACTTTCTGTTAGTGCGAGTAGTTTTCAAATTTGAATAGTTTAAATTTTTTAATTTAGTTTTTGTCTCAACAAAAATTTAGTTTTTTTATTTTCTACTTTATTTATTTTCATTTATTTATTTCTGAATATGTTTTCTATAGGTACAAAAAATTACAAACTTTGTGTTAGTGCGAGTAGTTCTCAAATTTGAATAGTTTAAATTTTTTTAATTTAGTTTTTATCTCAACAAAATTTAGTTTTTTTCTTTTTTACTTTATTTATTTTCATTTATTTATCTCTGAATATTTTTTTATAGTTACAAAAAATTACAAACTTTCTGTTAGTGCCAGTAGTTTTCAAATTTGAATAGTTTAAATTTGAATTATTTGATGAACTAATTTGTAGACGAAGTGCATCCAGTTCTTGCACATAAAATTTCTTTGCGTTTCAAATACCAAAACACATAAGTATCCTAACTATTTCGAAGATTCACTCTGGTTTGTTCGAAACCCAACTTACCAGATATATAAGTCTGGAAAGTCACTACATAAGAAAGTGGTGACTGTGAAGCCTATCACATGCCGGTGTGGGATCTTTGGGTGTGAAACTTTTTCTTCGCGTGTGTCCCTTTGCGCAGTAACCATGGACAATCTTCATCATTTAACTGGATGCTCGGATCAATATTCACTTTGAATGGAGCAATTTCATCCAACTTTTCATAATCTTCTGACATGTCTGTCTTATCATCCACTCCCACGATGTTTCTTTTTCCTGAAAGAACTATGTGGCGCTTTGGCTCATTGTATGATCCATCCGCTTCCTTATCTTTTCTTTTTCTCGGCATAGTAGACATGTCTTTCACATAGAAAACCTGCACCACATCATTGGCTAGGACGAATGGTTCGTCTGCATACATAAGATTGTTGAGATCTCTTGTTGTCATTCCGTCTGCGGGTCTTCCGTTACCCGCCTCGTGTCATATTGACCCATTTGCCTTTGAAACAAAGGGACCTTCAAACCACCTCCATAGTTAAGTTCCCATATGCCCTCTATGTAACCATAATATGTTTCCTTTCCCGTGTTGGTTGTTGCATCAAAGCGGACACCACTGTTTTGGTTGGTGCTCTTCTTATCTTGGGCGATCGTGTAAAATGTATTCCCATTTATCTCGTACCCTGTGGAAGACATTATATTTGAAGATGGTAACTGGGACATCAAGTACATGCCATCTTCAATATAGCCATCATGCATGGCACGTGTCTGCAACCAACCGGCGAAAGTCCTCGTTTGTTCACGTGTATTCCAGTCGTCAGACTGCTCCGGGTGTTTGGAGTGTAGAAAATTCTTGTGTTCCTCCATATACGGAGCCACCAAGGCGGAATACTGTAGAACTGTGTAGTGTGCTTTAGTGAGAGAATGCCCGTCCATACATATTATTTGATCCCCTCCTAGCGTGCATTTTCCATCCAGTCTGCCCTTATGCATGATTCGGGAACACCAATCGGCTTAAGGTCAGGAATAAAGTCAATACAAAACTCAATGACCTCCTCATTTTCATGGCCCTTCGAATGCTTCCTTTTGGCCTAGCACGGTTATGAACATATTTCTTCAAGACTCCCATGAACTCTCAAAGGGGAACATATTGTGTAGAAATACATGACCCAAAACGTCAATCTCTCCGCAGAGGTGAACTAGGACGTGCGTCATGATGTTGAAGAAGGATGGTGGGAACACCAACTCGAAACTGACAAGACATTGCACCAAATCATTCTGTAACCTTGGTATGATTTCTGGATCGATTACCTTCTGAGAGTTTGCATTGAGGAATGCACATAGCTTCACAATGGCTAATCGAACGTTTTCCGGTAGAAGCCCCCTCAATGCAACCGGAAGCAGTTGCGTCATAATCACGTGACAGTCATGAGACTTCAGGTTCTGGAACTTTTTCTCTGCCACATTTATTATTCCCTTTATATTCGACGAGAAGCCAGACGGTACCTTCATACTGAGCAGGCATTCAAATAAGTTTTCCTTCTCTTCTTTGGTAAGAGCGTAGTTGGCCTGACCCTGATGTATGCCGTCTTTTCCGTGCATACGTTGCTGGTCCTCCCGTGCCTCCGGTGTATCTTTTGTCTTCCCATACATGCCCAAGAAGCCAAGCAGGGTCACGCAAAGATTCTCTGTCACGTGCATCACGTCGATTGCGGAGCGGACCTCTAGGTATTTCCAATAGGGCAGGTCCCAAAATATAGATTACTCCTTCCACATGGGTACGCGTCCGTAAGCGTCCTTCGGAACAGGTTGTCCGCCAGGACCCTTTCCAAAGATTACCTTCAAATCCTTCACCATATCATGTACATCAGCTCCAGTACGGTGGCGAGGCTTCGTCTGGTGATCCGCGTCACCTTTGAAATGCTTGCCTTTCTTTCTTACGGGATGCCTGCTCGGAAGAAATCGACGATGTCCCAGGTACACATTCTTCCTACAACTATCCAAATATATACTGTCGGTATCATCCAAATAGTGCGTGCATCCGTGGTATCCCTTGTTTGTCTGTCCTGAAAGGTTACTGAGAACAGGCTAATCATTGATGGTCACGAACAACAACGCATTTAGGTCAAATTCTTCCTGTTTGTGCTCATCCCACGCACGTACACCTTTTCCATTCCACAGTTGTAATAGTTCTTCAACTAATGGCCTTAGGTACACATCAATGTCATTGTCGGGTTGGTTAGGGCCTTGGATGAGCACTGGCATCATAATGAACTTCCGCTTCATGCACAACCAAGGAGGAAGGTTATACAAACATAGAGTCACAGGCCATGTGCTATGGTTGCTGCTCTGCTCCCCAAAAGGATTAATGCCATCTGCGCTTAGACCAAACCATACGTTCCTTGGGTCACCTGCAAACTCCTCCCTGTACTTTCTCTCGATTTTTCTCCACTGAGACCCGTCAGCTGGTACTCTCAACTTTACGTCTTTCTTATGGTCTTCTCTGTGCCATCGCATCACCTTGGCATGCTCTTTGTTTTGGAACAAACGTTTCAACCATGGTATTATAGGATCATACCACATCACCTTCGCAAGAATCTTCTTCCTCGGGCACTCGCCCTCGACATCACCAGGGTCATCGTGATTGATCTTATAGCGCAATGCACCGCATACCGGACACGCGTTCAAATCCTCGTACTCGCCACGGTAGAGGATGCAGTCATTAAGGCATGCATGTATCTTCTGCACCTCTAAACCTGGAGGGCAGACAGCCTTCTTTGCTTCGTACGTACTCTCGGGCAATTCGTTGTCCTTTGGAAGCATATTCTTTATCATTACCAGCAACTTTCCAAATCCCTTGTCAGATAGACCATTCTCTGCCTCCCATTGCAGCAATTCCAGTGTGGTGCCCAGCTTTTTCTTGTCACCTTCGCAATTCGGGTACAACAATTTCTTGTGATCCTCTAACATGCGCTGCAACTTCTTCTTCTCCTTTTCACTTGCGGTTTCTCTTTGCATCGGCAATGGCCCGACCTAGATCATCGGCGGGCTCATCGGATGCCTCTTCTTCGACTTCTTCCCGCATGGCGGGCTCAACTTCTTCCCCATTGTTGTATCATCATATTCAGGGACCCATGGCCATGATAGCTATCGTCATCCTATTCTTCTTCATTCTCTTCCATCATAACCCCTCTTTCTCCGTGCTTGGTCCAAACATTATAGTGGGGCATGAAACCGGACTCAAACAGGTGGACGTGAATGGTTCTTGAGGTAGAGTAATTGTGACCATTCTTATAACCAGCACATGGACAAGGCATAAAACCATCCGCCCGCTTGTTATCCTGAGCCGCAATCAGAGCATCGGTCATCGTACATCTATTACCGGCGCATCTTCATTACACACCACTGAATAGACCAAATTAATACAAGTTCATACATAAAGTTCAGGGACATTTACATCTGTGCCCCTAACTCGAACCCACTACTCAGTTTTGCCCCTAGTTTTCGGGTATGCTCGGTTTGCCCCTCTGCCGTCGGTGCCACTTATAGAAATGCCCCTCCGCTCTGCTTCCGTCCGGTCAAGGCTGTTTGACCGCTAACTTCTTTGTCGGTTTGACATATTTGCCCCTCTTTCTTACATGTGGGCCCTCTCTTACCTCTTCGCTTCAGTCTCTCTCTGTGCTCTTTCTCTCGCTCGACCCTAACCCTAGCTCTCTCTTCCCCAAATCGCCCCCTCACCTGAACCCTAGCGGCTTCGATCCCCACCATGGAAAACTCCAGATCAATGGTGGGCACGGTGGAGATTCGGTTGACCTGAGCTGTGCTGCGATTCGGAACCAACCGTTGTGGATGGAGGTCGACGGTGGTTGCGGCGCCGGCGGCGGCCATGAAGGGAGCACAAATCCGAAGGGGTAAGTGCAGTACTTCCAGATCTGAAGCCTGCTATACGTATTGTAGTTCGTTTTGATTCCTGTGTTCATCTGTGTTCGTAGTGCTCATTTGGTTCGATTTTTTCCTGTTTTTCATTGTCATTCGTAGGGTGGATTATATATGTTTGGATTGTAGAATGGAAACAACTCTTCTAGTTCTGCTTGGTACAAAAGCAGGAACACAGGATTTTCATTTCCTTTGGTAGTGGAGAGCACACTGAAGTTTGTGCAGTTTAGATCTCATATCTGTGCTAAATACCCGTGGGGAATACATGATGCAGTTGAATTCAGGTACTGGGATATTGATAGTTCAGTTTGGGTCCCAGTCCGATGTGATGCTGAGATAGAAAAAATGTTTAGAAATCATGCTCATTTCCCAGTCAAATTGGAAATCAATGTCATACAAAGAAAAATAGGATTGACAGACAGCGATGGCGAGAAAATCACAATCTACTAGTTCTAGAGGTAGGAGCGAGAATATCCGGGGGAGAAAAACAAGTGTTAGCAGTCAGAAGAGAGCTTCAGATGCAGGAGAGAGCTCTATGCAGGTTCCAGGAACACCATCAGAGCAAGTGCCTATTTATGCGTGTCCTACTCAGAGCAAAGATTCTGTTGATCCAAATATTGAGGAGGGACTTCACGATGATTGGCCTCTGAGATGATGAGGATGAAAGGCTTTTCCCTCATTTTGTTACAAAACAGAAGGCCAAGAAGGCAGATGATGATGGGGATGAAGATTATATGCCACCACCGGAAGGAATGTTTGATGAGCGGTGAAGATGAGTTGGAGGAGGACACGGACATGGGATATAGTGAGGATTCTGATGATGGAAGGCCAGATGTGCAGTACAACAGAGATGATCCTTCTTTAAAAGAAGGAACTATATTTTCCAGTGCTTTAGACTGTAGGAATGCACTAGCTACATTTTCAATTAAAACTCAGAGTGAGTATGTAGTAGACAAGAGTGATCCTACCAGGTTGACTGTTCATTGTGCTTATAAGAGGTATAGATGGAGGATGCATGCCTCCTTAATGAGAAATAGCTCATTGTTTCAGGTACAAACAGTAGGTTCATATGTAGTTACATTGCAAATATTTTTATGTTATTTGTTGCAGCAAGTATGTCTGACATGTAATTGAACTTTCAATATTGCAGGTCAAAGTGAACCACTCTGCACATACTTGTCCAAGTGTAAGCAGAAGGCAAAGACTAAAGTCAGCTAAGTGCAGATGGGTTCTTGATGCGGTGAAGCATTGGGTTTTAGATGATTCAGAGGTTGGAGTTACAGAGTTGAAAAGAACCTGAAGAAAAAATATGGCCTGCAAGTCCCATACATGAGAGTGTTCTATGGAAAGCAGATGGCACTGGACAACATTTATGGTAAGTGGACTGACTCATTTCAATTATTGTACACTTACAAGGCAGAAGTTGAGAAAGCATCTCCTGGAAGTGTAGTTAACATTGACAAGCACACTGTAGAGTACAAAATAGCTGGAAAAACTAGACAAAAAGAGTGCTTTAGAAGAGTGTTTGTTTCTTTCAAAGCATGCTGGCAAGGTTTTTTAGATGGATGTAGGCCCTATCTTGCAGTAGATGGCACAGCACTGAATGGCAGATATAAAGGCCAACTTGTGAGTGCATGTGCAGTGGATGCTTGCAACTGGATCTTCCCAGTAGCAGTTGGAGTTGTTGAGTCTGAAAATACAGATAGTTGGACATGGTTTTTCCAGAATTTAAAAGAACTAATAGGACATCCACCAGGTCTTGTCATCCACACAGATGCATGCAAAGGACTAGAGACTGCTGTTGAAGATGTATTCACAGGAGTTGAGCACAGGGAATGCATGAGGCATTTGGCAGCTAATTTCTCCAAAAAATTTAGAGGAAAGTTTTTTGATGATAATTTGTGGCCTTGTTCATTGACATATAGCATGAAAAAACACAATTATCATCTTAGACAGTTATACAACAAACCTGGTGTGAAAGAGTACATAGAAGAGCATCATAGCAAACTATGGGCCAGGGCCTTGTTCAATGAAATATGCAAAGTTGATTATGTCAATAACAATTTAGCTGAGTCATTCAATTCCAAAATTAAGAAGTGGAAGGGGATACACATTGTGGACTTGCTTGACAAAATTAGGCAGTTCATAATGGAAAAGTTTGACTTGAGACAGCATATTGCAAATGGGACATACAATGGGCACATCATAATCCCAAAAATCATGATTATGCTTCATGCAAAATCGAAAGACCTTGATATGTCCATAGTGAAAAGAAGCACATTAGAGGCAGAGATTACTGCAATTGACAAGGAAAAAGAGAGTGGAGATATCCTGTTAATTTGCAAACACATACTTGTAGTTGTAGAAAGTGGAAAATAACAGGAGAACCATGCATATATGCATTGTACTTTATCACTTCAATGAGAGGTCCAGTTAGTGAGATTGATCAGTATGTTCATGAGTATTTCTCTGTGGCAAAATTCAAGGCTACTTATGCTGATAATCTGCCACTTCTGGAGGGCAAGCAACAATGGGATGTTGTAGACCCAGGATTTAAACTGAGTGCTCCATTGCAAAATAGGCCACCTGGTAGACCTAGGAAGACAAGAATTAGGGCTAAATCAGAGGGAAAATGACTTGGAGGAAGAAAGAATAAGTGTTCAAGATGTGGGAAGCTTGGGCACAAAGGCAGCCACTGCAAAGAGTCCATTGACCCTGCATTTGGAGAGGAAGAACATTGGGGTGCTGATAATGCCAATGATGAACCTCTGGCTAAAAATGATGAAGCAACTGATGTTGCTACTAATGCAACAACTGCTACTAATGAAACTATGGCAGATGCTGCTACTGATGATGTAAATGCAAATGCAAGTGTTGGAGATGATGCAAATGCAGATGCAAGTGCTGAAGATGCTACAAATGCAAATGCAACTGCTGGAGATGATGTAAGTGAAAAAAATGCAGGTGTTGGAGATGCTGCTAATGCAAATACAACTTCTACAGATGCAACAATAGTCAGTAGTGCAGTCAGGTACTTTTTGGTTTATTTTTGAAGTTATTTCCTAAATTCTTCAATGTTTGCTAACTGGCCTCTCCCATTTATTTGTGACTTTGCAGCCCAAGAAAGAACTACAAAAGACCAGCTGAGAGGGGACAGTCACCACATAAGAAGTTCAAAATTGCAGAAGAGGAGATTATAGGTTCTGTCACTGGAAGCAATAATCCTACCAGTTCTTCTACTCCAAACAAGGCTGTGAGCAAAACTGTGAGCACCAGGAGGAGTTCTAGGCTCTTTTCAAACCCAGCTTGCAATACTAGGAGTAAGAAGAACAAGTAGATGTGGTAGTACTTGTAATGCTGTGAAAATTTGTTGTGGGTGTGAAAACTGTAAGGTCATGTACTAGATTTGAAGTTTGTTGTGGCACAATGCTGTGAACTCTCTTATGTCTCAGTGTGATCATGTCCTATGTTTGGTCCAGTTGCTAGTGTGCCCATTTAACTGTCATTTTTGTCACATTACTACTGCACTGTCACATTACTACATTGCTACAAAATGGAACACAATATACTCAAAATAGCAAACTCATTTCCAGTTAAAACTTGTCACGTTACACCAGATGAAACTCATTTCCAATGTGCTTTGCAACAAATACAACTAATTAAGATAGCTCACATAGCAATACATTACATTTCATTACATACCATAATCCAGCTAGTATGGATTCTTAAACCACTCAGAAAAAACTGATGCCAAAATGCTAATGCAAATTACTATGAGAAATCCCCATGTTTGCATAAGTTCATTTCTCTTCTTGATCTTCAACTTGAGTTTCTTGTTCTTCTCTATTAAGTACATCAACCTCCTCTCCAAATGATGGGACTTTAGCCAGCTTTTCTCCAATCCAGCATGAAGTTCCTCAAATGCACGAGCAACACAATCCGTGGGACGGGGATCAATCCAAACTACCCAGTCGCATTAAATGGGGAGCTGCAGAATTAATCTTACATTATACAACAAAAAATTGGCAAATAATGACAGCAAAATGAGAGGACAGACAGAGTGGGAATGAGAGTTAATCTTACATCTAGGGGGCAGCCTAAGAATCTTCTTCCCGTGCTTGCACCTCCCCAGGCGACGCGACGAGTGGGGATGAGACCGTGCCCTGCGCACCGTCGCATCGTGCTCATCTCCAGCCCAGAGAATGACGGATGGGGGAAGTAGAACTCGGATTGAAACTGAACAATCCCAACACCATCGACCTAAACGCAGGAAATCCCCAATCTGATGAACCCTAATTAGGACAGAAATACCCCCAGATCGATCCACCGACGAGCCACACTTACCTTGCAAGCCGCCGACGAGCTCAACGTGGACATGCCACCGCCCTCCAAATCGACCAACCGTCGGCCTCACGAATCCTGCTGCGGTCGCTCTCTCCCTCTCCAAATTGAGCCGTCGAGAGGTTGATGAAGAACATAGAGAGTGAAGCGAAGAGGTAAGAGAGGGCCCACATGTAAGAAAGAGGGGCAAATATGTCAAACTGACGGCAAGTTAGCGGTCAAACAGCCTTGACTGGACGGAAACGGAGCGGAGGGGCATTTCTATAAGTGGCACTGACGGCAGAGGGGCAAAACTGAGCATACCCGAAAACTAGGGGCAAAACTGAGTACTGGGTTAGAGTTAGGGGCAGAACTGAAATTGGCCCTAAAGTTCATACATAAAGTTCATATACAACACTTAAATGCAACATACAAATAACTCTCCAGCTAAAGAATTTAAATGCAACAACAAATGCGATCAAGATCGCAACTAAGGTAACAATTGATCCAACAGCATAATGATACCAAGCCACACTATCAATGGCACATTTTCTAATCTTTCTAATCTTCAACCGCATTTTCTCCATCTTGATCTTGTGATCATCAACGACATCGGCAACATGCAACTCCAATTCCATCTTCTCCCCCTCAATTCTTTTCGAATTTTCTTTGAAATACTCGTTTTCTCTTTCAACTAATTTTAACCTCTCGACAATAGGGTCGGTTGGAATTTCCGGTTCACATACCTCCTAGATAAAAATATCTATGTCAACTTGATGGGCACAATTTGTCATAAACACGAAATGCAACAAATAGTTTTAAAAGAGAATATACCACATCCGAATCATAACACAGACGAGGGCCGACGGGGACGGTTATCAAAACCATGGCACTATGTATAACAAACAACGTACGGGTAAGATAATTATACAAGTAACTATATATCTAAATCACACAAACATGATTATTTATATAAAAAGATAAGAACAAGGTGGTGCCAGCGACAGGTCGGTGAGGACGATCGGCAGTGAATTCTGACGGAGGCAGGAAGGCACTAAGTAAAACCACACCTACATATGCAAACTAAGAGTTATTTTAAGCTCAAATTGCATATAAATGAAATATACTACCACATATAATTCCTCCAAAATTACTAAAACCCACAAATTAATCACTATATAAAGCATTGCAAGAGCTAATCTAGCAATGAGAGATGAAAGGACAAAGTTGCTAACCTTTGTGATCACTTGAATGGATGGGGCCTTCAAATCTTGACAAAATTTGGGCAAAATGTGTGATGAGCTCGAGGGGAGAAGAGGAAGAACAGAGAGGAGGAGAGGGGAAGGGGAGAAGCAGAGCGAGCTGGATGAAGGGTTTATATGCAGGATGACCTATAGTACCGGTTCATGGCAAGAACCGGTACTAAAGGTGCTGGACGGGCCCCAGTCTGACAACATCCTGCCACCACACCCTTTGGCACCGGTCCGTGGCATGAACCGGTGTTAAAGGTTCATAAGAACCAGTACTAAAGGGAGTGGCCCACCTAGCCGTTGGAACCGGCACTAATGGTCACATTAGTGCCGACTCAATTTCAAACCGGGACTAATGAGCTGCACATTATGCCCTTTTTCTACTAGTGGGATGCAGATCCATGATCTTCCAGATGGATTCTTCCCCAAAATCAAGGCTCTTTCCGCCATAGTTGGAGAGTTCATCTACAGAGCCAGAATCTATGGATTTCAAGGGGAATTTTGCATGGTTTCGACTGAGGATTGACGTTACAAAACCTCTTAAGTACGTTGTTTCGCTGGTAATTAAGAAGAAATATGTAGTCCAGAGGGTGATCTTCAGGGTGAAATCTGGCGCCTTCGGATTGTTGTGCAGTTTCCGGGTACATGGGCCATCTGTTCAAGGAGTGTGGTGATGGAGTTCACCCCCCGAAAGCCCTAGTTTTTAAGGACCTGAAAGTTACTTGGTTGTTGGTTCAAAGGTCCCGCAACGGGCGAGGAGAAGGGCGTAGCTCATCTAAAGGCAATGGATCACGAGGCGGCAGGCGAGGCCGATCGGGAAGTGGACGTGGTCGTCTTGGCGCGGAGATGAGAGCATAGTGCTTGGAAGATCCTTTTGAAGCTGACAGAGAGCAAGAGGACAGGGATGTTGCCATGCAGGAAGCATATAGGAACAGGAAGAGGGGAGCCGGGATGGATTCTTCGGCACCAGGGCCTATTGCAAGCAACCTGCTGCTACTTCCGGGACCAACTGATGTTCCACCCAACCCATCCTCAAAACAGGAGCAGAAAAGGAACAAACCAAGCTCGACTACAAGTGAGAAAACCAACGGGAAAAACACGGTCGCAAACAAAAACTCTGATGCGCATTTGGCGGGCTCCCAAGTGGGGTCGCGCCTAGCGCAATGAGTATCCTCTATTGGAACTGTCGCGGGGCTGGCAAACCCGCTGACAGTCGAGAGCTTTCGTGATCTATCGAAGCAGTTTGCCCCTCCGCATCTTGTGTATCTTGGAAACTCAAATAGAGGGTTCTAGAGTCGAGAGTTTGGTTGGTTCTTTAGGTTATAATAAGAGTTTTGCTGTTAGTAGCTCTGGCAGAAGCGGTGGCCTAGGAATATTTTGGAACGAAGAAATAAAGCTTGAGATTGTCGGTTATTCTCAGTACCACATTGATGCCGTGATTGATGATCTTGTAGATGTGAAAACAAGGGTTACTTTTGTGAACGGAGAAGCACAAGTTAACAAAAGATACAAGACATGGGATATGCTACGGGGAATCGTGGGTGCTAGTGATACACCCTAGCTTGTCCTCGGAGATTTTAATGAAGTATTACATGCCCATGAACATGATGGAGTGGGTAACAGGAGCCAAGCTCAGATGGATGCGTTTAGGGACGCGCTTGATACATGTGGCCTCATGGATATAGGCTACATGGGCACATGATGGACTTTTGAGAAAAAAGTAACAGGAGGTACATATACAAGGGTGCGTCTAGACCGGAGAGTGGCTAATCCGGCCTGGTCCATAGCCTTTCCTTCGGCTACGCTCGAGCACAAGACGACAGCCACCAGTGATCACGTCCCAATCTACGTGAAATATATGCATGGCAAGGCATGCAAGTGGGCCCCACGAACCTTTAAGTTCCAATGATTCGAACAACACAGGCATTTATTTGAAAATTACTTGGGATCATGTACGCTAGTAATTCATGGCGTGAGAGAAGTTGCTACTCTAGAGGTGCTAGTAATTCATGGTGTGAGAGAAGTTGCATTTGTGTTTGACCTTGGAGGAGGAACCTTTAATGTCTCCATTCTAGAGATCTCTAATGAAGTGTTTGAGGTTAGTGTTTGTAGCTTGCCCTTTGCTAGTAGTTGTTATATCATGCTAGTGTGGTGCTGCTTGTGTTTGGTGCTTCGGACCTATGTGGTGGTTTACCCAGCCTCAATCTTTTGTCCTTGTTGATTGACATGGTTGCTTGTTATCATCGCCTGGATGCTCATATTGGCTCCTACATATTCTACAAAGATCTTTATCGGTCAAACCGCATAACAACATACGTTGTTCCCTTTGTCATCGGTATGTTACTTGCCCGAGATTCGATCGCTGGTATCATCATACCTAGTTCAATCTCGTTACCGGCAAGTCTCTTTACTCATTCTGTAATGCTTCATCCCACAACTAACTCATTATTCACATTGCTTGCAAGGCTTATAGTGATGAGCATTACCGAGAGGGCCCAGAGATACCTCTCCAATACACAGAGTGACAAATCCTAATCTCGGTCTATGCCAACCCAACAAACACCTTCGGAGACACCTGTAGAGCATCTTTATAATTATCCAGTTACGTTGTGATGTTTAATAGCACACAAGGTGTTCCTCCGGTATTCGGCAGTTGCATAATCTCATAGTCGAGGAACGTGTATAAGTCATGAAGAAAGCACTAGCGATGAAAGCGTAACGATCATAATGCTAAGCTAACGGATGGGTCTTGTCCATCACATCATTCTCCTAATGATGTGACCCGTTTATCAAATAACAACACATGTCTATGGTCAGGAAACATAACCATCTTTGATTAATGAGCTAGTCAAGTAGAGGCATACTAGGGACATTTTGTTTTGTCTATGTATTCACACATGTACTAAGTTTCCGGTTAATACAATTATAGCATGAATAATAAACATTTATCATGATATAAGGAAATAAATGATAACTTTATTATTGCCTCTAGGGCATATTTCCTTCAAACTCCGTCTCCCGGCAAATCCATCGCGTGCAATGGCGGCAACGCGTAAGGTGGGTAGGGAAAGAAGCCATGTCGATGCAGGCCGTCACGTCCGCGACCACCGCATGACGGCGAGGAAAAGTAGATGATGGGAGGCCTCCACCGCTTGGGTCCCACGAAGGCCACCACCACCATGGCGCCTGGTTACACAGCTGGTGTCTTGCACAGTGAGCGGGGCCGTGAACCATGCCGCCCGTCTTCCCCGCCCAAAGCACCTCGATCCGTGCTTCACACGAGAGAAGGAGGCTATTCTTCCCTCTTGCTGAAGCATATCCCTCCGGGGCATCCAGTAGTTCGATGAGAGGGCTGCCGAATATAGGGAAGACATGTCGTGAGAGCGGCGATCCGCTGCGGCCAGCCGTAGACTAGTTCTACCGCAACACGGTATAGTTTTGTTAAAATATGCTCGAAATGTAAATGTTTTTGTCCGATTTGAATAAAAATCATCCGCTTTGCATGTAATTCCTCCAACACAAATATAAAATGTATGCAAATAGCATTGGATGGCCGGCTCTCACATCCATGTCCGAGAACTGGCCCACCTATCCGCGGACATATGCGGTGTCTGGTTTGCGGGAGATGCCCTTACTAGGATGTACTCTGCATAAACAAAAATATTTCAGGTTGAATGGTGAAACTATTTTTTTGCAGTGTTCTTGCATTGTCACGGTATCTCCAATGTCATGCATAAAACCACCTATAAACGTCTATAACCGTCTAGATTGCACTGTCCAAATACTTTGTGCTCTCTGGCGCCGTCCATCGAACGTCCGTGGACTTGTCCACGCATCCGAATTCATGAAAACTAAAAGAAAACCTGGCGGAGGTTTGCGGACGTCCGGACAGCAGCCATGTCGGATTCCGATACCCCAGGCCCATAAAACACCCGCCCACAGACACACACACACGCGCGCGCGTGCGCACACACACAAACACACACATGAATCCTCGCTTTTCTCACTCTGTCCCTTCGTCCTTGTTGTGTATCCGAGTAGTCCGAGGTCCCCGTCCCCGGAAGCAACCCAAAAGAGATTGAAAAACAATTCTTTTCGCCATCGGTGAAGCCTCGACGACTCAAGTCACGACTCACCTAAGACGATGCAGATCTTCGTGAAAACCATGACGGGTAAAACCATCACTCTGGAGGTGGAGGGCAACGACACCATGGACAGCGTCAAGGGCAAGGTCTAGGACAAGGAAGGGATCCCACCAGACCAGCAGCGGCTCATATTCGCCAAGAAGCAGCTGGAGAACGGTCGTTTGTTGGCGACTACGACGTGCACAAGGAGTCGATGTTGTTAGAATAAATCCGAGGCATACCGTTGATCATTCGAGGACCAAGCAATCACACGAGCACGACACTGAGATTTGTTAACGAGGTTCACCGATATGGCTACATCCCCGGGGCCTGACTATGGGCGCTCCTCCCCATGACACCGTCACAATATCGCACACCGGCCACCCGGGCACCGGCACACGCCACCGGTTCCCCCTTGCGCGCATGTGCTATTATGTTGGCATAGGTTACATCATGTGTCTACCCTGCTATATGAGAGGCCTAGGATACAAGTGTCCTACTAGGACACGACTCCATATCCTATGTAAACACAATACAACTTTCAAGTCCAACTGTAACCTACCTCGTACACTATATTCGACACAACTCCAACAAACTCCACCTTGGCGAATATTCTCCATCACCTTGAATTTGTCAATGCGTCAAACTTTCATGTACATTGGACTTGAGCTTATCCCATGAGTACTGCTGCTACTCCAAAGACTCCATATGACTCCACCTGCAACTTGTAGTCCCTCCTTTTCTTGACCAAAATCAACACTCGAGCAAAATTAAGTTCCTTGTTACTTAGTTTGTGCTCCCAACTTCCAGAGTACCCGTCCAACGCCATCAAACACTGATCACTGGCCTGCGTGAAAGTGAACAACTCGGTGTCACACATAAGAGTTACCTAAACTCAACATCACCGCTCTTCCTTGACCGCCTGTCTAAAACTTGAAGGAATTTCACCATTGCTTGTAGTCATCCCAAGTCAAATTCGCAGTTGTCTCACCACATGTATGACCACCAGAGCCCTGGCCCATCTCCATGTCCCGTGCATACAACACGCCTCGCCGCTATTACCGCGTCGAGCCTCCGCTGTCCCGGTCGAGTCTCAAGGGTCGCGAAACCACACCACTCAACCCCCACTGCAGAGTACCACCGATCATCACCGACCGATGATGAGTTTTACGCTTCCATCAGACCACTGGGCTCCAGTCCGAACTGCATGTCACTCGCTTTTCCCCCTTGCTGAATAGACTTCGATTCCCTGGATCCTTACACCGTAGCCCCTCAATCCAGCTCCACCTTCAACATGACTCCATGGTAGATGATCAGTCCACCCTTGCGCCCCGTCGACTTCAAACTCCGTGTGTACACCACCTTGAATCAACCCCACGCCATAGTCTTGTCGAAGCCACACAAGCCTCGGGCCTGCGCCACGTGTTTCCACGCCCAGAAGTCGGACACCATCAGCATCACGCTCCTATGTCGTCGTCGCTGATCCCACCACCGTCTTCTATACCAACCGACTTACGTCGATCCGTCAGACTATCTAGTCCGACCCAGCCAAGCTTTTCCGGCTGCAACCATGCTCCACCCTGCGTCTTGTCCGTCCGCACGTCTGTGCATATCTTAGACGCCATGTGTATGCATGATCCTGTATCACGCACTTATTTGTGCGCCTCCGCAGCCTATCCACGTGTTCCAAGCCATCTCAGCAAACTGACCTAGAAAAAAAAACTTCCATGCAAACTGCACAAATCTTCTTTTTCCCCTGTCATTCTTTGTTGTTGCTTCTCCGTGCATATTATAGCAGAAAATAGATAGTACTTGATCCAACCAAAAGTGCTCTTGTACAGACACGTGAACCTGGCCGCTCCTTTTTTTTTCAACAAAAAAATCCTCACGATGTGTTGCATGCTCCAGCGACCAGCATCAAGCTACGTGTAACGTGACCCTTTAGCTACGCGCCAGCCTATGGGCCGCTGCCCACACAGACCTCCGGCGCGATCGGCCGCCTGCTGGGCCACGCGCCCCGCGTGGGCTGCCACCTCACGCGCGCCTCGGATTTCGCTGCATCGTCCGCATCCCGTCGATTACCTCATCCCGTCGAGACCGACCCGATCTGGAACAGCATGACAGTCGCCTGCTCGATCCGACCTCGCTGAGAATTTCGCCCACGCCGTATTACGCTCGCCCGATCGATCCATCTTATCAATCGCCGCACGACTCAACCACACGCGCTGCCACCGATGCTTCCGCCTTGCTTCTACTTTCTTTAGATCAACAATCCACAACCTCCGGACAACCTAGATCATAATACCACTTGTAGAATAAATTCGAGACATATATCGTTGATCATCCGAGGATCAAGCAATCACGCTGTACGACACCGAAATTTGTTAACGAGGTTCATCGATATGGCTACATCTTGAGGGCCTGACTATGCGCTCCTCCTCATGACACCGTCACAATACCGCGACCACCGGCGCCGGCATACGTCGCCGGCTCCCCCTTGTGCGCCTGTGCTATTATGTTGGCATAGGTTACATCGTGTGTCTACCCCCGCTATATGAGAGGCCTAGGATACAAGTGTCCTACTAGGACACGACTCCATATCCTATGTAAACACAATACAACTACAAGTCTAACTGTAACCTACCTCGTACACTATATTCGACACAACTTCAACAGACGCAATACCTGGTGCTCCGCCTCATAGCGGCACCACCATCAAGGTCAAGAGGCCCACCGCCAAGGAGATCGACATCGACATCAAGCCCACCGACACAGCCGATTGGATCAAGGAGCGCGTCGAGGAGAAGGAGGGCATCCGCCCGTCCAGCAGAGGCTCACATTCGATGGCAAGCAGATGGCCAGCGACAAGGCGGCACAAGAGTACAAGGCCAAGAAGCTGACTCGTGCTCCATCTCGTGCTCACCCTTAGGGCGGTGCCTGCTAGAATTTGGGTCTTACGGTCGCTCGCTTTTCCACGAAGGTGTAGCTTTGGTTTGATTTCTTGCATATGATTTTGGGTGTCTATAAGATTTTGGTTGGAACTTTTTGAACAATGTTTGAGTCTCTTTTATAAAGCAATAATGTTTGAGGTTATATGTACGTTCAATCACAACAGTTATCTGCACATCAATCTTTTCCCATCCGTTCATATATTTTTACCACCAATCTACTAAATCAAAGATATGAAAATTTGTTTTGAGCCAAACATTACCTCGCGGTTTGAATAAAGATACTTGCACTAACCAATCAAAGATATGCAATTTTTACAGCTATAAGGCACGGCGCTGACCGTCCGACTGGATCGGACGAGAACCACGCGGGAATGTTGTCCGGCATTCAGTCGTAGAATGGACCAATTTTGATCCCAAAAAAATACAATGGACCAATTTCGTCCCCAGGCTACGGCCTGGTTGACTCTATATCTATGGTCGTAGAAAATGGTTTTTCTTTTGGGTGAATTTTTTGTTGGGCCAGTTAAGTTCATATATAACACCAATAGGTTTGGGCCGAGTTATGAAAATGTTTTTCAGTGTATTTTCTGCTATAGTATAACAATGTAAATTATTTATGCACTATTCAAATGAGAAATATGAGCCCAAATTTATGTTGAAAGTTACTTTAATGATGAGAGAATTTTATAATGTTTTTCTGTGGGTTATAATGGACCTAATTATGGTATCAATCATTTTATTTATCTTTAGTGCTTTCTAAGTTGTTTCAGTTATTTTTATGTTTATGCATTGAAAATAAATCTAGTATTATGCTAAAATCATGTTTGAATTTTTTGAATACGGTTGAACCAATTGGAAATTGTATTAAAAATTCATGTGGCATTAATGTTAAATGTCATTTCATGGCAATTTTTTTAATGATGATCACCTTTTAGCATCATTTTAATTTGAAAATTCATCTTGTAAAATGATATATTCACCATTATTACTCACTCACTAAATTTTCCAAAAAATATTATTTGGAAATTTTAGTTTAGTGTGGTGTTTATGTTGATGCCATCCTTGTGGTATTTTTTTTAATGATGCGATCATTATCAACAAGCACAAGCCACCTTAAGGAAATGTTATGTTTCGTGTGGTTTGGTTTTCCACACCGCACCATGCGGCACAATATGTTTGGCCGACATGCGTAACAGGCAAAATTAATGTTTTCTGATGGTGCATTTTATCTTATTGAATGCACTGTAGAACTAGAATGGCGTTGATGAAATTTATGGTCGATTCTTTAAACTAGCTCGCTCCAGAATCTTCTCTACTATTAAAGGAGAATCGAACGTCCTGTTGGTTCGACCTACTTCTCCATATACGATCCATCCTTCGCTACTCCCCCGCGGGCCCACCTCGTGTGATCCATGTTTCTTGGCACTCGCACGTTGATGTGAAAACTGAAACTCAGAAGAAAAAGAAAAAACGACCCACACGCTCACGTCTCCCACCTCCCCCGCCCCCATCGCCCCCAAGCCCCACGTCTCTCCCCAGAAAATCGCAGCTGCCGGCCTCTTCCTTCGTCGCTCGACTCGGCCAATGCGATGAGGACGGACGGATCCTTCTGTCCTCTCACCCACGACCTCTCGCTTTCCCGCCGTCGACCCTACGTCGTCTCTGCCCGCCATCCCCTTTCCCCGTCGTGTGACTTCCGCGACAGACCGACAGACAGGGAAGTCGGCAACCACCGAGGCTCATGGCCCTCCTACATTTGCCGGAGCCATCAGCTGGAACCAAGGTCGCTGACCCGCAAGACGTGCTTACTGCAACCCGGCTAGATTACTGGTTTAGGTCATGATTCAGTACTACTATCTTAACATCTGCAGGAAGGAGACGGCCATGGGCAGGGGTTTCTAGCTCCTCCTTGATCAGTTCATCCCGCAGTCACCATCGTCTTCCAGGCGACCATGCCAGATTCGCGTCATCATCATCATCATCGCAGGCAGGAGGTGGTGGCTGCGGTGAGGGCACGATGCGGCAGGGAGGGCCATAACCCTGTCTTCTGTTCGTGATGTTACAGGTGCGTCAATATCGATCCTCTCCTTCACGTTTTCGTCATGTTCATGCCGTGCGTGCAGAACAAACAGGGTCATGTCAAGTTGATCCTTGGTCAAGATATATGAACCAGTAGCAAATTCTGAAACCAATATTTCACCTGGCCGTGCCTTTGGCAGACAGCAATACGTGCACATAGGAAACCTGACATGCCTTGTGAAGGAATGATCTTATAGTAGCGTAGGTAGTCAAAGCTAGCTCGAGTCACTGGATTGATTGATGAGTCGCTTGATTGATGGATTAGCAAGAAATACATATATGAAAGCTGATTTTATAGCCATTGGCAGGTAAGCTGCCTGTTATTCAAATTTCTTCAAGTCACGATAGTTACAAGCTATGTTTATATTTCTTCAACTCAAGGTGATTACAATCAAGGAGCTACATGCATTTATATATGCTTATATACCACCTGATGACCTGACTAAGTAGAATTAGGATTTATATACGCTTCTACTGAAATTGACTATTGTGTGGGCCTTGATTCATGAGGGGTCTACCTTAGAGTTTTAATGATTACCCTTTTCGAACATGCAACACTCGGGCTGTGCTCAATTCGGGTTCTTTGGTCAATTTTTATGTGTTTTCTCTTCAGACATTTTATTACATCCAGTTGGGTTCTAACTGGAGTTGCAAATAAATAATTGTGTTCCAGCTTTAAAAAAAAAGGACTCCACATACCTTGAAGCTTATTTCTTATATAAGCAGCAACCCATTAAGTTGTCTCTTCCTTGACACCATTTTCTATTGCAGGTTGTTGCAGGGAATATATACACTTTTTGCAAGAGAAAAAAAATGGCTTGTGTTCGGGTGAGGCCCAGATACAACATCCCACATTTTCTTTTCGAAATCATCTCTACTTAACTACAAGGTAATCAGTTGAAGGATGCTGATGTTTTTGCTTTGTCACTACAAGCTTGAAAACTTAAACTTCACCGGCATTAGAAAGTAACTTTAGTTATAGTTATATGGGATACAAGGACTGTAGGAGGTAACGTGATCCGTTTCTGTAGGTTGTGGTTGCAACTTGGATGCAGATGAATAGTAGTTTGGCTGCTGAGGTATCAAGGTAAGGAAAAAGAAATATTGCCCCATTGTTTATCATTTTGTCTGGTTAGGGTCATAGTGTATTTTAAGCCCATATCTATAGCTCTGAATTATATATTCTGCGTCTGAAGAAAAAGTAAGATTAAGTTTGTTTCATCCTTTGGGTGTATATACTGAAGTTCCTGAGTGACAAAGGCTCTTTGAGAAATAGTAATATCAATTCTGTTTTTATCACACAATGCAGGATTATTAAACGCAAACAAATCCAAGCGGTATTTGTCATTTGCTGTAAAGCCCTTGAAAATGCCTCCAGTAGAAATGTCAAAGGCTCTTTGAGAAACTTGTACATTTATCTCTTCTTTACTTGCCTTTAATGACAAACATGATAGTACCCAAATTAATTTCAGGAAGGTACTCCTATAAGAGGAAACTTTTGAGATGTATCAAGCAATAAAAATCTTCTCATGTCATTTCAATTTAATCTATAATGCAGAGATAAAAAACAGTTTTTCCATTCACCACATGGAGATCGCATTAACTAAGCGTCGTGAGGCAAGCCATGATGTTCTTCAAAATATGTGGACAATAAGGTTGCTGAGTGAGCAATTCTTTTTTGCTTCTATGGTGTTCTCAGGGAGGGATATTTCGTGGCCTTGATGATATATGCAAAACAAATTTTGTAGGATTTTTAGCACCCTTTGGAGAGAAAGACAGTAAATGAGGAATGATGTTTAAATACTATTGAGTTTTTCTTTTATTTTCTTCTTGGTTCAGTTTGGAACCAACCTTCTATGTAGCTGAAATTTTATGTATCATATTAGGTCAGTGTTTGCATTGTGAAAGATTGTCTTATGTTATTTGAACCTTGCCATATCGAGAGTACTTTTTATTTTCATGTTGTTTGTAAAAACTGCGTCTTTTGATGCAATCAGTAGAGCCACAAAACTGTTATTCACTGCTTAGGCATATGAACATGTGGATGAATTGTGAAATGATGCTGGCCAGCTTGTTACTTATAGGCATTTCATGGCATGCATAGTCCTAATTTATATTCCGCATCAACTTGACAGTTTTGTAAGTTCCGTTCATATTATTTGCATGCCATATAAGTATCTATCTATTTAGCTCCTTAAAGATTGTAAAGTGCAGGTGCACAATCAAAGGCTTCATTGTTCTTGCCCGCAAAAAAAAAGGCTTCACTTTTTTTGTTTAAAAAAGGCTTGTTTGGTCATAGTTCGTTGGGAAAGGTAAGGTTATGGAAATATTGTCTCTTTCGACAAAACTTCGCACCGATAGGGTGGTCACAGATTATTAATAATTTAATAACATACACAAAGTTTGTTGTCTTTACAAGGAATCAAACAGAACACGTTGAAGTCTCAAAGAAAACATAATATGTAAATTTAGACGGTGAGGTTCTGATTTGATATTCTTACCTTATGTACTATTTTGTTCATAAAATGTTTTACACTCGCATGTTCGGTCGGAAAGGCCTTGGGCTGCTAGCAGTTAAATTTTAGAGTAGTTTTTTGTATTGATCTGCAATACCCTAATGATAAGAAATGATTTTTTTAGGGTATGACTCTTATATATTCATATATTCCTTCAATTTTGCATAAACTCGAGCAAATTGTGAACCTGTATGTATCAAAGAATTTTTGAATTATGTTTGCATATGGCAATATGAAAAGGTAGGGCCATAATGATGAATGCATAGTGGGAGTGGAAGAGAAGCATGTGTCGTCGCCAAAGTCACAGTGGTTGTGATCATCCACGTCCAACCCAACAAAGATTGACATGTAGCAGGGTTCATCTGGCTTGCATTACATGTCGGGCACAGGTTAGTCGCGTGCTCCAAAAAATTGCGCCGAAGGGCCGAGATGACCATGACCTACTCGCCGATGGCACCGACGCAAGCCATAGGATCATCTGTTGTCATGAGAGCAGGAGCGGCCGAACCCGCCTCAGTTGGGAGTAGCCAACACCCAACCTTATTAATACTGATAATCTTGAGGCACAACGAACCAAAGTAAAAGAGCCGGCTGATGGTGATCCTTCTAGAGAAAAATGGGAAAAGACCAAGATAGATGTTTATCGTGAGACATTCACTATTGCGGTGTTCGGTCTGCATGTTCACTGCATTCAACTACACTGCAATTCAATGTGAACGCATTGGTAGCTTCTGGACTCACTCGAGAGACTACTTAGAAAATCATCGCGGTCTTTAGGGCCATCCGGAGTCTCACATGGAGCTATGTCTGATCAACGTGTATGTGTCTAATTTCATTGTTCGGTGACAACGCACGAACATTCAGCTAGTACGTATAATAAAGCGTGACTCGCTCTATTACTAGATACTCCCACCATCTCAAAATAAGTGTCTCGATTTTATTATAACTTTGTACTAAAGTTAGTACAAAGTTTAGACACTTATTTTGGGACGGAGAGAGTATAAACTAGCTACAGTTGGTAAGTTCTTTGTCAAGTGATTAGAGATAAGTTTATGAGGCGAATATTTTTTTCCCTGGTTAAAATTTCATCAAAAAGGGAGCTGACCTCGACACAAGAAGCCGGTCCATAAAAGTTACAGTCTCGAATGTAAGCAGTCCAATACTGAACAAACACTTGTTTCAAAAACGGCGCGACAAGTCGGGCAACCGCTTCTAGTAAGTACACTCTCCTTCAACTGTCCAAAATTTCAACCAGATTGTAGCCAATCTGTTGAAAATGGAACACAAAATTTGACGACGAAATCCACGTGACTTTTCCCCTGCGATCTTTGTGTGTTCCATCCAAACTCAAACACGTGAGAGAAAAACAAGAAGCAAGCAAAAGATGCTCCGCAATTTCTTACCCAAAGTTGTTATACAACTACTGCAGCAGATAAAAAATCTCTTAATTTTATTAAGAGACTGGATTTTTAGATCCCGGGTGCCCAGGCACCCCTTATCTTTACCATTCATTTAGAATATGACATTTCGAGATGTGTGCACTTCACTGTAGCCAATGATCTCGTTGGCAGCTTTGTTGTCTCGTTAAGCCCAAGAGTAAGGATAAAAACAAACAAATCTGGGTCTAGTCTAGCACTGCCTTTCTCTAGACCAAGACTGACTTTGCATGTGCATGTGGTGCGAGAGAGAAACAAAGTTTGAACAGTGACATGCGACATGCTGCGTTGGTTATTTTTGCTGTTTTTGAATCACGGGCTGGACAACGACCTGGCTATATATGCTGGGAATCTGTACTATTCACGTAGGCAGAAACCATGACAAGTTCTGTCACCGCATGCAAAAAAAAAAGGACAAGCAGCACCTACAATAGTCTTGTCAAGTCATCTTTGTCTCCATCTAAAAGGTGCCCTGTCCTGTCTCCTGCAGCCCTGATCACACCCTATAAAACAGCTGCCTAATTAACATGCGCATGTAAGTGGCCTGCTGCTGACTATTCTTCAGCTCGAATCTTCAAGTCGTTGGACGCACTGGATAACAGGCTGTCGGGGCACCCGGGTGCTATGGCATCTTTCCGTTTTATTAAACAAAAGTCAGCTGATGTACAAAGCATGAGAACAATGTAATCTGCAGAAACTAGTATTCTTGTAGTGTTAATGGGATCAAACCTGAATTTTGTTCACATGTTATTCAGAAGATTTACGACATGTGCTAAACCAAATATACTCGGTAGGCGGCAAAATGCAACAAGTCGCCTGCATTTTCATTTTCTGAGTAAACATGGGTGCATTAGCATCGCCATATTCAGAATGATAGGCGCTAACAAAAATGACTGAAACTTATAGGCCGAGTGTCTGGCCGCATCAGCATCACCATGTTCAAAATTCAACCTTTGTGAAAACACAAATTCATTTTCTGCTGATGGACTCAAACTTTCAGCAGAGTTTCATCTAAGACACCACATCTGTGCCAACACCAGATGCTTCATCTAAGACTAAGAGAAATGCAGGTGGCAACGTTGAAGTAGTGTCCATTGTCGAACACATTACAGACTAATGTCACTGCACCACTGATCAAACAGTTTGAATATTAGAACCGTGATGCCAACGCATAAAATAGGTTTCTTATTATACTGTCTGGAGAACAAACCAAGTTTAGCTAGTAGAAACACAACAACTGCTTGGTTTTCCTGAACCCATGTCTCGATGGAAGGAACTGGGTTCTAAACTTCTAATGTGCATGATCATACCCAAAATATACAATACTTGTGCCCTGTTTTAGGGCAACCCAAAATAAAATTCAGCAACTTTTGGTTTTGGGGCAACTGTTTTGGCCGAAGAGGGACTACATCAAATTCATACTGACACAGATTTTGTTAGATCTGGTATAGGAGGCACTGCGGTGCCTGTATGCATGGACTCTTCTGAAATTACTTGGGATCATGTACGCTAGTAATTCATGGCTTGAGAAGTTTCAACTCTAGAGGTATCGCTTGCAGGGAAGCTTTATCTTTGGCGGATGATCTTCTACTTCACAATTTTTTAGTGGCTACTGATTCTAAGTAGGTGCCTAATGATATCAACATGGGCTGCACTGGTATTCATGGTCTGTTTGTAGCTGAGATTAAGTTAAGGACAACCAAATTTAATTCTAATTTTTGTTTCTGAGTGTCAGGCCTTGAATAGAGAAGCCAATTTACTAGCCAACCTTTTTGTCTTTAGATTGTGGTAGACATGTCTGGTTGGGACAGCCTCATGATCACAGTTATTTTGACAGTTTTGTGAACTATGAATAACAAAGTTTGGTGTTTCTTAAAAACAGAAGTTGCTGGAGCCGTTTTTTGCCCTCCAAATAGTCAAAAACGACTGAGATGCTCTTACAGAAGTTACTGAGTGAACAACACTACATACATGTACCAGAACCAGTGTACCCCAAATAGTACTGAAACAGTGTAATAGTACTGAAACATGTTAACCAGAAACATGTAAAGATACCCTAAACAGTTCAACAGTGTCCACGTACGATTCACTCTAGACTGTTGACCGGGTCTTGGCCCATTCCTCAGACACAACTTTTCGACAAACTTTATTCAAGCCCTGCAATAAGCCTACTAGACGGTAAGCAAAGTCGACCAAGTCACCTTCACTGAGATCAACCCAAAACCAGTCTTTATCTCTCGAGTATCAAGTCCATGCGTGTCTGCCTGGAAGGAACAACATAGTTCCGCTGAACCAGATGGCCCCGAGGCCACCTTGAACTTCAAAACCAGAATGGAACCATCCACTACAGCAACCACAGACCTCTTTAAATGACGTGACTCGTCAATTGTACCATTGAAGAGCCGAATTCTTTCGTTATAGCCACCAATAAAACAACACAAGCGCAGATCAAAGCTGCTCTGCACCTCTGACACAACAACTTCAATATTCGCCATGACTGCGTCATCAACACGTGCTATGGTTAAGTCAACCGCGCCCACGATGCCACGGATGCGATTTTTCAATGCACAATTCCATGGGCCCATGTCGTCTATGTCTGTTACACCATCAATCAGCTGGTAATCATCCCTTTCTTCCTTACCTACCTTGATCCTCATGTCATATTCCACCAGAATAGTGGAAATCAAATCTATCCCTCTCTTAAGGCCAGCCATGTCGATGAGAGAACCCTACAAATTTGTTACAGTTTAGTAGCTCTTCATATGGAAGTAAGAAACAACTAAAGCTTTATACTACCTCTGTTTCTAAATGTAAGACGTTTTGGCAATTCAAATTGAACTACCAAAACACATCTTACATTTAGGAACAGAGGGTGTACTTCTCTAAGCTGTTTTACTTGCAACATTAATTTTGTGATACTTTACAATTGCTGACCAACATCTTTGCCACATATCAAGCTGACTGGTTACATAGTGTACACCAGTGTTTGGGAGGGGAAATTGGCCCTCGGTATTTATTTGACATTGTTCAGATCCCAATTTTTACATAAGCATGTCGAAATGAGAAGAGAAAACAAAATGATTTAATAGTGATGCAATGATTCATGCTGGTGTGTTAAGTAGCAACTAAGAGCCCGAACTATTCTGTTTGATTTTGTTTGGAATACATGATATACTCACTCAGTTCCATAATTTATAAGTTTCTCATAGTAAATCACCTTTCCACAATATAAACTTGGTGTAATGGTGGCCTAAACAATCGAAACTACCATTACGCTAGGTGCATACAGATAAATCACAAGACTTGAGAGTGCTTGCTGTTCCATACATACACTAGGTTTGGCCTTACAATGTGAAATGAATAGATTTGACATAAGTCAGGTATTTGCCCCCCCCCCATTCCATACTGTATAAATCATTTCCTCGGATGGTTTCGCCCACACTGGAACATCCACCTAATGTGAGAACTTCCCCAGTGGGTACTTTATACCATATGGAATGGTTCAAGGGGACAAATACATTGGTTTATACTTGAGGGGGTTATTAAGTAGACTCTTGAAATAATCGTAGGTAAGTATCGATTTGCACCTGCTTCACAATGATGGGATCATCCCTGCTTAGACAACATAATTACGCAATGTATCCAGATAATCCCGCACTGCTATGTATCCATACAACTCTACTGGGCCAAGATCCACAGTAAGTTCAGCCAACTTTAATGAGAAAATTTGTAACACGCGATTAGGTCGATGCCGAATGCATTCTCCATTGCGTATGTCGCAATCTATGGGATCTGGTAGCGGAGCTTCATAAAAAAAGTAAAGAAATAAGTTAAATTGTAATGGAAAACAATACAGGAAAAAAAAATACTCGTCATACAAAAAGTAAGCGTGTCACTAGAGGATTCCATGGCCCTATTGGAAGTTTCCTTTTCATCCAAATGAAAATTATCGATGTTCTTTTTACTATGAATTTCACTCCATCAAAGGTTTTTGTTTTAGGAAACCCAAAGAAAAAGGGGGTAACATTTCATCATGTCAGCAAGTAAAGGTCCATTTCACCCTCCCAGATTATTTCATAACCCCCTAAACTTATTTATTGGTTATGTCTACCCCAAGAATTACTAAAACAAGTCAATTCAGCCCTTGATGAAAATATTCTATTGTTTCACTTTCTAGAAGTCTTATTGTAAGTTAGTTTTTTTTGTTTTGATGGTAGATAACATTACAGTCTATATAATAAAAAATCATAATTTTCAATCCTGCATACTTGGGAGCAACTAAACCTACTTCAATGCTCTTGGTACAAAAATATGTGCTAAAAATGCAAGTTTATGAACATATTTCTGTACGGTACATGGTGACAACAAAAAGGATAAAAACCAGTCATGTGGTGAACCGAACTGGGGGTGGGTTGGTGGAGGCCCAGGATAACCAAACTAAGGTAATGCAGGAATAATCGGAAGAATTTCCTCCCCTGCCTTTGCAAAACCTAACAAATGCAACTCCTGGATGCAAATGCATCTACATTTAACTTGTAAAATTAAGGAAAGTAAAGAAAAAAAAGCCAGATGATTTCAACAGAGAACACATCAGTTGACACTATAGCTTGAAAAAGGTGCTTGCAACAAATTGAAATAGGTAAAGAGAGATTATTTACTTACTCTCACTACGGTCATCAACATTATAATCCCTTTTCCACGAATGAGTGTTCCTGTATAAAGAACCATCACGGTGTGTGCTTTTTGGAAGCATTCCCAGGTCAAGTATATCATATTCTTCATCATCGCTTGCTACCAATGCGCTCCTTCTATTGGTTGCACTTCTTCTGTTTTCATCACAACCAGAGATGTCCACAATATTCGAAGATGCATCATGTTTGCCGGCTATACCATTCACATCTTGCAAGGTTGTCCCACTAGTCATGCTCCGAGATCCAGGTGGAAATCTATCACCAAAGAGAATAATGAGCAAATCTGAGCACCCGACAAAAAAAATCAATTCTTTTTCGGTTCCCCTTTTATTTCGTGGTATTAACTACTTATAAGTTCCCACACCCCCTGTCTTATTATTTACAGAAATCAACACATGAAGGATAATTAAAAGGGATTTCACTCGAATATACGCGCAGATAATGAAAAGGGATAAAAACACACAGTTGGTCAGAATCCAAGATCCAAAACTATAGCAAGAAAAGAAACTAAAGGCGCAAAATTTGGCATGAGATGACGAGAACATACCGGGAAACAGGACGGACAGGCGGATCTGGAACCATCATGAGAGGGAAGGCTCGGCGTGCAAGCGGTGGCGGCGAGCAGCAAGGCGGGGCGGAGGCCATGGAAGAGAGGAGAGGTAGCGAGGTAGAGGAGAGGCGGCGCGGTGGGTCATGAGAGATGGCGACGCCAGGCCACCGGAGGAGACGGAAAATCTGACGGAGGACTGGCATCTGAGCACGCGGCGGCGGGAGAGGTGGGGGTGTGCCGGTGTGGAGAATGGGGTGTCTCATCAGGTTTTCGCTTTTGCAGATCAGGCGGCGCACCATGATGAATCTATCGCGGGCGCTGGCGGCGAGAAGCCTGCACGCACGGCTTCAGCCTAGATGAGCCCAAAGTTCGTCATGAAGAATTTGTTCATCGGTGAGGGCGGCTTCCACCCCGTCTTCAAGGCCTACGTCGACAGCAGCCCACACGCAGGTCTCGGCCTGCAGAAGGTCGTCGTTAGTCGTTACCTCGGCCTCGACAACAATGGCGTCCGGGAGAAGTGCGAGGGGCCGCTAAACGTCCTCCGTACTTTTTTTTGCAAGTAAATTCGGGAGCTCTTTATTCAACATCAACAGCTCCAGCAGAATCTGCTAGGAGGCTGGTTACAAGAAAACTTGAAGTAGATTCCAGCCAACACTCTGTAACATCTAATGTGCTCGCTTGCTTTGCATGAAGATGAGCGGAGAAGTTGGCTGCCCTACCAACATGCTGAACTAAAAAAGACTTAAAAGAAGGAACATACTCCCCAATTTCATAGAAGATAGGCGCCACCACCACACGGGATGTTTGGCGCAAATTCCAGAGATTCACAATCTCCAAATTGTCGGACTCAAGAACCACTTCTGCATAGCCTCTCAGACGAGCGAAGATGACTCCGTCGCGAATGGCAAGAGCTTCAGCTATCAGCGGATCCGTGACCCCAGGGTAGGGTTTGCACCATGCCGCAAGGAAGGATGACCGAGATCGAGCAACTCCTCCTGTCCCTCCCCGTCATTGCATCCATTGCAATACTTCCATCAGTATTTATTTTGATCCAGCCCAACTCTGGTGGACACCAGCCATGGCCAGGCAAAGTACGAGCATGCTCACGAGGTAGCTCCAGAACTGCTAGGGTTTCCCGCACCCTTCTCAGGGATTGAATAGGATTGAATGCAGCTTTATCTGAGAGGTCCAAATCGTCCACATAACAGTCACTATTGTCGCTCGTTCAGACTCTGAAAACTTATCATCACATAGGATGTCCCTTGACCAGGTTAGCGGGTGCAGGGTTGGCCTTTTAACATTTAGCCACTCTGATGTTGCATCCCAAAATTGTCTGGCATGAGGGCACTCCAGTAGGGCGTGCATCATGTCTTCGTCAGAGTGAAGACATATTTTGCATGTGCTTACCGTCGCAATATGACGGTATTTCAGAGTGGCTTCGACGGGGAGAATGCCTTGCAAAACCCGCCACCAGAAGACTCTCACTCTGGGAATGACTTGGAGCTTCCACAAACGAGACCACGTATGTTTATTTGTCATTGAAGATTCGGTAGTCGTCCCTTCCTCTAGAGCAATCTGCTCGTTGCGAGTCATTAGAGCACGATACGCTGATTTTACAGTGTAGCAACCCGATCGTTCAAAAGCCCATGCCAACGAATCATCACCCCCTCCCTGCCTCAATGGAGTGTTGAGAATAGCATCAGCATCTGGGGGTATGAAGTTCTCGCGCACCACATCCGCCTGCCTGATATGTCTCCAACGTATCTATAATTTTTGATTGCTCCATGCTACTTTATCTATTGTTTTGGACTATAATGGGCTTTATTTTCCATTTTTATATTACTTTTGGGACTAACCTATTAACCGGAGGCCCAGCCTGAATTGCTGTTTTTTGCCTATTTCAGTGTTTCGAAGAAACGGAATATCAAACGGAGTCCAAACAGAATGAAACCTTCGGGAACGTGATCTTCTCGCCGAACGTGATCCAGCAGACTTGGACCCTACTCCAAGAAGTGCCAGAGTCGGTCAAGAGGGCGGAGGGCGCCCCCCCTGGCGCTCCACCGACGTACTCCTTCCTCCTATATATACCTACGTATCCCCGAACGATCAAAAGGGGAGCCAAAAACCTAATTCCACCGCCGTACCTTCCTGTATCCACGAGATCCCATCTTGGGGCCTGTTCCGGAGCTCCGCCGGAGGGGGCATCCACCACGGAGGGCTTCTACATCAACACCATAGCCCCTATGATGAAGTGTGAGTAGTTTACTTCAGACCTTCGGGTCCATATCTAGTAGCTAGATGGCTTCTTCTCTCTTTTTGGATCTCAATACAATGTTCTCCCCTCTCTCGTGGAGATCTATTCGATGTAATCTTCTTTTTGCGGTGTGTTTGTTGAGACCGATGAATTGTGGGTTTATGATCCAGCTTATCTATGGAAAATATTTGATTCTTCTCTGAATTCTTTTATGTATGATTGAGTTATCTTTGCAAGTCTCTTCGAATTATCCGTTTGGTTTGGCCAACTAGATTGGTAGTTCTTGCAATGGGAGAAGTGCATGGATTTGGGTTCAATCTTGCGGTGTCCTTACCCAAAGGATGTGAGAAAGGGTTGCAAGGCACGTATTGTATTGTTGCCATCGAGGATAAAAAGATGGGGTATTTATCATATTGCATGAATTTATTCCTCTACATCATGTCATCTTGCTTAAGGCGTTACTCTGTTTTTAACTTAATACTCTAGATGCATCTTTGGATAGCGGTCGATGAGTGGAGTAATAGTAGTAGATGCGAGAATCGTTTCGATCTACTTGTCACGGACGTGATGCCTATATACATGATCATTGCCTAGATATACTCATAACTATGCTCAATTCATCAATTGCTCAACAGTAATTTGTTCACCCACCGTAGAATATCTATGCTCTTGAGAGAAGCCACTAGTGAAACCTATGGCCCCCGGGTCTATTCTCATCATATAAATCTCCATCACTTTATTTACTTGCTTTGCTTTTACTTTTTACTTTGCATCTTTATACCAAAAATACCAAAAATATTATCTCTATCAGATCTCACTCTCGTAAGTGACCGTGAAGGGATTGACAACCCCTAATCGCGTTGGTTGCGAGTAGCTATCGTTTTGTGCAGGTACGAGGGACTTGCGCGTGGCCTCCTACAAGATTGATACCTTGGTTCTAAAAAACGGAGGGAAATACTTACACTACTGTGCTGCATCATCCTCTCCTCTTCGGGAAAACCAACGCAAGCTCAAGCCGTAGCAAGAAGGATTTCTGGCGCCGTTGCCGGGGAGGCTTACGCGAAGTCAAGTGAAGATTTGGACTCCCGACAACGAGCCATTTCTGGCGCCGTTGCCGAGGAGGTCTACGCAAAAGTCAACATACCAAGTACCCATCACAATCCCTATCTCTCGCATTATATTATTTGCCATTTGCCTCTCGTTTTCCTCTCCCCCACTTCACCCTTGCCGTTTTATTTGCCCTCTCTTTCCCAATCTCCTCCTCTTTTTCCCTTTGCCTTTTGTTTGCTCGTGTGTTAGTTTGCTTGCTTGTCGCTATGTCCGAAATTGGGGAAATTATCGCCGTTATGGGTGATAATAATATGGAAAATTCTGAAGCTCCTGCTGAAGAATTCCCTACCTATCACACAAAAAGATTTCGAATCGGTAGTGGTAATATTATTGGAAAAGGAGTTATTCAAGATTTCTTTACTTGTGCTGGTGCTTTACCCTCTATGGGTGGTTCTATTCTCCATAGAACTAGTAGTCTTGCGGACGCTATTGCCATGCTTATCGTTGAACTTGAAAGGCAATTTATGCATATGCACCCTTCTATACAAAGAATTTTCCTAGAATTTTCTAATATTGAACACTCCTCTGTTAAGCGTGCCGTTACTATCTTTTTGGCTCGTGAATTCAGATTTATAATAAAAGAAGCCAAAGAAATCTTTGCGCATTATAGAATTGGACGCTTGACCGTCCTCCCATAGAATCTATCCTTTTGATCAAGAAGAAATAATGCGTTTTCAATCTATCGACTATGTTGCTTTCTATGAAAATCTTAGAAAAAGTGCCTACCAATATTTTAATTGATAGAATCTCTGAGCTTAATGATGATTTGGCTATTCGAAATAATGAGCTAGGATGCTCTCTTGAGTATAGGCTCACAAAGTTCTGTCAAAAGAATGCTTATAATGATGAATTGGTTGCTAATCTGAAGGGCGAAGAGGCACCTATACCTCCTAAAATTGATCTTGGGGAATTTTGTCCTATTAAATTTAGCCCTTTTGATTACTTTTGCTTGCCTCAAAGAAAACTTTCTGCCGAACATAGAGAATATGAAATGAGTTTCACCGATCTATCTTATTACTACGGCACCACCTAGATCTATCCTTACTTTTATGCCTAGCTAGGGGCGTTAAATGATAGCGCTTGTTGGGAGGCAACCCAATTTTATTTTTAGTTTTTATTTTTGCTTCTTTTTAGGAATAAATAATCCATCTAGCCTCTGTTTAGATGTGTTTTAATCTTTTAATTAGTGTTTGTGCCAAGTTGAACCTATTGGATCTTCTTGGATGATAGTTATTTGATCTTGCTGTAATTTCCAGAATCTTTGTTCTCAGTGCCCGAATTTTTAAAAATCACCAGAACGTGATAAAATACTGATTCCAATTGCTGCTGATCAATAAACAAATTGTCCAGGTCATCTAATTTTGGTAGAAATTTTTGGGTTCCATAAGTTTGCATTAGTTACAGATTACTACAGACTGTTCTGTTTTTGACAGATTCTGTTTTGCGTGTGTTGTTTGCTTATTTTGATGAATCTATGGTTAGTAAAATAGTTTATAATCCATAGAGAAGTTGGAATACAGTAGGTTTAACATCAATATAAATAAAAAATGAGTTCATTACAGTACCTTAAAGTAGTCTTTTGTTTTCTTTCTCTAACGGAGCTCACGAGATTTCTATTGAGTTTTGTGTTGTGAAGTTTTCAAGTTTTGGGTGAATTCTTTTGATGGATTATGGAACAAGGAGTGGAAAGAGCCTAAGCTTGGGGATGCCCATGGCACCCCAAGATAATCCAAGGACACCAAAAAGTCAAAGCTTGTTGATGCCTTGGAAGGCATCCCCTCTTTAAATCTACTTCCATCGGTAATTTACTTGGATCTATATTTTTATTCACCAACATGATATGTGTTTTGCTTGGAGCGTCTTGTATTATTTGAGTCTTTGCTTGTTAGTTTACCACAATCATCCTTTCTGTACACACCTTTTGAGAGAGCCATACATGAATTGAAATTTGATAGAATACTCTATGTGCTTCACTTATATCTTTTGAGCTTGATAGTTTTCCTCATAGTGCTTCACTTATATCTTTTGAGCTTGATAGTTTTGCTCTATGTGCTTCACTTATATCTTTTGAGCGTGATAATTTTTGCTCTAGTGCTTCACTTAGATCTTTTAGAGCACGGTGGTGGATTTGTTTTAAAGAAACTTGATCTCTCATGCTTCACTTAGATTATTTTGAGAGTCGTTAATAGCATGGTAATTAGCTTAATGTTAATATACTTGGTATTCAAGATATGTGAAACTTTCTTTTGAGTGCGTTGAATACTAAGATAAGTTTGGTGCTTGATAACTGTTTTGAGATATGGAGATGATAATATCAAAGTCGTGCTAGTTGAGTAGTTGTGAATTTGAGAAATGCTTGTGTTGAAGTTAGCAAATCCCGTAGCATGCACGTATGGTTAAAGTTATGTAACAAATTTGAAACATGAAGTGTACCTGGCTTGTGCATCCTTATGAGTGGCGGTCGGGGACGGCGATGGTCTTTTCCTACCAATCTATCCCCTAGGAGCATGCGCGTAGTACTTGATTTTGATGACTTCTAAATTTTTGCAATAAGTATATGAGTTCTTTTGACTAATGTTGAGTCCATGGATTATACACACTTTTACCTTTCCGTCATTGCTAGCCTCTTCGGTACCGTGCATTGCCCTTTCTCACCTCGAGAGTTGGTGCAAACTTCGCAGGTGCATCCAAACCCCGTGATATGATACACTCTATCACACATAAACCTCCTTATATCTTCCTCAAAACAGCCACCATACCGACCTATTATGGCATTTCCATAGCCATTCCGAGATATATTGCCATGCAACTTTCCACCTTCCGTTCATCATCATCATGGCGTACTTTACTTTTGTCGTATTTCCATTGCATGATCATGTAGTTGACATCGTATTTGTGGCAAAGCCACCATGCATTATTTTTCATACATGTCACTCTTGATTCATTGCACCATCCCGGTACACCGCCAGAGGCATTCATATAGAGTCATATCTTGTTCTAGGTTTCGAGTTGTAGTCCTTATGTTGTAATCAATAGAAGTGTGATGATCATTATTATTAGAGCATTGCCAACAAAAAGAGAGAGAAAGGCCAAAATAAAAAAAAGAAAGCCCCCCCCCCCAAAAGAAAAGGGCAATGCTACTATCTCTTTTTCCACACTTGTGCTTCAAAGTAGCACCTTGTTCTTCATGTAGTGAGTCTCATATATTGTGCTTCAAAGTAGCACCATGTTTTTCATGTAGTGAGTCTCATATATTGTGCTCCAAAGTAGCACCATGTTTTTCATATAGTGAGTCTCATAAGTTGTCTTTTTCATACTAGTGGGAATTTTTCATTATAGAACTTGGCTTGTATATTCCTACGATGGGCTTCCTCAAATGCCCTAGGTCTTCATGAGCAAGCAAGTTGGATGCACACCCACTAGTTTTCTTTTGTTGATCATTCATAGCTCTAGTGCATCCATTGCATGGCAATCCCGGCTCCTCATGTTGACATCAATTGATGGGCATCTCCATAGCCCGTTGATTATCCTCGTCAAGATGAGACTTTCTCCTTTTTTGTCTTCTCCACACAATCCCCATCATCATATTCTATTCCACCCATAGTGCTATATCCATGGCTCACGCTCATGTATTGCGTGAAGGTTGAAAAAGTTTGAGATTATTTAAGTATGAAACAATTGCTTGGCTTGTCATCGGGGTATAGAAGTTGGGAACATCTTTGTGTGACGAAAATGAAGCATAGCCTAACTATATGATTTTGTAGGGATGAACTTTCTTTGGCCATGTTATTTTGAGAAGACATGATTACTTTGATTAGTATGCTTGAAGTATTATTATTTTTATGTCAATATGAACTTTTGCCTTGAATCTTTCGGATCTGAATATTCATACCACAATTAAGAAGATTTACATTGAAATTATGCCAAAGTATCACTCCACATCAAAAATTCTCTTTTTATCATTTACCTACTCGAGGACGAGCAGGAATTAAGCTTCGGGATGCACGATACGTCTCCAACGTATCTATAATTTTTTATTGCTCCATGCTACTTTATCTATTGTTTTGGACTATAATGGGATTTATTTTCCACTTTTATATTACTTTTGGGACTAACCTATTAACCGGAGGCCCAGCCCAGAATTGTTGTTTTTTTGCCTATTTCAGTGTTTCGAAGAAACAAAATATCAAACAGAGTCCAAACGGAATGAAACCTTCGGGAACGTGATCTTCTCGCCGAACGTGATCCAGCAGACTTGGACCCTACTCCAAGAAGTGCCAGAGTCGGTCACGAGGGTGGAGGGCGCGCCCCCTGCCTCGTGGGCCCCCTGACGCTCCACCGACGTACTCCTTCCTCCTATAAATACCTACGTATCCCGAACGATCAAAAGGGGAGCCAAAACCTAATTCCATCGCCGTACCTTCCTGTATCCACGAGATCCCATCTTGGGGCCTGTTTCGGAGCTCCGCCGGAGGGGGCATCCACCACGGAGGGCTTCTACATCAACACCATAGCCCCTCCGATGAAGTGTGAGTAGTTTACTTCAGACCTTCGGGTCCATAGCTAGTAGCTAGATGGCTTCTTCTCTCTTTTTGGATCTCAATACAATGTTCTTCCCCTCTCTCATGGAGATCTATTCGATGTAATCTTCTTTTTGCGGTGTGTTTGTTGAGACCGATGAATTGTGGGTTTATGATCCAGCTTATCTATGGAAAATATTTGATTCTTCTCTGAATTCTTTTATGTATGATTGAGTTATATTTGCAAGTCTCTTCGACTTATCCATTTGGTTTGGCCAACTAGATTGGTAGTTTTTGCAATGGGAGAAGTGCATGGATTTGCGTTCAATCTTGCGGTGTCCTTACCTAGTGACAGAAAGGGTTGCAAGGCACGTATTGTATTGTTGCCATCGAGGATAAAAAGATGGGGTATTTATCATATTGCATGAATTTATTCCTCTACATCATGTCATCTTGCTTAAGGCGTTACTCGGTTTTAACTTAATACTCTAGATGCATGCTGGATAGCGGTCGATGAGTGGAGTAATAGTAGTAGATGCATAATCGTTTCGATCTACTTGTCACGGACGTGATGCCTATATACGTGATCATTGCCTAGATATACTCATAACTATGCTCAATTCTGTCAATTGCTCAACAGTAATTTGTTCACCCACCGTAGAATATCTATGCTCTTGAGAGAAGCCACTAGTGAAACCTATGGCCCCCAGGTCTATTCTCATCATATCAATTTCCATCACTTTATTTACTTGCTTTGCTTTTACTTTTTACTTTGCATCTTTATACCAAAAATACCAAAAATATTATCTCTATCAGATCTCACTCTCGTAAGTGACCGTGAAGGGATTGACAACCCCTAATCGCGTTGGTTGCGAGTAGCTATCGTTTTGTGCAGGTACGAGGGACTTGCGCGTGGCCTTCTACTGGATTGATACCTTGGTTCTAAAAAACTGAGGGAAATACTTACGCTACTGTGCTGCATCATCCTCTCCTCTTCGGGGAAAACCAACGCAAGCTCAAGACGTAGCACTGCCACGACCAATTGCTGTAGTCAATGAGGTCCACCACAACATTCACCTGAGCAGTACCAATTCTGCAGACCGGGGACATAGATATAGTGCCCTGAATCCACTTGTCGTTCCAGATGGAAACCGTAGTGCCGTCTCCTATACTTTTAAGAAGAACAATCTGCAATGCATCCCTCCCAACGATGATAGCGCGCCAAGTTGATGAGGAGAACCGAGGAGCTGTGGCTTGCATAAAATCACATGTAGGGTAATATCTTCCTTTGAGAACTAGGGCGCAAAGGGAATCAGGATTTGTCATCAATCGCCATCCATGATTCCCGAGGAGAGCTATGTTAAACAGCTCGAGGTCCCAAAATCCCATCCCTCCCTTCGCTTTTGGCTTGGATAAAGAGTCCCATGCTTTCCAGTGCAATGATCTGCGATCAAGGGAACTGCTCCACCAATATTTAGCTGAGTAAGAGACAAGACTCTTACATAACTTCTTGGTTAGCTTAAAGCAACTCATACCGAACATGGGGATGGCCTGGGCAATCGCCTTGATCCGTACTTCCCGTCCAGCACAAGAAATCAATCGTTCTGATCCTCCTTGGATTTTGTTTCAAATCCTCTCCCAAATATGATCGAACGTGCCGCTTGTGATCCTACCCACGGTGGTGGGTAGACCCAGGTAGCGCTCGCTAAAAGCTTCCACTGAAATATTCAGTGTTTGATTTAGTAGCAACTTAGTCGGAGCCGGAGTGTTTGGACTAAAGTAAATAGAACTTTTTTCCTTGTTAACCGCTTGGCCCAAACCTTCTTCATATATTCTCAAAATCTCATTTAGTCTGTGAGCACTCTGTTCCTTGGCTTGCATAAAGATCAAACTATCGTCCGCAAACAGGAGATGGTTGATCCATGGTGAACGATAGCTGACTCTTATACCTTTATCCACCTCTTGTCCATCGAAACGGTTCAGTAATGATGTGAGTCCTTCCGCACACAGCAAGAAAATGTACGGAGACATGGGACATCCCTGTCGTAAACCCCTTGACGGGGTAAAAAACGGAAGAAGCTCGCCATTGACACGGATGGAAAATCTGACAGAAGAAACGCACTTCATGACAAGGCGAACAAAATCCACTCCAAAACCAAGTTTGAGCATGACGTCCTGTAGATAGTGCCATTCGACACGGTCGTAGGCTTTCATCATGTCTAGCTTGATAGCACAAACTGAATTGCCCCCCCTTTTTCCTTCTTCTCATTGCATGCACGCTCTCGTGTGCAATGAGGACATTGTCGGTTATCAGCCGGCCGGGGACGAAAGCACTCTGTTCTGCACCCACAATCTCATCCAGACACTCACACACACGGTTAGCGATTGCTTTGGCAGCGATCTTATACAAAACCGGGCAGAGTGATATAGGGCGATATTGGGTGATTCTCTGTGGGAAACGTACCTTCGGGATAAGAGTAATAGACGTGTCATTTAAGCCCATTGGCAATTCTCCCCCATTTAGGAAATCAAGCACTGCTGGAACAATATCTTCCTTGAGCAATTTCCAGTGGCGCTGATAAAAACCCCCTGTGAATCCGTCCACACCCGGGGCCTTTGATGGGTGATACATCCATTTTGCATGATGCTTTTATATCGATATTTATTGCATTATGGGCTGTTATTACACATTATATCTCAATACTTATGGCTACTCGCTCTTATTTTACAAGGTTTACCATGAAGAGGGGGAATGCCGGCAGCTGGAATTCTGGCTGGAAAACGAGCAAACGTTGGAAACCTATTCTGCACAGCTCCAAAAGTCCTGAGACTCCACGAAACAACCTTTTGGATTTAATAAGAATTTATGAGCAAAAGAAATAGGCCAGGGGCCCCACACCCTGTCCAGGAGACAGGGGGCGCCCCCCTTATAGGGCGCGCCCCCCTATCTCCTTGGCCCCCTGGTGGGCCTCCGTCGTCCATCTTCTGCTATATCATCACTTTTACCCTGGAAAAAATCGTGGGCAAGCTTACGGGACGAAACTCCGCCGCCACGAGGCGGAACCTTGGCGGAATCAATCTAGGGCTCTGGCGGAGCTGTTATGACGGGGACACTTCCCTCCGGGAGGGGGAAATCATCACCAACGTCATCACCAACGATCCTCTCATTGGGAGGGGGTCAATCTCCATCAACATCTTCAGCAGCACCATCTCCTCTCAAAAGCATAGTTCATCTCTTGTATCCAATCTTGTATCAAAACCACAAATTGGTACCTGTGGGTTGCTAGTAGTGTTGATTACTCCTTGTAGTCGATGCTAATTGGTTTACTTGGTGAAAGATCATATGTTCAGATCCTTTATGCATATTATTACTCCTCTGATTATGAACATGAATATGCTTTGTGAGTAGTTACGTCTGTTCCTGAGGACATGGGTGAAGTCTTGCTATTAGTAGTCATGTGAATTTGGTATTCGTTCGATATTTTGATGAGATGTATGTTGTCGTTTCCTCTAGTGGTGTTATGTGAACGTCGACTACATGAAACTTCACCATTATTTGGGCCTAGCAGAAGGCATGGGGAAGTAATAAGTAGATGATGGGTTGCTAGAGTGACAGAAGCTTAAACCCTAGTTTATGCGTTGCTTTGTTAGGGGCTGATATGGATCCATATGCTTAATGTTGTGGTTAGGTTTACCTTAATACTTTTTTTTGTAGTTACGGATGCTTGCAATAGAGGTTAATCATAAGTGGGATGCTTTTCCAAGTTAGGGCATTACCCAAGTACCGGTCCACCCACATATCAAATTATCAAAGTACCGAACGCGAATCATATGAACATGATGAAAACTAGCTTGACGATAATTCCCAATGTGTCCTCGGGAGCTCCTTTCTCATTATTAGAAATTTTCCAGGCTTATCCTTTGCTACATAAAGGATTGGGCCACCTTGCTGCACTTTATTTACTTTATTTACTTTTTACTCGTTACCATTTATCTTATCACAAAACTATCTATCACCTACAATTTCAGTGCTTGCAGAGAAAACCTTACTGAAAACCGCTTATCATTTCCTTCTGCTCCTCGTTGGGTTTGACACTCCTACTTATCGAAAGGACTATGATAGATCCCCTACACTTGTGGGTCATCAAGACTCTTTTCTGGCGTCGTTGCCAGGGAGTGTAGCGCTTTTGGTGAGTGGAACTTGGTAAGGAAACATTTATATAGTGTGCTGAAATTTTCTGTTACTTGTTACTATGGAAACTAATCCTTTGAGGGGCTTGTTTGGGGTATCTTCACCCCAACCAGAAGAGCAAAGAGTTTCTCATCAACCTACTGAACTTTATGAAAATATTTACTTTGAAATTCCTTCGGGTATGATAGAAAAACTGCTAGCTAATCCATTTGCAGGAGACGGAACATTGCATCGCGATTTACACCTTATCTTTGTGGATGGAGTTTGTGGATTATTTAAGCTTGCAGGTATTCCCGATGATGTTGTTAAAAGGAAGGTGTTCCCTTTATCTTTGAAGGGAGATGCATTGACATGGTATAGGCTATGTGATGATACGAGATCTTTGGAATTATAAGCGATTGAAGTTGGAATTTCACCAGAAGTTCTACCCTATGCATCTTGTTCATCGTGATTGTAATTACATATATAATTTATGTCCTCGCGAAGGAGAAAGCATCTCTCAAGCTTGGGGGAGGCTTAATTCAATGTTATATTCATGCCCCAATCATGAGCTCTCTCGGGAAATGATTATTCAGAACTTTTATGCTCGGCTTTCTCTTGATAATCGCAACCTGCTCGATACTTCCTGTGTTGGTTCTTATATGCTGAAGACTATTGATTTCAAATGGGACTTATTGGAAATAAATAAACGCAACTCTAAAGATTGGGGTTCCGACGATGGTAAGGAGTCAGGTATGACACCTAAGTTCGATTGTGTTAAATCTTTTATGGATACCGACGTTTTCCATGGATTTAGCTCTAAGTATGGACTTGACTCTGAGATAGTAGCTACTTTCTATGAATCTTTCGCTACTCACGTTGATCTCCCTAAAGATAAGTCGTTTAAATATAATCCTCCTGTTGAAGTGAAAGTAGTTGCACCTATTACAGTCGAAGAAAAGACTATTACCTATAGTGATCCTATTATTCCTACTGCTTATGTTGAAAAACCTCCTTTTCCTGTTAGGATAAAAGATCATGCTAAAGCTTCGACTGTTGCTCGTAAGAGTAATACTAGGACTTATACACCTCCTGAGCAAATTAATGTTGAACCTAGTATTGCTATGGTTAAAGATCTCTTGGATGAGGATTTAGATGGGCATGTTATTTCTTTCGTGGGTGAGACTGCTAATATTGCTAGACCTGATACTAAGACACATAGACCCGTCGTAGGAATGCCTGTTATTTCGGTTAAAATAGGAGATCATTGTTATCATGGCTTTTGTGATATGGGTGCTAGTGCTAGTGCAATACCATATACATTATATAAATAAATTATGCATGACATTGCACCCGTTGAATTAGAAGACATTGATGTTACCATTAAGCTTGCTAATAGGGATACCATTAAACCTATTGGGATTGTTAGAGATGTTGAAGTTTTGTGTGGGAAGGTTAGATACCCTGCTGATTTTCTTGTTCTTGGTTCCCCACAAGATGATTTTTGTCCCATTATTTTTGGTAGACCCTTCTTGAATACTGCTAGTGCTAGGATTAATTGTGAAAAGAATATTGTCACTGTTGGCATAGATGGCATGTCTCATGAATTTAATTTTGCTAAGTTTAGTAGACAACCTTGTGAAAGGGAACCACCTAGTAAGGATGAGATTATTGGTCTTGCTTCCATTGCTGTTCCTCCAACTGATCCGTTAGAACAATATTTGTTAGAACATGAAAACGATATGTTTATGAAGGAAAGGGAAGAAATAGATGAAGTGTTCCTTAAACAGGAACCTATGCTGAAACATAACCTTCCCGTTGAAATTCTTGGGGATCCCCCTCCACCCAAGGGTGATCCCGTGTTCGAACTCAAACCATTACCTGATAATCTTAAGTATGCTTATCTTGATGAAAAAGAAATATATCCTATTATTATTAGTGCTAATCCTTTCAGAGAAAGAAGAAGAAAGATTATTGAAAACTCTAAAGAAGTACCGAGCTTCTATTGGATATACTCTGGATGATCTTAAGGGCATTAGTCCCACATTATGTCAACACAAAATTTCAGTGCAGAAAGATGCCAAACCAGTTAGAGATCCTCAAAGATGATTAAATCCCAAGATGAAGGAAGTGGTAAGAACTACTTGAGGCAGGTATTATTTATCCCATTGTTGATAGTGAATGGGTAAGCCCTGTCCATTGTGTTCCTAAAAAGGGAGGTATTACCGTTGTTCCTAATGATAAAGATGAATTGATCCATAAAGAATTATTACAGGTTATAGGATGGTAATTGATTTCCGTAAGTTAAATAAAGCTACTAAGAAAGATCATTACCCTTTACCTTTTATTGATCAAATGCTAGAAAGGCTATCCAAACACACACATTTTTGCTTTCTAGATGGCTATTCAGCTTCTCTCAAATACTGTCGACTAAGGATCAATCTAAAACTACTTTTACTTGCCCTTTTGGTACTTTTGCTTATAGATGTATGCCTTTTGGTTTATGTAATGCACCTGCTACCTTTCAAAGATGCATGATGGCTATATTCTCTGATTTTTGTGAAAAGATTTGTGAGGTATTCATGGATGACTTTTCCGTCTATGGATCCTCTTTTGATGATTGTTTGAGCAACCTTGATCGAGTTTTGCAGAGATGCGAAGACACTAGTCTCGTCCTGAATTGGGAAAAGTGTCACTTTATGGTTAATGAAGGCATTGTCTTGGGGCACAAGATCTCTGAGAGAGGTATTGAAGTTGACAAAGCCAAAGTTGATTCTATTGAAAAGATGCCATGTCCCAAGGACATAAAAGGTATAAGAAGTTTCCTTGGTCACGCCGGTTTTTATACGAGGTTCATTAAGGACTTTTCTAAAATCTATAGGCCTCTGACTAATTTATTGCAAAAAGATATTCCTTTTGTCTTTGATGATGATTGTGTAGAAGCATTTGAAACGCTTAAGAAAGCTTTGATTACTGTACCTATTGTTCAGCCGCCTGTTTGGAATTTACCTTTTGAAATTATGTGCGATGCTAGCGATTATGCTGTAGGTGCTGTTTTAGGGCAAAGAGTCGATAAGAAATTGAATATTATCCAGTATGCTAGTAAGACTCTTGATACTGCCCAGAGAAATTATGCTACTACTGAAAAAGAGTTCTTAGCAGTTGTGTTTGCATGTGATAAGTTTAGACCTTATATTGTTGATTCCAATGTTACTATTCACACTGATCATGTTGCTATTAAATACCTTATGGAAAAGAAGGATGCTAAGCCTAGACTCATTAGATGGGTTCTCTTGCTCCAAGAATTTGACTTGCATATTATTGATAGAAAGGGAGGTGAGAACCCCATTGCAGATAACTTGTCTAGGTTAGAGAATGTTCTTGATGGCCCACTGCTTATTAATGATACCTTTCCTGATGACCAATTAGCGGTCGTCAATGCTTGTTGTACTGCTCCTTGGTATGCTGATTATGCTAATTACATTGTTGCTAAATATATACCGCCTAGTTTCACATACCAGCAAAAGAAAAAGTTCTTTTATGATTTAAGACATTACTTCTGGGATGATCCACACCTTTATAAAGAAGGAGTAGATGGTGTTATTAGGCGTTGTGTGCTGAGCATGAACAGGAGCAGATCCTACGCAAGTGTCACTCTGAATCCTATGGAGGACACCACGTTGGAGATAGAACTGCACACAAGGTACTACAATATGGTTTTTATTGGTCTACTCTCTTCAAAGATGCTCGTAAGTTTGTCTTATCTTGTGATGAATGCCAAAGAATAGGTAACATTAGTAGACGTCAAGAAATGCCTATGAATTATTCTCTCGTTATTGAACCGTTTGATGTTTGGGGCTTTGATTATATGGGACCTTTTCCTGCCTCTAATGGCTATACACACATTTTAGTTGCTGTTGATTACGTTACTAAGTGGGTAGAAGCTATTCCAACTAGTAGTGCTGATCATAACACTTCTATTATAATGCTTAAAGAAGTTATTTTTTCGATGTTTGGAGTCCCTAGATATCTTATGACTGATGGTGGTTCACATTTTATTCATGGTGCTTTCCGTAAGATGCTTGCTAAGTATGATGTCAATCATAGAATCGCATGTCTTTATCATCCATGATCTAGTGGTCAAGTAGAGTTGAGAAATAGAGAGCTCAAATTAATTTTGCAAAAGACTGTGAATAGATCTAGAAAGAATTGGTCCAAAAAACTTGATGATACATTATGGGCCTATAGAACTGCATACAAAAATCCTATGGGTATGTCTCCTTATAAGATGGTTTATGGAAAAGCATGTCATTTACCTCTTGAACTTGAACATAAGGCATATTGGGCTATCAAAGAGCTCAATTATGACTTCAAACTTGCCGGTGAGAAGAGGTTGTTTGATATTAGCTCACTTGATGAATGGAGAACCCAAGCGTATGAGAATGCCAAGCTTTTCAAAGAGAAAGTCAAACGCTGGCATGATAAGAGGATACAAAAGCGTGAGTTTAACGTAGGAGATTATGTGTTATTATTCAACTCTCGTTTAAGATTTTTTGCAGGAAAGCTTCTCTCAAAATGGGAAGGACCCTACGTTATCGAGGAAGTCTATCGTTCTGGTGCTATAAAAATCAACAACTTCGAAGGCACAAATCCGAGGGTGGTAAACGGTCAAAGAATTAAACATTATATTTCAGGTAATCCTATCAATGTTGAAACTAATATTATTGAAACCGTAACCCCTGAGGAATACATAAGGGATACTTTCCAGAACGTTCCAGACCCCGAAAAGGCATAGGTAGGTGGTACGGTAAGTAAACCGACTCCAAAACAACTCTAAAGGCAATTTTTATCAGTTTTGGATTATTTAAGAACTTTAGGAAGAAAGAAGTAGTCCGAAAGGGACACGAGGCTCCCACGAGAGTGGAGGGCGCCCCCTGGAGGGCGCGCCCCCCTGTCTCGTGGGCACCTCGTGTGCCTCCCGGACTCCGTTTTCTTGTATGCTACGTATTTTGGTCGGTAAAAATTCATTATATATACTCCCGAAGGTTTTGACCACCGTATCACGCAAACATCCTCTGTTTTCGTTTCGAGCTTTTCCTGTTGCAGAATAAAGCAAGATGTCTTCTCAGGAGTCAGTTGGGGAGAGCCGGGTGTCTCACCCAATGCCAGGTCCAGGAGCAAATAGCGATGCCTATCACTTTGGACCATCAACGAAGGATGAGATGGAGGCTGAGTTGAAGAGGATAGATGCCATGGAGGAGGCTCAGGAAGTCACCTCTCGTCTCAAAGCAGAATTCATGATGGGGGAACAACGAGCATGACTATTCCAATTGCGGTCATCCCTTCCAATCTAGATTTATTTCTTATGAAAATATGAAAAACATCCTTGGGTAAAAGGAGCTTTGGCCGTTACGGGCAAGATCCGTAAAGAAAACATGGACCTTAAACAGCAAGTCAGTAAGCTCGAGGAGGAGAACTGTATCCTGAAGGGCATCATCGCCAAGAAGATCACAACACCAACCGTGAAGAAGGAGAAATAATCACATGGGTATGGGCACTCCCCTTGGCAACTGCCAAGCTTGCGGGAGGTGCCTCGGTATCGTATCACCATCACACTCCTATCTTTACCGCTTTATTTAATTCGATCCTTTTAGTAGTATCTTGATCTAGTAGATTGAAGTTTTGATATCAAGTAGTTTTGAGTTTTGCATTGTGATCTCTTTATGTAATCGAGTCCGTGTGCTATCTATAATAAAGATTAGTGTTGAGTCAAGGGCTTTGCTTTGTTGCTATGATGTTGAGAAAGTAGAAAGAATAAAAGAGTTCATATTGATCTTATGGATAGTGATAACTTCACACATAGAAAGTATGAGGCATAAAAATTGTTGAGAGTTGATGAACGTAGCCTTGGTCATCGTTGCAATTAATAGGAAGTGATAAGGAAAGAGGGGTTCACATATAAATATATTATCTTGGACACCTTTTATAATTGGGAGCACTCATTAAGTATGACATGCTAAAAGAGTTGATGTTGGACAAGGAAGACAACGTAATGGTTTATGTTTTCCGACATCTCAGTTAAAGTATATTGTCATTGACCTTCCAAACATGTTGAGCTTGCCTTTCCCCTCATGCTAGCTAAATTCCTTGCACCAAGTAGAGATACTACTTGTGCTTCCAAATATCCTTAAACCCAGTTTTGCCATGAGAGTCCACCATACCTACCTATGGATTGAGTAAGATCTTTCAAGTAAGTTGCCATCGGTGCAAGCAATAAAAATTGCTCTCTAAATATGTATGACTTATTAGTGCAGAGAAAATAAGCTTTGTACGAATTTGTTGTGGAAGTAATAAAAGCGACGGACTGCATAATAAAGGTCCACATACAAGGGGCAATATAAAGTGACGTTCTTTTGCATTAAGATTGTGTGCATCAACCCTAAACGCGCATGACAACCTCTGCTTCCCTCTGCGAAGGGCCTATCTTTTACATGTTTTTACTTTATGCTTGAGTCAAGGTGATCCTCACCTTTCCCTTTTTCATTTTATCCTTTGGCAAGCTCTTCATGTTTGAAAGATCATGATATATATATCCAATTGGATGTAAGTTGGCATAAGTTATTATTGTTGACATCACCTAAAGGTGAATATGTTGGGAGGCAACACAATAAGCCCCTATCTTTCTCAGTGTCCGGCTGAAACTCTATAACCACAAGTATTTCATGAGTGTTAGCAATTATAGGAGACTACGAGATAGTTGAGTATGTGAGCTTGCTGAAAAGCTATATTATTGACTCTTTCTGATGTTGCGATAAATTGCAATTGCTTCAATGACTGAGATTATAGTTTGTTAGCCCCTAATGAAGTTTTTGAACCATACTTGACATTGTGAATTTCCTATTACTTGAGCATAGGAAATCATATGACAAAATCTATATATGTTGCTGTTATTAGAATGATCATGATGCCCTCATGTCCATATTTTATTTTTATCGACACCTCTATCTCTAAACATGTGGACATATTTTTCGATTTCGGCTTCCGCTTGAGGACAAGCGAGGTCTAAGCTTGGGGGAGTTGATACATCCATTTTGCATCATGCTTTTATATCGATATTTATTGCATTATGGGATGTTATTACACATTATATATCAATACTTATGGCTATTCTCTCTTATTTTACAAGGTTTACCATGAAGAGGGGGAATGCCGGCAGCTGGAATTTTGGCTGGAAAAGGAGCAAATGTTGGAAACCTATTCTGCACAGTTCCAAAAGTCCTGAGACTCCACGAACAACTTCTTGGATTTAATAAGAATTTATGAGCGAAAGAAATAGGCCAGGGGGCCCATACCCTGTCCAGGAGACAAAGGGCGCCCCCCTATAGGGCGCGCCCCCTATCTCCTGGGCCCCCTGGTGGGCCTCCGGCGTCCATCTTCTGCTATATCATCACTTTTACCCTGGAAAAATCATGGGCAAGCTTACGGGACGAAACTCTGCAGCCACGAGGCGTAACCTTGGCGGAATCAATCTAGGGCTCTAGCGGAGCTGTTTTCCCAGGGACACTTCCCTCCGGGAGGGGGAAATCATCACCAACGTCATCACCAACGATCCTCTCATCGGGAGGGGGTCAATCTCCATCAACATCTTCACCAGCACCATCTCCTCTCAAAACCCTAGTTCATCTCTTGTATCCAATGTTGTATCAAAACCACAAATTGGTACCTGTGGATTGCTAGTAGTGTTGATTACTCCTTGTAGTTGATGCTAATTGGTTTACTTGGTGGAATATCATATGTTCAGATCCTTTATGCATATTATTACTCCTCTGATTATGAACATGAATATGCTTTGTGAGTAGTTACGTTTGTTCCCGAGGACATGGGTGAAGTCTTGCTATTAGTAGTCATGTGAATTTGGTATTCGTTCGATATTTTGATGAGATGTATGTTGTATTTTCCTCTAGTGGTGTTATGTGAACGTCGACTACATGACACTTCACCATTATTTGGGCCTAGAGGAAGGCATGGGGAAGTAATAAGTAGATGATGGGTTGCTAGAGTGATGAAGCTTAAACCCTAGTTTATGCGTTGCTTCGTTAGGGGCTGATATGGATCCATATGCTTAATGCTGTGGTTAGGTTTACCTTAATACTTCTTTTTGTAGTTGCGGATGCTTGCAATAGAGGTTAATCATAAGTGGGATGCTTGTCCAAGTTAGGGCAGTGCCCAAGTACCGGTCCACCCACATATCAAATTATCAAAGTACCGAACGCGAATCATATGAACGTGATGAAAACTAGCTTGACGATAATTCCCAATGTGTCCTCGGCAGCTCCTTTCTCATTATTAGAAATTGTCCAGGCTTATCCTTTGTTACATAAAGGATTGGGCCACCTTGCTGCACTTTATTTACTTTATTTACTTTTTACTCGTTACCATTTATCTTATCACAAAATTATCTATCACCTACAATTTCAGTGCTTGCAGAGAAAACCTTACTGAAAACTGCTTCTCATTTCCTTCTGCTCCTCGTTGGGTTCGACACTCTTACTTATCGAAAGGACTAGATATATCCCCTACACTTGTGGGTCATCAATGGGGCCATCTGAAAAAGAGCTCTATGAACATCCTCTTCCGTGTATGGTTTTTCAAGCTCAGTATTCATCGAAGGCGTCACCCGGGGGTTACAACATCCAGAAGCTCTTGCATCTGATTGAAGCCTTGCGAAGTGTAGAGTTGCTCATAGAAGCTCTGAATCTCAGCGCGGTCTTCTTCCAGAGTATCACAAATTGTCCATCAGCGCGGACAAGTTTCTCTATCTTGTTCACCCGTTTACGTTGAGCTGCCTGAGCGTGGAAATATCTTGTATTTTGATCCCCTTCCCGTAACCACGGGACTCTCGATCTCTGTCGGAGCCAAATTTCTTCTTGATGCAGTGCAAGTTTTAGCTTTCTTGCAACTCCTTTCTCCTCATCTGTTGGCCCCCTTCTTGAAGCTTGACCACGCAGCCGAGTCAGTTGCTCGCGCAGCTTTTTGATCTAGCGTGACAAACATCCAAACTCTCTTGCCCCCCATGCAGCAAGTGTACCTTGCAGCGAGTTGAGGACCTGAGCTATACCCTGCAAAGCAGCTTGACCTGCGCCTTTTTGCCATGAATCCAGGACTAGCTTATCATAGTCTACATGCGTTTGCCACATGTCTTCATATCTGAAGGGTTTATGGCCTCTAGGTGTAGTCGACGTGAGGTTCTCTCGCAGGTCCGTGAGAACAAAACAATGATCAGATTCTGTTGTGACAATGTGTCTGATCCTCACATTCGAGAACATCTGTATTAACGCAGCATTTCCAAATGCTCTCTCAAGCCGGGCTCTCACATTTGACCGACCTGACTGCATATTATCCCACGTATGTTCCGTTCCTGACCATCCAAGGTCCGAGAGCGCACACTCATCCATCGTTTCCCTGAACGCCCGCATTTGCCGTTCTGGCCGGGGGGTTCTGGAAAAATGTTCCGAGCCGACAAGGGTCTCGTTAAAATCTCCAATGCACATCCATGATATGTCTCCAATGTATCTACTTTTCCAAACACTTTTACCCTTGTTTTGGACTCTAACTTGCATGATTTGAATGAAACTAACCCGGACTGACGCTGTTTTCAGCAGAACTGCCATGATGTTGTTTTATGTGTAGAAAACAAAAGTTCTCGGAATGACCTAAAAATCCACGGAGGCAAGTTTTGGAAAATATATAAAATACTGACAAAAGAATCAAGACCAGGGGGCCCACACCATCCCACGAGTGGGGCGCGCCCACCCCCGGCGCGCCCACATCTCGTGGGCCCCCTAACGCTCCACCGACCTCAACTCCAACTCCATATATTCCGTTTCGCGGAGAAAAAAATCAGAGAGAAAGTTTCATCGCGTTTTACGATACGGAGCCGCCGCCAAGCCCTAATCTCTCTCGGGAGGGCTGATCTGGAGTCCGTTCGGGGCTCCGGAGAGGGGGATTCATCGCCGTCGTCATCATCAACCATCCTCCATCACCAATTTCATGATGCTCACCGCCGTGCGTGAGTAATTCCATCGTAGGCTTGCTGGACGGTGATGGGTTGGATGAGATTTACCAGGTAATCAAGTTAGTTTTGTTAGGGTTTGATCCTTAGTATCCACTACGTTCTGAGATTGATGTTGCTATGACTTTGCTATGCTTAATGCTTGTCACTAGGGCCCGAGTGCCATGATTTTAGATCTGAACCTATTATGTTTTCATGAATATATGTGTGTTCTTGATCCTATCTTGCAAGTCTATAGTCACCTATTATGTGTTATGATCCGACAACCCCGAAGTGACAATAATCGGGATACTTCTCGGCGATGACCGTAGTTTGAGGAGTTCATGTATTCACTATGTGTTAATGCTTTGGTCCGGTTCTCTATTAAAAGGAGGCCTTAATATCCCTTAGTTTCCGCTAGGACCCCGCTGCCACAGGAGGGTAGGAAAAAAAGATGTCATGCAAGTTCTTTTCCATAAGCACGTATGACTATATTCGGAATACATGCCTACATAACATTGATGAACTGGAGCTAGTTCTGTGTCACCCTATGTTATAGCTATTACATGAAGAATCGCATCCGACATAATTATCCATCACTGATCCAATGCCTACGAGCTTTTCGCATCTTGTGTTTCGCTTATTTACTTTTCCGTTGCTACTGTTACAATTACTACAAAACTATTATCTTTACCTTTGCTACTGTTACCTTTATTATCATACTACTTTGCTACTAAATACTTTGCTGCAGATACTAAGTTATCCAGGTGTGGTTGAATTGACAACTCAACTGCTAATACTCAATAATATTCTTTGGCTCCCCTTATGTCGAATCAATTAATTTGGGTTGAATACTTTACCCTCGAAAGCTGTTGCGATCCCCTACACTTGTGGGTTATCAAGACTAATTTTTGGCGCCGTTGCCGGGGAGCATAGCTCTATTATTTGAGTCACTTGGGATTTATATCTGCTGATCACTATGAGGAACTTGAAAGACGAAAGAACCAGGATTTTTCCCTCAACTACGAGGGGAGGTAAGGAACTGCCATCTAGCTATGCACTAGATTCTCCTTCTGTTATTAGTAAGCTTGCGACACCTAAACCTGCTACTGCTATGAATTCTGATATATCGCATGTTATTGATGATGCCATACTGCTATGCATGATACTTATGATGAAACTACTTCTGTGCGTGATACTACTTTGCCATTAGGTGAATTTCTTGATGAACAACTTGCTAGGTTTAGAGAGAATGAAATTATTGAAGATGCTATTATTGATGATAGTGATGATGAAAGTTCTCCCCCTGACTATGAATTACCTGTTGTTCCTAAGGGTTATGTTATGGAAGAGGAAGCTGCTAGAGCTATCTTTGCTTGCAAAGATAGATATGATCTTAAAAAGTTATTAGCTAAATGGAAGCAGCAGCCTCTTAATGCTAGAATGAAACCTGACCCTGTTTTTGCTACTTCACCTATCTGTGTTACTGATAAGGATTATGAATTCTCTGTTGATCCTGAAATTATTACTTTGGTTGAATCTGATCCTTTTTATGGCCTTGAATCTGAAACTGTTGTGGCACATCTTACCAAGTTAAATGATATAGCCACCCTGTTTACTAATGATGAGAAGTCTTGCTATTATTATATCCTTAAGATATTTCCGTTCTCATTAAAGGGTGATGGTAAGACTTGGTTTAATTCTCTTGATCCTGGTTGTGTGTGTAGTCCCCAGGATATGATTTATTACTTCTCTGCTAAATATTTCCCTGCTCATAAGAAACAAGCTGCCTTACGGGAAATATATAATTTTGTGCAAATCAAAGAAGAGGGTCTCCCACAAGCTTGGGGGAGGCTTCTCCGATTACTTAATGCTTTGCCTGATCATCCTCTTAAGAAAAATTAAATACTTGATATCTTTTATAATGGACTAACCGATGCTTCAAGGACTACTTGGATAGTTGTGCTGGTTGTGTTTTCAAGGAAAGAACAGTCGATGAAGCTGAATTACTATTGAATAATATGTTGACTAATGAAAATAATTGGACTCTTCCTGAGCCAATTCCTAAACCAACTGAGCCAACTCCAGAGCCTATTCCTAAACCCACTCCGTAGAGGAGAGGTGTTTTATTTCTCAGTCCTGAAGATATGCAAGAGGCAAATAAATCAATGAAAGAAAAAGGTATAAAAGCTGAAGATGTTAAGAATTTACCGCCTATTGAAGAAATACATGGTCTTAATATACCGCCTGTCAAAGAACCACATTGTCTTGATAACCCGACACAGGTAGTAAAGGTAAATTTTCTCTATAGATATGATAAAGTTGAAATCCCCTCTACTAAATTTCATAGCCCATGCTTAGATGAATTTGATGACTTTATGGCTAGACAAGAAAGATTTAATGCTTATGTTGGTAGAGAATTAAAGAATAATGCTTTCGAGATAGGACGCTTGAGTGATTATATGGCTAGAGTTAAAGGTGAACTTAAACTCATTAGCAAATATGCTTCTATGGTTGCTACTCAAGCTGAGCAAGTACTTAAATCTCAAAATGATTTGCTTGATGAATTAAATAATAAACCTGACTTTGCTGTTAGAGTGGCTACTAGAACCGGTAGAATGACTCATGAACCTTTGTATCCTGAAGACCACCCTAAGAGGATCGAGCAAGATTCTCAGAGAAACAATTTAGAGGCACCTAGTTCTTCTAAAAAGAAGAAAAAGAAAAACGATAGGACTTTGCATGCTTCTAGTGAACCTGTTGTAGACACACCTGAGAATCCCAATGATATTTCTATTTCTGATGTTGAAACACAATCAGGTGATGAACATGAACCTAGTGATAATGTTCATGTTGATGCTCAACCTAGCAAAAATAATGAAGTAGAAATTGAACCTGCTGTTGATATTGATAACCCACAATCAAAGAATCAACGTTATGATAAGGGAGATTTTGTTGCTAGGAAGCACGGTAGAGAAAGAGAACCATGGGTTCAGAAACTCATGCCCTTTCCTCCTAAACCATCCAAGACAAAGGATGATGAGGATTTTGAGCGCTTTGCTGAAATGATTAAACCTATTTTCTTACGTATGCGCTTAACTGATATACTCAAAGTAAATCCTTATGCTAAGTATATGAAGGATATCATTACAAATACAAGAAAGATATCGGAAGCTGAAATTTCCACCATGCTTGCTAATTACACTTTTAAAGGTGGAATACCAAAGAAACTTGGAGATCCGGGGGTACCAACCATACCATGCTCCATTAAAAGAAATTATGTTAGAACTGCTTTATTGATCTTGGAGCCGGTGTTAGTGTTATGCCTCTCTCTTTATATCGTAGACTTGAATTGAATAAGTTGACACCTACTGAAATATCTTTGCAAATGGCTGATAAATCAACTGCTATACATGTCGGTATTTGTGAGGATGTGCCTGTTGTGGTTGCAAATGTCACTATCTCAACGGACTTCGTTATTCTTGATATTCCCGAGGACGATATTATGTCGATTATCCTTGGTAGACCCTTTTTGAATACTGCAGGGGCTGTTATTGATTGCAACAAAGGCATTGTCACTTTTCATGTTAATGGTAATGAGCATACGATACACTTTCCGAGGAAATAATCTCAAGTTCATAGCATCAATTCTATTGGAAAAGTTCCAACTATCATTATTGGAGGTTTTGAATTTGCTCTCCCTACTGTCAAGAAAAAGTATGATATTCTTATTTTTGGGGATGTTCATATCCCCATTGAGGTAACTTAGTGTTATTCGAAATTTCTCCGGTTTCGTGTTATTCAGAATGAGTTTGTTAACAAGACTTGATCAACCTTGTTAGTGGATTCATTTTGATGATCATGAGATGGATGAAACTAGAAGGCACAACCTTCTGTACCCTCTTCTTACTTTCTGTTATTTAGAATAAATAAAGCAAAAATAGTATTATACTTCTGTTTTCTAAATTATCTGTGCAATAAGAAAATATCCCGAAAATAAAAGTGCTCCAAATGCCCTGCAAATTTAGTATGATTTTTTATGGAATATTTGAGGATTTTAGGCACTGAAATCACTGTAGGAGGGGCAAGCACCAGGCCACAAGAGTGGAGGGCGCGCCCACACCCCTGGGCGCGCCCCCTATCTCGTGGGCCCCTGGTGGCCCCCCTCCACTTATGCCAGCACCCACACACTCCATCTTCTTCCCAAAAAAATCCCCATCCAGCTCAAGCACGAGTTCTAGCTCATTTTGCTGCGATTTTCGATCTCTTTGCTCAAAGCTCCATTCACAAAACTGCTTTGGGAGATTGTTGCTTGGTATGTGACTCCTCCACTGGTCCAATTATTTTTTGTTCTAGTGATTTATTCATTGCAAATTTTTGCTACATAGGTGACCATGTTCTTGAGCTTGCATGTTAAATTTATGAGGTCCCAAGTAATTCTAATGCATGATATAGGCTCTAGGAACTTGTAGGAGTAGTTTCTACCAATCTTGTTTAGTTTTATTCACTTTTATTTTGAAGTTACTAAAATTTCAGAAATTTTCAGAAAATGTTAAGGAGATTTTTGAGGGGCTCTTTTAGCCAAGGCTCCCAGGAAAAACAAGCTAAAGAGAAGGAAAAGGCCAAGTATAATCTTCCTCGCATAGCGGAAGTACGGCCGTGTGAATTGCCCTGTGACAATTTCTTGAGAGAAACTGGAATTTATGAAGACTTTTATTCTTTGATCAAGAATGCAGGCCTCACCGATTTCCTCCACGACCAGATCGATCAGTATCTCTTACTCACCAATAGTTTCGTGCAAAACTTTTATTATTATCCTAAGAAGTCACCACCTTCAGTATCATTTCATTTATATGATGAATTCAGGGAAATGTATTTACGTAATTTTTGCGCGGTATGTAGGATACCTTTTGAAGGAAAATTAGAGGAACCACATCGTAAAGATGTGGATGGTTTTGTTAACACTATCACTGTAGGGGATCCAAAGAAGGGTTCCGATGCGAGAATCTCTAGTATACACTTCTCTGTTTTATGCTACTTTGCCATATTTGCTAGTGGATGCTTGATTGGTCGTGGAAATAGTGGAAACTTCAATGTTCCTGATATTATTATCCTTCACCATGCCTTGTTTGGAGATAATAGTTTTAGTATGGGTGCCGTCATTGCTAAACAACTAAGCCTGAACCGTACAAAAGGCCCCATCTTTGGAGGTATCTATGCTGCACGTCTTGCTAAATATTTTGAGATACCTATTAGGCACCATGAGAAATAGGAGACAATATTGCCTCCTTACATTTTAGATTACAAGAGCATGGTAGCACATGAGTTTATTGTTGAAAACGAAGATAAGATGCTCCTGTATAACTTGAGATTTAATAAGAAACACAATGAGACTATTATTTTGCCTGTGCCTCTGCTGTTTGATTTGACTGCAGATAATTTTCTTGTCACGCCGGGAGCGGTGTACGCTCATCGAGGCCAAGCATCCACTCCAGAACCTGAGCCTGAGCCGGAACCTACACTGGACTCTTATCGAGCATCATCTTATCAGTGGGACCCGGAGATGGCCAGACAGTGGTATCCTGATTACACCTCCCAGTACACCGGGGAGAGTAGCCGCGGTCCTTGACAATAAACTAACTTAGGCCAAAAGCCTAAGCTTGGGGGAGTACGTATTTCTCATCGACTTTACATTCATGTTCACACACTATTCTAGCTGTCGGTGCTCATACTCTTTCATTGTATTATCCATGCTAGTTTAATATCTTTTTCTCGCTCTCTTCTTGTGTGTTTGTTAAACCTTGAGAAAAACCAAAAAAATTAGTCAGTTTAATTTCCTTGCTTGTAGTAGAAATTAAAATGAAAACCCAAAAAGATTTCTCGTTCTTCTTTTTACTTGTTGGGAGCTTTCCCGTATAAATAGTTTTCTTTTCTTTTCTTTTCTTTGGGGGTCGAGAGTAGAAGACCATATTGAAAATATTTAGTGGCTCTCAATATGCATGATTGTTTATTTGACTTAGAGCCCATATTACTTGTCTTCTCTCTTGAGTTGAATGCTTGCAGATTCTAGCTTAGTCCAATGCACGTGCACTATTATTATTATACACATCGTTCGGTCGTGCAAGTGAAAGGCAATAATGACGATATATGATGGACTTATTGAGATGAGAAAAGCTGGTATGAACTCGACCTCTCTTGCTTTTGTAAATATGATGAGTTCATTGTTCCTGATTCAGCTTATTATGAAGTAAACATATTTGCAATGACATTTAGAGATTATAGTTGCTTGTGCCATGCTTGATTTGCTATGATTTATATAATGGTTTACCTTGCGTGCCAACATGCTATTAGAATGATTATGATGTGGTATGATGGGATGGTATCCTCCTTTGAATGAATTGAGTGACTGGACTTGGCACATGTTCATGCATGTAGTTGAAACAAATCAACATAGCCTTCATGATATTTATGCTCATGGTAGATTATATCCTACTCATGCTTGTACTCGGTGTGAATTAATTTTAATGCATGTTCATGACTGTTGTCCCTCTCTCAGTTGGTCGCTTCCTAGTCTTTTGCTAGCCTTCACATGTACTAAGCGGGAATACTGCTTGTGCATCCAAACTCCATAAACCCCAAAGTTATTCCATATGAGTCCACCATACCTTCCTATATGCGGTATTTACCTGCCGTTCCAAGTAAATTTGTATTAGCCAAACTCCAAACCTTCAAATGAAATTCTGTTTTGTATGCTCGAGCAGCTCATGTTTCAACTAGGGCTGCCTATATCTTCCATGCTACGTGGGTTATTTTCAAGAGGAGTGGACTCCGCTCCTCATTCACGAGAAAGGGCCGGTAACCGGGATGCCCAGTCCCATGATTCAAAAAGATCAAAGCAAATCAATATAATTAAACAAAACTCCCCCAGGGCTGTTGTTAGTTGGAGGCACTCGTTGTTTCGAGCAAGCCATGGATTGATGCTTGTTGGTGGTGGGAAAGTATAAACTTTTACCAGTCTGTTTGGGAACTGCCTATAATGCATGTAGTATGGAAGATACAGCCATCGCATAGTTGTTGCATTGACAGTGAAAGTATGCCGCTCAAAATGTTATTCAATCTCTATTTTAAAATCGAGCTCTGGCACCTCTACAAATCCCTGCTTCCCTCTGCGAAGGACCTACCTATTTACTTTTATGTTGAGTCATCATCCCTCTTATTAAAAAGCACCCGCTGGAGAGCACATTGTCATTTGCATTCATTATTATTGATTTATATTGGTATGACTTGACTGGATCTCTTTTACCATGAATTACAATGTTTAGTTAGTCCTTGATCTTTAAAGGTGCTCTGCATTTATGTTTTGCGGTCTCAGAAAGGGCTAGCGAGATACCATTTTGTTATATCATGTTATGATTGTTTTGAGAAAGTGTGTCATTCGAGTTTTATTATTATGGCTCGCTAGCTGATTATGCAATTGATATGAGTAATTGTGACACCTAGGTGTTATTAAGAGTATGGTTAGTTCATAATATTTGCTGAAACCTGAGTGTTGGCTTTGCATGTTTACAGCAACAAGAGCAAACAGAGTTTGTAAAAGTTTTTCTTTATCACTTTCAGTTTATCAACTCAATTGCTTGAGGACAAGCAAATGTTTAAGCTTGGGGGAGTTGATACATCTCCAACGTATCTACTTTTCAAAACACTTTTGCCCTTGTTTTGGACTCTAACTTGCATGATTTGAATGAAACTAACCCGGACTGACGCTGTTTTCAGCAGAACTGCCATGATGTTGTTTTATGTGTAGAAAACAGAAGTTCTCGGAATGACCTGAAAATCCACGGAGGCAAGTTCTGGAAAATATAAAAAATATTGGCGAAAGAATCAAGACCAGGGGGCCCACACCCTGTCCACGAGGGTGTGGGGCGCGCCCACCCCCTGGGCGCACCTCCCTGTCTCGTGGGCCCCCTGACGCTCCACCGGCCTCAACTCCAACTCCATATATTCCGTTTCATGGAGAAAAAAATCAGAGAGAAAGTTTCATCGCGTTTTACGATACGGAGCCACCTCCAAGCCCTAATCTCTCTCGGGAGAGTTGATCTGGAGTCCGTTCGTGGCTCTGGAGAGGGGGATTCGTCGCCGTCGTCATCATCAACCATCCTCCATCACCAATTTCATGATGCTCACCGCCGTGCGTGAGTAATTCCATCGTAGGCTTGCTGGGCCGGTGATGGGTTGGATGAGATTTACCATGTACTCAAGATAGTTTTGTTAGGGTTTGATCCCGATTATCCACTTTGTTCTGAGATTGATGTTGCTATGACTTTGCTATGCTTAATGCTTGTCACTAGGGCCCGAGTGCCATGATTTCAGATCTGAACCTATTATGTTTTCATGAATATATGTGTTCTTGATCCTATCTTGCAAGTCTATAGTCACCTATTATGTGTTATGATCCGACAACCCCGGAGTGACAATAATCGGGATACTTCTCGGTGATGACCGTAGTTTGAGGAGTTCATGTATTCACTATGTGTTAATGCTTTGGTCCGGTTCTCTATTAAAAGGAGGCCTTAATATCCCTTAGTTTCCGCTAGGACCCCGCTGCCATGGGAGGGTAGGACAAAATATGTCATGCAAGTTCTTTTCCATAAGCACGTATGACTATATTCGGAATACATGCCTACATTACATTGATGAACTGGAGCTAGTTCTGCGTCACCCTATGTTATAGCTATTACATGAGGAATCACATCCGACATAATTATCCATCACTGATCCAATGCCTACGAGCTTTTCGCATCTTGTGTTTCGCTTATTTACTTTTCCGTTGCTACTGTTACAATTACTACAAAACTATTATCTTTACTTTTGCTACCGTTACCTTTATTATCATTACTACTTTGCTACTAAATACTTTGATGCAGATACTAAGTTATCCAGGTGTGGTTGAATTGACAACTCAACTGCTAATACTCAATAATATTCTTTGGGCCCCCTTGTGTCGAATCAATAAATTTAGTATGAATACTTTACGCTTGAAAGCTGTTGCGATCCCCTACACTTCTGGGTTATCAATCCATGCTTCATGTTGGATTGCATAAAGCGTTCTCAGAAATCTCCAGCTGTGGCATCGATCCTCCACCTTCGGAGCTCCATAGAAACCAGTCACCCACCACTGCTTAGTGGCATCGTATTTTTTTCACACCATTATATCAATATGGCCGGCACTGTAATTTTTCAGTTCCACAGACTTGAGTTCCAGAACATACCAATGCCACCGCTCAGGCCCCTACTGCTTACCGCAAAGCAGCCCGGGAAACCAAGCAAGTTCTGTAAGCTTTCAACTCATGTCCCTGAAATTTTCGTCTACATAACAAACAGGAGATCGTGCCCTTCTTGCTTCACAATATTGTGAAGCTCGTGAACTGCCCCGGGGTTCCCAAGCCCCCGGCAGTTCCAACTCAAGCAACTCATTGATCCTGGCGGGGCTGGTTCGCAGCCGCCGCCGAAATATCCGAGCTCTGAGAGTTTGTAGGAGTGGGCTTCTTCTTCTTTGGAATTGGTTCTGTCCCATGGTCTACTCCCTCTCCCTCTAGCTTGCTGCCCCCCGCTGTGAACACCACCATAGCATGGGCGGCCACATCCTGTTGCACCTGCTCTTGAGTCTTAGCCGGTTGCAGGTCAATTTGTCTGTACACTTGTTTTTGCACTTGAGGTCATCGCTTTCTCTTGTTTGTATGATTAATCTTCTTAGCCGGGGAGACAACCTCAGGGCAAGGATCCTCCTTTTCCTTCGCCTTACGAGCATCCTTATTACTGCTTTGGCTTGATCTGCTCTTTTGACGAACTTTCATTAGATGTTGCTTTCTTTTTCTCATCTGACGCTCTCAGGCTAGTCTTGAAGGGTAGATCGCCGTTTTCATCCCGTGAGCCTGGAGTCGGGCACTGAAGATCAGAGTGTCCCAATCGTCCACACGAGAAGCAGAAATTTGGGACGTTCTCATACTGAATATCATACCAGTCTCTACTCTTCCTCGCTGCACAGTCAATTAGGATCCATCTGCGCAAAGGCTTACGAACATCAATCATAACCCTAGCCCGCAGAAAACCACCCACAGTGTCAAACTGGATTGCTGACGCATTCTGATCAATCTGTTGTGCCACTGCCTTCCCCCTTGCATCGTTCCTCAAATTGAAGGGAAGGTTCAAAACCTAGCCCTGGCTGGAGCTTGTCAAACTGTAGTTCTGACGGCTGCATGCACTCATTGAACTCAGTCAAAATCATGGCATGTTTGCTTACATGCCAGGGAGATCCCTCCGAACGCGATCGCGATCATGTTGGGTCTCAAATTTTGCCATGAAAGTATTCTCTCCCACCGGGCGAAACACCAAGCCTCTAGGGTTTCCCCAGGCTGGGCGCAAGGCATTAGAGATCGTATGGATATGCAACAAATTTCGGTTCAAGACCTTCCCCGCGATCGCCCAAACCTGCCTCACCCCCTCATCAATGTCATCCAGGACTGTAGACAGATAATTTGCAATATGATATATTGTTGGGGTGCTGGTGCACGCATATATAATACAAGGGAAGGCCTCTACCTCAACTATACAAGACTAGGAGGTGGGCCACAACTCCAGTACACGCGCCATACCAAATATATACTCAACACTTTGATCGAGCGTCGCTGGAGACAGAGAGACTGGACCGAAACTCCTCGAAGACGGGAGTAGGCAATCCCTTAGTCATCACATCAGCAAACTATTGCATCGTCGGCACGTGGAGAACCCGAACACGGCCAAGGGCAACCTGCTCGCGCACGAAGTGAATATCAAGCTCAATATGTTCGTCCGTCGATGGTGCACCGGGTTGGCGGAGAGGTAGACCGCGCTGACGTTGCCGTAGTAGACAAGAGTGGCCTTGTGAACATCACAAAGCAACTCCTGGAGCAGCTGACGTATCCAAGAGCACTTAGCCACGTCATTAGCCACGGCGCGATACTCTGCCTCAGCGCTGGAGCGGGAGACCGTGGGCTGCCGCTTCGATGACCAAGAGTTCAACGAGGGCCCAAGGTAGAGCCTTGAACTTTGGCGTGAGCGTCGGCGTGTCGGGGCAGCCAGCCCAGTCAGCATCTGAGTAGGCCACAAGGTCGGTGGAGGCGGAGGTCGTCAGGGTGAGTCCCAAGGACACGGTGTCGCGTATATAACGGAGAATACGCTTCACCAAAGTCCGGTGAGAGTCACGCGGGGCGTGCATATGGAGGCACACCTGCTGAACAGCGTACTACAGGTCGGGGCGAGTCAGCGTCAAGTACTGTAAAGCACCAATGATAGAGTGATAAAACGCTCCATCGGACGCGAGAGACCCCTCCAGAGCGGAGACCTTCGCCTTCGTGTCGACGGGGGTGGGCGCCGGCTTGCAATTAAGCATACCGGCACGCTCAAGGAGCTCGTGGGCGTACTTCTGCTGATGCAGAAAGAAACTGTCAGCCCGGCGGATCACCTCGATGCCGAGAAAGTAGTGCAGGGGCCCCAAGTCCTTGAGGGCGAACTCATCATGAAGACGAGCAGTCAGCCGCTGAAGGAGATCGGGGGCGGACGCCGTGAGGATGATGTTGTCAACGTAGAGCAGCAGATATGCAGTGTCAGCTCCCTGATGATACACAAATAGTGAGGCATCGGAGCGAGTGGACCGAAAGCCCAGAGACTGCACGAAGGCTGCGATACGCTGGTACCAAGCCCTAGGCGCCTGCTTCAACCCGTATAGCGAGCGGGAGAGCAAACACACGAAGTCGGGGTGCTCGGCGTCGACGGAACCAATAGGCTGCTCATAGAACACCTGCTCAGCGAGATGACCGTGCAAGAAGGCGTTGGAAACGTCCAACTGATGCACAGGCCAGGAGCGTGAGATGGCCAGCTGAAGGACGGCGCGGATCGTGCCCGGTTTCACAACCGGGGCGAAGGTGTCGGTGAAGTCCACGCCCGCGCATTGCCGAAAGCCAGGAACCACCCATCGAGCCTTGTAGCGCTCGAGAGAACCGTCCGGGCGAGTCTTGTGGCGAAACACCCACTTGCCAGAGATGATGTTGGCACGAGGGAGTCGCGGAACAAGCTGCCACATGCGGTTGCGCTGCAGGGCGTCAAACTCCTCCTGCATCGCAGCCAGCCAATGGGGATCCCGAAGGGCGGCACAAGCGGAGGTGGGGATGGGTGATGGCGTCGATGTCGAGGCAGCGCACGCATACTTGTCGGAGGAGTAGCGCGTGCTCGGCCGATGCACTCCTGCTGCGGGCACGGATGACCAGGGCCGGGCGGCGGCGGTGCAGCGGCAGCGGGGCCCTAACGGCGTCGGGGCCACGGCCACAAAAGGCGCCCGTGGCGGGGCAACCACAACAGGGCACCATGGCGTCGGCGGGGCCGCGGAGTTAGGAGCCGCGACGGTGCCAGCCGAGCCAGTCGCGGAGGAGGCGACAGACAAGGTCGAGGTCGAGCCCGTCGCAGGGGTGGCGGGTGGGGTGCCCGCGGGCTCGACCTCGGGCGAGGGTGCCGGGGACCCGGGGGCCCGGTAGGACTCAACCTCGAGTGAGGGAGTCGAGAACCCGGGAGGGGGCGACAGAAGGCGCCGGGCTGGGGGGGCCGCCGAGGGGTGCCGCCGCGCATCGCGCCAGGTAGTGGGCGCGAGGTCCGGAGCCGAAGGAGCCACGGCCCGAGGAACCTGGAAAAAGTGAACACCGTCTCGACGAAGTACACGTGCCTCGAGGTGTACACACGATGAGTGACAGGATCATAGCACCGGTAACCTTTGGTGTTGGGAGGGTAGCCAAGGAAGATGCATGGGACGGAGCGGGGTGCAAGCTTGTGTGGCGTGGTGGATGTGGTGCTGGGATAATAGAGACACCCAAATATGCGAAGACCATCATAGGACGGTGGTGTACCGAAAAGAAGGTGGTGAGGGGCGTAGTTCCATCAGGGACGACACTGATGAATGTTGACTAAGAGAGAGGCGGTGGCGAGGGCATCGGGCCAGAACCGAGCGGGCACGTTAGCGTGAAAGATCAACGTGCGAACGCAGTTGTCGGTGTCAAAACCGGCGGATCTCGGGTAGGGGGTCCCGAACTGTGCGTCTAGGCGGATGGTAACAGGAGACAAGGGACACGATGTTTTTACCCAGGTTCGGGCCCTCTCGATGGAGGTAAAACCCTACTCTGCTTGATTAATATTGATGATATGGGTAGTACAAGAGTGGATCTACCACGAGATCGGAGAGGCTAAACCCTAGAAGCTAGCACGTGGTATGATTGTTGTTCGTCCTACGGCCTAAAACCCTCCGGTTTATATAGACACCGGATAGGGTTAGGGTTACACAGAGTCGGTTACAATTGTAGGAGATCTACACATCCGTATCGCCAAGCTTGCCTTCCACACCAAGGAAAGTCCCATCCGGACATGGGACGGAGTCTTCAATCTTGTATCTTCATAGTCCAGGAGTCCGGCCAACGGTGATAGTTCGGCTATCCGGACACCCCCTAATCAAGGACTCCCTCAGTAGCCCTGAACCAGGCTTCAATGACGACGAGTCCGGCGCGCATGTTGTCTTCGGCATTGCAAGGCGGGTTCCTCCTCCGAATACTGCATAGAAAATTTTGAACACAAGGATTGTGTCCGGCTCTGCAAAACAAGTTCCACATACTACCATAGAGAGAATAACCTTTGCACAGATCTGCTGACGTATTCCGCGGCGTGACATCGCACCACAGCCAGGCCTTTATACGAATCGTTTTTACTGTTCCACCTCAGCGCGTTTAGCGAGGCGGTTTCCTTGGCACGTCTTATCAAAGCGGAGATCGTGCCCCCTTATTCCGGGATTCCCATCAATACGGACGTGGGTAACCCAACCTCGCCATTGATTACGGCGCTTGGGAGATAAGCGAGTTTTACAAGGCTGGCGGGGGACGCATGGCTTCGTCCGCCCATATAAGGGGATAAGGATCCACCTTTTAACCTACGCCTTCTTCCTCCTTTGCTCATCCATTTCCAAGACTTTCGAGCTCCAGCGCCCAAGTCCGCACATCCCTCCTCAACCTTCTCCAGCCATGTCCGGAGGCGGGAGGCAAGTGGATGGTCTCCTCCGTCACGGAGGGACAAGTCAAAAGCTGCGGAAGGCGGATACTTGTCCAGCGACATCAGCGCACCGGCTCCCCGGCGAGGGGTAGCTCATTCCCACCCAGGCCCCATGAGAGGGTGGTGTTCCTCACCCACTTCCTCCGCGGACTAGGTTTTCCACTTCACCCATTTGTCCGGGGGCTCATGTTCTACTACGGCCTAGATTTCCACGATCTGGCCCCGGACTTCATCCTCAACATCTCGGCGTTTATCATTGTGTGCGAGGCCTTTCTCTGCATCCAGCCCCACTTCGGCTAATGGCTGAAGACCTTCAATGTCAAGCCGAAGGTAGTGGGCGGCCGCCAAGCGGAGTGCGGAGATGCCATGGTTGGCAAGATGGCCAAAGTCCTATGGCTCGAGGGCTCCTTTGTGGAGACCATGTAGGGGTGGCAATCGGGGTGGTTCTACATCACCGAGCCGCGCGACTCTCAATGGGTGGCGGCTCCCGAATTCCGATCTAGCTTCCCCACACGGCTCACATCATGGAAAGAGACGGGCCTGACGTGGGGTGATTCGAAAGAGCTGTCCGGACTCCAAACCTGCGTCCGAAACCTGGTGGATAAGAATCTCAAGCTTGTCAACGTAATCCAGGTGATGCTCATCCGCCGGATTCTCCCATGCCAGCAACGGGCCTTCAATTTGTGGGAGTCTGATCCGGCACAACACCGAACCTTGAGCCGGCTCTTCGACACTACGTACGAAGATGCCTGGAAGGTGCTGTTCAAGGGCGCCGAAGCTCCCGCATCCGCTACCGAAGATCGCGGATTCAGCTCGCAGCGTCAAGCCAACGAGGTAAGTTATTTTACCCTTTATGGGACTCTTTTTTCATAGTTTGACTCTATGCGGGATCTAAAACTCCCTAACCTTTGACAGGACTGGCTGAAGACGTCCGGACAGATTGACTGTCCGCCCCCCTTACCAAAAGAACCAGCGGACACCCGATTGACAAGGCTGCTGGCTCCGGCACCTCACGTGGTGCCGGAGAAGAAGGCCAAGAAGAAGGCCACGGGAACTCGAAGGAGCTCCCGGCGCCAGTCTTTGTCGGACTCATCGTCAAGCGACTCTGGCGGAATCCTCCCCGAGGGCGAGGAGGAGGAAAAAGCCTCTCCCGGGGGGAGAGAAGAAAAGGAAGGCCGCCCCGACTGGGGAGGCCGGAGGGTCCAAGAAAGGAAGGACCCTTCCTCCGGACTTCTCCACGAACGCCGACAACGACGAGGAGGAGTGGCCACTAAGGGCCAAGCCCCTGGCGAGATCATAACTGTCCGGACTCCGGAACAGCTCATGACTTTTTATTTGTCGCATAGTGTCTTCTAACGCTGAATATAACCATGTAGCCCGCCCAAGGACGAGCTCGCCGCTTCGTCGAGTGCCTCCCTGGATTCGTCGGATGTGAATAACACTTCACTTCCGACCGCCTCCTCTCCTCGTGATGCAGACGACACCGCGGTGGAGTCCCAAAAGGGGCCCCACCAGGAGGAGGTGGTCCTGGAAGCGCCGCAAGGCGACCTTCCGGACTCCGGGCGCAAAGGGGGCGAAACCCCAGAGGGCTCTAAGTCCGGCCCTATGCCGGACTCCGTACCGGAACCTTCAGTGGTTCCGAAGTCCGGCAAGCGGCCCCTTCGTAAGAAGGGCAAGACTGCGACACCGGTGACCTTCGTCCATCCGGAGGCACCGGATAGCTTGCTGGAGGCGCTTAACGGCGCCTCCATCGACGCAGGAGCACCGCCTTTATTATGAGTGTGGTGATCCAGAAAGTTCGATCCGCCAAGAGCGGGCTGGCTGAAGCTTGTACCAGCCTTCTAACGGGCTTTGAGGTAAGTTTAGAATATGTAAAAATATTACCGCATAGACAATAGCCCACGATGCTTAGTTCGGTGTTCGGAAAGAAAAGCTGGGTGAGGATCTAAAAGATACACGCAGGAGTCTAACATAAGTATGTCAATATGGGAATGCGAGGCTGCTTCTTGACCTCTGCCGCACTAATCTGCGGAGGTCAATGCATTGAAGCGAGCCTCGAGCGGTCCGAGAACGAGCTCGGCCTTGCCAAGAAGCAGCTCGAGGACAAGTAAGGTAAGTAATACCTTATTAAAGTAATACCTTATAGAAAGGATTTGGTTGCAAAAATGATAGGACTAACGTGGGTATTGTAGGGGCCACGAACGAGGTGGCGACTGAAGGAAGCGGTGTCCACGGCCAAAGCAAAGCGGCCGGAGCGCGACCGGCGAGAGAAGCAGGAGGCATGGGTGGCGGAGGTGCGGCAAGAGCTCAGGGCTCGTGTAAAAACATGAGAGTTTGGAGCGTGATTCAAGACTTCGAGAGTCCGAGCTCGCCTCGGCTCTTGAGAGTGCCAAAGCCGCTAAGGCGAAGCCCAAAAAGCCCTCCAGGAAATTGAATCATTAAAGAAGATAGCGGCGGGTAAGGCATTCTTTATGCAAAGCAAGCATGTGAAAGTGAATTATCTATTACTTACCCGAATCCGGAGCTCTCGAGGAGCATTCGCAGATCTGCCCCGTAGTGTGTCTGATGCTGCCGCGTTCTACCGCGCCGAGGAGGGAGGTCGACGGAAAAGGTGTTCTGGTCTCGATATCTGAGGCCGGACATCCGGTGCCTCGACGACCAGCTGAAGCAGCTGGTCGAGCTCCTAAGGTCGCCAAACAGGCCATGAAGGGCCTCATAATTGGTGTGGCCTAAGAAAGCCATGCACAGGAGCTACTTGGGCTAGTGCGGCGGCTGGTGGACGCCTTTGTCCATGGATTGAAGTCATCAAAGCGCTCCATCTGCATCGAAGGTGCCCGTAGGGCCTTGCCCTTGCTAAGGTGCCTTTGTGGCAAGATGGACGCTGAGAAGCTTGTGACGGACGGACCACCACCGAAGAAGGAGCATCGCAAGCCTGAAATGTATTATTAGGGTGTCCTGAAGGGTGCCTGCCTTATAGCGGATGAATGCTCCAAAGATATAATTTTTGAATAGACTCGCATTTGTTATCCTGTACGCTGAAAACTTGTTCATATGCGCTAAGCAACGCTTGTGAATTTAAAATACTACCTTCTGTGTGGCCGTTTGTCAAATTTGAGAGATGGAAAGTCGTTGGCTTCAGCCCCCATGCCACAGTCTTTGGGGTGTTGGGATAAACTTGAGCGCTCTTGTTCCCATTCTTGGGTCCTTCGAGGGAGGCGCTCAATGCAACGAACAAGGCAACCGGACTGTAGTGCTTGAACACTCTCACTTAGCCATAGAATTCTATAATTTTAAATTTCAGCTAAGCCCCTAGTATTCGGAAGACCGAGTTCGGGGTGCTATCCACGCCTTGGCCGGACAATGCCGACTCCTCGCTCTAAGCGGCATAAGTCTTTAGGGACCCGAAAAAACCTCTCGAACAGCGGCCGGCTCTCGCCCTATCATGACGATCAGTTTTAGCTTTCTCCACTGAGGTGCTCAACCCAGCTCAACCGGGGCACAATCGCAGTGGTTCTCCCAGCGCTACCTTAGCCGATATAACGGAACGTAAGGTACCAAAACATGGGAGCAGGGCAAACCCAACTATTGACCCAAGACATGATTCGAGCCGATGCATATAATGCTATAAGTTCGGGTGCCGCACTTGTGAAAGTGTTAGGACTTATCACACCATATTTTTGGGGTACTTAAGCCCTGGTGTATTGGCCGTACCAAAGTGTACAGTGCAACATGTCATGAATGAACATATATATAGATAAAGAAAGGAGTGCAATAATAGGCAAAAGCTATGTATTGTTTATTCAAAAGGTACTGCAATGAAAGCGTAACGATACAAATAGTGCGATAAGCAAGGGATGGGACTATTTAACATGTCCCCTCCGAGGGGTAAGCTGCGGGATAGTATGTAAAACAGGTATAATGCTCGTTGTAGAGACCACACGGACACTCGGCGTAACTTTACGCTTCCTGGCTGTTGCATCGTGAGTTCGACAATTCTAGTGCCGGACAGGGCTTACGGAAAGCGGAGTCCTGAAAGTAAGAGAAAAGAAGAAAGAAAAGAATGACACAATCGGGGCCCACAGTGCGGTTGAGCCGCATTATGGGCGTGCCGTGGTCGTGCCCCTCCCCTTATGCCCATGGTATCTCTAGAGCGTAGTTATGTACGCGTAGTACTGGCTTCGCAATTTCGTGAGGGCTGGGGTTGGGGCCGGATTGCTACGCGTGCTCGGATCGTGCCGGGCGGTCTTGTTGTAGGTTACTCCGGGCGCGCTTGACGGTGTCCGAACGTTTAATAGCCGGACTCGAGAATTGCTGTGAGAGGCTGCTTTGCACCTCCGTCACGAGGGCCGCCGTGTGCTCCTCCGTTCGGAGAGAGCGTTCGGTGTTTCCATTGACTGTGATTACTCCTCGAGGGCCTGGCGTCTTGAGCTTGAGGTACGCGTAGTGCGGCACCGCATTGAAGTTTCCAAATGCGGTTCGTCCAAGCAGTGCGTGATAGCCGCTGCGGAATGGGACTATGTCGAAGATTAACTCTTCGCTTCGGAAGTTATCCGGGGATCCGAAGACCACTTCGAGTGTAACTGAGCACATACAATTGGCCTCTACACCTGGTATGATGCCTTTAAAGTTCATCTTTGTGGGTTTAATCCTTGATGGGTCTATGCCCATTTTGCGACCTTGTATCCCGATAGAGCAGGTTCATTTGCTACCGCCGTCCATCAGGACTCTAGTGAGGTGGAATCCATTGATGATTGGGTCAAGAACCAATGCGGCGAATCCGCCGTGGCGGATGCTAGTGGGGTGGTCCCTTCGATCAAAGGTGATCAGGCAGGAGGACCATGGGTTGAACTTTGGGGCGACTGGCTCCATCGAATATACGTCCCTTAGTGCGCGCTTCCGCTCCCTTTTGGGTATGTGGGTTGCGTATATCATGTTCACCGTCCGCACTTGTGGGGGGAAGCCCTTCTGTCCTCTATTGTTCGGTGGCCGGGGCTCCTCCTCGTCATCGCTATGCAGCCCCTTGTCATTGAGTTCGGCATTTAACTTGCCTGCCTGTTTGAAGACCCAACAATCCCTGTTGGTGTGGTTGGCTAGTTTTTCGGTGGTGCCATGTATTTGGCATGAGCGATCGAGTATTCGGTCCAGATTGGGCCGGGCCTGAATATTTCTTTTGAACGGCTTTTTCCGCTGACCGGGTTTAGAGCCTCTGAATCCGGCATTGACTGCCGTATCTTTAGCATTATCGCCGTTAATGCGGCGCTTGTGCTTGTTGCGACGCGACCTGCCATTGCCGTTCTTGGTATCCAAACTACCAGGGTTTTTGGTCAAGTTGTTACTACGAGCTAGCCAGCTGACCTCTCCCGCGCAAAAGCGGGTCATGAGCATTGTGAGGGCTGCCATGGATTTCGGCTTTTCCTGTCCTAGGTGCTGGGCAAGCCACTCATCGCGGATGTTATGTTTGAAGGCTGCAAGGGCCTCTGCATCCGGACAGTCAATGATTTGATTTTTCTTGGTTAGGAACCGTGTCCAGAATTGTCTGGCTGATTCTTCTGGCTGCTGAATTATGTAGCTGAGGTCATCGGCGTCGGTGGTCGGACATATGTGCCTGGAAGTTATCAAGGAATGCGGCTTCGGGTCCTCCCAACAACCAATTGATTCTGCTGGCAAGCTGTTAAGCCAATGCCGAGATGGTCCTTTAAGCTTGAGTGGGAGGTATTTGATGGTGTGTAGATCATCACCGCGGGCCATGTGGATATGGAGGAGGTAGTCCTTGATCCAAACCGCAGGATCTGTTGTGCCATCGTATGATTCGATGTTTACGGGTTAGAAACCCTTGGGGAATTGATGATCCATCACTTCGTCTGTGAAGCATAGTGGGTGTGCGGTGCCTCTGTATTGAGCTATATCACGACACAGCTCAAATGAGCTTTGTCTACTGTGTTCGGCCCGGCCGGAATTGCTGTATCCGACGTGAAGGTTATTGTCGCGTGTCGTGGGGCGCCCACGCGATCCGTAGATCGATCTTGTTTGCCTTGCCTTATCTTCCAATATGTCTCGCATGTCTGGTGCGTTTCCCTGTGCCTTGGTATTTTTCGAGCGACGCCGGGGTGCGGCTTGAATGGAGGGTCTAGAGGCCTCTCTGTCGCGACCACGGGATGGCCGGTCGGCCGCATCATGCGCTGGTGATGTAGGTTTGGGTGCTGCTTCCTCTAATTGGGGTAGCAGCCTGCGTGTTGGATATCTCTTGGAGGGGCGTTCGAGTTCGTACTCTTCGGCTGCAAGGACTTCAGTCCATCTGTCAGCTAGCAAGTCTTGGTCAGCTCTAAGCTGTTGCTGCTTTTTCTTGAGGTTGCTTGCCGTGGCCATAAGCCTGCATTTGACACGCTCTGTTGGCGGGATCCTCGCACGACAAATTAAATCGTCGCCGAGGCTTGCCTCATCTTCGGAGGGAGGCATATAATTATCGCCCTCCACCTCCCTGCCTGCCGCTCTATCATGAGGGCTGGCTTCTCCCTCCTCTGTGCCGAATCCTGCTTTGGAGGGGTTGTCGTCGGCTTGTCCGGGTGTTATTATCTCCGTTCCGGAATCACCGTTTTCTTTGTGGCAGGATTTAGAGCGGCGCCATCGACGCCGGGCGCTTGGGCTGTTCTTGGAGGGTCATCCTCCGCTGTTCCATCGCCGTTCCCATCTTTTGGGATGTCCACCATGTATATGTGGTATGACGAGGTGGCCTTCCGATTGCCCCGTGAGGCGCTGGTTCTGGTCGTCTCCAAAGATCGCCGTCCATACCGTCGATGTCTTCGGAGTCGAAGTCGAGCATGTCGGTTAAATCATCGGCGGTGGCCACAAAGTGGGTGGTTGGTGGGCGTTGAATTTCTTCGTCGTCCGCATCCCAACCTTCGACCGTAGTCCGCCAGCGCTCTCCAGATAAAGAGAGAGACTTTAGTGAATTCAGGATGTCGCCAAAGGGCGAGTGCTGAAAGATGTCCGCGGCAGTGAACTCCATGACCGGCGCCCAATCAGATTCGATTGGCCGGGGCGCGAGAGGTTCGGAGTCCGGAGAGGAGTCCGGCACCTTGGAGTCACGGGATTAGCAAAGGGAAGGGATGGTGTTCGGCTCAATCGCCGTAGAGATTGTATCCCCCGAGGCGGTGTCCAGCCACTCGTCCTCGATCGGCGGAGTCGGCTCCGAGCTAAGGGTCGGAGCGGACGCTGGTGCGGCCTCCAGGGCACTGTTCGGCGGCAGAACTAGATCGTGCCCATCGAGATAGTGCGGCACGCTTGGTTGTGGCTCGAATCCATCGAAGATCAACTCTCCGCGGATGTCGGCCGTGTAGTTAAAACTCCCAAACCTGACCTGATGGCCAGGGGCGTAGCTTTCGATCTGCTCCAGATGGCCAAGTGAATTGGCCCTTGAGTGCAAAAGCCGCCGAATACGAAGATATGTCCGAGGAGAAAAGTCTCACCCTGGACCGCGTCGTTGTTGATGATCTGAGGAGCCATCGGGCCTAAAGATGACGACACAGAGGAACTCTCAATGAAAGCACCAATGTCGGTGTCAAAACCGGCGGATATCGGGTAGGGGGTCCCGAACTGTGCGTCTAGGCGGATGGTAACAGGAGACAAGGGACACGATGTTTTTACCCAGGTTCGGGCCCTCTCGATGGAGGTAAAACCCTACTCCCGCTTGATTAATATTGATGATATGGGTAGTACAAGAGTGGATCTACGACGAGATCGGAGAGGCTAAACCCTAGAAGCTAGCCTATGGTATGATTGTTGTTCGTCCCCACGGACTAAAACCCTCCGGTTTATATAGACACCGGATAGGGTTAGGGTTACACAGAGTCGGTTACAATGGTAGGAGATCTACACATCCGTATCGCCAAGCCTGCCTTCCACGCCAAGGAAAGTCCCATCCGGACACGGGGCGAAGTCTTCAATCTTGTATCTTCATAGTCCAGGAGTCCGGCCAACGGTGATAGTTCGGCTATCCGGACACCCCCTAATCCAGGACTCCCTCAGCAGTCATTAAGAGTGTCGAGAATGCGCTCGGCGCGGCCGTTCTGCTGTGAAGTGTAGGGGCAAGCCAGACGGAAGGTGGTGCCGTGAGAGGCGAGAAGTGAGCGAAGAGCGACATTATCAAACTCTTTTCCGTTATCAGTTTGGAGTGCAAGTATGGGGCGACCGAACTGAGTGGTGACATAGGAATAAAAGGTGGTGAGTGTGGCTAAAGCATCGGATTTACGACGAAGAGGAAAAGTCCACACATAATGAGAGTAATCATCTAAAATCACCAAATAGTATAGATAGCCCGTGTTACTCGCAACGGGAGACGTCCAAACATCACTATGAAGCAACTGAAAAGGAAAAGTGGAAACTGAAGTAGACGCACTAAAGGAAAGACGCACATGCTTGCCCAAACGACAAGCCTCACAAGTATGCTCGTCGAGCTTATTACATGAGAAAGAAAAACTTCTAAGAATCTGACGCAAAACAGCGGGGTTGGGGTGGCCCAAGCGAGCATGCCAAAGGTCGACACCGGCGGAGAGAGCGACGGGTGTGGAAGTGGAGGCGCCGGCGTGCACGGGATAAAGCTCGTCAGGGCTATCACATTGGTGAAGCACCATCCGGGTACGGGCGTCCTTCACAGAAAAACCAACACCGTCAAATTCAACAGTAAGAGGATTCTCACGAGTAAGACGACGAACAGAGACTAAGCTAGTGACTAAGTCAGGTGAAACAAGAACGTTAGACATAGTGATAGGTGTGGAACTAGAAGGAAAACTAGTGCTACTGACATGGGTGATGGGTAAAGAGGAACCGTTGACTGTGGTGATGCGAGTGGGAGTGTGAACGGGAGTGGAGGAGTTAAGGTTACCGGGATGAGCTGTCATGTGCGCAGTAGCACCCGAGTCCATGTACCAGTCGCCTCCACCGCCATAGTTGCTCGACGACGGCGCCGAGTGTAGGGCGGCCAGGAGGGCAGGGTCCCACGGTGCAGGTGCCGGCGGCGGCAGCTGGCCTCCATAGGGCGGCGCCTGGGCGGGCGCGCCGTAGCCACCGAGGGGTGGCGGCGCGAGTGGGGCACCGTAGGGATGGTAGGGGGCGCCGACGAACGCCTGGTGGCCCGCTGGACGGGGGCCAAGGAGCCCGCGGGACGGGCATGTGATAGGTGTGGACGACGCCTGTCCATGGGTTCTGCCCGGCAGCCCACGGTGAAGGCGGCTGCTGGAAGTGCGGCGCCCTGCGCTTCGCGCCGCTGCTCTGGCGGCGGCCCCGCCACCTGCGATCGCTGGGGAGGCGCTGGGGGCGCGGGCGGCAGCGGGTAGTAGCCGGCGGGTGCCGGCGGCGCGGACTGGCGGGGGGCGGCCGGAGGAGCAGGGCCGCCGCGGGTGGTACCGGCGGCGAGGGCGGTGTGCTGGACCCGCTGCTTCAGCTTCGTCATCCGGCGCTCCTCAAGTTTGAGGTACGCGACGACGCGCTGGAAAGTGGGTTGCGGCAGCAGGGTGAGGTTGGACGCCGCGTTGCCGAAGTCCTCATTAAGACCGGCGGTGAGGGTGCTCAGCATGAGGTCGTCAGAGACCTTAGCGCCGATGTCGCGAAGCTCGTCGGCGAGCATCTTGAGCCTCATGCAGTACTCGTCGATGGTGGAGTTGTCCTGGTGACAGCCGAAGAACTCCTGCTGCAAGAAAACAAGGCGCTGGAGTTTGTTGTCGGTGAAAAGCGCGTTGATCTTGGCCCACACGGTGCAGGCATCGTCGTCCTCGGCGACGACCGTGTGGAAGATGTCCTTCGAGACCGTCTGATAGAACCAACAGATGATCGTGGCCTCGATGGCAGACCACTCCGGGTCGCCGCGCATGTACGCGCTGTGCATGGAACCGTCGATATGCTCGGTGAGATAGTACTCGCGGAAGACAAGGTTGAAGTAGGTCTTCCATGCATAGTACGACGTGCTGGAGCTGTCGAGACGGATGGGAACCCGGGCCTCAATATTAAGGTCACGGATGGCGGCGGCGGAGGGCTCGGGACCAGCAAACGGGTTGGACGAGTGGGTGGTAGAGGAGCCGGGGGAGGAGGGCCACGACATGACGGCGACGTATAGATGGGAAGACGCAGCAGCTGGCAAGGCACGCGTGGGACAGAAGGAGGCGGCGGCGGCGCGAAGACTACAGCGGCACGGCACGAGATACGCAAAACACCAGCCAAGCTAGCTAAGCAGCTGGATGGATTCTTAGTCTAGCTAGCTTGTGCACGCGTTGGACAAGACGATGGAACACACACGCGAGACAGACGCGGCTGCAGCGACACGGGACTTAGGGGCTTAGCGGCGTGGGACGCACGGGCGGCAGCGGTGCGGAACGCACGGGCGGAAGCGGTGGGGTGCGGCGGCGGCAGCAGCGGCGCGTAGAGGCGCGGCGGCGGTGGCGGCGACGACGGCGACGGCTCCCCTAGGGTTAGACCAAAAAAGATGATACCATGTAGACAGATAATTTGCAATACGATATATTGATTGGGGTGCTGGTGCACGCATATATAATACAAGGGAAGGCCTCTACCGTAACCATATAAGACTAGGAGGTGGACCACAACTCGAATACACGTGCAATATAAAATATATACTCAACAAGGACCAACGGTGTCGCCTCTTCCTCCATGAGATCAAGTTTCCCCATGGCTTCTTCCCTACGCGCCCTCGCCGCTCTAGGCGAAAGTGCTTCCCTGCTACTCGACGACTCTGGGATCGCCATCCCGAGTCCTCCACTGTACGCTCCTCCGACGAGATCGATCAGCGGCCGCTGTTTTTCCACTCGAAACCCTAATCACCACCCGTGGGTGCTCCTAGTTTTTCGGGAAACCCATACTTGTGGTGTGATCAACTGCAAAAGTCGGAACGTAGGACGTAGTACGCCTTGCGTCTTCCGGCGATCTGTCTCTTTCTTTCTCTCCCGTTCGTGTCCACACGAACACAAGCGGCCCATGCGGCTCAACAGGACAGGCACCCATCGATTCATCGCTAGCCTGAGCTCTCGTCTCATTTAAAAAAAAAAGGAACTCTCGCGGTCTCGCCTCGCCTTAGGGTTCGCCGGCGGGGAGGAGCAGCTCCGGGATGACGCGACGCCGCCTAGCCGTGAAGGCGGCGGAGCCAGCCGCCGCTCCATCCAGGTGTCAGGCCGCCTAGCACTAGCAGTGGAGGCAGCGGAGTCACTCATCCAGGGTGCGATGCGTCGGAGTCACTCATCGAGGCCGTGGAGCTGCGGAGCCGACGCCGTCGACGCCGCCTAGCTGCCGAGGCCACGAAGCCAACGTCGGCAAGGCTTCTGGGGGCCATCTGCTCTGCTCCTTGTATTGTGTCTTGATGCACGAATGTTTTTTCATCTGAGTAAAAAGAGAGAAGATACAGCAGAATTGGTCCGACTTGAGTGGTACTTGTACATGTGCAGAGTTGAACAGATTTGCATGGAAAATCTTCCTGCTTTCTTGAATGTTTGTTATGACTGAAGAATTGTTCCAGCAAACAGACAACTTGTGCGTGTGCAAAATCGGACAGAACTGTTAGAAATGCACTGAACTAAACTGTTGTGATATAAAATTGTCAATTTGAGAGCACATAATAGGCGTTGTTAATTAAGGAGGATAGCACCTGCTATTGATAATTTGTGAGCATGTCCTTCCAGGAATAAAATGATTTGCAACGCATAATGCCTGCTTTGGCTGCTGAATCTAAGTGAGCATGCATGCAGAAATTGCAGGTGCATTGAACAAAATAGATGCCAACCCAGGGAGTATATCTCTGAAATGCATGAAAAAGGTGATTGATCAACTAGAACCCAAACTCAACTGCATGGCCAAATTTCGCAAAACCATGCTTGTTTGTGCTCTCATTCAAGTAAAGAGCACATGGTTGCCCCAAAACAATAGCACTTCACCACGACCTAGTAAATAGATCATCTGTAATTGGTCCCTGGAAATTAAATAAATAAGTAAGTTTTTATTAACAACGCATGCTAAACAATAGCACTTAACGGAATGAACATGGTTTTTGCAACTCTTGTGTCCTTTTTGTGTTCCATCCAAATTCAAACTTGTGAGAAAAAACAAGAAGCAAGCAAAAAATGATCCGCAAGTTCTTACCAAAAGTTATTGTACAACTATTGCAGCAGATAAAAAAAGTCTTAATTTTGTTAACAAAAAGTCAGCTGATGTACAAAGCATGCAAACAATGTAATCTGCATAAACTAGCATTCTTATAGTGTGATGGGATAAAACCTTAATTTTGTTCACATGTTATTCAGAAGATTTACAACGTGCTAAACCAAATATACAATGGAACACCAGACCCGCAGCGAAATGCAGCAAGTCGCCTGCATTTTCAACTTTTGCTTTCAGTTGAGTAAACATAGGTGCATTAGCATCGCCATGTTCAGAATTATAGGTGCTAGTGAAAATGATTGAAACTTGTACGCAGAGCGTCCAGGCGCGTAGCATCGCCATGTTCAGAATTCAATCTTTGTCAAAACACAGTCATTTTCTGCAGTTGGACTGAAACTTTCAGCGGAGTAACGAAACTCAAGTGCTCAACTCACTGCAAGAACCAACACATTTGTGTCAACACCAGATGCTTCATCTAAGAGAAATGCAGGTAGCAACGGTTAAATAGTGCCCATTGTCAACACACTACAGACTAATGTCGCCATACCACTGATCAAATAGTTTCTGAATATTAGAACCGTGATGCCAACGGAAATAGGTTCCTTATATACTGTCTGGAGAACAAACCAAGTTTAGCTAGCAGAAACACAACAAATGCTGGGTTTTATTGAACCCGTATCTCAACAGAAGGAACTGGGTTCTAATGTCATCATATCCAGGCGGCGACGCTTTTGAAGGCGACTTCTAGCTAGGGGCCTGGCTCTGCTATCTCTCTACTCTGCATCGACATCTGCGAAGCGCAGCGCCGCGTGGGCTGAATTAGCAGAAAAATAGTCAAGCAGTTAGGCATGAGGTGTCACAGGTGCTGCGACAAGCTTAAATAAGAAGATAAAAAAAAGCTGAAGTACAAGACATCAAAACAATGTAATGTGTTGTGGGACAGAACCTGAATTTTGTCTACACGTTACTCGAAACAGTTACAGTAGGCTAAAAAACAGAAATCATTATCTTCTCTGTGAAGCTGAACTTGGCAGACCGAATTGATTTGGGTTTTCAAGTTCAGAAGTTTTCCACCAACGGCATATATGGTATTAAATTGAAGAACGGAGTCATCTGAATTAAAGCACAATAGTTGCCACATCAAGGTTCAGTGTGGATTTTTGACTTTGGAAATGATTTTCACCCCAACGAAGAACTAGCTTCAGACAACCTTCTAGCATAATGTCGTGCCTATTGAACACCTACTGACTTGATTCAGCAACTTTTACTGATGTCTATGATCCTACAGCAGTTCGGATTCCTAACTGAAACAGATTAGCAGCAAAAGTTTTTCAGACCACTACGTAGTTTTTCGGACTCTGTTTTCCATGCACGATGCAGATCAGCACTCAACTGAAACGAAACCCCCAAACAAACATCCGGACAAGATCAAGACTAGTGCAAATAAGAGTTTCTTGCCAAAGGAGAAGAGCAGGAAGGGGCTCTCACTGGGCGTCTCGGTGATGGCGACGCCGATGTGGAGGCTCTGGCGGCTGTTGGGCAGGTCGACGAGGAGTGGGAAAAGCCGGCCGTCACGTGTGGGGAGGCACATGACGATGTCGTCGGCGCCCAAGTTTGCAAGGGCAAGGGCGCCCGCGACCAGCCGCCCGGCCAGCTCCTCCCTCAGGCGGAACACGGATCTCCCCCTGAACACGATCGTGCTGCTGGCTTGGAGGTCCCCGTGGAAGCTCCTCCACGCGTACGTGATCACCCGCGACGGCACCATGGCGGCGGGGAAGGGAAGCTGCAATACGAATTTGAGATCAGGAAGCCAAAGAAGGCGCAAATTCGGCAAGAACAGAGCCAAGAATTTGCGATCTCTGCGGCTGAAATTAACTCGGGAAGAATCAAGAAGCGGGCATGGCGATGGCGGGCTCACTCACCCCGGTCGGAGGTGGAAGGGGAGGCATGGCCTCCCTGGCGGGGACGTCCTCCACGACCCAGTGCATCATCGTGCTGACTCGGTGGATGTCGCTGATGTAGTCGACGCTGGCGCCGTCGTTCCAGGGGAGGTACCTCCCGTTGGCGCGGAGGAAGCGGCCGTTGAAGTGCTGGAGCAGGACCTCGTCCCCGGAGTCCGACAGGATGGCGAGCCAAACGAGTGCGGTCTCATCCGTATGGTTGTAGTTGCGCTGCTCGACGCGGAGCCCGTGGTGGCCGAGCGGCGCCGGCGCGGCCGTGGAGGCGAGGTAGCGTCCGTAGGCGGCGCTGTGGAGGTGCAGGTAATGCGCGTCGTGCCCCTCGACCAGATGAACCGCCCAGGCCACGTTCATCGAATCCCGGCGGCCGTGGAGGGAGACTCCGTGGCCGTCCTTGTCGGCGTGCAGGTACGCGCCGCGCACGGGGCTGCGCAGCCGCACGTGGTGGCCATGGTGGAACTGATCCATCGGTCGCTGGGGAGCAGAGGCGCGCGGTGGGGAGAGAAACCGAGCAGGGAAGGGTAGGTGGGGATGGTGACGGCGGTGGGTTCTTGGTTTCTTGGCGCTCCGGCGAGTCGGCGACGGGGAGAGGATGAGAAGCGAAATTGCTGTTGGTTGAGACGGTTATGTTCGGGCGCCAAGGCAAAGTATTTCAAGGTGCCTGACCAGCCGTCGCCTCGCTCACCTTTTTGTCGGTTTGCGGGCTTTTGGGCCTAGGGAAGCCATCCCGCGGCCTGCGCAAGTTGGATCCAGTACGCCTAATCGTCCACGCTATTTTTCTTGATTATCCTTTTGATCAACAAAGCGCGATATTAAAAAAGTTGTCCACGCGGCTCTGTCTCGAAGGGAAAAACCCGTGTGTTTTTTCTCAAGAATGAATGAAGGATTCCGGTGAGTTGGGCTGTGGGTATCGCTCAGGACCCACTGGTAAGTTGCTAGGCCGCTGATGTGTCTGGCTGCTATGTGGGCTCTCAGCATCAGTCGGTAGTTATCCTTCTCTCTCTCTCTCTCTCTCTCTCTCTCGGGAGCTTCTGTTTAGCGCTTCGATCGATGGCTAAACCAGCGCTCATGCGTGCCGTCCACGTCGGCTGACCCAACCGTGGCCACAATCCCGGGGGGCGCGCCCCCTGAGCTTGTGGGCCCCCTAGCCAACGTCCGATTCTGCTATATGAAGTGTTTTAACCTAGAAAAAAATGAAGAGAAGGCTTTCGGGACAAAGCGCCGCCGTCTCGAGCTGGAACCTGGGCAGGATCACTTTTGCTGTCCGGCGGAGCGATTTCACCGAGGAAACTTCCCTCTGGAAGGGGGAAATCGAAGTCATCATCATCACCAACGATCCTCTCATCATGGGAGGGCCAATCTTCATCAACATCTTCACGAGCACCATCTCATCTCAAATCCTAGCTCATCTCTTGTATTCAATCTTTGTCTCAAAACCTCATATTGATACCTGTGGATTGCTAGTAGTGTTGATTAATCCTTGTAGTTGATGCTAGTTGGTTTATTTGGTGGAAGATTATATGTTCAGATCCTTAATGATATTTAATAGCCCTCTGATCATGAACATAAAGATGCTTTGTGAGTAGTTACTTTTGTTCATGAGAACATGAGAGAAGTCTTGTTATAAGTAATCACGTGAATTTGGCATTCGTTCGATATTTTGATGAGGCGTATGTTGTGGTGTTATGTGAACGTCGACTACATGACACTTCATCATGATTTAGGCCTAAGGGAAGGCATTGGGAAGTAGCAAGTAGATGATGGGTTGCTAGAGTGACAGAAGTTTAAACCATAGTTTATGTGTTACTTCATAAAGGGCTGATTCGGATCCACATGTTTAATGCTATGGTTAGATTTATCCTAATTCTTCTTTCATGTTGCGGATGCTTGCAAGAGTGGTTAATCATAACTGGGAGGCTTGTCCAAGTAAGGGAAACACCCAAGCACCAGTCCACCCACATATTAAATTATCAAAGTAGCAAATGCGAATCATATGAGCATGTTGAAAACTAACTTGACGATAATTCCCATGTGTTCTCGGGAGCGCATTGCTTCATGTAAGAGTTTGTCCAGGCTTTTCCTTTGCTATAAAAAGTACTGGGTCACCTTGCTGCACTTTTGTTACACTTGTTATTTGTTACCCGTTACGAATTATCTTACTACCAAACTACCTGTTACCGATAATTTCAGTGCTTACAAAAAATACTTTGCTAAAAACCGTTTGTTATTTCCTTCTGCTCCTTGTTGGGTCCGACACTCTTACTTATCGAAAGGACTAAGATTGCTCCCCTATACTTGTGGGTCATCAAGAATCTTTTCTGGCGTCATTGCCAGGGAGTGAAGCGCCTTTGGTGAGTGGAATTTGGTAAGGAGAAATTTATATTGTGTGCTGAAATTTACTGTCACTTGTTACTATGGAAAATAATCTTTTGAGGGGCTTGTTTGGGGAATCTTCACCTCGACCGGAAGCACAAAGAGTTGATTCTCAACCTACTGCACCTATTGAAAATATTTATTATGAGATTTCTTTGGGTATGATAGAGAAACTGCTAGCTAATCCTTATGGAGGAGATGGAACATTACATCTCGATATGCACCTAATCTTTGTGGATTAAGTTTGTGGATTATTTAAGCTTACAGGTTTACCCAGAGATGAAGTCAAAAAGAAGGTCTTACCTTTATCTTTGAAGGGAAAAGCATTGACATGGTATAGGATATGTGACAATATTTGAGCGTGTGACTAGAATCGAATGAAATTGGAATTTCATCAAAAAAATTATCTTATGCATCTAGTTCATCGTGATCGGAATTATATATATATATATATATATATATATATATATATATATATAGTGAAAATCAATCCTATAAACCGGTGGTTGTTACACCACATATCTCATATAATACCAAGTGGTACTATATATATTATTTTATTGTTTTAAATATGTTCATATACTATATCTAAGATATTTCAAAGCAAGTTACGTGAAAAAATTGCATATGAGCCCATAGTTTTTGTTATATTTATGAAATACGTACATATTTGTACTAAAAAATAGCATACTCAAAAAATGGTACATACTACCTAAAAATTAGTATATATACTACCTAATCATTGTTATATACTACATACTACACGTAAATACTCTCGATTTCGACATATACTACATACAACATGCAAAACGCAAGTGGTGGTAACTACCACTGCTTGCAGGAAACATTTATATATAATATATATACCCTATATATATATATATATATATATATATATATAATTTTTGGCCTCATGAAGGAGAAAGTATTGCTCAAGCTTGGGGGAGGCTTAAGTCAATGATGTATTCATGCCCCAATCATGAGCTCTCAAGAGAAATTATTATTCAGAACTTTTATGCTCAGCTCTCTCGTAATGATCAATCTATGCTCCATACTTCTTGTACTAGTTCTTTTATGAAGAAGACTATTGAATTCAGATGAGATCTTTTGGAAAGAATTAAACGCAACTCCAAAGATTGGGAGCTCGACGAAGGTAAGGAGTTAGGTATAAAGGTCGAGTTTGATTGTGTTAAAACTTTTATGGATACCGATGCTTTTCATAATTTTAGCACTAAATATGGACTTGACTCTGAGATAAGAGCTCCTTTTTGTGAATCTTTTGCCACTCATGTTGATCGCCCTAAGGAGAAGTGGTTCAAATATCATCCTCTCATTGAAGTAAAAATAGTAGAACCTACTAAGCTGAAGAGGAAACTGTTATTTATAGTGCTAATCCAGTTGTTCCCACTACTTATATAGATAAACCCCCTTTTCTAGTAAGGATAAAAGAACATGTTGAACCTTCAGTTGTGGTTCGCAAAATTTATTCAAGAACACCTACACCCCCTGAACAAATTAAAGGTGAACCTAATGTTGCTATGGTTAAAGATCTCTTAGTTGAAAATATGGATGGGCATGTTATTTATTTCTGCGAAGAAGCTACTAGAATTGGTAAACCCAATGAAAAAGATAAAAATAGACCTATTTTTGGCATGCCTGTTGTCTCTGTTAAAATAGGAGATCATTGTTATCATGGCTTATGTGATTTGGGTGCTAGTGTTAGCGCTATCCCGTTTACTCTATATCAAGAAATTATGAATGATATCGCTCCTGCTAAAATAGAGGATATTGATGTTACTATTAAGCTTGCCAATAGAGATATTATCACACCACTTGAGATTGTTAGAGATGTTGAAGTCTTGTGTGGGAAAATAAAATATCTTACTGATTTTCTTGTTCTTGGTTATCCACAAGAAGATTTTTGTCCAATTATATTTGGTAGACCATTCCTGAATACGGTTAATGCTAAGATTGATTGCACTGAGGAAACGGTTAGTGTGAATTTCGGTGATGTGTCTCATGAGTTTAATTTCTCCAAATTCCATAGACAACCTCGTGATAAAGAATTACCTAGTAAGGATAATATTATTGGTCTTGCTTCTATTGACGAGCCTCCTAGTGATCCATATTTGCTAGACCACGAAAATGACATGCATATAAATGAAAGAAATGAAATAGATGAGATATTCTTTAAACAAATGTCTATTTTGAAACACAATTTGCCCGTTGAGACTCTCGCAGATCCTCTTCCACCCAAGAATGATCCTTTGTTTGAGCTTAAACAATTATCTGATACTTTGAAATATGTTTATTTTGATGAAAAGAAGATATATCCTGTTATTATTAGTGCTAACCTTTCAGAGCATGAAGAAAAGAGATTATTGAAAACTCTGAGGAAGCACCGTTCCGCTATTGGATATACTCTGATGATCTTAAGGGCATTAGCCCCACTCTATGTCAACACAAAATTAATATGGAACCTGATGCTAAGCTAGTTGTTGATCACCAGCGGCGATTATTTCTTCAATAGGTGGTAAATTCTTAACATCTTTAGCTTTAATACCTTTTTCTTTCATAGATTTCTTTGCCTCTTGCATATCTTCAGGACTAAGAAATAGAATACCTCTCTTATTCAGAGTTGGCTTAGGAGGTGGTTCAAGAAGAGTCCAATCATTATCATTCCGGAATATATTGTTCAATAGTTTTTCAGCTTGTTCAATAGTCCGTTCCCTAGAAACACAACTAGCACAAATATCTAGGTGGTCCCTAGAAGCATCAGTTAGTCCATTATAAAAGATATCAAGTATTTTCATTTTTCTTGAGAGGATGATCAGGCAAAGCATTAAGTAACTGGAGAAGCCTCCCCCAAGCTTGTGGGAGACTCTCTTCTTCAATTTGCGCAAAGTTAAATTTTCCTGTAAAGCAGCTTGTTTCTTATGAGCAGACAAATATTTTTTAGAGAAGTAATATACCATATCCTGGAGACTACACACACAACCAGGAGCAAGAGAATTATACCATGTATTAGCATAACCCTTTAATGAGAAAGGAAACAACTTAAGAATATAGTAATATCGAATTTTTTCCTCATGAGCAAATAGGGTGGCTATGTCATTCAGTTTAGTAAGATGTGCCACAACAGTTTCAGATTCATAACCATGGAAAGGATCAGATTCAACCAAAGTAATTAACTCAGCATCGATAGAGAATTCACAATCCTTATCTGTCGTGGAATTGTCACGACAGATGCCCTAACAAGAGGACTTAGGTGTGGAGCCATCACAACGTAGTTAGCTTGAAAGGGTTAAACGGGACAAAGGACACAGAGAGTTTTTACCCAGGTTTGGCACCTCTCAACGAGGTAAAGGCCTACTCCTGCTTTATGTTGTATTTCTTGGGTTTCGATTACTAGGGAGAGAATACGCTTGACCTAGTTCTCGACTTGTTGTTTCTTGCCTTAACCCGCCGCCGGGTCACCACTTTATATACACAGGTTGATGCCCGGCAGCTTACAGAGTCCCGGCCGGCTCATACACAATGTGTCCGGCTCGGTGACCAAACTAAACTTTCCTTAACATACAAGTTAAACATATGGCAGTTTATGCCCGTGGGCCTCAAGTCGCCTCCGAGTCTTGGGCCTTCAGCAATCTTGTTTCATGAACCGCCATCTTCAACATATTATTGGGCCGCCTCATTATGAACCGCCAGTGGTATGACCCGGCCCCTCCTGTGCGGGTCATACCCAATAGTTATATCCCCAACATTAGGCCCCAGGTTGATGTGAATTTGTTCATATCAATCTTCAATGCTTGACTTAGAAAAATCCTTCATCGTCAATCCTTATGAAATCTTATAACCCGCCATGACGTCAGCTCAAAGAATTGTACTAACCCGCCATGACGTCATCTCACATTAATATTGCACGAGGCCCAAAACATCTCAGTATATCTTCATTTTTAATGAACCTCCCGAAAATCGAGGCATCTGTGCTGTCACATAATCATTTTTCGGCCTCCTTGATTCCCGTGCATGCCATCTATCCACTGCCTTATAAATAGGGATAGGGGCCCCTGTTTTCACTTTTACCCCCTGCTGCTGCCTCTTCTTCTTCCTTCCTCTAGACGCCACCGCGACCAGAGCTCCGCCGCCGTTGTTGACCTTCTTCCACTGCACCAACTCCGGCCGCTGCATCACCTGAACCGACCAGAGCTCCGTGACGCATCTCTACTGTCCATCAGCATTCAGTAAGTCCGACCTCACCCCAAAACAGATCTGCCGTTAGGGTTTTCACTTGTTCGTCGGTGTTCTTCGCCATTCCTCTTTTTCTCCTCTAGATCGAATAGTTTTGGATCTGTCCATGGTACCAAACTTATGCGGTAGCAACATAGCACTCATTTTTTTAACATTTGAATACCTCCCTTCCATAGAAGATCTCATCTGAGCATATTAACTTTCCTGCTGCCGCCACCTTAGGTTTAGAATTTTTCTTCATTTTCTGAACTGCTGCATATCCAAAACTATAATACCAATTTGTGAAAATTGTTTGTCCAACACTTAGCAATCTTTCACTTATAGATATGAAAACTAATCGATGTTTGGGCGGCTTAACTGATAAAACCGTAACCCGCCATATACCATTATTCCCCTTTTAAGCCGCTAATAGATATATCTGAAGGAAATATGCCCTAGAGACAATAGTAAAGTTATTATTTATTTCCTTATTTCATGATAAATGTTTATTATTCATGCTAGAATTGTATTAACCGGAAATATAATACATGTGTGAATACATAGACAAACATAGTGTCACTAGTATGCCTCTACTTGACTAGCTCATTGATCAAAGATGGTTGAGTTTCCTAACCATGGATATGAGTTATCATTTGATCAGTGGGATCACATCATTAGAAGAATGATGTGATTGACTTGACCTATTTCGTTAGCTTAGCACTTGATCGTTTAGTATGTTGCTATTGCTTTCTTCATGACTTATACATGTTCCTATGACTATGAGATTATGTAACTCCCGCCACGGAGGAACACTTTGTGTGCTACCAAACATCACAACGTGAATCGGGTGATTATAAAGGTGCTCTCTGGTGTCTCCGAAGGTACTTGTTGAGTTGACGTATTTTGAGATTAGGATTTGTCACTCCGATTGGCGAAGAGGTATCTCTGGGCCCTCTCGGTAATGCACATCACTATAAGCCTTGCAAGCAATGTAGCTAATGAGTTAGTTACTAGATGATGCATTACGTAACGAGTAAAGAGACTTGCCGGTAACGAGATTGAACTAGGTCTTGAGATACCTACGATCGAATCTCGGGCAGGTAACATACCGATGACAAAGGGAACAACGTATGTTGTTATGCGGTTTGACAGATAAAGATCTTCATAGAATATGTGGGAGCCAATATGAGCATCCAGGTTCCGCTATTGGTTATTGACCGGAGACGTGACTCGGTCATGTCTACATAGTTCTCGAACCCGTAGGGTCCGCATGCTTAAAGTTCGATAATGGTTATATTATGAGTTTATGTGTTTTGATGTACCAAAGGTAGTTCGGAGTCCCGGATGTGATCACGGACATGACGAGGAGTCACAAAATGGCTAAGACATAAAGATCGATATATTGAACGACTATATTTGGACACCGGAATGTTTCCGGGTGAGATCGGGATAATATCGGAGCACCGGGAGGTTATCGGAACCCCCCGGGAGGTATATGGGCCTTAATGGGCTTTAGTGGAAAGGAGGGGAAATGATCAAGGGAGGGGGTGCGCACCCCCAAGCCCAATCCGAATTGGGAGGGGGGCCGGCCCCTCCTTTCCTTCCTCCCTCCTTCCTCTTCCTTCCCTCTCCCTCTCCAAATAGGAAAAGGAGGAGTCCTGCTCCCGGTGGGAGGAGGACCCCCCCCTTGTGCGCGCCTCCTCCTCCTGGCCGGCCCTCTCCCCCCTCCTTTATATACGGAAGAGGGGGGCACCCCATAGACACAACAATTGATCCCTTGGATCTCTTAGCCGTGTGCGGTGCCCCCCTCCACCATAATCCACCTCGATAATATCATAGCGGTGCTTAGACGAAGCCCTGCGTCGGTAGAACATCATCATCGTCACCACGCCGTCGTGCTGACGGAACTCTCCCTCAAAGCTCGGCTGGATCGGAGTTCGAGGGACGTCATCGAGTTGAACGTGTGCTGAACTCGGAGGTGTCGTGCGTTCGGTACTTGATCGGTCGGATCGTGAAGACGCATTTACTACATCAACCATGTTGTGTTAACGCTTCGCTTTATGTCTCACGAGTGCGTGGACACACTCTCCCTCTCGTTGCTATGCATCACCATGATCTTGCGTGTGCGTGGGATTTTTTGAAATTACTACGTTCCCAGCGGTGGCATCCGAGCCTGGTTTTATGCATAGATGTTATATGCACGAGTAGAACACAAGTGAGTTGTGGGCGATACAAGTCATACTGCTTACCAGCATGTCACACTTTGGTTCGACGATATTGTTGGATGAAGCGGCCCGAACTGACATTACGCGTACGCTTACGCGAGACTGGTTTTACCGCCGTGCTTTGCACACAGGTGACTAGCGGGTGTCAGTTTCTCCAACTTTAGTTGAACTAAGTGTGGCTACGCCCGGTCCTTGAGAAGGTTAAAACAACACTAACTTGACGAACTATCGTTGTGATTTTTATGCGTAGGTAAGAACGGTTCTTGCTCAGCCCGCAGCAGCCACGTAAAACTTGCAACAACAAAGTAGAGGACATCTAACTTGTTTTTGCAGGGCATGCTGTGATGTGATATGGTCAAGGCATGGTGCTATATTTTATTGTATGAGATGATCATGTTTTGTAACCGAGTTTATCGGCAACTGGTAGGAGCCATATGGTTGTCGCTTTATTGTATGCAATGCAATTGCCCTGTAATTGCTTTACTTTATCACTAAGCGGTAGCAATAGTCGTAGAAGCAATAGTTGGCGAGACGACAACGATGCTACGATGGAGATCAAGGTGTCGCGCCGGTGACGATGGTGATCATGACGGTGCTTCGGAGATGGAGATCACAAGAACAAGATGATGATGGCCATATCATATCACTTATATTGATTGCATGTGATGTTTATCCTTTATGCATCTTATCTTTCTTTGATTGATGGTAGCATTATAAGATGATCTCTCACTAAATTTGAAGATAAAAGTGTTCTCCCTGAGTATGCACCGTTGCCAAAGTTCGTCGTGCCCAGACACCACGTGATGATCGGGTGTGATAAGCTCTACGTCCATCTACAATGGGTGCAAGCCAGTTTTGCACACGCAGAATACTGAGGTTAAAATTGATGAGCCTAGCATATGCAGATATGGCCTCGGAGCACTAAGACCGAAAGGTCAAGTGTGAATCATATAGTAGATATGATCAACATAGTGATGTTCACCATTGAAAACTACTCCATTTCACGTGATGATCGGTTATGGTTTAGTTGATTTGGATCACGTGATCACTTAGATAATTAGAGAGATGTCTATCTAAGTGGGAGTTATTAAGTAATATGATTATTTGAACTTAATTTATCATGAACTTAGTCCTGATAGTATTTTGCAAATTATGTTGTAGATCAATAGCTCGCGTTGTTGCTTCCCTATGTTTATTTTGATATGTTCCTAGAGAAAAACTACGTTGAAAGATGTTAGTTGCAATGATGCGGACTGGATTCGTGATCAGAGGATTATCCTCATTGCTGCATACAAGAATTATGTCCTTGATGCACCGCTAGGTGAAGGACCTATTGTAGGAGCATATACAGACGTTATGAACATTTGGCAAAGCTCGGTATGATGACTACTTGATAGTTTAGTGCGCCATGCTTTACGGCTTAGAACCGGGACTTCAAAGACGTTTTGAACGTCATGGACCATATGAGATGTTCCAGGAGTTGAAGTTAATATTTCAAGCAAATACCTGAGTTCAGAGATATGAAGTCTCTAACAAGTTCTATAGCTAAGAGATAGAGGAGAATAGCTCAACTAGTGAGCATGTGCTCAGATTGTCTGAGTACTACAATTGCTTGAATCAAGTGGGAGTTAATCTTCCAGATAAGATAGTGATTGACAGAGTTCTCTAGTCACCATCACCAAGTTACTAGAACTTCGTGATGAACTATAGTATGTAAGGGATGACGAAAACGATTCCCAAGCTCTTCGTGATGCTGAAATCAATGAAGGTAGAAAACAAGAAAAGAGCATCAAGTATTGATGATTGACAAGACCACTAGTTTCAAGAAAAGGGAAAAGGGAAAGAAAGGGAACTTCAAATAGAATGACAAGCAAGTTGTCACTCCCGTGAAGAAGCCCAAAACTGGACCAAAGCCTGAAACTGAGTGCTTACACTGCAAAGGAAATGGTCACTGGAAGCGGAAATGCCCTGAATATTTGGTGGATAATAAGGATGGCAAAGTGAACAAGGGTATATTTGATATACATGTTATTGATGTGTACCTTACTAGTGTTTATAGTAACCCCTGAGTATTTGATACTTGTTCGGTTGCTAAAAATTAGTAACTCGAAACAGGAGTTACAGAATAAACAAAGACTAGTTGAGGGTGAAGTGACGATGTGTGTTGGAAGTGGTTCCAAGATTGATGTGATCATCATCGCACACTCCCTATACTTTCGGGATTAGTGTTGATCTTAAAATAAATGTTATTTGGTGTTTGCGTTGAGCATAAATATGAATGGATCATGTTTATTGCAATACGATTATACATTTAAGTCAAAGAATAATTGTTGTTCTATTTACATGAATAAAACCTTCTATGGTCATACACTCAATATAAATGGTTTATCGAATCTCGATCGTAGCGATACACATATTAATAATATTGAAGCCAAAAGATGCAAAGTTAATAATGATAGTGCAACTTATTTGTGGCACTGCCGTTTGGGTCATATCGGTGTAAAGCGCATGAAGAAACTCCATACAGATGGATTTTTGGAATCACTTGGTTATGAATCATTTGATGCTTGCGAACCGTGCCTTTTGGGCAAGATGACTAAAACTCCGTTCTCCGGAACAATGGAACGAGCCACTGACTTGTTGGAAATAATACATACCGATGTATGCGGTTCAATGAGTGTTGATGCTCGTGGCGGGTATCGTTATTTTCTAACCTTCACAAATGATTTGAGCAGATATGAGAATATCTACTTAATGAAGCACAAGTCTGAAACATTTGAAAAGTTCAAAGAATTTCAGAGTGAAGTGGAGAATCATCGTAACAAGAAAATAAAGTTTCTACAATCTGATCATAGAGGAGAATATTTGAGTTACGAGTTTGGCCTTCATATAAAACAATATGGAATAGTTTCACAACTCACGCCACATGGAACACCACTTTATTGGATATGGTGCAATCTATGATGTATCTTACCGATTTACCACTCTCGTTTTGGGGTTATGCATTAGAGACAGCTACATTCCCTTTAAATAGGGCACCATCAAAATCCGTTAAGATGACGCCTTATGAACTGTGGTTTGCCAAGAAACCAAAGTTGTCATTTCTTAAAGTTTAGGGTTGCGATGCTTATGTGAAAAAGTTTCAACCTAATAAGCTTGAACCCAAATCGGAGAAGTGCATCTTCATAGAATACCCAAAGGAAACTATTGGGTACACCTTCTATCATAGATCCGAAGGCAAGATATTCGTTGCTAAGATGGATCCTTTCTAGAGAAGGAGTTTCTCTCGAAAGAAGTGAGTGGGAGGAAAGTAGAACTTGATGAGGTAACTGTACCTGCTCCCTTATTGGAAAGTAGTTCATCACAGAAATCAGCTCTCGTGATTCCTACACCAATTAGTGAGGAAGCTAATGATGATGATCATGAAGCTTCAGATCAAGTTACTACCGAACCTCGTAGGTCTTCCAGAGTAAGATCCGCACCAGAGTGGTACGGTAATCCTGTTCTGGAAGTCATGTTACTAGACCATGATGAACCTACGAACTATGAGGAAGCGATGATGAGACCAGATTCCGCGAAATGGCTTGAAGGCCATGAAATCTGAGATGGGATCCATGTATGAGAACAAAGTGTGGACTTTGGTGGACTTGCCCGATGATCGGCAAGCCATAGAAAATAAATGGATCTTCAAGAGGAAGACGGACGCTGATAGTAGTGTTACTATCTACAAAGCTCGACTTGTCGCAAAAGGTTTTTCGACAAGTTCAAGGTGTTGAATACGATGAGATTTTCTCACTCTTATCGATACTTAAGTATGTCTGAATCATGTTAGCAATTGCCACATTTTATGAAATCTAGCAAATGGATGTCAAAACTGCATTCCTTAATGGATTTATTAAAGAAGGGTTGTATATGATGCAACCAGAAGGTTTTGTCAATCCTAAAGGTGCTAACAAAGTGTGCAAACTCAAGTGATCCATCTATGGACTGATGCAAGCATCTCAGAGTTGGAATATACACTTTGATGATTTGATCAAAGCATATAGTTTTATACAGACTTGCGGTGAATCCTGTATTTACAGGAAAGTGAGTGGGAGCACTACAGCCTTTCTGATAAGTATATGTGAATGACATATTGTTGATCAGAAATAATGTAGAATTTTCTAGAAAGCATAAGGGAGTGTTTGAAAGGAGTTTTTCAAAGAAAGACCTCGGTGAAGCTGCTTACACATTGAGCATCAAGATATATAGAGATAGATCAAGACGCTTGATAAGTTTTTTCAATGACTACATACCTTGATAAGATTTTGAAATAGTTCAAAATAGAACAGTCAAAGAAGGAGTTCTTGCCTGTGTTGCAAGGTGTGAAGTTGAGTAAGACCCAAAACCCGACCATGGCAGAAAATAGAAAGAGAATGAAAAGTCATTCCCTATGCCTCAGTCATAGGTTCTATAAAGTATGCTATGCTGTGTACTAGACCTATTGTATACCTTGCTCTGTGTTGGGCAAGGGAGTACAATTTTTGATCTAGGAGTAGATCACTGGACATCAGTCAAGAATATCCTTAGTGAGGACTAAGGAAATTTTTCTCGATTATGGAGGTGATAAAAGAGTTTGTTGTAAAGAGTTACATCGGTGCAAGCTTTTACACCGATCCGGATAACTCTAAGTCTCAATCTGGATACATATTGAAAGTGGGAGCAATTAGCTAGAGTAGCTCCATGCAGAGCATTGTAGACATAGAATATTTGCAAAATACATACGACTCTGAATGTGACAGACCCGTTGACTAAACTTCTCTCACGAGCAAAGCATGAACATACCTTAGTACACTTTGGGTGTGACAGCCTGGTTTTTGCCCTCTTTTCTTTGCTTGATTTTCAGTTGAGTTGGTTTTGAATTTGGAGTTTTGAATCATTTCATTTGGACTTAACCACTTGGGTACCCCTTGATTTTCACCCAAGTGTTCCCTCTCCTCCTCACAACCGTCATTTCACCCCTGGTCCAGCCCAAAAATATTGTTTGGAATATTTTTCTTAAATGAAAAATATTCATTTTGACCTCCAAAACCCTAGCTAACCCTTCGAGCTCCAAAGCAACCCTAATTTTTCTTGCCCCAAAAATCCTGAGAAAAATCCCAATTAGTCTTTGGACCCTAAGGCACCTTTCTGAGCAAAAATATTTCACCATCCTTTGGAATATTTTGGCTATAGAAAATAAAGTCATTTCTAGACAGAAATGGTAGTTTCTACAGCAACTACCTTTTTACTAGCTCCCTTGTAGCTGGTTCTTCCTGTGCCTATTTACCTTAGTAAGTGTTAGTAAAACCCCAAAGCTAAGCCCTTGACTCCCAGTGGTTTGACCATAGTAACTCTCCAAAGTTACTGTCCAGTAACTTGTTAGCAGCACAAATTTATTTCTACTGCACCTGGATCCTAGCCAAACCGTGGTAACAACTCAGTTTACTAAGGACTACACGCCAGACATCTTTGTTAGTGCGTAGGTTGGCCTGATGTCATGGTTCACGCGGTGACCACGTTCGTCCGAGCGTGCTGGCATGCAATACGTGCACTCTGCGCGCCGCCAGCGCTTTGTTGAGCGCGTGCTCGCTGCCCAGCCGGCCAAAACATGCCACACCTCGCCACCATCCTCGTCTCCACCTCAATAACTCCCCCCTGGCGCTTGCCGACGCTGGAGCTCGCCGCAGCGAGCACGGGCACGGTTCGGCCAACGGCATAGTGCGCGGCGCATTGTGCTCGTTGTCGGTCTCAAAACCGGCGGATCTCGGGTAGGGGGTCCCGAACTGTGCGTCTAGGCGGATGGTAACAAGAGACAAGGGACACGATGTTTTTACCCAGGTTCGGCACCTCTCGGTGGAGGTAATGCCCTACTCCTGCTTGATTAATATTGATGATATGGGTAGTACAAGAGTAGATCTACCACGAGATCAAGGAGGCTAAACCCTAGAAGCTAGCCTATGGTATGATTGTTGTTCGTCCTACGGACTAAAACCCTCCGGTTTATATAGACACCGGATAGGTTAGGGTTACACAGAGTCGGTTACAATAGTAGGAGATCTACATATCCGTATCGTCAAGCTTGCCTTCCACGCCAAGGAAAGTCCATCCGGACACGGGACGAAGTCTTCAATCCTGTATCTTCATAGTCTTGGAGTCCGGCCGTGATGATAGTTCGGCTATCCGGACACCCCCTAGTCCAGGACTCCCTCAATAGCCCCTGAACCAGGCTTCAATGACGATGAGTCCGGCGCGCATATTGTCTTCGGCATTGCAAGGCGGGTTCCTCCTCCGAATACTTCATAGAAGGTTTTGAACACCAGGATAGTGTCCGGCTCTGCAAAACAAGTTCCACATACCACCGTAGAGAGAATAACTTTTGCACAGATCTGCTGACGTATTCCGCGACTTGACATCACACCACGACCAAGCCTTTATATGGATCGTTTTTTACTGTTCCACCTTAGTGCGTTTAGCGAGGCGGTTTCCTTGGCACATCTTTATCAAAGCATAGATCGTGCCCCCTTATTCCGGGATTCTCATCAACACGGAAGTGGGTAACCCATCCGCGCCATTGATTACGACGCTTGGGAGATAAGCGAGTTTTACTAGGCTGGTGGGGGACGCATAGCTTCGTCCGTCCATATAAGAGGATAAGGATCCACCTTTTCACCTACGCCTTCTTCCTCCTTTGCTCATCCATTTCCGCGCACTCGAGCTCCAGCGCCCAAGTCCGCACATCCCACCTCAACCTTCTCCAACCATGTCCGGAGCGGGCGGCAGGTGGATGGCCTCCTCCGTCACGGAGGGGCACATCACAAAACTGCGGGAGGCCGGATATTTATCCAGCAACATCGCGCACAGGCTTGTCGACGCGGGGCAGCTCATTCCAACCCCCAGGCCCCATGAGAGGGTGGTGTTTCTCCCCCACTTCCTCCGCGGACTAGGTTTTCCACTTCACCCATTTGTCCGGGGGCTCATGTTCTACTACAGCCTAGACTTCCACGACCTGGCCCCGAATTTTATCCTCAACATCTCGGCGTTCATCGTCGTGTGCGAGGCCTTCCTCTGCATCCAGCCGCACTTCGGCTTGTGGCTGAAGATCTTCAACGTCCTGCCGAAGGTAGTGGGCGGCTGTCAAGCGGAGTGCGGAGGCGCCATGGTTGGCAAGATGGCCAAAGTCCTATGGCTCGAGGGCTCCTTCGTGGAGACAATAAAGGGGTGGCAATCAGGGTGGTTCTATATCACCGAGCCGCGCGACTCTAAATGGGCGGCGGCCCCCGAGTTCAGATCTGGCTTCCCCACACGGCTCTCATCATGGAAAGAGACGGGCCTGACGTGGGGGAATTCAGATGAGCTATCCGGACTCCAAACATGCGTCCGAAACACGGTGGACAAGAATCTCGGGCTTGTCAACGTAATCCAGGTGATGCTCATCCACCGGATTCTCCCATGCCAACAACGGGCCTTCAAATTGTGGGAGTTCGATCTGGCACAACACTCGACTCTAAAAAGGCTCTTCGACACTACGTACGAAGATGCCTGGAAGGTGCTGTTCAAGGGCGCCGAGGCTCCCTCATCCGCTACTGAAGACCGCGGATGCAGCTCGCAGCGTCAAGCCGGCGAGGTAAATTATTTTACACTTTACAGGACTCTTTTTTCATAGATTGACTCTATGTGGGATCTAAAACTCCCTAGCCTTTGACAGGACTGGCTGAAGACGTCCGGGCAGATTAACTGTCCGGCTCCTTTGCCAGAAGACCTAGCGGATGCCCGATTGACGGGGCTGCTGGCTCTGGTACCTCATGTGGTGCCGGAGAAGAAGGCCAAGAAGGAGGCCACGGGAACTCGAAGGAGCTCCCAACGCCTGGTGCTGTCAGATTCTGAAGCAGAATCTTCTCCTGAGAACGAGGAGGAGGAAAAAGAAGCCTCTCCCCCAGTCGGGGGAGGAGAGGAAAAGAAAGGCCGTCCCAACTGGGGAGGCCGGAGGGTCCAAGAAGGGAAGAACCCTTCCTCCGGACTTCTCCACCAACGTCGACAACGACGAGGAGGATTGGCCAACAAGGGCCAAGCCCCTGGCAAGATCGTAAGTGTCCGGATACCCATGGCTTTTTTCTCATTGCGTAATGTTCTCTAATGCCGAACAATCATGCAGCCCGCCCAAGGGCGAGTTCGCCGCTTGCCGAAAGCAGTGTCCACAGGTTCGTCGGAAATGGAGAGTACTTCACTTCCGGCCGCCTCGTCGCCTCACGCTGCGGACGACGCCGAGGTGGTGCCCCAAGGGGGGCCTGGTCAAGAGGAGGTGGCGCAGGAGGCGCCGCAAGGCAGCCTGCCGGACTCCAGGCGCATGGGGGGCGAAACCCCCAGGGGCTCTAAGCTCGACCCTCGTCCAGACTCCATGCCGGAACCTTCAGCGGTTCTGGAGTCCGGCAAGCGGTCCCTTCGTAAGAAGGGTAAGACGCCGGTGCCCTCCGTCCAACCGGAGGCAACAGATAGCTTACTGGAGGCGCTTAACAGTGCCTCCATCGAGGAGGAGCACCGAATTGTTATGAGTGCGGTGATCCGGACAGTTCAGTCCGTCAAGAGCGGCCTGACCGAAGCCTGTACCAGCCTCCTAACAGGCTTTGAGGTAAGTTTAGAATATGTAAAAATATTACCGCATAGACAGTAGCCCCTGATGCTTAGTTCGGTGTTCGGAAAGAAAAGCCGGACTAAGGATCTAAAAGATATACGCAGGAGTCTAACATAAGTATGTCAATATGGGAATGCAGGCTGCGCTGCTGACCTCTGCCGCACTGACTGCGGAGGTCAATGCATTGAAGCAGAGCCTCGAGCGGTCCGAGAACGAGCTCGCCCAAGCCAAGAATCAGCTCGACGACAAGGAAGGTAAGTAATACCTTATTAAAGAAAATACCTTATAGAAAGGTTTCGGTTGGAAAAAATAACAGGAATAACATGGGTACTGCAGGGGCCACGAACGAGGTGGCAACCCTGAAGGAAGCGGTGTCCGTGGCCGGAAACAAAGCGGCCGTGGAGCGCACCGAGCGAGAGAAGGGGGAGGCGCAGCTGGCGGAGTTGCGGCAAGAGCTCCAGGCTCTCGTGAAAAAACACGAGGGTTTGGAGCGTGACTCGAAGACCCGAGAGTCCGAGCTTGCCTTGGCTCTTGAGAGTGCCAAAGCTGCTAAGGCCGAGGCCCAAAAAGCCCTCCAAGAAATTGAGTCAATAAAGAAGATAGCGGCGGGTAAGGCTTTCTTTATGCAAAGCAAGCATGTAAAAGTGAATTACCTATTACTTACCCGGATTCGGAGCTCTCCAGGAGCATTCGCAGATCTGCCCTGTAGTGTGTCTGATGCTGCCGCGTTCTACCGCGCCAAGGAGGGGAGCTCGACGGAAAAGGTGTTCTGGTCTCAGTATGCTGAGGCCGGACATCCGGTGCCCCTAAGCGACCAACTGAAGCAGCTGGTCGAGCTCCACAAGGTCGCCGAACAGGCCATGAAGGGCCTCATAGTTCGGCTGTGGCCATTGGAAGCCATGCCTAGGAGCTACGTTGGGCTAGTGCGGCGGCTGGTGGACGCCTGTCCATGGATTGAAGTCATCAAGCGCTCCGTCTGCATTGGAGGTGTCCGTCGGGCCCTTGCCCGTGCTAAAGTGCACTGGGGCAAGCTGGATGCGGAGAAGCTTGTGACAGACGGGCCACCGAAGGGCAAGGAGCATCGTACGCCCGAAATGTACTATGAGGGCCTCCTGAAGGGTGCCCGCCGTATAGCGGATGAGTGCTCCAAAGATGTAATTTTTGAATGGACTCGCATTTGTTATCCTGTACGCTGAAAACTTGTTCATATGCACCAAGCAACGCTTGTTAATTTAAAATATTACCTTCTGTGCGACCGTATATCAAATTTGAGAGATGGCAAGTCGTTGGCTTCAGCCCCCATGCCACGAGTGCTGGGGTGTTCGGGATAAACTTGAGCACTCTTGTTCCCATTATTGGGTCCATCTAGGGAGGCGCTCAACGCAACGAACAAGGCAACCGGACTTATAATGCTTGAACACTCTCACTTAGCCATAGAATTCTATAATTTTAAATTTTGCGAAGCCCCTAGTATTCGGAAGACCGAGTTCGGGCGCTTATCCACGCCTTGGCGGACAACTCCGGTTCCTCGCTCTAAGCGGCAAAAGTATTTAGGGACCGAAAAAACTTCTCGAACAGCGATCGGCTCTCGCCCTATCATGACGGTCAGTTTTAGCTTTCCACCGAGGTGCTCCACCCAGCTCAACCGGGCACAATCGCAGTTGGTTCTCCGGTGCTACCTTAGCCGATATAACGGAACGTAAGGTACCAAAACACGGGAGCCGGGCAAACCCCACTATTGACCCAAGACATGATTCGAGCCGATTCATATAATGCTATAAGTTCGGGGTGCCGACTTGTGAAAGTGTTCGGACTTATCACACCATAATTTTGGGGTACTTAAGCCCTCGGTGTATTGGCCGTACCAAAGTGTACGGGTGCAACAAGTCATAAAATGAACATATGTATAGATAAAGAAAGGAGTGCAATAATAAGCAAAAGCTATGTATTGTTTATTCAAACGGGTACTGCAATGAAAGCAGAACGATACAAATAGTGCGATAAGCAAGGGATGGGACTATATAAACATGTCCCCCTCCAGGGGTAAGCTGCAGGATGGTATGTAAAACAGGTATAATGCTCGTAATAGAGACCACCTGAGCACTCGACGTGGCTGTCTGCTTCCCTGGCTGTTGCATCGTGGGGTTCGGCGATTCTAGCGCCGGACATGACTTCTGGAAAACGGAGTCCTGAAAAAAGAAAAAAGAAAAAAGAAAAAGAATGACACAATCGGAGCCTCACAGTGCGGTCGAGCCGCATTCTTGGCGTGCGTGGTCGTGCCCTCCCCATATGCCCATGGTATCTCCAGAGCATAGTTATGTACGCTGTAATATCGGCTTCGCAATTTCGCGAGGGCTGGGGTTAGCCGGATTGCTACGCTGCGGCTTGAATCGTGCAGCGGTCTTGTTGTAGGTTACTCCGGGCGCCGCTTTGATAGTGTCCGGACGTTTAGTGGCCGGACTCGAGAATTGCTGTGAGAGGCTGCTTTGCACCTCCGCCGCGAGGGCCACCGTGTGCTCCTCCGTTCGGAGAGAGCATTCGGTGTTTCCATTGACCGTGATTACTCCTCGAGGGTCTGGCATCTTAAGCTTAAGGTATGCGTAGTGCGGCACCGCATTGAACTTTGCAAATGCGGTTCGTCCGAGCAGTGCATGATTGCCGCTGCGGAACGGGACTATGTCGAAGATTAACTCTTTGCTTCGGAAGTTATCCGGGATCCAAGACCACTTCGATCAGAATCGAGCCCGCATACAATTGGCTTCTACACCGGTATGACGCCTTTAAAGGTCGTCTTTGTAGGTTTAATCCTTGAGGGGTCTATGCCCATTTTGCACAATCGTATCTGATAAAGCAGGTTCTTGCCGCCGTCCATCAGGACTCTAGTGAGGTGAAATCCGTCAATAATTGGGTCAAGAACCAATGCGGCGAAACCGCCGTGATGGATGCTAGTGGGGTGGTCCTTTCGATCAAAGGTGATTGGGCAGGAAGACCATGGGTTGAACTTGGGGGCGACTGGCTCCATCGCGTATACGTCCCTTAGGGCACGCTTCCGCTCCCTTTTGGGTATATGGGTTGCGTATATCATGTTCACCGTCCGCACTTGTGGGGGGAAACCCTTCTGTCCTCTATTGTTCGGCGGCTGGGGCTCCTCCTCGTCATTGCTATGCAGCCCCTTGTCATTGAGTTCGGCACTTAGCTTGCCTGCTTGCTTGAACACCCAACAATCCCTGTTGGTGTGATTGGCTGGTTTTTCAGGGGTGCCATGTATTTGGCACAAGCAATCGAGTATTCGGTCCAAGTTGGACGGGCCCTGGGTATTCCTTTTGAATGGATTCTTCCGCTGACCGGGTTTAGAGCCTCTAAATCCAGCATTGACTGGCGTATCTTCATCATTGCCGCCGTTTATGCAGCGTTTGTTCTTGTTGCGACGCGACCTGCCATTGTTGTCCTTGGTATCCGAACTACCAGGGTTTTTGGTCAAGTTGTTACTACGAGCTAGCCAGCTGTCCTCTCTCGCACAAAAGCGGGTCATGAGTGTTGTAAGGGCTGCCATGGATTTTGGCTTTTCCTGTCCTAGGTGCCGGGAAAGCCACTCGTCGCGGATGTTATGTTTGAAGGCTGCAAGGGCCTCTGCATCCGGATAGTCAACGATTTGATTTTTCTTTGTTAGGAACCGTGTCCAGAATTGTATGGCGATTCCTCTGGTTGCTGAATTATATGGCTAAGGTCATCGGCGTCTGGTGGTTGCACATATGTGCCCTGGAAGTTATCAAGGAATGCGGCTTCCAGGTCCTCCCAACAACCAATTGATTCTGCTGGCAAGCTGTTAAGCCAATGCCGAGCTGGTCCTTTAAGCTTGAGGGGGAGGTATTTGATGGCGTGTAGATCATCACCGCGGGCCATGTGGATATGGAGGAGATAGTCCTCGATCCAAACCGCAGGATCTGTTGTGCCATCGTATGATTCGATGTTTACGGGTTTGAAGCCCTCAGGGATTTGATGATCCATTACTTCATCTGTGAAGCATAGTGGGTGTGCGGCGCCTCTGTATTGGGCTATATCACGACGTAGCTCATATGAGCTTTGTCTCATCGTGTTCGCCCGGCCGGGTTTCTTTGTATCCGCGCGACGGCAATCATCCAGTCGTTACGCCCGCGCGATCCGTAGATCGATCTTGTATGTTTTGCCTTATCCTCCAATATATCTCGCAAGTCCGGCGTTTTCCGTGCCTTGGTACTTTTTGAGCGTCGGGGTGTGGCTTGAGCGGAGGGCCGAGAGGCTTCTCTTTGTGACCAGGGGTGGCCGGTCTGCCATGTCGTCGCTGGTGACTTGGGTGCTTCCTCCTCGATCGAGGCAACGGCCTGCGTTTGGGTTAGCTTTTGGAGGCGCTCGAGTTCATACTCTTGGCTGCAAGGACTTCAGTCCATCCGCCGCCTAGCGTGTCTTGGTCAGCTCTAAGCTGTTGCTTTTTCTTGAGGCTGCTTGCCGTGGCCATAAGCCTGCGTTTGAAACACTCCTGTTGGCGGGATCCTCGTGAATGAAAAATTAAATGCGTCGTTGAGGCTTGCCTCATCTTCGGAGGGAGGCGCATAATTATTGTCCTCCACCTTCTTTTTCTGCCAAGACCGTCAGGCGGACTTGCTTCTCCCTCCTCCCGCGCTTGAGTCCCGCTGAGGGGGTTGTCTTCGCACCTTGTCCGGTGTTATTATCTCCCGTGCCGCAATCACCGTTTTTACTGTGGCGGGATTTAGAGCGGCGCCACTGACGTCGGCGCTTCGGTTGCTTCTTGGAGGGGTCATCCTCCGTTGTTCCATCGCCGTTCCCATATTTTGGGATGTCCTCATGTATATGTCGTATGATGAGGTGGCCTTCCAGTGCCCTGTAGGCGTTGGGTCTTGATCGTCTCCAGCATCGTCGTCCATACCGTCGATGTCTTCGGAGTCGAAGTCGAGCATGCCGGTTAAATCATCGACAATGTCTACAAAGTGGGTGGTGGGTGGGCGTTGAATTTCTTCGTCGTCTGCATCCCAACCTTCCTGACCGTAGTCCGGCCAGGGCTCTCCGGATAAAGAGAGAGACTTTAGTGAATTCAGGATGTTGCCAAAGGGCGAGTGCTGAAAGATGTCCGCGGCAGTGAACTCCATGACCGGCGCCCAATCGGATTCGATTGGTAGGGGCGCGGAGGGTTCGGAGTCCGGAGGGGAGTCCGGCACCCTGGAGTCACGGTCTTCGCAAAGGACAGGGATAAAGTTCGGATAAATCGCCGTTGAGATCGTAGCCCCCGAGGCGGTGTCCAACCACTCGTCCTCGATCGGGGATGAAAGTGCGTTATATCGACTAGAGAGGGGGTGAATAGGTGATTTTTATGAATTCTTCACTGAGGAATTTGCCGGTGAGGAAATTCCTTAGCGAAGAACTACTTGCAGCGGAATAAGTACTCAGAAGTAAGCATAACAGATTACAAGCATAGTCATCATGATGAAATGAAGACAATCACAGAGTCTGAAAAGCGTAATCACAGGATAACACAGGATGAAGACAAACAGATCAAGAAATTGAGCTGAGGAAATTGAGAAAGTCTTGATCAAAGTCTTCAAACACAGATATGAACAAATACTCAACACAAAGAATGAGGAAATGAAAGGGTTGAGGAAATAGAACCGATTAGGTTGGTGAAGACAATGATTTGGTAGACCAGTTCCAACTGCTGTCTGTAATGCGTCTGGTTGGAGCGGCTGAGTATTTAAACTCGAGGACACACAGTCCCGGACACCCGATCATCGAGCACGCAGCTCAGGACACCAAGTCCTCACCGTATTCTCCTTGAACTAAGGTCACACAGACCTCGTCCAATCACTCGTGGTAAGTCTTGAGCGACTTCCAAACCTTCACAGACTTGGTCACTCGGCGATCCACAATTCCTCTTGGATGCTCTGCACCATGACGCCTAACCATCTGGAAGAAGCACAGTCTTCAAAGGTAACAAGCGCCGGATCCACGCAGGATCAATTTCTTGATGATGCTCAATCACTTTGGGTTTGTTGGGGTTTGGTTTTGGGTTTTTCCTCACTTTTGGGTTTTTCCTCACCGATGATTTTCTCTCAAAGTCCTCGGAGGATGGGTTGCTCTCAAATGACAAGTGTCAAGTTCTCTTGGTGCAGCCAACCAGCTAGTGGTTGTAGGGGGCGGCTATTTATAGCCTAGGGAGCAGCCCGACATGATAAGACATAAATTCCCTTCAATGATATGACCGTTAGGTGGATAAGATATTTTGGGACAGGTGGCCAAGAAGACAAAGAACGGTCGGAAATTTGACTCTCAAATTCCTCGGGGCTATCATGTTCCTCCTTTGTGTAGGCAATTCAGACTGGCGAATTCCTAACTCCTCGATCGTAACAAATTCCTCAACGACTGTAAGAGCTTGCCTCTCACATCAAGAAATTGACTGAACTGTATGAGATTTCCAAAAGCTTCACTCGAAGGGATTGGTAGGTGTAGGATTTTGAGTTGAGCATCAAATGGAAATTTTTCCTTAGTATTTCCTCGACCCCTTTAACAAAGACGGTGTTTCCTCGACTCAAGAAAGAGAAAATGAAACTACGAAAACAAAAGTCTTCACGCTTCATGTTCCTCAAATGAATACCAAGTCTTCAAGGTCACACCAATTTCTTCAATTTCAAAGTCTTGAAAAGTCTTGAGAATATCAAAGTCTTGGATGAAGAACTTCATTTTAGGGTCGACTTTCACTTTGTAAATATCAAACTCCTCATAGACTTATAGACCTGTGTACACTCACAAGCGCATTAGTTACTTAACCTATAAGTCTTCAATACACCAAAATCACTAAGGGCGCTTAGATGCACTTACAATCTCCCCCTTTTGGTGATTGATGACAATATGGGTTAAGTTTTCAACGAGGATAAACATATGAATTGTAAATACTGATAATGAGGAATTTGATTGCAAGATATAGAAGAACTCCCCCGAAGATGTGCATAGTGAGGAATTTGCTTTTGAGGCAATGCACATTTGAAGAATTGAATCATGGAGATCTCCCCCTATATCTTGTAATTCATACACGCATTTAACATATAATATGAAGAATTTGAAATGCATGATGAAATATGGTGCTTGATGTTATGCAAAGTAACGCATCAAGAATATCGAGCTCAAATCGATTTGCTATGAAGATTTTCAAGGAGCTCACGAGAATCGTAACATAGAGCAAGAGCATAATGCATCAAAAGTATCAAAGCACCATCGGGATTAAGATTACAACTCGATCCAATAAAAGGTTTCAGAAGAACGAGAGTTGTAACTTAATAAAATACGGTATATAGACAAAAACTAGACCCGCTTGAAGACTAACTCAAATTTCTCCCCCTTTGTCATCGAATGACCAAAAGGATCGAAACTGGGACTAACGCTCTTGAAGAATTTCAAGTTGAAGACGGAGCGCCAGCATTGTCGGGGTTGTTTGTTGAAGTAGGACCAGCCGCGGTGTCTTCCAAGTCTTCATTTTCATCAGTGTCGCGAGATGAAGAATAGGAGCTGGCCACCAAGGAAGGAACTTTGACCTTCTTGAATTTCTTCGGAGGAGGTGCAAACCAGTCAAATTCTTCCTTGAGATCCATTGAAGTCAGTTCTTCTTCACTGTAGACATGTGAAAGAACAACCCAGGTGCACTTGAAGGTTTCATGAAGGTAGTAGTGGTTTTTCTTCACTGCATTGTGTGTTGAGGTCATGTTGTGAAGAATTGAACCAAACTGACGCTTGACCCATTTATCATTGCGATCAACCTTCTGATGAAGAATGAGGAGTAACTCACGATCAGTCATCACCCTGGGTGCAGTAGCTTGAGGATTTTGCTTGACTGAGGTATTTGCGGCTGAGTCATGTGTGGCAGAGTCATCATTGGTGGAGTAGGATGGTGCTTTTGAAACTGTCCATCCAATGGACGAATGCCTTCATCGATCACAAAAGGGCCTTGCCCTTGTCATCATCTGAGGTAAATGTCTGTTTGAGGACTTCAATCGGGGGCAAGTAGCTGCAGTGGTTCAAAGTATCAGCTTTGTAATTGAGTGAAGACCTTGTCCTGATGAATCTCATAATCCAAGGCGCATAAGGCTTCAGCTCAAATGGTGACATAGCAATGTTTGCCAGAGTCCTCATGAAGAAATCATGGAAGTTGACGGGAACGCCATGGATGATGTTGAAAAGCATATTCTTCATGATGCCAACGACTTCTTCATCATTCGAGTTGTGACCTTTGATTGGACTCATTGTCTTCGTCAGAATACGATAGACTGTCCGAGGCACATATAATAATTCCTTGACGAGGAATTTGGTTCTTGGGGCCTGCCTTGGCTTCAAAGGATTCATCAGCACATGAATATAGTGATTTGTAAGTTCTGGTTCGTCATAGATACGTCGTGCACCATCAAGTGGAGGACTAAGTGGTAGGGCAAGAAGAAATACATTTGCTGGTGCATTGTAGTGAGTATTTTCGGTCATCCAATCTAAGACCCATGAGTTCACGTCTTCAGCGTCTCCGGTGATGTGCAGTGTTGCATAAAACTGAAGAATTAGCTCTTCATTCCAGTCACAGATATCAGTGCAGAAATTTAGAAGTCCTGCATCGTGAAGAACACTGAGGACTGGCTCAAAGCTTGGCAGCGACTCCATATCCACATGAGGAAGATGGGCATGATCGAAGATTTTATCCTTGTTGAAGAGCACTGAGGAATAGAAGTTGGCTTGGCTGGCAGTCCAGAAGCGCCTCTTCCTAATGCGAGCATAATCATAAGGATTATATTCAGTGAAGAATACGTGCTCGGCAAAGAAATCTTCAGCCTTGAACTTTTGCTTGGTTGAGAACGGATTCTTTTGCTTGGGCAGAGGGGTGTCGATGAGTTGCATCACCACCTCGTGAATCGTAAGTTCAGGTTCTTGGTCGAGGAATTTCTTGTTCCTCAACAGTGCTTGATCTCGAGGATTAGCAAGAAAGAAGCAGTTTCATCGCACTAGTGGCTGGAATTTCTTCATGCACGTAACCAGTGGGTTGATTTTCTTGAGTCGATTCTTTGTTTGTGCAGGTGGGTGAGGAATCTGTTGGAGAGGGGTGAAGAGAGGAGTATTGGGAAGCCGACTTTCCCAAAAGACATCATTGATAACTGTTGTGGTGCATCCAATATCCACATCTTCATCATCAAAATCCTCAGCACCAGCCTGAGGACTTTCATAGTCCGATGAGGGAATAATCGGGGTTGAAGGGATGGCATCCACTTCAATTTCTTCATCAAGCTGCTCTGATGAAGCAGCAGACTGATGTTCTTCATCGGATCCGATTGGGATCTCATAGTCTTCTCCAAAAGGAACAACTTCCTTTGATGGTATGGAGGAAATTGGAACAACATCAATTGGATTTTCAAATGAGCTGGTCATTGGCTTCATTTTCTTCACAGCCGAAGAATCTGACGCAGCTGATGCTTTCCTTTTCTTCACAGCAGCTCGTTACGCAGCCTTGGTTTTCTTCACATCGTAAGCAGATGGAAGAATTGGAGTTGGAGTTGGCGCAGGAGGAGCTGAGGAATTTGGTTCAGTTTCTTGAGAGCAAGCGATGCGGTTCCTCTGTCTTGAGCAATTTCTTCAGCGCACCACTAGTGGGTGCCACGACAATTTCTTCAAATGGGCCGGAATGGGATCATCAGCCCTGGAATCAACGTTTTCATCAGCAGGCTGAACGTCATCAGCGGTGTTGGCATTTTCTTCAGTAGGCTGAGCTGAGGCTTTAGCCTGAGGAATTTCATGTTGCATTGGGACAACAACATTTGTGAGATTCTTCGTCAGGTTGACGAATCTGACCTTGGTCCTTGCCAATCAGTATAGTATGAATCGAAGTTTTTGCTGATGTTTTGAATTTCAGTCTGGACCTGGAGAAGCTCCTCAGGTGTCATCTTGACAACGTTTTCTTCGAGAACTTCTCCTTCTGTATTGAGCCTTTTGATTTCCCTCGCCTTTTCATACTTCCATTTTTCTTCAGCTATGAAGTGAGTCAACATATGACTTTGTCCAGGTGTCAAATGAAGGTCGAGCAGAGGGGTATTGGGATCATTGTGCCGTAGATCAATAAAGTCGAGGACTTTCTTCGGTCCAATAGCAAAGGGCACAGATGTACCTTTGGCTCTAGCGGCCCTTACTTGACGGTCTCTGCTGATTCCCGCGAGTTCTTCATCAGATGCCTCATCATCAGATGGCACATGGAATGCAACCATTTTCTTCTTTGGGCTAGGCCGAGGACCTCATGCAGCTGTTGCTTTGGTCTTCAGTTGAGTCGGACCAGTTGAAGAAATGGGAGCTGCTGAGGAACTTGCAGAGACGCCTGAGGCAATTGAAAAGCCAGCCGTCCTTTGACATGTAGCCAGGTGCACAGGAACTGAAGGTTTTGACGGAGCTGTTGAGGACTTTGGTGGAGCAGCAGCAGTTTGAGGAATTTGCTTGGAAGGTGCTACTGAGGAACTTGGCCGTGAGGGCGCAGATGATGAAGCACTTGGCTTATGAGCAGGCTTCTTTTGCATTGATTTCCTCGGTTTGACCGAGACCTCTGGCGTAAAGAGCAGCGCAGAATCCTCATTGAATTTCTTCACTGCCTCCTTTGCTTGCTTTGCCAATTTTGCTTGGCGTTTAGCCCATTCATCGTGAAAGTCCTCACCTCGTTTGATGCTTGTGGGATCAGCTATTTGGCCAGGTGCCAAAGGAGCTCTTGGGCATGGAGGATTAAGAGCGAATTTCTTCATGTACTTAGGAGTTACATATCTATATTCCCTCCATTCCCGTGCCCATCTCCGTTCAATCTTCTGAATATGCACCTTGTGTTGATTTTTGCTTTCTTCATCCGGTGTGCGATGAGTCGGCATATATTTCCTCGTGGATTTCAAACGCAGTCATAACCTCGTGTTTCTTTCCTCCCTTACGTGGCTTCTTACCATCTGCCATTTTCTTCAGCTTGAGGAAATTGAACAATTGAGTTCTCTGAAGAAGTGTGCAGTTTTTCTTCGAGGAACGCTGCAAATGAGTTAAGTTGATGAGAACCTAGGGATTCAAAGACGGACATTTGTACTGTGAATGCAGTATAGGTGCGAGGAATTTTGGAGAGGTCATATGCGTTCTCAGAAGGTTTTAAAAAAAACAAGTTTTTGAGGATTTGACCAGATGAGCCTTGAAGAATTTTACTAAGCATTCTTTGTCTTAGGTTCCAGAGTTGTATAGATCGAGGATCCACACAATTGAGGAATCTTGAAGAAAATTATAGCTTAGAGAAACGAGTCAAGAGATTTGAGGTGTTCATATGTGTGAAGATTTGAGGAATAAACACCTTTGAAGAATTTGAAGAAGATTTGAGAAGCAAAGCGAGTAATAAAAGTAACTTTTAATTACCCGAAGTGAAGAACACGATTTAACCGAGAAGAACAGTTGGGAAGTTCGTCTGTTCAGATCTTCCACGCCCTAACTTGGCGGAGGAAGACAGCTACGGCGACGGCGGAGTGAAGATTTCCTTGATCGGGCGCGAGTACATCGGCGACGAGGTCAAGGCAGTGAAGCTTTTCCTCACCGGCGATGATGGAGTAGCGGCGGCGCTAGGGTTTGAGGAGCTCGAGCGGGAGAGAGAGGTCGAGCAGAGTAAAAGAGTGAGGAAGGGGAGAGGGGTATTTATAGACGCGGTGAAAAACGGATCGCTCAAGATTTAGGGACGAACATGCCTGACCATTTACCTTCTCACGACATGTGTCACCCACGTCTTGTGTAGTGGAGATCGTGTCTGATCGTGGGTGAATAAAGTAATGCATCGTTGGATGCGGACGGTTTGAGCGGCAAAACGAAGGTTTGGATAAGATTCGTTTTAAAGTTCCGTTCGCAATTTCTTCAGCTGTCAAGGACACAGTGAAGATTTTGAACGAGTTTCAAAGTAGAACGCACATGAAGAGTTTGTGAATGAATTGGGTTGAGTATAGCATAGAGAGGGACGGGTCCGATCACATTCACTTAGCATAAAAAGCGACTTGAGGAAATAGCCATAAGTGAATGCTGTAGAGGACATAAACCCATATATATATATAGCCAATGAAGAAAGACAACGGAAATAGTGAAGATTTTGCAAAGTTGAAGAATTTGAAAAACTGAAGAATTTCAAAACTGAGGAAAAACTCAAATTGAAGATTTCAACTTTGGTGGTGGCGTGACCCACCGTATAAGAATGATGATTTCAGACACCGCTGTACAATTGTCGTAGGGTTACGAGAGTCAATTTCTTCATTAATTTCTTCACACTTAGAGTGTTATTCTTCATTGATTGAAGAAAACGTTTCTTCATGTGTTGCACATCTAAGTCATCAATTTTGCATAAGTGTTAGGATGTGTGTCCTTTTCAAAGAACATTCGAAGATTCTAAGATATTTAGCTCACACCGCAACTTGCTAAATTTCTTCTCATCCAAGGGCTTAGTGAAGATATCAGCTAGCTGTTCTTCAGTCTTCACGTGCTCGATGGAGATGTCGCCCTTCAACACATGATCACGAAGAAAATGATGACGAATTTGAATGTGCTTTGTCTTCGAGTGCTGAACTGGGTTGTGAGCAATCTTGATGGCACTCTCATTGTCACAATAGAGAGGCACATTCTTCACGTTGATGTCGTAGTCCTTGAGGGTTTGCTTTATCCATAGCAATTGAGCACAACACGAGCCAGCAGCAATGTATTCAGCTTCCGCAGATGAAGCGGTGATACGCAGATTCTGCTTTCTTCGAGGACCAACAGACCAAAGATCGTCCGAGGAAATGACAAGTACCAGATGTTGACTTGCGGTCCACACGATCACCAGCATAGTCGAGTCGTAATATCCAATGAGATCAAAAGTAGAGCCCTTGGGGTACCATAATCCTAGTGTTGGTGTGTGAGCTAGATATCGAAGAATATGCTTCACAGCCTTATGGTGTGATTCCTTCGTGTAGCTTGAAATCGGGCACACATGCAAACACTAAGCATTATATCTGGCCTAGATGCACATAAGTACAATAAGGAACCAATCATGGAGCGGTATACCTTGTGATCAAAGTCAATACCATTTTCATCAAAGGCATAGATGGCCATTTGTGGGCATAGGAATTTTGACACCTTTGCAGTCTTGCATGCCGAATTTCTTCAGGACATCTTTGAGGTATTTCTCCTGAGATATGAATATGCCACTGTGTTGTTGACGAATTTGAATACCTAAGAAGAATTTCAACTCTCCCATCATAGACATTTGATATTCTTCACTCATCATGTAGGAAAATTCATCACTATAGTGTTGGTCAAGTCTGACCAAAGATAATATCATCAACATATATTTGGCACACAAAAAGTTCAACATCATAAGATTTAGTAAAGAGAGTAGGATCGAGTGAACCAGGTGTGAAGCCATTCTTCACGAAGAATTCCTTCAATGTATCATACCACGCCTGAGGGGCTTGCTTGAGGCCATAGAGGGCCTTATTGAGTCTGAAGACTTTGTCAGGATTCTTTGGATCTTCAAAACCTGGGGTTGAGCAACATATACTTCTTCCTCAAGCTTACCATTGAGGAATGCACTTTTCACATCCATTTGATATAAAGTGATATTGTGATGGTTAGCATAGGCGAGTAATATGCGAATAGACTCAAGTCTAGCGAAAGGTGCAAAAGTTTCATCGAAGTCAATTCCTTCAACCTGCGTGTACCCTTGAGCTACTAGTCGTGCCTTATTCCTCACCACAAGGCCATTTTCATCTTGTTTGTTGCGGTAGATCCACTTTGTGCCAATGATATTATGCTTGCGAGGATCTGGACGTTTGACCAGTTCAGCACATTGTTGAGCTCGAATCGATGTAATTCTTCTTGCATAGACTGAATCCACTCCGGCTCCGTAAATGCTTCATCTACCTTAGAGGGCTCTGTGATAGAGACAAAAGCATAGTGCCCACAAAAGTTAGATAAATGTGAAGCTTTTGAGCGTGTGAGAGGACTCCGGCGCTTCAATGTCATCGATGATCTTGTCAACTTGCACTTCTTTTTCAATGCGAGGATGAGCTGGTTGTCGTCGAGGAATTTGATCATTTTCCTCGGCACCATTTTCTTCAAAGCATTATCTTCGGTGCATCATTCGACGTTCTTCACGTCTGAGAATGAATTCTTCAGCAGTTTCTTCAAGAGGGAATGACATCCTCGGTTTCCTTGAACACGATAGAATCCTCGTGTGCTGGTTCATCTAACACAGGAGGTAGGTGCTCTCTTTGCGAGACATTAGTTTCATCGAACCGCACATCTACAGTGTCAACAATCTTGTGAAGAGCGATGTTGAAGACTCTGTAGGTGTGCGAGTCCTTTCCGTAACCAAGCATAAGACCTTCATGTGCTTTCGGTGCAAATTTAGAGTTGTGGTGAGGATCTCTAATCCAGCATTTAGCAATCAAGACTTTGAAATAACTTACATTAGGTTTCTTGTTAGTGAGGAGTTCATAGGCCGTCTTCTTGAAGAATTTGTGAAGATATACTCTGTTGATGATGTGGCACGCATGTCAATTGCTTCAATCCGTAAAGCGACTAGGTGTTTTGTATTCATCAAGCATAGTGCGAGCCATCTCAACAAGAGTTCTGTTCTTGCGCTCCACGATGCCATTTCTTTGAGGAGTATAAGGAGCAGATAACTCATGAGTGATACCAAGTTCATCAAGATAGTTATCAAGACCGGAATTCTTGAACTCAGTTCCATTGTCACTCCCCGATGTGCTTGATCTTCACACCAAAGTTAGTTGAAGCCCTCGAGGAAAATCGTTTGAAGACTTCCTGCACTTGATTTTTGTAAGTAACAATGTGTACCCATGTGTAACGAGAGTAATCATCAACAATAACAAAGCCATATAGTGATGCTTCATTAACGACAAATGAATAATGATTGGGACCAAAGAGGTCCATGTGAAGCAATTCGAAGGACGAGTAGTGGTCATGATAGTCTTATTTGGATGCTTGGCCTTGGTCATTTTTCCAGCTTCACAGGCTCCGCATAGGTGATCCTTGAGGAATTTGACATTCTCAATGCCAATGACATGCTTCTTCTTCGCAAGCGCAGTGCAAATTCCTCATGCCTGCGTGACCAAGTCGTCGATGCCATAGCCAGCCTTGAAGCTTTTGCAAGTAGGCACACGGCTGGTTGTGGTCCTGTAGAGAAGTCAACAATATACAAGTCTCCTCTCCTAAAGCCTTCGAAGACTTTGGAATTGTCAGCTTCCATAATGACAACACAATGATACTTGCCAAAGATAAAAACCATATCAAGATCACAAAGCATTGAGACTGACATGAGGTTATATCCTAAAGACTCAACAAGCATGACTTTGTCCATGTGCATGTCCTTAGAGATAGCAACCTTACCAAGTCCCAATACCTGACTTTTGCCTTTGTCAACAAAGATGATATGCTTCAGATGTGACGGTGATAAGGTAGCATCCATCAATAGATTCTTGTCATCAGTCATGTGATTTGTACATGCACTATCGAGAACCCACTCAGTGGCTTTGGGTTGATCATCCTGCAGATGAATTAGTACAACTTACGATCTCATATACTTCATCAGTGAAGAATATGATATCAAGTTCATCAGATGAATTTCATCAGTCAGTATTCAGATAAGCAGTAGGAGGACGTGTGCAATGAAAGTTCATTTCATCATGATTAGCCTGCGTCCTTTCAGGCATTTTGTCAGGCCCCCAGCAAATTCTTCAGACGTTTAGGCACGTCAGGAGACCTGACCCTGCAGAAGAGATTAGTTCTTATTCTTCACCACCCACATCTGAAGGGGTGGCAAAGAGTTCATCATTCTGCGAGCACCATACGAGAATGGTGGCATAGAGGCCAAACCATTTCGTTTCACATAATAGGGGTTAGGGTAAGCATATGAATAAGCAGAGAAATTCTTCGAGGACTTATGAACATATTGGTTTGAAGAATAATGCACATATTCATAGCCCTTAGCTCTACCTGCGAAACAGAGTTGTTAGCACGATGATAATCATATGAGGACTTTGATCCTTTTGAGGAATTTGATCCACGTGAGGAATTTGGTCCGTATGAGGACTTGGATCCATATGAAGAATTTGGTCCATATGAAGAATTTGATCTGGGGTTCCTATTCTTCCTTTGGTGGTGTCATGAGGACATTCACTGAAGACTTTCAAGGCACTTCTTGGGAACCCAGATTTTCTTCATAGGGGAACCGTTCCTGCGATTAGTGCCAACATATCTAGCAAATACTTCACCATTCTGATTTTTGAACAGTTTATAGTTGGAGTCAAATGACTCATTAGCGAGAATGAGGAAATTCATACGTAAAACCAGATAAGGTAGATGGATCAACTGGAGGTCCCTTTGCAGCAACCCATGAGGTTTTGGGATACCGCTCAGCTTCCAAAACGTTCCATCGCATTGAGTTTCCTCTCAAAGGCAATGCCCTCTTTCCTAGGGTTCCTATTGAGGATCTGCTTTTAAGCACATCACAAAGAGTCTGATGCCCTTTGAGGCTTTTGTACATGCCTATCATGTACAATTCCTTGATCTGCATCGTCGGTGATACTAGCAATGTCCTCGAGATGAGGAATTAGTGATAGCAGAGGCAGGTGAAGAATTTGTAACAGTTGAAGCATTTGAACATTCAGTGAAGAATTAGCAGTTTCACGCTCAATGCACTTTAAGCATGGAGGAACAAATTCTTCCTGAGAAGTGCTGATTTGTTGAGCAAGTAATGAATCGAGCTCCTTCTGAAGATCTTCATAAATCAATCTTAGCTTCTCAAGATATTGCTTTCTTTGAATAAATTCATAAGAAAGTTTCTCATGATCAGATAAGAGAGTGTTATGATGACCTTGAAGGTTGTCAAGCCTAGACTGAAGTCTCTGAAGATATTGATCAGGGCTTGAGTGCGATCCATTTCTTCACCTAACATATCATCACTCTTATCTAGCATGTTTTGAACCTTCTCAAAAGCCCTTTGTTGTTTTATAGCAATCTTAGCAAGTTTAGAGTAGCTGGGCTTGAGATCCTCATCGATTCATTTTCACTAGATTCAGAGGAGGTGAAATTTAGTACCTTAGCACCTTTTGCCATGAAGCAATAGGTGGGGGCGTAGTCATCATCATCCTCATCGGGCTTGTCGGAGTCAGTTTCCTCGGTGTTGAAGATGGACTTGCTAACAAAAGCGATAGCAAGAGCCAGACTAGCCACACCAGATTCGGATTCTTCAAACTCCTCCTCTTCCTCATTTTCCTCGATTCAGCTTCAAAGTCCATTTCCTTGCCAATGAATGCCCGAGCCTTTTGGAGCTGCTCTTCTTGTGAGAAGAAGGTTTTGAGGATTTTGATGATGAAGATTTTGATGATTTCTTTTTCTTCTTCACGTCATCGTAACTGTAATCCTTGTGTTTCTTCTTTCTTAATTCCTTTTCCCACCGAGGACAATCTTGGATATAGTGACCAGGTTTCTTGCATTTGTGACAAAGTCTTCTCTTATAGTCACTAGATGAGGAATCACCGCTTCTTGAGGATTTTCCAAAGCGACCACGTCTTGAGAATTTCTAGAATTTCTTCACGAGCAGTGCTAGCTCTGGCCAAATTCTTCAGGATCTCCTAGGCTACTACCGAGTCTTCACTCGATTCGGACACAGCCTTGGCCTTCGTGGCACGTGTTTTCCATAGCAAGAACCATAGAGATCTCTCTTTTTCAAAGCTGGAACTCGTGAGTATTTAGCCTTCGAGGATATCGGCAGGATCAAGAGACTTGTAGTCAGCTCGTTCTTGTATCATCGGTGCGGAGTATCAAATGAGGAATCAAGCGATCTTAGCAATTTCTTCACCACCTCATGGTCGGTGATGTCAAGGGCACCAGTGCTTGAAGCTCATTTGAGATGTCAGTGAGGCGATTGAAGGTTTGTTGAACATTTTCGTTGTCGAGTCTTTTGAAGCGGTTGAAGAGATTCCGATGAACATCAACTCGAGAGTCACGCTGAGTTGAAACACCTTCATTTACTTTGGACAGCCTGTCCCAGATGAGTTTGGCAGATTCCAAAGCACTCACTCTTCCATATTGACCTTTGCTCAGATGGCCACATATGATATTCTTCGCTTGAGAATCGAGTTGCTTGAATCTCTTCACATCAACATCATTCAGAGAAGGTGTGACTGAGGAAACACCTTTCGTCACAACATACCAGAGATCGTTGTCAATTGCTTCAAGATGCATTCGCATTTTGTTCTTCCAAAGAGGGGTAGTCCGTCCCATCGAAGGTAGGACACCTGCTGAGACCTTGATCATACCTGCGGTCGACATAACTAAAACTCGTGGTTAAACCAAAATCACACGTAACAAGGGAGTACCTTGCTCGATACCAATTGAAAGTGCGTTATATCGACTAGAGGGGGTGAATAGGCAATTTTATGAATTCTTCACCGAGGAATTTGCGGTGAGGAAATTCCTTAGCGAAGAACTACTTGCAGCGGAATAAGTACTCAAGTAAGCATAACAGATTACAAGCATAGTCATCATGATGAAATGAAGACAATCACAGTCTGAAAAGCGTAATCACAGGATAACACAGGATGAAGACAAACAGATCAAGAAATTGAGCTGAGGAAATTGAGAAAGTCTTCAGCAAAGTCTTCAAACACAGATATGAACAAATACTCAACACAGTAATGAGGAAATGAAAGGGTTGAGGAAATAGAACCAGTTAGGTTGGTGAAGACAATGATTTGGTAGACCAGTTCCAACTGCTGTCTCATTTGTACGTCTGGTTGGAGCGGCTGAGTATTTAAACTCGAGGACACAGTCGAACACCCGATCCTTGAGCACGCAGCTCAAGACACCAAGTCCTCACAGTATCCTCCTTGAACTAAGGTCACACAGACCTCGTCCAATCACTCGTGGTAAGTCTTCAAGCGACTTCCAAACCTTCACAAACTTGGTCACTCGGCGATCCACAATTCCTCTTGGATGCTCTGCACCATGACGCCTAACCGTCTGGAAGAAGAACAGTCTTCAAAGGTAACAAGCGTCGGATCCACGCAGGATCAATTTCTTGATGATGCTCAATCACTTTGGGTTTGTTGGGGTTTGGTTTTGGGTTTTCCTCACTTTTGGGTTTTTCCTCACTTGATGATTTTCTCTCAAAGTCCTCGGAGGATGGGTTGCTCTCAAATGACAAGTGTCAAGTTCTCTTGGAGCAGCCAACCAGCTAGTGGTTGTGAGGCGGCTATTTATAGCCTAGGGAGCAGCCCGACATGATAAGACATAAATGCCCTTCAATGATATGAACGTTAGGTGGATAAGATATTTTGGGACAGGTGGCGCAGAAGACAAAGAACGGTCGGAAATTTGACTCTCAAATTCCTCGTGGCTATCATGTTCCTCATCAGTGTAGGCAATTCAGACGGCGAATTCCTAACTCCTCGGTCAGAACAAATTCCTCGGCGACTGTAAGAGCTTCGTCTCTCACATCAAGAAATTGACTGAACTGTATGAGATTTCAAAAGCTTCACTCAAGGGATTGGTAGATGTAGGATTTTGAGTTGAGCATCAAATGGAAATTTTTCCTTAGTATTTCCTCGACCCCTTTAACAAGAGATGGTGTTTCCTATGACTCAAGAAAGAGAAAATGAAAATACGAAAACAAAAGTCTTCACGCTTCATGTTCCTCAAATGAATACCAAGTCTTCAAGGTCACACCAATTTCTTCAATTTCAAAGTCTTCGGAAAGTCTTCAGAATACCAAAGTCTTCAGATGAAGAACATCATTTTTAGGGGTCGACTTTCCTTTGTAAATATCAAACTCCTCATAGACTTATAGACCTGTGTACACTCACAAACGCATTAGTTACTTAACCTATAAGTCTTCAATACACCAAAATCACTAAGGGGCACTAGATGCACTTACAGGGGAATCCGGCTCCGGATTAAGGGTCGGAGCGGGTACTGGTGCGGCCTCCAGGACACTGTTCGGCGGCAGAGCTAGATCGTGCCCATCGAGACAGTGCGGCGCGCTTGGCTGTGGCTCGAATCCGTCGATGATCAAGTCTCCGCGGATATCGGCCGTGTAGTTTAAGCTTCCAAATCTGACCTGATGGCCAGGGGCATAGCTTTCGATCTGCTCCAGATGGCTGCTTAATTGGCCCGCAGCAAAGCCACCGAATCTGAAGATCTGTCCGGGAGAAAAGTCTCACCTGGACCACGTCGTTATTGATGATCGAAGGAGCCATCGGGCCTATCGGTGACGCATACGGAGGAACTCTCAATGAAAGCACCAATGTCGGTGTCAAAACCGGCGGATCTCGGGTAGGGGGTCCCGAACTGTGCGTCTAGGTGGATGGTAACAGGAGACAAGGGACACGATGTTTTTACCTAGGTTTGGGCCCTCTCGGTGGAGGTAATACCCTACTCCTGCTTGATTAATATTGATGATATGGGTAGTACAAGAGTAGATCTACCACGAGATCAAGGAGGCTAAACCCTAGAAGCTAGCCTATGGTATGATTGTTGTTCGATCCACGGACTAAAACCCTCCGGTTTATATAGACACCGGATAGGTTAGGGTTACACAGAGTCGGTTTCAATAGTAGGAGATCTACATATCCGTATCGCCAAGCTTGCCTTCCACGCCAAGGAAAGTCCATCCGGACACGGGACGAAGTCTTCAATCTTGTATCTTCATAGTCTTGGAGTCCGACCGTGATGATAGTTCGGCTATCCGGACACCCCCTAGTCCAGGACTCCCACACTCGTGGCTTTCCCCCTCGCTCCTGTGCTCGTCCGCGCCCGCGCACAGTTCCTCCTTGACCTCCGTCGTCTTCTTCCCCTCTCTCTGGCGCCGTTCGTCGCCGAGCGCCGTGGACAGGTGTCCTCCGGCGGAGCCCGAGCCCTCCTGGCCGCCCGCCTATAAAAGCAGCCACCCGCAGCCTCTTGGAGCACCCACAACCACTCCTACTTCCTCCACGAGCCTGTAGAAGCCACAGCCCGGCCGGGCAGGCCGCGGGCTGCTGTCCCGAAGCCGAGCTCACCGGCGATCCCCTCCGGATTGTTCCTGCAGCTTCGGTCCCTCCCAAGCCAAGGCGACCCCGCCAGGGTCTCCGCCTCTCCTCCGTGAAGCCAACCCATCCCGCTGGAGCCCCTGGAGCCGCCCCAAGCCGCCGTCGTCTTCATCTCCGGCAACCTCCGCCCTCTGCCTCCGCTGGAGAGGTCGATTCCGACGCCGTCTGGTCACCTCTAGCTACGCTATGGGTACGGGCAGGTGCACAAACATCTCCTCCATCGATCCCTCCGTCTCGTTTGACTCCAAGAAGCCTCACCGCCGGCGTGTGCTCTGGCGAAGAGCCGCCTCCCTCTGTTTCCCTCTCCCCTCCCTCTGGCCTGACTAGCAGGGCCCGCTAGTCAGCCACTCGTTACGCGCGTGAAGCGGTATGTGTGGTGGCGCCCCGGGTGTTTACGCTTTCGTCGTCACCCCCTGTCTGTTTATTATGTATTTAAAATTCATTCAAAATCCAGGAAACTTCAAATGACCATAACTTTTTATCTATAAGTCCAAATGCATTGATTCTTTTTGCATTGTGTTCTGTGTCCAAAAATCTAACAGCACCCAAAAGATGGGATTTTTCCTTGCTGTCTAGATTTTCTGGTAATTTTCAGAAGGTTTCTTGATGTTTTCTTTTTGTGGTTTTGATTATTTTCAGAAGAGCCAGCTTGTCTTGAGGATCACCAGGAGCTTTGTGAACCTCATCAGCACTAAGGCAAGCAACAATGACATATTTATGCATTAAAATTAGTTATATAATGAGTATATTCTGTTGGATGTTTGTCATGTTAAAATGCTTGAATTATAGAAAGTTTGAAGTAAATCTTGTTGGTAAGATAAGAAGAACTTAGTTACAAGTAATGAATAAAGGATATGGTCATAGAGTTTAATAATTAGTTTAATTATTATCTTTGCATGATGAAAAATGATGAGATTGCTAGAAATGATTCTGGTGTGTCGGTGTACAAAAGTAGAGGCCCTGCTTTTGACCCCTTTACTTGTGCACGGGCAGTCAGAGCCTCCCGCCGCGACCACACATAACAACGCATGAAAGGGAAGCCGGAGAGAAGCCGAAGCCACAAGGAAAAAAGAGCAACGACAAGGACCAAGTCCACGAAGATTGAATGGGCGAAGCAGGTTTCCCCGGCAAGGACCCTTGCCGGGGCGGCCTCAGCAGCCCCGGCAAGACCCTTGCCGGGCCAGCTCGCCGACACCAGCTGAGCGAGCCACCCTTGAGCCCACCAGCGCCCAACAAATGCGTTGGGGCAGGGCTTGGGAGGCACCTCCATGGTGGCATGCAAATCTTTGTGAAGACATAGAATGATCAAGATCAAATGAGGATAGGAAGGCAACCATCCTCACCGAAGAAACCAACAAGACCCCCGGCAAGATCCTTGCCGGGGAAGCCAGCGCGCCACGACAAGACCCTTGCCGGCCCCCCGGCAAGACCCTTGCCGGCCACCCGGCAAGACCCTCGCCAAGCGCACCAGCAGGGCCACTGCCAGGCCCGCGCTAGCGAAGTCTTCACCGCCGTTCACATGCAGCTGCCGACCCAACCAGCTGGGCAGGCACCTGTGTGGCAACATGCAGCTCTTCGTGGAGGCCCCACCATCGCGCCACCTCAGCTACTTGCCTGCCTACATGGCACTGCATGCACCGCTGGCCAGGGCGCATGTCGAAGCAAGGAGGAGCAGCGACGGACGGGACGGGTTTTGCTCCCGCCCCCAATAAAGCGAAGGGACACCTAAGCCTCGCATTAAATGCGTCTTGTCCTGTAATACGAGCGATAAGCTCGCAACGCTGTAGAACTTTCCACCTCCTGTGTGCCACTGTGGCAGCCCCTTTCGAGTATAAAAGGATGCCCGTGGCGCACACAGAGAGGATTCGGCTCTTTGGAACCTTGCAACACCTAGAGCTAGTTCAAGAGCTCAAGAACACTAATACATCCACCAAAGCAGGATCGTAGGGTTTTACGCATCTTTCCGGCCCGAACCTGGGTAAATCCCCCTTGTGTTGTCTGCTAGTCCCGCTCTCCTCACGATCCCCGCGCTCCGCAACTGCAGAAGGGATTCCAATGATCCCATAGGTGTCGTTTCCCACCGACATGGTGTAAGTGAGGTGTGATCTTAACCAGAGTAGTAGCATAAGTTGATGATGGCTCCGTAGGGTGTGGTTGATTCAGTTATTTGCATGGTTATGTGATGCATGTGTTAAGTGATGCATAGTATGGCATTATGACACCGGTTATTTTCACATTAAGTTGAACCTGATTAATAACTCAACTTGAATATGTTGTTGACCGGGTCATGGTGCCGCTGAAACGAGTCTTTCCCAGTGCAACCACATTTGCCGGTATAGGAAGGCCTTAATGCGTTTCATTGTCGTGCCTCTGGTCGGTGCCTCCATTTAGGGAAGGTTATGGGCGTGCTGTACCCTGGCCCGGTAGGCAAGCATAACCTTGTGAGCCCGTTGTTAAGTTAAGTTTTAGTACCGGGTCCCAGAGTGGATCGTGGCCACGATGGTGGTCGAGGTGTCTGGAGGTAGACACAGGGCCACCCAGGACTAGCCCGATGGGGACTTAGTCGGAATGGCCGGGAGAGGGTCATGACAATGAAATGGTTTCGTTGGAATGCCGTTGGTCCACCCGAATGGGAGTGCGTGGTCATGGGTTCCGTAGTGTGGGTACAGTGTACTAACCTCTGCAGAGTGTTTTTAATCTATTGATAGCCGAGTCCACGGTTACGGACACGCTCGAAAGTAGGGTACACCATGGGTCAACACTTAATAAAATATGCACACTAAGTTTGTACTGAGGATGGCAGTGAGGCCATCGTGTTGAGTCTGGCCATGAGTTGATCGGGTTGTGATCGCCGTAACGATCACGGGCCATGAGTTGGTCGGGTTGTGATCGCCGTAAGGATCACGGGCCATGAGTTGGTCGGGTTGTGATCGCCGTAAGGATCACGAGTGTGTTTTAGAAATTATCATGTTTATGGTCTAGAAATGATCACGTCCGGTAAGCAAGTCTGGGGAACGAGTACCAGTTGAGCATAGTCACAGCATGTTGGATATATGGTTGCATTGTTGCTTAAATGGTTAAATATCATGATATTGTTTGTCATTATGTTTATGCTTATTGTGAGCTTGCAAGTACATTCAATGTACTGACCTGGCGTGTCATGCCAGATTTCAGGAAAGTCTCGTTGGGAAGGAGTGCTATCCGAGTCTAGACCGTGTCCACATCGGTGTCCCTGTGCTATGGAGTCCCGCTACAACGTTGTTCCGCTGCCGAGTAGTTGTCATGATCAAGCCCCCTTTATGTTCACTAAATAATGTAAATATTGTTCAGCCGCACTGTGTGTGCCGCTTGGCCTCGCTAACTGTTGTAATATAAACTATGCTCCGCTAGCATGAATAAAGCGGTTGTTTTTCTGTACCATGTTGCTGTGTGTTGCCAGAAGACAAGGTCTCTGGGCTTGCAACGCAAGGTAAACCGGTCGCTCTGAGCCGGGGTGCCACAACGCTTGGTATCAGAGGCGCGCTGACTGTAGGCTATGCTAGACTAAGCCGAGTTAACTGGACGTTAGATATGAGTTGTAGCTGAGTGCCGGTAATAATTGTAGCTGGTTGTTGCATTACATGCACTGATTTTATTTTTATGCTAACTTGCATATGGTTGTGAGTGTTGATGGCTCCAGTGCTGTATCCGTGCCAGTTGCAGCTAATGCTGTACACGTCGCCGCATCTCCTTCGTAACGTGTGGCGTTGGCTGTACCCTCACGGAGACGATCCATCCTATCGTGTGTACCGGGAGCGCCTAGCTGACTCAGTGTATGAGTATCACTCCATGGCTATTCTGCACGCCAGTTCTGATTCTAGCTCTTACACTCGTACCTCTCGAAGCGGCTATGCTTTTACCGCTTCTCAGGCTCTCTAGTTTGCTGCATTCGAGGTACTTGTTGAGCTTCTCTACAACGAGGTCCGGATGCAGAACCACCCAGGTTTCCATTACTATCCTTCTCTCCACGATAATGGTCGTGTTTGTTTCCCTGTCATTGATCCGGAGTCTGATAGTGTAGCTAGCCACCTTTCTCGCTACATCATTGCTAGCTATCTTCTGATCTGCGAGCTGGCTCGTGAGATGAGTCGTGCCCGTACTGCTTTAGCCTCTACTTTAGTCTCTGCTCGCTCAGCCACTACTCCACCATCTGTAGGATTTACTCCCAACGTTCCTGCCAGTTCTAGATCCCCTGTTTCCCCGGTTACTCCTCCGAGTAGCTCGGGCACTACGACTGTGAGTCCACTTAGTGCTCCTGCTGAGTGGGTTTCACTCCTCGCCACTCCTGTAGCCCCGATGATCCACCATCCACCTGCCCCGAGGGAGAGCCCTCGAGGCAGTGTCGTCGTGTCACTTTTAACCCGGAGGTCTCCGTTAACCCCGGTAGTTCTGGTCCGAGTCCTCTTCAGGAGAGGACCCCGCAGCACCAGCAGAGTAGTAGAGCTTTCGAGTATTCGCAGTCGTCGGGATGGAGTATGGATGTAGTCGTACGAGTCATGATGTTTCGTTTCATGTATGAGGGTAATTGGACCTGGCATGTTGTTATCTTTCATGTATGAGTCTATGTATGATTATGTTGGAATTTATTTTATTCACCGTATTTTCTTTGCCTTTTCGGTTTCACTTGGATTTTTGTTGCTGGCTTCTCCCCAGTTTCTGTTGAATGCTTCTCATCTCGGTTGCGTTGACTTGGGAAAAATCATATTCGGATGACGTGGGGAGGCTGCAGTAGCAATGTTCGCGAGGGTTCTCCTGTTCGGCGTTCCGCACGACAGGCAGGACAATCACCCGAGCCATACATTCCACCACCGCCTCCACCGCCAAATCCGCCCTCCACCGAGCAAATTATGCGTATGTTCGAGGAACGACGAAATAATGATCTGATGGGAATATTCAGAAGTATTCAAGCAATGGTTGGACAGTATGGAAATCAGCCCGTCCCTCACTCCAAGTTATCTGATATTCAAAGGACTAAGCCTCCCAGTTTCAGTCAGGCCATTGATCCCTTGGATGCAGATGATTGGCTGAGAACTATGGAAAAGAAGCTTGAGGTTGCTCGAACTGATGAAGAGGAGAAGGTTCCGTTTGTAACACATTATCTAGAAGGCGCTGCTGCTATATGGTGGGAAAATGAGAAAGCCATAAGGACAACGAATGAAGAAATTACCTGGTCAAGATTCAAGGAGCAATTCTGGAAATATCACATCCCTACGAGAATTATGAAGACTAAGCAGCGTGAATTTCTTGCACTCCTCTAAGGAAGTCAGTCAGTGGGAGAATATTTGCAGAAATTCAATCACCTGTCACGTTACTCTCAATATGACGTGGCCACTGAAGAAAGGAAGATGGACATATTTCTTGGTGGAATAAGCCCGCAACTTCGCTGTGCTCTCAGTGTGTTCGATTTCCCAGATTTCCAAACCCTGGTGAACAAGGCTTTCATTGCTGAGAGGGAACACAAGCTTGTATCAGATAATAAGTCTGCCCATAATGATCACAAGCGCAAGTTTGAGCCCAAAAAGGAAATGCAACCAGTGCAGAAGGTTCGTACCTGGCAGCCAACTCAGGTAGCATACTAGCCTAATTGGCCACAAAATGTTAACAAGGCCACCACCCAAGTCAAGAATGACGTTCTCAACCCAGTTCTGGAGAATCGCCTGCGCAACAATTCCTGTTACAGTTGTGGACAAACCGGACACTATGCCAAACAGTGTCCCAAGAACAACCGGACCAATGCTACGTTCAAGCCACAAATCCATTATTTGGAGGCAGGTCGAAGTCAGCATGATGTCACGGGATACGTTCATCACATTTCCACCGATGAATCCCAAGAAAATCCCGAAGTCGTCATTGGTATGTTCCCTATTAATAACATACCTGCAGTAATTTTATTTGACTCTGGGCTTCCCACTCTTTTATTTCTCAGAGTTTTGTTGCCCAAAACAAATTTCCTTGTTCGCTTTTGGGCAAGAATATGCTGGTACAAACCCCGGGATCTCTTATCAGAAGCAATCTAGTCTGCCGCAATCTGGAAGTCAGTATCAACGGAATCCGTTTTCCAATGTCTTTGATACTTATTGAGTCTGATAAGTTGAATGTTATCTTGGGTATGAATTGGCTGACTCAGTACCAAGTGTGCATAAATTGTGCGACCCGAGAAGTCAACTTGACCGGCCAAGATGGACAAACTACAAAGTTAATTGCTCATAGGAGCATACCCTCCAAGGAAATGGTTTTTACAGCAATAGCTGAAATGGAATTAATTCCGGTGGTCAGTGAGTTTTCTGATGTATTCCCAGAAGAACTGCCAGGCATGCCACCTGATCGAGAGCTTGAGTTTGCAATAGAACTTGTGCCCGGAACCACACCAATACACAAGAAATATTATCGAATGCCGTCATCCGAATTAGTGGAGCTAAAGAAACAGCTTGATGAAATGCTCCAAAAAGGGTATATTCGCCCCAGTTCCTCACCATGGGTTTCACCTGCTATTTTTGTGGACAAGAAACATGGCAGCCTCCGTATGTGTGTGGACTACTGACAGTTGAATGATGTCACGATCAAAAAAAAATACCCTCTGCCAAGAATTGATGATTTGTTTGATCAGCTCAGTGGAGCCAAGGTGTTCTCAAAGATTGATTTGCCGACTGGATACTATCAGCTCAAAATTAAAAAGGAGGATATTCCCAAGACCGCATTCGCCACTCGCTACGGTCTCTATGAATATACAGTCATGTCCTTCGGCCTCACCAAAGCCCCCGCCTTCTTCATGCACATGATGAATAAAGTATTCATGGATTTCCTCGATAAGTTCGTGGTCGTCTTCATCGATGATATACTCATTTACTCAAGAAGTGAAGAAGAGCATAAGGAACACCTCCGAGCAGTGTTACAACGACTCCGTGAGCACCAGTTATATGCCAAATTCAGTAAATGCGAGTTTTGGCTCAAGCAAGTTGGATTCCTCGGGCATGTGCTATCCGCTGAAGGTATAGCTGTGGACCCAAGCAAGGTAAAAGACGTGCTCGATGGGTTGACACCTGCCACCATATCCCTGATCCGGAGTTTTCTTGGATTAGCCGGATACTACCGCCACTTCATTGAAGGGTTTTCCAAGATTGCTAAACCCATGACAAAGCTGCTCAAAAAGGATAAGAAGTTTGAATGGACTACGGACTATAAGAAAAGTTTCACCGAGTTGAAGAAACGCTTGACAACTGCGCCAGTATTAACACTTCCAGATATCTACCGCAGTTTTGACGTATACTGCGACGCTTCTCGACAAGGACTAGGATGCGTACTTATGCAAGATGGCAAGGTAGTAGCTTACCCCATGAAGGATATTACACCACTCATGATTTGGAAATGGCCGCGGTAGTTCATGCTTTAAAAATGTGGTGACACTACCTCATCGGAAAAAGGTGCCAAATATTTACCGATCACAAAAGCCTCAAGTATATATTTACTCAGCCGGATTTAAATCTCCGTCAATGAAGATGGCTTGAGTTGGTCAAGGATTATGATCTTGGAATAAATTACCATCCGGGTAAGGCCAACGTGGTTGCCGATGCACTCAGTCGAAAGCCCGCCAGTTTAAATGTCATGTTGGAATCTTTGCCTTACAAACTTAAAGAAGAGATTGCTCAGCTCAACCTGGTCATAGTTGAGGCGGGCCTTGCCAATATTCTGAAGGTTACCCCTACTATTGAGGAAGAAATCCACAAAGCCCAGTCAGGCGATGCCGATCTGCAGAAACGTATCAAGTTTTCCGATTTCTCGAAGGATCAGTGCGGTACCGTCCGATTCAGGGGAAGGATTTGTGTGCCGAATCAAGCGGATCTGAAACAGAAAATTTTATCAGAAGCCCACGAATCCTCGTATTCAATCCACCCTGGAGGTATGAAAATGTATGAAGACCTTCGACAAATATTCTGGTGGGATGGAATGAAGAAAGACATTGCTTATTTCATGGCCTGTTGCGACATATGCAACAAAGTAAAGGCGGAACATCAGAAACCAGCCGGACTTCTCCAACCGCTGCCAATATCACAATGGAAATGGGACGATGTCTGTATGGATTTCATCACAGGACTACCTAAGACCCGGCAGGGCAATAATGCAATTTGGGTCATAGTGGATACATTAACCAAGGTGGCCCACTTCCTCGCAATCAAAACCTCATACCGAGTAGATGAGCTTGCACGACTGTATGTATCCAGAATAGTCAGTTTGCATGGAGTTCCCCGAACCATCACTTCTGACCGAGGTTCGCTTTTCACCTCCGCTTTTTGGTCCCGTCTCCATCAGGCCCTCGGAACGGAATTGAAATACAGTACCGCTTATCATCCTCAGACGGATGGGCAGATAGAAAGGGTAAATCAGATACTCGAAGATATGCTCCGAGCCTGTGTTTTGGCCCAAGGACCACAACGGGAAGATTGCTTGCCGTACGCCGAGTTCTCGTATAACAATGGCTGATGTCACCATATGAAGCTTTGTATGACCGTAAGTGTCGCACTCCATTAAATTGATCTCAAACCGGAGATTGCCGTATTTTCGGAATGGATCTCATGTTGGAAGCCGAGAAGCAAGTCAAGTAGATCTGAGACAGGTTGCAATTGGCCAAATCACGACAGAAAAGTTATTACGATGCAAAGCACCGACAGATCAGCTTTGAACCCGGAGAACATGTCTACCTTCGAGTCACGCCTATGAAAGGAATCAAGAGGTTTCAAACCCATGGAAAATTGGCACCCAGGTTTGTTGGTCCATTTCCCATTATGACACGAGTAGGTGCTGTGGCATATCAGTTGGAGTTGCCCCCAGAGCTGTCAGACGTGCACAACGTGTTCCACGTTTCACAATTGTGACGGTGCATATCACTGCCCGAGAAAAAGACCGATTTGACAGAGATAGAGCTGGCAAAGGACTTGACCTATGAAGAGAGGCCAGTGAAATTTTTGGATCAAATGGAAAGGGTCACTCGCAGTAAATCACGAAAGTTTTACAAGGTCCAATGGATGCATCATACCGAGTCAGAATCAACCTGGGAATCAGAAGAATTTCTAAGGGCATGTTATCCAGAATGGTTTTCCCAAGCAACCGAATCTTAAGGACGAGATTCATTCTAAGTGGGGGAGGTTTGTGACAGCCTGGTTTTTGCCCTCTTTTCTTTGCTTGATTTTTAGTTGAGTTGGTTTTGAATTTGGAGTTTTGAATCATTTCATTTGGACTTAACCACTTGGGTACCCCTTGATTTTCACCCAAGTGTTCCCTCTCCTCCTCGCAACCATCATTTCACCCCTGTTCCAGCCCAAAAATATTGTTTGGAATACTTTTCTTAAATGAAAAATATTCATTTTGACCTCCAAAACCCTAGCTAACCCTTTGAGCTCCAAAGCAACCCTAATGGTCTTGCCCCAAAAATCCTGAGAAAAATCCCAATTATTCTTTGGACCCTAGGGCACCTTTCTGAGCAAAAATATTTCACCATCCTTTGAAATATTTTGGCTAAAGAAAATAAAGTCATTTCTAGACAGAAATGGTAGTTTCTACAACAACTACCTTTTTACTAGCTCCATTGTAGCTGGTTCTTCCTGTGCCTATTTACCTTAGTAAGTGTTAGTAAAACCCCAAAGCTCAGCCCTTCACTCCCAGTGGTTTGACCACAGTAACTCTCCAAAGTTACTGTCCAGTAACTTGTCAGCAGCACAAATTTATTTCTACTGCACCTGGATCCTAGCTAAACCATGGTAACAACTCAGTTTACTAATGACAACACGCCAGACATCTTTGTTAGTGCGTAGGTGGCCTGATGTCACGGTTCACGCGGTGACCGCATTCGTCCGAGCGTGCTGGCATCCAATAGGCGCGCTTTGTTGAGCGCGTGCTCCCTGCCCAGCCGGCCAAAACATGCCACACCTCGCCACCATCCTCGTCTCCACCTCCATAACTCCCCCCTGGCGCTCGCCGACGATGGAGCTCGCCGCAGAGAGCACGGGCACGGTCCGGCCAACGGCATTGTGCACGGCGCATTGTGCTCGTCGCTTTCCCGCTCGCTCCTGTGCTCGTCCGCGCCCGCGCACAGTTCTTGCGTGACCTCCGTCATTTTCTCCCCCTCTCTCTGGCGCCATTCGTCGCCGGGCGCCATGGACAGGTGTCCTCCAGCGAAGCCTGAGCCCTCCTCGCCACCTGCCTATAAAAGCAGCCACCCGCAGCCTCTTGGAGCACCCACAGCCACTCCTACTTCCTCCACGAGCTAGTAGAAGCCGCAGCCCGGCCGGGCAGGCCGCGGGCTGCCGTCCCGAAGCCGATCTCGCCGGTGATCCCCTCCGGATCGTTCCCGCAGCTCCGGTCCCTCCCAAGCCAAGGCGATCCCTCCAGGGCCTCCGCCTCTCCTCCGTGAAGCCAACCCACCCCACTGGAGCCCCTGGAGTCACCCCAAGTCGGCGTCGTCTTCATCTCCGGCAACCTCCGCCCTCTGCCTCCGCTGGAGAGGTCGATTCCGACACCGTCCGGTCACCTCTAGCTATGCTACGGGTACGGGCAGGTGCGCAAACATCTCCTCCGTCGATCCCTCCCTCTCGTTTCACTCCAAGAAGCCTCACCACCGGCGTGTGCTCCGGCAAAGTGCCGCCTCCCTCTGTTTCTCTCTCCCCTCCCTCTGGCCTGACTAGCGGGGCCCGCTAGTCAGCCACTCATAACGGGCGCGAAGCGGTATGAGTGGTGGCGCCCCGGGTGTTTACGCTTTCGACATCATCCCCTGTTTGTTTATTATATATTTCAAATTCATTCAAAATCTAGGAAACTTCAAATGGCCATAACTTTTTATCTATAAGTCCAAATGCATTGATTCTTTTTGCATTGTGTTCTGTGTCCAAAAATCTAACAACACCCAAAAGATGGTATTTTTCCTTGCTGCCTAGGTTTTCTGGTAATTTTCAGAAGGTTTCTTGATGTTTTCTTTTTGTGGTTCTGATTATTTTTAGAAGAGCCAGCTTGTCTTGAGGATCACCAGGAGCTTTGTGAACCTCATCAGCACTAAGGCAAGCCACAATGACATATTTGTGATTTTCTTACTTGAACTTATGAATATTTATGCATTTAAAATTAGTTATATAATGAGTATATTCTGTTGGATGTTTGTCATGTTAAAATGCTTGAATTACAGAAAGTTTGAAGTAAATCTTGTTGGTAAGATAAGAAGAACTTAGTTACAAGTAATGAATAAAGGATATGGTCATAGAGTTTAATAATTAGTTTAATTATTATCTTTGCATGATGAAAAATGATGAGATTGCTAGAAATGATTCTGGTGTAAGTGAAGTGTGATCTTGACCAGAGTAGTAGCATAAGTTGATGATGGCTCCGTAGGAGAGTGGTTTATTCAGTTATTTGCATGGTTATGTGATGCATGTGTTAAGTGATGCATAGTATGGCATTATGACACCGGTTATTTTCACATTAAGCTGAACCTGATTAATAACTCAACTTGAATATGTTGTTGACCAGTTCATGGTGCCGCTGAAACGAGTCTTTCCCAGTGCAACCACATTTGCCGGTATGGGACGGCCTTAATGTGTTTCATTTTCGTGCCTCTGGTCGGTGCCTCCATTTAGGGAAGGTTATGGGCGTGCTGTACCCTGGCCCGGTAGGCAAGCATAACCTTGTGATCCCATTGAGTAAGTTAAGTTTTGGTACCAGGTCCCAGAGTGGATCGTGGCCACGATGGTGGTCGAGGTGTTTGGAGGTAGACACGGGGCCACCCAGGACTAGCCCGATGGGGAACGAGTCAGAATGGCCGGGAGAGGGTCATGACAATGAAATGGTTTCGTCGGAACGCCGTTGGTCCACCCGAATGGGAGTGCGAGGCCATGGGTTCCGTAGTGTGGGTACAGTGTACTAACCTCTGCAGAGTGTTTTTAATCTATCGATAGCCGAGTCCATGGTTACAGACACGCTCGAAAGTAGGGTACACCATGGGTCAACACTTAATAAAATATGCACACTAAGTTGTACTGAGGATGGTAGTGAGGCCATCGTGTTGAGTCTGGCCATGAGTTGGTCGGGTTGTGATCGCCGTAAGGAGCACGGGCCATGAGTTGGTCAGGTTGTGATCGCCGTAAGGATCACGGGCCATGAGTTGGTAGGGTTGTGATCGCCGTAAGGATCACGAGTGTGTTTTAGAAATTATCGTGTTTGTGGTCTGGAAATGATCCCGTCCGGTAAGCAAGTCTGGGGAACGAGTACCAGTTGAGCATAGTCACAACATGTTGGATATATGGTTGCATTGTTGCTTAAATGGTTAAATATCATGATATTGTTTGTCATTATGTTTATGCTTATTGTGAGCTTGCAAGTACATTCAATGTACTGACCTGGCGTGTCATGCCAGATTTCAGGAAAGTCTCGTTGGGAAGGAGTGCTATCCGAGTCTAGACCGTGTCCACATCGGTGTCCCTGTGCTATAGAGTCCCGCTACGACGTTGTTCCGCTGCCGAGTAGTTGTCATGATCGAGGCCCCCTTTATGTTCACTAAATAATGTACATATTGTTCAGCCGCACCGTGTGTGCTGCTTGGCCTCACTAACTGTTGTAATATAAACTATGCTCTGCTAGCATGAATAAAGCGGTTGTTTTTTCTGTACCATGTTGTTGTGTGTTGCCAGAAGACAAGGTCTCTGGGCTGGCAACGCAAGGTAAACCGGTCGCTCTGAGCCGGGGTGCCACATTGGGTGTTAATCACATAATGATGTGAACTAGATTATTGACTCTATTAAACCCTTTGGTTGTTGGTCACATGAGATGTGAACTATGGGTGATAATCACATACAGATGTGAATATTGGTGTTAAATCACATGATGATGTGAACTAGATTATTAACTCTAGTGCAAGTGGGAGACTGAAGAAATATGCCCTAGAGGCAATAATAAAGTTATTATTTATTTCCTTATTTCATGATAAATGTTTCTTATTCATGCTAGAATTGTATTAACCGGAAATATAATACATGTGTGAATACATAGACAAACATAGTGTCACTAGTATGCCTCTACTTCACTAGCTCATTGATCAAAGATGGCTGAGTTTCCTAACCATGGATATGAGTTATCATTTGATCAGTGGGATCACATCATTAGAAGAATGATGTGATTGACTTGACCCATTTTGTTAGCTTAGCACTTGATCGTTTAGTATGTTGCTATTACTTTCTTAATGACTTGTACATGTTCCTATGACTATGAGATTATGTAACTCCCGCTTACCGGAGGAACACTTTGTGTGCTACCAAACATCACAACGTAACTGGGTGATTATAAAGGTGCTCTACAGGTGTCTCCGAAGGTACTTGTTGAGTTGACGTATTTCGAGATTAGGATTTGTCACTCCGATTGTCGGAGAGGTATCTCTTGGCCCTCTCGGTGATGCACATCACTATAAGCCTTGCAAGCAATGTAGCTAATGAGTTAGTTACGGGATGATGCATTACGTAACGAGTAAAGAGACTTGTCGGTAACGAGATTGAACTAGGTATTGAGATACCGAAGATCGAATCTCGGGCAAGTAACATACCGATGACAAAGGGAACAACGTATGTTGTTATGCGGTTTGACCGACAAAGATCTTCGTACAATATGTGGGAGCCAATATGAGCATCTAGGTTCCGCTATTGGTTATTGACCGGAGACGTGCCTCGGTCATGTCTACATAGTTCTCGAATCCGTAGGGTCCACATTCTTAAAGTTCGATGACGGTTATATTATGAGTTTATGTGTTTTGATGTATCGAAGGTAGTTCGAAGTCTCGGATGTGATCACAGACATGACGAGGACTCTTGAAATGGTCGAGACATAAAGATCGATATATTGGACGACTATAGTTGGACACCGGAATGGTTCCGGGTGAGATCAGGATAATATCGGAGCACCGGGAGGTTATCGGAACCCCCCGGGAGGTATATGGGCCTTAATGGGCTTTAGTGGAAAGGAGGGGAAAGGAGTAAGGGAGGGGGCGCCCCCCCAAGCACATTCCAAATTGGGAGGGGGGCCGCCCCCCCCTTTCCTTCCTCCGTCCTTCCTCTTCCTTCCCTCTCCCTCTCCAAATAGGAAAAGGAGGAGTCTTACTCCCGGTGGGAGTAGGACTCCCCCCTTGGGCGCGCCTCCTCTTGGCCGGCCCTCTCCTCCCTTCCTTTATATACGGAAGAGGGGGGCACCCCATAGACACAACAATTGATCCCTTGGATCTCTTAGCCGTGTGCGGTGCCCCCCTCCACCATAATCCACCTCAATAATATCGCAGCGGTGCTTAGACGAAGCCCTGCGTCGGTAGAACATCATCATCGTCACCACGCCGTCGTGCTGACGGAACTCTCCCTCAAAGCTCGGCTGGATCGGAGTTCGAGGGACGTCATCGAGTTGAACGTGTGCTGAACTCGAAGGTGCCGTGCGTTCGGTACTTGATTGGTCGGATCGTGAAGATGTACGACTACATCAACCGCGTTGTGCTAACTCTTCCGCTTTCAGTCTACGAGGGTACGTGGATACACTCTCCCCTCTCGTTGCTATGCATCAGCATGATCTTGCGTGTGCGTAGGATTTTTTTTGAAATTACTACGTTCCCCAACAATATCCGCATAACTCAACGCTATCCTCCGGCTTAACATATTGCTTATTTATAGTTCTCCCCTCTGATTCAATGCCCGGCTTAACAACATAATCTTAAACCAGCAATATTTTCTTTTGAGACCTTCATCATCAACAATGACTAATACCTTCACTTCATGCAGCTGGGTAGCATCCCGGATTACTGAGGAAGACTTGAACAATTTTGTTCAGACATGCATCTTAGCCAAAAAAGATAGCATCCCGGGTATTGAACCAGAGAAGCAGTCGACAGAAACTTCCCTCCATGCCACTGAGGCCACTGTTGATGAGCCGTCATTGGAAGAGCACAAAGTCACCTTAGATAATATGGATGTTGACCTAGCCACCACCAAGCCGCCAAGTCCCATCAAGCCTACTGAAGCCAAGGCTGATGATGTTATCATCACTGGGCTTGGTTATACAACACCAGGCAACCCCACTATCTTGTCAAAGCATAGTGCCAAAGAATAAATATCTGTTGCTGACAAATGCAAGTGGCCAGTGAATTTAGAGAGCTATGCCCAATATAGCGCTCAAGAGATCCACTCTGGATATTTGAACCTCTGCACACAAGCCGCGACTTTGAAGCCGGCTTAGTTAATCTAATGAAGGAGCTCTTTGAGGTAAACACTCCGGACTTCTTCATATAAATATACCTCTATCAGCCGCCAAGTCTACTGGATATGACATAATTGAATGTACTGTAGACTTTAGATAGCCTTGCAGATCAAAACAAGTAGCCCCCAAGGGCCGGCTTAAACTGTCAAGATAAGCCGGGACTTCAAATAGTAGTCAGCAACTTTGCATCTGTAGCCCCTAAGGGCTGGCTTAAACTGTCAGGATAAGCCGGAACTTTTAATAGTAGTGAACAACTTTGCACCTGTAGCCCCCAAGGGCCGGCTTAAACTGTCAAGATAAGACGGAACTTCGAATAGTAGTGAACAACTTTGCACCTGTAGCCCCCAAGGTCCGGCTTAATCATCATGGATAAGCCGGGACTTATCACCAAAATTGTCACTAAAATCCAAATACGTATCCCCATGAGCCGGCTATAGTCGTAGTAGTATAACCGGGTCATCATAAAATTGTCTTCAAAAAAGAGCAATGTGCATTAGCCCCCAAGTGCCAAGTGAAATACTTGTGTTGTGCTTGGGACTTTTAAATAAGATGATTGTAACATCGCCTGTTGTTTGCATACTGCAGGCTGAGCTCAATGTGAAAGAATCCCAAATCGCCGATCTTCAAGAAAATATCAAGTCCCAACAATCCGAAACTTCCAAGGCCAAAGTAAATTGACGATCGCCTTGGCAGAGATGGAGAAGTTGAAAAAGGTCTTCAAGGCTGACCAGGCAGATTGGGAGACTGAAAAGACGGCTCTGTTGAAAAGAGCTGAAGAAGCAGAAGCGGCCCTTAAGCCGGTGGCTGAAGAGCTTTCCGGCTCAAAACATCAAATTAATACCATGACAACCGCAATCTTCGGTAAGTAACATTATCTCAATATGTTACCATCAATGCATTGGAATAATCATTCATCTGGCTTATCGATGTATTTGGTAATGCATGTTCCAGAATCGCCCATCTTGGCTCAGACATGCGCATGAAGCTGAAAGCCGCCTATACTCTTATAGAGCAACTGTACACTAGCGCGCAACAAGCTATCTCTGCTGCTTTGCATAAAAAACAACCACCAACCCTCATCAAAGACACGCTGGAAAAGCTATATGTGCTGCCTCAAAGGCTTGAGGATATGAAGCGATCAGCCGCTAGAGCCGGTGCAATCACTATGCTAACCCAGGCAAAGGCGTGGCAAGCTGATCTTGACCCAGAAGACTTGGCCAATGGCTGCCCCAGTGTAAAGGAGGACGGGTCTCCCTTCAGTGCTGAGGACTTTGCTGCAATAGCAAGAGAAATGCGCCCTTTAGCAAGAAAACTGGCTGAAGATACCGACCCGTCCCATTATCAGGCAGTTTATGATGCTGACAACAAGAAGGTTAAAGCGCCGGTTCATGAATCACAGGACCTTATTCCTCCAATTCGTAAGTACACTTTTGCCCCTGATATTGACCCGTCAACACTTATTGATGACGAAGTTGTGTTCAAAGCTTTGATTGGTTTAAATTGGGCCACCTCTGACTTCCAGCCAACGGGTGAAGAGGAAGGAGATGAACCGGTGCAACATGACCCGGAGTCCTCTACCCGCCAAGGTCAAGATCATTAATCCAAGGGGCGGCTTAGCATCTGCCACTTGAGATACTTTATGCATCAAAACACTTATTCTTTTGGGCCATCCGATGCCTTGTAATAGGCTAGCTTGAAAACAATGATCTGCCATGCCATCGCGCATGTTGATTTGCATAACACTTATGAGCCGTTTGATCTTATTTGACGATCCACTGTATATGCTCATAATCATTGTCAACTTTGCCGATCATGTTGTCATAAACCCTGCATACAAACAAAGAAGAAGTGCCTTAGCAGTTTACCCCAAGGCGGGTCATGATACCCCATATAAAATCCACTGGCGACTGCATTGTCCGTAACCAGGGCCGATTTATCAAAACCTCATATAATCACAACAAAGTAAATATCATACCTGTGATACTTATGCATATTGCCGGCTTACAACGCCCTAGACAACAAAGGGTAACATCCCAAAAACTCAGAGCACAGCGCTCTGTGCAATTTATTCATACTGCTGGCTTACAACGCCATAGACAGCAAAGGGTAACATCCCAAAAACTTAAGAGTACAGAACTCCAAGCATATAGTCATCACACACTGGCGACTTAACGTCCAAAGCCAGGCCGGGTTAGCAAAACACCGGATATTTTCAAATATGAATCATAAATATTAAGGCAACATGGCCCTAATCAACTTTCAACCATATATCAATATGGTACAAATGGATATTGCAAAAAAGATGCAAAGTCAATATAAACCAGAAAAACAAGGCATTCAAAGGCTGCCAAGCCTCAATATCAAATGCTATTCAAGGGCCACACAACCACTGAGTTATACCTTAATTCAAACCTGTAAGTCGGGCCTCACATGACCAATCACCGTTTTAACTTTTGACAAGTTCAGGGTCTTTATAAGATTGACTACCAAGAGTACGGCGAGTCATTCCAGGATTACCTGGTCGGCGTGGCAAGCATACAAAGGCAGGATAACCTAGATTTTTGGTGAATACACCTGGCTTCCAAGCCTATTAATTACAAGGGTCAACAAAGCTCTATTCATTTAACAAGGAGCCCCCAAGTAGTATTTTGATCTAGGCGTACAAGTCGGACTACTAGGGTAGTCACAGCTATGCTCAATGAGAAGGAAGCCCCCAAGTATTATGCAATCAAGGTGTACAAGCCGGATCAAAAGGGTAGTCATAGCTATGCTCAATGAGCAGGAAGCCCCCAAGTGACCTTATGAAGTGACAATAAAGACCCAGATTCTCAGAAATGAAACGACATAGGCCCTGAATCATCAGGGATGCCGGCTTTATTATACTAATCATAATATATACATTGGTAAAAGTATGTACATCACAAGAGCTGGTGGCTCAGGTGTAATAAGGCCGAAGATGAGCAATATTCCACGGCCGGCGGGTCTCTTCCTCCGACGTGTGTGAGTCCTTGTGGTCTCGAACATCGATAAGGTAGTATGGCCCATTGTTCAGATTTTTGCTGACTACAAAAGGCCCTTCCCAAGGTGAGGATAACTTGTGCATGTCAGTGTGATCCTGGATGAGCTGGAGCACCAAGTCTCCTTCTTGAAAGGTCCTGGTTTTAACCCGGCGGCTGTGATAACGACGTAGATCTTGCTGGTAAATCACAGAACGAGCCGCCGCAAGGTCACGCTCCTCATCCAAAAGGTCAATAGAATCCTGACGTGGTTTCTCATTATCAGCTTCAACATAAGCCGCCACATGGGGCGAGTCGTGACGTATGTCACTAGGGAGAACCGCCTCTGCTCCGTAAACCATGAAGAAAGGCGTGTAACCCGTTAATCTGTTGAGGGTGGTATTGATACTCCAAAGCACTGAGGGCAATTCTTCCACCCAACAACCCGGCGTCCTCTGCAAAGGGACCATAAGTCGGGGTTTGATACCTCTCAAGATTTCTTGATTGGATCTCTCAGCTTGGCCATTAGACTGGGGATGAGCCACTGATGACACATCAAGCCGGATGTGCTCTTGTTGACAGAATTCTTTCATTGCACCCTTAGACAGATTAGTACCATTATCAGTAATAATACTATGAGGATATCCAAAATGAAAGATCACCTTTTTAATGAATTGAACCGCCGTTGCTGCATCACATTTGCTGACTGGCTTAGATTCAACCCACTTTGTAAACTTGTCAACAGCCACCAGGAGGTGAGTCTTTTTGTCCTTGGACCTTTTAAAAGGCCCAACCATATCCAATCCCCAGACTGCAAACGGCCAAGTAATTGGAATCATCCTCAATTCTTGAGCCAACACACGAGCTCGTCTTGAAAATTTCTGACATCCATCACATTTACTGACCAGATCCTCCGCATCAGCATGAGCCGTCAGCCAATAAAAACCATGACGAAAAGCTTTTGCAATGAGAGATTTAGAGCCGACATGATGGCCGCAATCTCCTTCATGAATATCCCTTAAAATTTCACGGCCCTCCTTAGAAGAAATGCATCGTTGAAACACCCATGTAATACTGCATCGGTGTAGCTCACCATTGACAATAGTAATTTACTTAGACCTCCAGGTTATTTGCCTGGCCAAAGTTTCATCCTCAGGTAACTCGCCCCGGGTCATATAAGCCAAATATGGAATAGTACAATCAGGAATAACATGGAGAGCCGCCACCAATTGTGCCTCTGGGTCAGGAATTGTAAGATCTTCCTTTGTAGGCAATTTAACTGATGGGTTATGCAAAACATCGAGGAAAACATTAGGGGGTACCGGATTACGCTGAGACCCCAACTGGCTTAAAGTATCAGCAGCCTCATTTTTCCTGCGATCGACATGCTCCATTTGATAACCTTTGAAATGACCAGCAATAGTATCAACCTCTCGGCGATAAGCCGCCATGAGTGGATCCTTTGAATCCCAAGTTCCTGACACTTGCTGAGCCGCCAAGTCCGAGTCACCAAAACACCTCACCCGGCTTAGATTCACCTCTTTAGCCATCCGAAGACCATGGAGTAAGGCTTCATACTTAGCTGCATTGTTAGTACAAGGGAACATCGACCTTAACATAACAAAATTTATCACCTCGCGGGGAAGTCAATATAACTCCAGCCCCCAAGCCTTCCAATTGCCTGGATCCATCAAAGTGAATAGTCCAATATTTGCTATCCGGCTTATCCTCAGGCATCTGCAATTCCATCCAGTCATTGATGAAATCCACAAGTGCTTGAGATTTTATAGCCGTCTGAGGCATATACTTCAAACCATGGGGTCCAAGTTCAATGGCCCACTTGGCTACCCGACCTGTGGCTTCTCTGTTTTGAATAATATCCCCCAAGGGAGCAGAACTAACCACAGTGATGGGGTGACCAAGGAAATATTGTTTCAACTTATGGCTAGCCATGAACACGCCATAAACCAATTTCTGCCAATGTGGGCATCTCTGCTTAGACTCAATGAGCACCTCACTGACATAATAAACCGGCCTTTGAACTGGATATTCCTTGCCCGACTCTTTCCTTTCCACCACAACTGCCACACTGGCAGCTCTGTTGTTCGCAGCCACATATAAAAGCAAGGGCTCCTTCTCAATAGGAGCTTCAAGAACTGGTGGTTCATCCAGCTGTCTCTTAAGCGTTTCAAACGCCTCGTTAGTATCATCACTCCAGACAAATTTATCTATCTTCTTCATCATTTGATACAAAGGGATAGCCTTCTCTCCCAGGTGGCTTATAAACCGGCTCCAAGCTGCAATACGACCCGCGAAATGCTGGACGTCATTGATACATGCCGGCTTAGCCAAAGAAGTGATAGCCTTGATCTTCTCCGGGTTAGCTTCAATGCCCCTCTCAAAAACCAGGAAGCCCAATAGTTTACATGCTGGCACGCCAAAGACACACTTGGCCAGGTTAAGCATCATCTTATAGACCCGGAGATTGTCAAAGGTCTCTTTCAAATCATCTATCAAAGTCTCTTTCTTCTTGGATTTCTGTAGGATCGAAAGTATGTCTAGAGGGGTGGTGATTAGACTACTTGACCAAATAAAAATCTAGTCTTTTCCCAATTTTAGTTCTTGGCAGATTTTAGCAACTTAGCACAAGTCAAGCAATCAACCTACACATGCAATTCTAAGAGTATAGCAGTGGAATGTAAAACAATTGCATATGAAGGTAAAGGGAGGAGTTTGAGAAAGCAAACACAATGTTGACACGGAGATTTTTTATCCATGGTTCCGATAGGTGGTGCTATCGTACATCCACGTTTATGGAGACTTCAACCCACGAAGGGTAACGGTTGCGCGAGTCCATGGAGGGCTCCACCCACGAAGGGTCCACGAAGAAGCAACCTTGTCTATCCCACCATGGCCGTCGCCCACGAAGGACTTGCCTCACTCGGGTAGATCTTCACGAAGTAGGCGATCTCCTTGCCCTTACAAACTCCTTGGTTCAACTCCACAATCTTGACGGAGGCTCCCAAGTGGCACCTAACCAATCTAGGAGACACCACTCTCCAAGAGGTAATAGATGGTGTGTTGATGATGAACTCCTTGCTCTTGTGCTTCAAATGATAGTCTCCGTAACACTCAACTCTCTCTCATAGGATTGGATTTGGTGGAAAGAAGATTTGAGTGGAAAGCAACTTGGGGAAGGCTAGAGATCAAGATTTATGTGGTTGGAATGGAATATCTTGACCTCAACACAAGTGTAGGTGGTTCTCTCTCGAGAAAATGTATGTTGGAAGTGTAGGCATGTTCTGATGGCTCTCTCCACGAATGAAGAGTGGGTGGAGGGGTATATATAGCCTCCACACAAAATCTAACCATTACACACAATTTACAAAACTCGGTGGGACCAAATCGTGAAACTCGGTCAGACCGATTTAGTTCATAATGTGTCCGTTAGGCATTTCGGTGGGACCGATATCGTTAGGGTTAGGGCATAACATAATCTCGGTGAGACTGATTACACAAACTCGGTGAGACCAATTTTGGTAATAGATAAACAAAGAGTTGGTCAGGCAAACTCGGTGGGACCGATTCGCTCATCTCGGTTGGACCGAAACGTTATGAAAGGGAAACAGAGAGTTTACATTGCAATCTCGGTGGGACCGATCGCTCATCTCGTTTTGACCGAAACATTATGAAGGGAAACAGAGAGATTACAATCCCATCTCGGTGAGACCGAGATCCCTATCAGTGAGACCGAAAAGACTAGGGTTTCTGGCAGTGGCTATGTCAACTGAACTCGGTGGCGCCGGATAGAAAGTTTCGGTGGGGCCAAGTTTGACTTTCAGTTTGGGACATTTGTGGATGTGAGAAAGTAGTTGAGGGTTTTTGGAGCATATCCCTAAGCAATTGAGCAAGAAACTCATTAAGCAACACCTCACCCCCTCCTGATAGTATTGGCTTTTCCTATGGACTCAATGTGATCTTGGATCACTAAAATGAAAAATGTAGAGTCTTGTGCTTTGATCTTGAGCCAATCCTTTTGTCATTAGCATTTTCAGGGGTCCACGTTTCTCATCCATGCCATGCCAAACATTGAGCTTTCCTGAAATATTTATCTTGAAATAGCATTAGCTCAATGAGCTATATGTTGTTAGGAATTACCAAAACAACCCAGGGATAGTTGCACTTTCAATCTCCCCCTTTTTTTGTAATTGATGACAACATATAGATCAAAGCTTCGACAGATGATAATAAGATTGAAAAACATCGTCCCTTTGAGAAGTACGTGATAAGTAGGAGCTCCCCCTAAATTTGTGCATTATTTAAAATTTGCTTTGGACTGCAAATGCACAATGTGTTAGGATCATGGGTTACTCTTTCATGTCACATACATCTTGGTGGAGCGCTCAAAATGATAGAAGTTAAAAGAATTCACTCATCACCAAGCAAGTGAATGATCATATAAGGATATAAGAGATAATATCATCCAACAAGCATTAAGGGTAGCATATGATCAAGCACATGATCGAACAAGTAAATAAGTATCTCACAAGCACACAATCAGGAAGTTTAACCAAAAACAAGAGAGATAAAAAGCAACACACTCTCTCGAAGCCTATGATCTATACATTTTCTCCCCCTTTGGCAACAAGTTACCAAAAAGTTCAAAAAATGCATAGTGCTAAACGACTCTCAGGCTTGGTCTTTGTGAGGTGGTGTAGAGATGGCTCCAAGGATGAAAGCTTCTGTTGATGTAGCTGGAGCTGGTGGAGTGGCTGCTGGAGCTGGTGGCACTAAAGCTGTGGCTGCTGGTGTAGATGTAGTACCTCTTGTGTCTGGAACAGGCACTGCAGCAGATCTCTGACTTCTGGGAACTCTAGTGAAAGCATCTGTAGTAGACTTGCCCTTCTTATCCTCCACTTCCTCCTGAAGTTGCTCTACTACTGACTGGATCTCAGTTACCTTGACATCAAGATCATAGAATTTCTGCTTAATGATCCTCTCCAAGCTCTCCTGGTTTTGAGTCAGGGTGGCCAAGCCCTTCTCAATCCTCAAGGTGGAGGCAATCAGATATCCAAGCTGATCTTGCTTGCTCTTCAAGAATATCTGAGATGCTTCTTCAACTGTTGGCATCTTTGCAGCTTTCTCTGCCCTTGCCTTTTCTCTCTTCTCATGTGCTTGCACAGATGATGGATCTTCTTCATTCATTACAATAGTGTTGTCCTCAAAGTCTGGCTTGAGGGGTAGATGCTCCTTGTCCAACAAATATGTGCCTGTGCCCATCTTGGAGTTGATGCGCACCTGAATCTGTGGAGCATACCCACAAGATCTCTTCTGACCTGCAGCTGTCCTCTTGATCGTTTCCACAATCAGACTCATCACCTTGAACTTTTGAGGAACATCAAAGATATGCAGCAAGTTGATGGAGTGTCCTCTGATCATTATGTGATCTCCTGACTTTGGCAACAGAGTGTGCCTCAGAATGTCATTGATTGTTGGCAGCCCTGACAACATGTGCTTCGCTTAGCCAAACTTGTGAGTCTCTAGGTCTTCATCAGGAATCTCCTTGTACATGATAGCCATTGAGTTGTGATCCTTCTTCTTCTTGGCATAGACAACCAAGTCATCTTCATGAGCTTCTAGGGCATTGATCAATCTAGCCCACTCATCAACTGTAGATTGGTACCTTGTACCCTCTGACATCCACACTATTCTTCCATTTGGATACAAATGAGCAGTTGAATAGAATTGCATGATCAACTCATCATTCCACTTGGTTTGCTTCTGGCCAACAAACTTGTCAACCTCACATGCCTTGAAGCTGTCATATACACCTGGGAAGTGCTCTTCATTCTCTCTTATGTAAGTCCAGTCTACCCATCTCATGTCACACACTATGGGCTTCTTGTCAAGCAGGATTGTCTCATAGAAATCTTGTTGTCCTTTGTGTGGAACCTGTAATCCACAACAGTTCTCCTCCTGACAGCATAGGGGTTAGCCTTTCTCCACTGTCTCAGTCCTTCATCCTTTCTGATCCTCATGTCCTCTGCAACAGGATGTGCATCATTATGCTCAGGGATCTTTGACTTTAGCTTTCTTAGCACTTGGGCTTCAGCTTCCTCTTCTGCAGCTTCAGCTGGGGCCTTGTTCTTCTCCTCAGCAGGTATACTTCTGGTGTTCCTCTTCGGTTTAGGCTTTTGAGCTGGGCAGCAGCCTTGGGAGCAGCTTTGGGATTAGATGGAGCAGCCCCTAATCTGATTGCATCTCCCATGAGCTTCTGACCTTTGGGTGCTGGAGCAGCATCCTCTTCCTCTTCATCATCTGATCACACCATTGTGGACTTTCCAAGAACTTTGGCTGTAGTTGTTCTTGCCCTCTTCTTTTTCTTGTCTTCACCAACTGCTTCTTCTTCAGATTCAATGGTGAACTTTATAGTTTCACCTGTTGCAACTGTCGGGGAAGCTGATCGTACCCACGAACACCTATGGGGCCGGCGGACCGAGCCCCTTTTGGTTCGGAGGGGGGCGGAGATCGCACGAAGAGCAGATCGAGGCGAAACACACGAGCAATTTACCCAGCTTCGAAGCTCTCCGGAGAGATAATACTCCTACTGCTGCTTGTCTGATTGAATTGTGTTCTTGCTAGGGAGCGCTGAGAGCTACAAGACCTAGCGTGGGAGTTCTCTGGTTTCGAATGAGTCGAACCCCTTCTACGTTGTGCATGGGCCTCCTTTTATATGCTCAAGGGGTCTCCGACAGGTGGCAATATAGACAGGGGTAAAAACATAAAAGGAGTCGTGGTTGGTACAGCTACTTGTACAGTGTCCCATACCTAACCCTGACGGTAGGGGACAAAGGCATTAAATGCCCGTCTAAGTCGACTAAACAGTGCAGAAAGGGACCGTCAGGGACGCCATCGCTCGCCACGATGGCAATCTTGTCAGCACCGCTTGCCACCGCGCTCCGCTGGCTGCACAGCCTCTTGCCACGTGCGCCTGGAAAGTTCCCATGGCGACACGTTGGCCGATGTGCTGGAGCGCAGGAACGGAGTATTGGTCGACCGCGGCAAGCGCCTTGCCGCGGTTGTTGCCTCGTTGTGTCCGGAAGCTTGTCGCTCACCGGGCTTTCCCGGCAAGCTCCTCTTGCCGGGGCCTTGTCTTCTTGGCACCTTGATTGGCCTTCTCGGCAAGCTCCTCTTGCCGGGGCCTTGTCTCTTTGACTTAAATACTTTGTTCTCGAATGGCTCCAAAGGAACCACGGAGGAGCTAGGCGGTCACCGCGGCAAGGCTCGCCACGGGGTGCTGCAACTACCCGTGCACAAGTTCGGGATACTAGGGTACCCCTATTCTAGTACACCGACAGGAGCCCCCGGGCCTGGGCCATACACGGTGCCGAGCGCTGTTGGGCCAGGCCCAAAACAGGGCACGGGCACACGCGGCCTTGGTTACGCCATAACTCGATCCGGACCCACCACGTCCCCCAAGGCAGCACGCGCGCCATTGCGGCGTCGTGGGAGAGATCGTGGGGGGTTTCTTTATTAGGAAAAGCGGAACGTCCGCCCCCTCCCTCTTTATAAGCAGAGGGAGCAGGGGCAGTTGCTGTCCAATCTCGAAAAACCCCCGCCGCTCCCCCCTTCTTCCCAAAGCCGTGGAGAGAGCAGCGCTCCGCCCCCCATCGCCACCAGCATCACCAACGCCGTCGTCCTCCCTCACCACGTCTGCCATGGCTCCGAAATCCGACAAGGGGAAGGGCGTGAAGTCGGCCGAGGCGCAGCGGCTCGCGGTGCTGCGAAAGGAGCGGGCCGTCTTCCCCCCTCAGCTCGCCGCGAAGGAGCTGAGGGAATGGTACTACCTCTTCTGGTCGACGGAGACGCGGGCGCATCCGCGCACGAAGGTAATCTCGGCCGCTGCATCTGATTTGGCTCCGAGCGGGTATCCCTTCTTCGAGCTCTTCTTCTATTGCGGGCTCTGCCCGCCCTTCTCTGAATTCTTCTGTGATATCATGAACACCTACGGGTTTCGCCTCCTTGATTTCACCCCCAACGCTGTCCTGACCATGGCAGTTTTCGCACATCTCTGCGAAAACTTTGTCAGAGTCCACCCAAACGTAGCCCTCTTCCGCCATTTCTTCATGCCTCGAGTAGAGAGAGGAGAGCCCCTTGCCGGAGGAATCGCCTGGATCTCAAGGATCGGCAAGAAAGAGGCCTATCTGGAAGGAGAGCTCCGCAGCAAGTGGGAGGAGTGGAGGGCTGATTGGTGCTGGATCGTAGAGGAGAACCCGCAGCCATTCACCGCCCATCGACAAACCCCAATAGTGTGCGGCAACGATTGGAGTAACTTGGTGCCGGAGGATGCTAGATTGAAGATTGCCCTTACCCGGATCCTGCGCCTCAGGCTTGCCGGACTCACTGTAGGCGCAGTTGGCGCATATTTCCTTCGCCGCCGCATCGCCCCCTTGCAGGAGAGGAGGAGACCTGCTTGGGAGTTCCAGAACGCGGCAGACATCATGAGGCTGTGCCCGGGCCTCAACTTCAACTTCACCGTCCTGGAGCTTGACGCGATGCTCTTGGAGCTGTTCAAGCATGACCCCGATCACCCCGAATGGTTCAGGTTGCCAAGGGGAGTCGTTCCATTATGCAACAATTCTTATTTCGACCGCATCCAGCTAATGATGCCGTTGTGCGACTCGCATGGAATCGCTCCAACTTGGCAGGAGCCTGCAGATGACGTCGTGCGGAAGTTCTTCGATAGCTTGGAAGAAGCGCCGATCTGCCCTGACGAACAGAAGGGCCCCACCCGTGACACCACCGATGACGAGATGTAGCGACGCCATACCCGGAGTTGGAAAGAGGCGGCAAGAGCTTTGCCGCGGCGAATTTGGATTTACTGTGGAGGAGGCGGAGGCAGCAGAGGCGGCAAGCCTTGTCGATCGAGAGGAGCTTGTCGGCAGGGATGAGCCTGCCGAGCCCGAAGCTGAGCCGAACGAGCCTGCCGAGGGCGCCTCCTCCCTACCTTCAAGTAGCTTGCCGCGAGCGGAGCCCACGACTCCACCAAGAAGGGGTCTCCGCAAGGCCGGGGAAGTGGCGGGGCGGCAGACGGGCCAACAGCCGTGTCAGCGACGCTGGGCCCATCACAGCAAGCACTTGTTGCTGAGCACCTCACGCCGCCGCAGCAACTGGAGAGGGGCCTTCTGGGACCACAACTCCTGCACCCGCCAAGCAACCAAGGGATCCTACTCTTCCAGCTCGTCGCACCGGAGGCGAACCGGAATTCGATCTCTCCGCGCTCATCTCTGAGGAAGAAGAAGAGTAAGATCTTGCGTTGTACTTGTATTTCTTCAATTTTGTTGCTTTGTCTTGTATCTGATTTTCTTCATTCTGAACTCTTTCCTTTTCAGGACGCTGGCCCAGAGAGCTTCGAAGAGAGCCAAGACCCCGGTGATCGTCATCGAGGACGAACCCACTGCAGCAGCGGGAGGCGCGTCCGAGACCTCCTTGCCGGACCCGGCGACCCTTCCACAAAGCAGCCCCCAACGCAGCCCCCAGCGTAAGTATATGGTTCACTTTCTGCTGTTAGGCGCGCATGAGTGCTCTTTATTTGCTGATATCTGACTATTGATTTGTGTAGGAGCAGAGCAGCCCCGCCAGGAGTGTCCTGAAGCCGTTCCTGACATGCCATCTGCTTCGACTACGCCGCCAAGGGAAGATCCCCCGGCAAGGGAGTGCCCTCCGGCAAGGGAGGCTTCTCCGGCAAGGGACGGCTCTCCGGCAAGGGATGGCACCATCGACCCTCCAGTGGCTGAGACCGCAGCTGCAGATCCCATCGCAGGTAATCCTCTTGCTTGTAAGCCGCCCTTGTGTTCTTCTTCTTCCAATTCTTCTTTTTGGACATTTGCTTGACTTTTCTTTCTTTTTCGGTCATCAGATCCATCCGCCGCAGAGCCGATGGAGGCTGAGGTCGCCGGCGAGGAGGACGCACGCGGCAACACTGACGACGCCGCCGTCGCCGAGGAGGAAACCGGCGCGGACGAGCCCGCCGTCGAAGAGGCCGCCAAGGCTGACGCCGCAGAAGCTGGCGAAGGGTCCGGCGATCGCACTGACGACCCTGAGGCCGCAGGAGCGCCAGGCGCTACACCGACCGCCGATCCCTCCGCCGCTGCCGCAGCGCCAGGATCCGAGGAGCCCCAGCCCGGTGCCTACCGGAAGGCCGGCGATGGCGTCTTCATCAAGCTCCCCTGGGCGTCGAGCTCCAGGGCACCGGTCGAAGGAGAGGCCTTCGACGTAGAGCTGCTCGCCTCCGCTGGGCTGACGCTGGTCGACGCCAAGCAAAGAAGCAGCGGGCGATTCCGAGGAGGAAGCGGTATTGCGGAAGCTGCTGTCGCTCTACCACGCCCGACAAGCCAAGCTGGAATCCCGAGAAGCGCTTGTCGCGAGGGGCGGGAGCATACATGGAGAAGCGCGCAGAAGAGCTCCGGGGCCTCAACCAAGAAGCTCTCCGGAGCTTGGCAGAAGAGCGGGAGCGACTCGCTGAAGAGCGCACAGCCTTCATCCTCGAGAAGGCTGAGGTTGAGGAGCAGCAATGCTCGGCCGCCGAGAAGCTGTCTCAAGAAGAAGGCGAGCTGGCGCAGCGGAAGATCAACCTTGACAGCCATGAGGAAGAGCTTGCCGCGCGCAAGCAAACAATTGGCGGGGCTCTCAAGGAAGCAAAGGACGTAGCCGCAGCTGCCGAGGCCGCCAAGAAGGAGTTGGAGACAAAAGCGACGCAGCTGGAGGCCAGTCTCCAGAAGAGCGGCGAGGAGCTTGCTGCACTCAAGCACGAGCGCGAGAAGGACGCCTACACCCTTGGTGAGCTGCAGGGCCGTCTCGCCCAGAGGAGCAATGAGCTCGGCGCTGCCAAGGACTCCAAGGCGGATCTTGAGCTGAAACTGACCACCTTGATGCAGACGCTGGACGGCGCCAAGGGGCGGGAGGTGGCCTTGTTGGATAAGATCAAGACCGATGAGGAGCTGCTGACGAATGCTACGACCGCCCAGAACGCCTTCAGAGAGAACGTGATGCACTGGACCGAGGGTCTTGTGAATACTGCCGCCGCCATCGACAAGGAGCTGATGGAGCTGGGGATGGTGGATCTCGGGTACTCCTCCGACGAGCATCTCCAACCTAGCGCCAAGCTCAGCTTGTTCTTCAAGGGCGTGGTGACGGCTCTCCAACGGCTCCCGTAAGAGATCCCAAAGCAGCTGGCCGACGAGTCGCGCCAAATCTGTGCGGGGGCTCTTCAGAAGGTGCTGATGAAGGTGGCCTTCCGCAATCCAGGCGTTAGCTTCGCCAACGTCCTCAAGTCCTTGCCGCCGACTGCTGATGTTGAAGCGCTCAAGGCCCTTGTCGCACCCATTATGGACAGGGTGAGCGGGATCAAGAGAGTTGATGGCGACCGCGTAGATTAGGCCGCCCGTTTTATCTTTTCCTTGTCGCTGCTGATCATGTTATGAGAACAATCTATTAGAGCTGCGACAAATTATCTTGTAATATAACTTTTATTTCAGTTAGTGATTGCTATGTTATTTCCTTTACTTGGGTCCTTCCTTTGTATGTTTCTGCCCTACGCTCTTAGGGAACTTGCCGGCATGGGCACCCCCGTGGCTGAAAGTGAACTCCAAAGCCTTCTTTGGCGATGCCGCCTCCGACAAGCAACCTTGTCGCGACTAGGTTCAGCTCACTTAAGTTGTTGAGCGGACTCGAAACAAAGTAAGGGAGCAAACTAGCTACGAGTTGGTTCCTTCGCGCACAGGTTTTCCATACAAAGCACGGTCGTTCGAGGAAGATAACTTAAAAAATTTAAAACTGATTGCTCAAACTTTGGCAACTTAGCTTTTCTGTCGTTTGCTTCCTGGTAAGGAAAAATTTCCTTGAACGACGCCTGGTCCACACCATTATCTTCTCCTCCCCCCCCCTGGCAAACTTGTGTGCGAGGGAACCTTCCTTTCTTAGAGAGAGAGAAAGAAGAGAAAATAAATATATGAAGCCTTGCGGCTCGTTATTGCTTACCGGGATGGGTGCTGCACAAGGTGTCAGATAATGCATGCAAAACAAAATGTAGAAAGCATGAAATTGACAAGATGTGCGGAGCACATGAGTTTTTACTGATGCACGGGGTCTGCGCCCGACTTTGTAGAAAGGATTACATGCAACATCGGCAAGACTTGTACAAAAGGTGGTTGCCGGAACAGGTTCCGGCAAACGCGCCCTACGGGTAAAACTTATGAAGATGCTCAATATTCCAGGAGTTGCTCACCGGAATGCCATCTTCGGTCTCAAGGCGGACAGCGCCAGGCCTAGTGACTCGTCGCACCCGATAAGGGCCTTCCCACTTTGGCGTCAACTTGTTGGAATTCTTGGCGGACTGAACGCGCCGAAGAACAAGGTCGCCTTCCTCGAGACTTCTGGCACTAACTTTGCGGCTATGGTAGCGGCGCAAAGCTTGCTGATATCGAGCAGCTCGTACAGCGGCCTGAAGACGGTCCTCCTCAAGGAGCAGCGCGTCATCTTGTCGCAGCTGCTCTTGCTCAAGCTCATCATAAGCGAGCACTCAAGGTGACCCGTATACGAGTTCCGTGGTGAGAACTGCCTCCGCTCCATAGACTAGAGCGAAGGGTGTCTGGCCAGTGGGTCGATTTGGCATCGTCCTGATCGACCAAAGAACCACCGGTAGCTCCTCAATCCAGTTTCTGCCGCACTTGTGCAGCTTGTCGAAAGTTCTGGTCTTGAGCCCACGCAGCACTTCAGCATTTGCCCTCTCCGCTTGACCGTTGCTTCTCGGATGAGCAACAGAAGCGAAGCAGACCTTGGTGCCAAGATCTTGGACGTACTGCATGAAGGTGCGGCTAGTGAATTGCGTGCCGTTGTCGGTGATGATCCTGTTAGGAATCCCGAAACGGCAAAGAATCGACCTGAAGAACTCGATTGCTGACTGTGCTGTCACCTTCCCCACTGCTTCCACTTCCGGCCACTTTGTGAACTCGTCGATTGCAACGTACAAGTACTCAAAGCCCCCGACAGCTCAGGGAAAGGGGCCGAGGATGTCGAGCCCCCAGACCGAAAATGGCCAGGATAAAGGGATTGTCTGGAGAGCTTGAGCTGGCTGGTGTATTTGTTTGGAATGGAACTGGCACGCTTCACACTTGGTTACTTGTGCAGTTGCATCCTGGAGGGCTGTTGGCCAAAAGAAACATTACCGGAACGCTTTGCCGGCAAGTGCTCTTGCGCCAATGTGGTGACCACATATGCCTCCATGTATCTCTGCCAACAGCTTCTGTCCATCTTCCCGGTGAATACACTTCAATTTCACACCGTTGAGTCTTCTTCTGTACAGAATGTTGTCAACAAACTGGTACATACTTGACTGCCGGGCTACTCTTTCCGCTTCTTCTTGCTCTTCGGGAAGTTCTCCTGTCTGAAGAAAATGGACAATCTGTTGTGCCCATGCTGGAGCTTGTGGCTCGACAACAAGGACCAAAGGCACGTCTGCTGCTGCGAGAACATCCACTTCTACGGCGAGAACCTGCGATTCAGCCGGAGCTTGATGTTCCCCGGCAAGCTTGCCGGAGCAAAACTTGTCGGGAGCGTCTGCTTGAACGGAACAAACCATAGGGTCGGGGAAGCTGATCATACCCACGAACACCTTTGGGGCCGGCGGACCGAGCCCCTTTTGGTTCGGTGGGGGGCGGAGATCGCATGAAGAGCAGATCGAGGCGAAACACACGAGCAATTTACCCAGCTCCGGAGCTCTCCGGAGAGATAATACTCCTATTGCTGCTTGTCTGATTGAATTGTGTTCTTGCTAGGGAGCGCTGAGAGCTACAAGACCTAGCGTGGGAGTTCTCACGGTTTGAATGAGTCGAACCCCTTCTACGTTGCACATGGGCCTCCTTTTATATGCTCAAGGGGTCTCCGACAGGTGGCAACATAGACAAGGGTAAAAACATAAAAGGAGTCGTGGTTGGTACAGCTACTTGTACAGTGTCCCATACCTAACCCTGACGGCAGGGGACAAAGGCATTAAATGCCCGTCTAAGTCGACTAAACAGTGCAGAAAGGGACCGTCAGGGACGCCATCGCTCGCCACGACGGCAATCTTGTCAGCACCGCTTGCCACCGCGCTCCGCTGGCTGCACAGCCTCTTGCCACGCGCGCCTGGAAAGGTCCCATGGCGACACATTGGCGGATGTGCTGGAGCGCAGGAACGGAGTATTGGTCGACCGCGGCAAGCGCCTTGCCGCGGTTGTTGCCTCGTTGTGTCCGGAAGCTTGTCGCTCACCGGGCCTTCCTGGCAAGCTCCTCTTGCCGGGGCCTTGTCTTCTTGGCACCTTGATTGGCCTTCCCGGCAAGCTCCTCTTGCCGGGGCCTTGTCTCTTTGACTTAAATACTCTGTTCTTGAATGGCTCCAAAGGAACCACGGAGGAGCTAGGCAGTCACCGCGGCAAGGCTCGCCACGGGGTGCTGCAATTGCCCGTGCACAAGTTCGGGATACTAGGGTACCCCTATTCTAGTACACCGACAACAACCTTCCTAGGTTTGGATGTAGGCACTCTCCTGGCAGGTGCCTTCTTGTTCATGCCTGGTTTAGTTGATGCAGCAGTGCCAAATTCTTTCTTCAAAACTTTCCTCTTGGAAATGGCCTCATCATCAGCTGCAATATAATCTTCATCCTCTGAATCAGAAGTTTTCTTCTCCTTGTTCTAGTAGCTGCCTTGGGAAAGTTACTAGCTGTGCTCCTGCTGCCCTCATCATAGCTGCTGGAGGGACTAGTGCCCTCACTTATCTGAGCTTGCTCTTCATACTTGTTCTAGCTATCACTTTGATCAGACATCTCTGCAAACTCACTGATAGCAGACCCTGCGAATAGATATAGATGAGGTAGAGTAGATGAGCATCACAAAGTGCAGAGTTTTGCAAAACAGATGACTCAAAACTTAGTTTTAGTTCTCCAAAGAAAGCATTTCGGAGCGACAAATTTGTAAACTCGGTGATACCGAAGCAGCTTTTGGAACCTAAACTAGTGAACTCGGTTAGACCGAGTCACAGTTCGGTGGCACCGAGACTGCTAGGGTTTCACAGAGAATCGAACTTGGTCACACTGATTTGCAATTCTCGGTCAGACCGAAAATCACATGTGCAATGGCCTAAGCCAAATCGGTGAGACCGATTTCAACAACTCGGTCGGTCCGAGATGAGTTCGGCGGAAACCTAACTCTAAATTTTCGAATCAAATCTAATCTACAGGATGTTTTCGCTGGACAGGAAGATTTCATACGTGGCAAGAATCATGGCAAAGCAATGTGCTACGAATCAGACTTGATGAATAGCACAAAGTATCAAGTTCATACCCTAACTCGGCGGTGAACTTGCTAAGGCGGCAACGGCGGGGCAGATTTGCCGTTGACGGTGGCAGAGACTAGTGGCGGGAGGTCGCTGGTGGCGAGAAGATGATCCGGAGACCCGAAGAGGCAGAGCAGGTTACGCGCGGCGCGGGTGAAGGGTTTTGGAAATTTTTCCAAAATTTGACCCACAAGATATATATAACTGACTGGTCGGTGTGACCGAGTGGAACAACTCGGTGGCACCGAGATGCAAAACTGCGAGCAGTTACTGCAACTCGGTGTGACCGAAAGGTTCCAATCGGTTGCACCGAGAATGAAAACCTAGATCAACTTAGTGATCTCGGTGTGACCGAAAAGGATGAATCGGTCAAGCCGAAATGCACAAATAGGTTTTTGAAGTTTAAGTCTATGATGAATCGGGGACTCCGAGTGCTCCTCACACAGATTGGTTCGAATCTGACTTGATCAAACTTTGTGATGTAGCATGAATAGAGTTTGAGACAAGGAAATCATAGATAGCTAGAGAAGGTTCTTAGGCATTCTTGTCCATCCATTTGGCAAAAGGAAATAAACCAAACAATCAAAACAACAAGTGGCACTACAAAAAAAAGACACATCCGTGACATTTTGGGCCGAACAATTTTTTTTTCTGTCATACATATGACACTTCTATGACGATAATTGTGACAAAACCCGGTATCATCATAGATGTGGTGGGCTCCTACTTCTATGACAAAAAATCATGACAGAAAATGGGCTTTTCGTCCAGGGCGGGCCGGAGACGCAGCTGCATGACATTCTTTGGGCCGTCCATGATGGAAAAAACCGTGGTAGAAGCGAGGGGGAGGAAAATTTCGGGGAGTTGCCGGTTATGGTGGGAGAGCAATGCGCGTTTCTCTCGTACGTACGCGCGTGTGTGCGAGGCTTTGGCTCTAACTGAAGCCGAGCGAGGCGTTGGGCTCTAACTGAACCCGAGTGATTGCACTGCAGGCTACGCGTTACTGAACCCAAGCGATCGATCGATGGTTGTTAACTGAACCCGATGGAGCGATTCCTTCGCTACTGCTGCTAACTGAAGCCGATCGATGCTACCTCTGGGATGAACAGTGAGCGTTGCGGGGGGGTTTGGATGAATAGTGAGCGGTGGCATTGCCTCTGGATGAACAGGAACCCGTGGTGTGGAGGGCTGGATGAACAGTAGACGGTGGAGGGGTGGCCGTGGAGGGGTGGTTGAACAGGACCCCGTGGTGTGGAGGGCTGGATGAACAGTAGACGGTGGAGGGGTGCCCGTGGAGGGGTGGTTGAGCGATGGCGGTGGAGTAGCACACGTTGGAGGCTGGATGAACAGGAGCCCGTGGAGGCCGGAGGAGGTCGGCGGTAGCCCGTGGAGGCTGGAGGAGGTCGACGGTGGAGATGAACAAGATCCCGTGCAGTCCCTGCTTTTGCAAGACGCCACACCCTCCCGATCAACAGGAACCCCGTTTCACTCGTAGGAGGTCCGTTTCGTCCGTTTTGTGGTACGCCACACCCCTCCCGATCAACAGGACCCCCGTTTCGACCATAGGAGGTCCGTTTCCTCCGTTTTGCGGTACGCCACACCCTCCAGATCAACAGGACCCCCGTTTCGACCGTAGGAGGTCCTTTTTCCTCCGTTTTGCGGTACGCCAGGCCCCTCCCGATCAATAGGACCCCGTTTCGAACGTGGCCGGTCGAACACAAGGCGGTTTCCTCCATTGTGCGGTACGCCAGGCCTCGTTTCCATTGCCTGTTCCGTCCAAGCCCTCCCGATGAACACGACCACGCATTCCGTTCCGACCCAGCCGGTTGGCTCCCCATGAACACGAAGACAACGCTGTTTCTCCGTTCCGACCCAGCCATGTACGTATGCGCGATAGGCGTTAGAGACCCTGCCTGTATGTACGTACGTGGCCGTATTTTCTTTCTTGCACCCTCGCCGCTGTACGTACGTGTACATGCTATGTGCGCGCCTCTACTACGACACGTGCGCGCCTCTACATCTACGACACGTGCGCGCCTCTACATCGACCAGTATGTACGTACACGTTCGCGACCAGAATGACAACGCTACATACGCTTCAACCAGGTGGGTCCCAACTGTCAGGAACTTCCTTGCATGCTAAGATGTAGCTGGTGGGTCCCAGCAGTCAGGGGGGCGAATCGTTTTTTTTTCGGACGCACTTCCTTGCGTGCGAAGATGTAGCTGGTGGGCCCCACAGACAGGGGGAAACGTTTTTTTCGCGAAATACTGTGGCCTCTCCGATGGGTCCCCGCTGTCAGGTGGAGGAATAATTATTTTACGCGTAATAAGGAGGCACTTCCTTGCTGCGGCAGTGGACCCAGCTGTCAGCCTCTCCACGTACAGTCCACGTCCGACGGAAGCCATTCCTTGACAACGTTGACCACGTCGCGCCGAGAGCACTAGGGCGGTGGACGACGGCGAGGCCTAGGAAGGGGTTGACGCGGAGCCGGGGAAGACGCGGCAGTGGATGCCCACACGTAGAGGAGCATGAGGGTTCACTCGTTCGGCTGCGGTGTGAGGCTGCCGTCGCCGCAGAATAACAGGGGGTGTGGGTGCGAGAGGGATGGCACAGCAGCGTTGGGAGTAGTAGGGCGGTGAGGCCTCCGCGGCAACACAACCGACCCGGGCGGCAGAAGCGGTGACGCGACCCGTCTTTGCTTTGGGTGGCTGGGGCAAGAAGACCAGAGGTTGAAGAAGCACTGCGGCCGTTGGATGGATATCGTAAGGTCACTGGAGCTATAATCGTTCATATATTGACTAAAGTTGACAAAGGCCTCCGTCCCAGTCAACTTAGTAGGCCCACAAGTCAGCCTCCCACCAAGGTTGGTCCCAGCTAGCAGGGGGTATTCATTTTTTCTGCGTAATAAGGAGGCACTTCCGGTGGGTCCGAGCTGACAATGGGGAACATTTTTTCACGAAATCGGTGGCCCGACCTGTGGGTCCCAGCGGTCGGGAAACATTTTTTCGCGAAATACTGGTGGCCCGTCCAGTGGGTCCCAGATGTCAGGTGGAGGAATAATTATTTTCCGCGTAATAAGGAGGCACTTCCTTGCGGGTGTCGTGCACCCAGCTGTCAGCCTCTCCACGTACAGTACTCTTCCGATGGAACTCGGTCGTTGACCACACTGACCACGCCGCGCCGAGAGCACCACGGCGGTGGACGACGACGAGGCCTAGGAAGGGGACGACGTGGAGCCGGGGAAGACGCGGCAGTGGAAGCCCGCGTGGAGAGGAGTACGAGGGTTCACCGGTTCGGCTGCGGTGTGAGGCTGCCGTCGCCCTTGAATAACGAGGATGTGGGTGAGTAGAGGATGCCCTGGCCAGCGGTGGGAGTAGTAGGGGTGATGAGGCTGCGGCTGACAACCTGACCACGGGAGGCAGGAGCGAAGCGGTCCCTTGGCGCTTTGCTGGCGGCTGACAAGAAGATCGAGATTGAAGAAACCACGGCCATTGGATTGACATCCAACGGTTACGTCTGCTAGAATCGTTTGTTGACGTAGTATATAATAACTAAAAAATCTTGCATACGCGTCAGCTAAACAGGCCCTAAGTCAGACCACTCCCTCTTTTTTAATAATTTATATATAGCTCATGGCAACTTCTTATGCAATTTATTACGATCGTTTTTTGGTTGGCAGGGCCAATTTCGCATATTTCTGTGGGTTCCAAACTATTTTTAATACCAAAATGTCGAGCCAGATTTAAAGTACTCTGAAGATATATTTGAATTAGTTAATGCCCACTGAAATAGGAATCTGAAAATGTGAAAAAATCAGAAATTATAAAGTAATTGCCAATTTGTCATCTGTTTTTATATTTACAACCCATTTCATATTACTTTCAAGGCGTAGAAAAATAAGTTGGCCTGGATTTGGTATTCTTCAGAAAAAATAAACTGGGCTCATTTGCACAAAGAAAAAATAGCTGGACTGGTCACATGGTGAACATAAAATATAAGCCTGGGCTAGACGGACCACAGCCCAGTTCAAACCCTACTCTGTCTCAACAATACCAAACAAAAAAATACTGCTCGAGTAGCTACATCCCAGGTGTCAGCCGATCTTGTGCTGTTCTCTTGTCTATTGACTATATACGCTGACAATGTCGTGGGTCCCAGATGTCAGGAAAAGACTAGGAGGAAGCATTTTATTTTTCCATACGCTGACGTGGTGGGCCCCTACTGTCATCCTCTCCACGTACTTCTGCCAATTCCTGTTGTTTGTTGACCATGTTGACAACGCAAGAGGGCAGCGCCGCGGCGAGCGCACCAAAGCGCACGGAGGACGACGGCGACGTCTCAGACGTCGGCGTTAATGATTTAGGAGATGGTGGGGCGGCGATGCGTGCGTCGAGGCGCAGCCAGCCGTGGGAGGCGGAAGCGGCCCGGGCGCTGGTTTGGTTTTGGCTACTGGAGGAAGACAGGACTCAAGAAACACGATGACTGTAAAAGCAGCAGGAGTACTTAACAACCTTAATTGAAACCAGCAGGGCACTTAACAACCAAAGCTGAAAGCAGGATGAGTACTTATACAGGTTCCACCGCATAAAAGCACGCCTCGAGCAGTGCTACTTTGCCTACAACTCTGATTAACCAAGGGTGAGGCCGCCAAGCCCCGTGACAAGGCCAGGCGCCACCTGCGCATCCACAACCTTACGAAAGCGGCTTCATCTCATAGCGTGGTCAATAAACAGGATATTCGCTTTAGAGCCATAGAAAAGCATGAACATAATCTTCTGTCCTATTCTCAAAGATGGACGGGCCTTCATTATCTGAGACCACCCACGAATAAGTATCTTTTCGCCTCCAAGGGGAATTGAGTAGGTCGACATAAACATCATGTTGTTACCAAGCGCAAGTCTGACCTGAGCATGGTCAGGCATCTGTATAGGAACAATAGAACTCGGCAGTTCCTCTTTCAAGAAGATCACAGCTGTCAAACTGTGTATAAGCAATAGTTTATGAACAACATATATAACAGAAAACAGCTCGTACCATAAGTTTCTCGACACAGTTGGACCTGTTCAACGAGTGCAGCAGTGGCACGCATATCCCACGTGGCCTTCCACCACGCCCCAAAAGGACCTCAAGACGATCAATAAAGTGTAGGAACATGTGGATGTCGATCCAGTCCACTTCAGTGCCATTAGTAACAGCCGAGTTATTACAGAGTAACAAACAAGCAGACTGCTTAACTCTGAAAAAACCTACACGTGCCACCAATTATAAGACAATATTAGTTAGAAGTAGCATCTTCGTGGGAGATTCGTTGCTACTTCTAAAGTTAAATTGTGATTAGTTAGACAGAATAGGTGGATTAAGAAGTAATCGAGGCAACAAGCAAGAACCAGATACAAAACTAACATGGATGAACAATTGGAACACCGTCGGGGTGGAAGATCGCAGTGAAGATGAGACCAGGTTCTGCTATTTCCATCAACATTCGTGCGCCAACTTTCAGTCCGTAACACTTGAGAAAGTTTATCCAAGTTCGGCCATAAAAAAAGCAGCGATCTTCTTGGTTCATGAACCCAACTCGGAAGCAATATCCATGGATTGTCTTCACCGTGACCATTAAACTAGTGTATTCAGTTATGGAAAGGCCGAGCATCTTGATTACATGTGTTCTGGCAGAGCAAATAATACACGGCAGGAAAAATAATATGAGAACACAACATGTTAAAAAAAACCCCACCCTCCCGGATAGAGAAGAGGATTCTAGGAACATACTGTGCGCGTTTCAAAATGATGTGGTAGGATGATAAGGAACAAGTGTGGCGTCTCGCCGTGGGCGCATAAATCTGTAGGGTACTCGCACTTTGGGCACTGCAACTGAAACACACTACATTCAGTACGAAGAAAAATGCATCAACGGCGGCGGCTGCCATCCTAGGATTACCTGCGACCAAGGGACTTGGATTTATCGGGGATGGATGAAGAATTGTACCGGTTCTCCATGAAAAACCCTATGCAATCGCCGAAAGCGGGGTTTTCTCTGAACAAGCAGACGAGGGAGAAGGGGAGTCGGGCCCAATGAAATATTGCCGCTTCGTCCGTCCGACTTCGCTAAAGCCGGAAGGGGGGTTGTGATTTGATGGCTCATTGGGCATTACTGCGGCGCTACGACCGGGGTGTGTCTACCATGAAGTTGTGCACTCTAATTTGTGCATATGGCACGTGGACCCCGTTGCCGGTTGCCCCACATATCAGTGAAAGGAAGTAGAAAGACAGGAGTAACTAGTTACACATAAATATATTTTTTGACAGAGAGATACTCCCTCTGTAAAGAAATATACAAATCTTTTATATCACAGGCTCACCTTGCCGAGAAATATACTCCTCTCGCAACGCACGGGCATTATGGGGTTCAACTTTTTTATGGGGGTTCAGCTAAGAATATAATACTCGAGATAGGCTCATGGTTACGGACTTTGGGCATGAGCCGACCCTGCATGTTTGGGGGCCCATGTGTTCTACCTCGGCGCTTTTCATATTGCAAGTGATCGGTCTGCGCTGGTTTTAGATGTTGTCGCAAGGCGAATACACAAAATTGAATAAAGCACGGCATTTGTTGGAATGAAATCGAGCAGCGGTTCCTAACCAGCAATCAGAGTTGCAATTCTATCAATGATATACCATGTGATAAATAATCTTGTCGTACTACTTATACACACAGGACACTTGTTTCACCATGCCAGATTATTACATCAAAATCTCTCGGAGGATAGATCAGTTCGGCGATTCGTCCGCTCTTGAAGAATTTCAAAGTTGATTTGGACCAGCTCTCCTTGCCGAGAAAGTTTGATTTTGACATCATCCCCTACCGCAAGATATGATTTAGATTTGAACCTTGACCATCCTTTAGCATCAATCATCATGCGGCCATCCTTTGTACTTACGGTATATTGAGAAGGTTCATTCACACCAAGGCTGCACATGGTAAGAGAAACTTGGCATGATGCGCCGGGATTGTTGAGCGACTCCCTCGTTGCTCTAGGAATTCTCTGTTTGAAAACAAGAAGACATACCCAAACAGTTAGATCAACACAGTGAATCATGTGAAACAACATGGAAAGAAAAAAGAACGAAGCACTTGGGCGGCCAATGCTTACCAAGAAGGTGGACATGTCGGTTTTGCAAGGAATTTCGTATATGAAGTGCGAACTGCAGCCCAGTCTGTTGCCGGTGCAACTGCACGGGCCGGACCAAATGCAAGTGCAAGTGTTGGTGCAGGTGCCGAAGCCGCTGCTGCTGCCGGAGATGGTGCTCCTTGTAGAGCTGGTGCCGGTGTCGATGCCCGATCCTCCGGTAGATCGATCGATCCATCGACGCGGTCGGTGCCCAATCCTCGGCGGATCAGGCTAAGGCTACGCCTTGTCGATTGCTAGAGCAACTGCCGGTGCTCGATCTGTGCGATACAGCGGCGATTGTGTCCGGTCTTCTATGATCAGCTTTCTAACTTGACTAGGATCCGTGACCGTGACCCAGTTTTTTTCTTCATTTACTTTAAACGCGAGAAGGACTAATTGTGGCGTTTTTGTTAAACCAAACTGCAGTTCATCATAGGGATGCAGCTTGAACTCAGACAACAGACTGATCCAATTTTTTCCAGTAATATAAGTGATGGACAGTGCCTTCGTTACTAACACGACATAAGAAATCAAACCTACAAAAATAGCCATCATAGAGAAAACCAAACAGTTTATTCTGTGATGAATGTCACATGGCAAACCTGCATCGTAAAATTGTAGGAAAAGAAAGAAAACATGACATTAAATCAATAAGATTTAGACAGTAAATCAATAAGATTTACTTGATGTGACACGAGTGAATCCTTACCAGGAAATCACTATGTTGAAGTACTAAACAGAAGATTGATCGTCCAACTACGCGTGGCATGCAGGGGCCCTGCCTACTCCCACAGCAGTACAGTCCAAAGGTCGTGACAAATCATATGGACCGAACATCCATGGGACTGGACATCCTGGTGGGTGCGATAAACCCTGCAATGCATACAGATATTGGAGTGTAACCATAATTGATAAATCGTCCTCGCAAAAAAAATATGATCTGGATACTTCAAAATGTACAGACTGAATTGAGTGGAGAGACATTAACATAGACCGTTCTCAGGACTGACCACACACAAAAAGCGGCAGTACTAATAAACAATACATGGTTCACAAACACAGATCAAGTACTGAACAATAGTACTTACTACAGACAAGCAAAATTGCACTAACTAAACTCTGCAGACTATTTCTTGCCACCGACCTACGGGATGAACCCCGCATAACTGACTAGGCCATGGACTTCGTGTGAGATGTCTACATGCACCATCACCATCTTGTCAACCTTGGAGAACCTAACAGAGTGGTCTTTCCACTCATAAACATGATGATGAAGACAGGCCGCATCAGATTTGTTGGGAAGCTTTACAAGAACCACACACGCTTCGTAATCGAAGGCACAGCCAGGAAATTGTTGTGGTCAAGTACAGCCTCGAGAACACGCCTGACAACAATGCTACAGGAAAAAACTAGTTCAGGACACGTGGCGACAAGGACACAACAGCTGGATAGTTCAGCAGTAGAACTCATCTTCAGGTCTTCCAGTTCACACGGCATGACTTTGAGAACTTCATGTCCACCGCGGACCTGGTTCTAATTCAAACAGAAACCATATTTCATTACTACCTCTGTTCAGAAATATAAGATGATTTTCGATATTATACTCCATATATGACTACATATACGCACAGAAATGAGTGAACAAAGACACTAGAACATGTCTTCAAAGGCATGAGAGCGGAGGGATTACATGCAATATCCATAACACAAGTTACTGAGGCAAATATACCCTCTTAAAAGGTAGCATTGATGTTCATAAAGTACTCCCTTCGTCCCAAAATTCTTGTCTTTGATTTGTCTAGATACGGATGTATCATCCGTATCTAGACAAATCTAAGACAAGAAATTTGGTACAGAGGGAGTAGTTGAAAGTAATCTATAAGAAATCTGTGTCAACCTCTCGCATGTTTTGGTCAAAAGAGGAATTTAGAACCGTCATTTGGCACATTAAAATCACATGCAAGATCACCCAGAAAGTTGTACTACCAGTACTAGTACTGCGTGTTAGATGAAAAAACACGATCAAGATCAAGAAAAAGATCATCAACAAGAGACATTACCTGGACTTGCTTAATGAGGGATCTCGGAGAGGGGGGCTTGGACAGGGCGATGGCTTTGAGCTTGTCTACGGTAGTCTCGGCGGGGTGCTTGCGCTTCTTCGTACCATGAGCCTCGACGGTTTTGGCCAGAGCCATAGACATCACATCGGCCGGTGCTCCAGCGTCCATCCAAGAGAGGAAGCTGAGAGATAAGAGTGAAAGGAGGAACGAGATGAGGGAGAAGCGAAGCGAGTGGGGGTTTTCTTCAAGAGAGGAAGCTGAGAGAGAAGAGTGAAATGATGGTTGCTTCGTCCGTCCAACTTCTTCTTTGGAAAGGAGGGTGCTTTGTGATTTGACGGCTCATTGGGCATTACTACGGCGGTTCGATCGGGGTAGTATACCGTCACTCTACTACGGAGTAATTTAGTGCATGGCTGGTGGACCCAGGTGCTGGCTGTCCCACACGTCGGCGAAAGTGAGTAATTTAGTGCATGGCTGGAGGATGATCCGCACGGTAGAGCGTGTCCACTTTTTTCATTCTGAAGAAAAAAATGATTACAGCAAGCGTTTCCAGTCTTACAACGGAGGAGTGCGAAACACGGCAGCCACTTCAACATACACAATGCTCCTACTAATAGGCATGTGCAGTGGTTCATACGTCAGTACTACACAATCTTGTTGCTGTGTTGTGCGCATGTCAACTACTCCTATATGTAACATAGTACTGCTTTTTCGACTGTCCGTCGAGAATGAACGGTGAGATCAATGTTAATAGAACTAGGTCCACAGCCCACGGAGAGTATGGTCCTACAGTACTCCACGAAACATGAACCATATGAAGCACATCCTATAGTGTTAGACAGGGTGTATGAAGGGTGCACGGGATGGGAGCAAAAGTTCCCTTTTCGACCCACTTTTGGGTGTTTGGCAGAGTGCATGAAGGGTGCATCCACACTAGTAGGTTGACAAAAATACACGAAGAGGAAACAACTATATTGAGATGAGAATGCAACCAAACACACCCACACGCTTTGTGCTACAGTGACGGATCTGCACCGTCTGAGTTTGATCCAACGGTCATGTTGCGCCGAGACATGGACATGCCCATGCAGAGGGCGCCTAAACACCACCGAAGTCCCTCCTTCTTCTCGAGGCGCACGACGTTGGTGATGCAGGGTGCAACCGCCCGCAGAGCCTGCTCCCAGTCGACGGGAGCCAGCTCATCAAAGACGGCGTCCAATGGCATGAATGGATTCCGGTGACGGAGCCTTGAAAGGATTCGCCCGGCAATGGCGACGGTAGCGCGCAACCCCTCCATGTCTAGATCAGCTCGCACCATCGCGCAGAGACGGCTCAGCTCCTCGGAGATATAGGTGAAGAAGGAGATCAGGTCAGGAAGCCGCAGCTCGTTGAAGTCGACCGTGTGGTCGAACGGGTTTAGCCCGACGGCCGGCATCGTCGCGCTGGCACGGCGGTAGGCATCGCGCGGCCGCAACACGTGCGTGGCAACTTGGTTCACCAAGTGGCTGAGGCGATCTTGGACTTCGTCACGATCGGCCCGCTCGCGCTCCAGCCGGCTCCCCTGACGGCCTATCATATCTCCCGCTTTTTGCAACAACGCCGCGGACGCCTCGAGCATCTTTGTGGTGGACGCCTGCCACTTTTGAAGCTCCGTGAACTCCCGCACATAACGGAGGAGCATGGCACTCCTCTCCTCCTTGAGCTCACGGAGCTCCACGTCCTGGCCCCGAGCTCCGCATCCTTGGCATGGAGCTCTGTGTCGTGCACCTCACCTCGGACTCCGTGATCTGCTTTGTTCCGCCATGGCACAGGTAGAAGCAATGGGGAGAGGAAGCAAAGGGGCGAAATGGCTGAAAGGCAATGCAATCACGGGAAGGCGGAGGGAGCCAGTCGAGGCGGGGAATCTTTTGGTTTTCACCACGGTAAAACACCGATCGACGACTTCTCGCATCGAGGAGCATTGGGTTTTACAGCGGAGTCACCGTGACTAATTGCTACCGCGCCGCTCTCGTCCAATCAAAAATAAAAATCCTGCCGCTACCGCTCCCTGGCCAATCAAAAATTTCAAATCTTGCCGCACCCAAACACCAGAGCAACGCCGCGGTGGATATTTAAATTCACCTGTCGGCAAGTAGATAAAAAAGGGGTGAAAAAACAAATGTGGCGGCGGCCTAGCTAATCGGTCGAACTAGCCCAACTAGCTAGCCACCGTGCTTCACTGATGTACTCGGCGGGAAAGGTGGTCTTTCGTGATTTGATGACTCATTTACTTGCTTCGGCGCTACGACCGAGGAGGACCCAGAAAACGCGCGGTAGGGCGTCCCACGTCTCGGCACGTAGGAAAAATGTGCGTGTAAAAATATACTGTATCAGACGTAGTACCTATGGTTCGACCTCGGGACTCAGCCAGTCGGTCGAAAACACCCCACTAGCCACACAACTTCATCATGCAAACGTGGCACGGTTAGCTCTGTCTCGACCAGCCGCAATGTCTCTTGTTCTAGGCGATTCTTCTATTTTCCAAGCTTTTTTTACTTGTAATAACACCACGGCAAGCTAGCGCCGCTCTTCGTGTGTGCCCGTGCAAAGGTTAGACGACGGAGAGAAGAGAGATTGAGATCGCAGACCCGGGACCACCCGTAAGTGAGACAACGGTCATGCACGTGTTGACGAGGCACTCCCTCTACTCTACTCAACGCAAGTACTGTATAAAATCAAGTTATGTGACAAAGCCAACAACCGTTCGCTTTTTCAGGCTATCGACTTACGGTTTGTAGTCCAGGTTGCCAGTTCGAATCTCGTCTTTCAGATTTGTTAGTTTTAGGTCCAAATTTTATTAATGACAAGTGGGACCCCCGTGTGTTGTTCCGATATTTCATTGTAGGATGGTTTTATTGAACAAACACTTTGCGCGGTTAGACAAGTAGCGGCACGAGTTACACGTATTTTGCAAGTTTACGAACGAAAATGACAGCGGCATAGAATATCACATCCACCCCGCAGCTTAGATACTATGGTGATACGAGTTTTTACACCGTTGGAAGTGAGATCCAATGGCTTGGGAGTAGTCTTTATAATTATGCACAATTTCCAAAGTCTCCAAAGTTTTTTTTGCAAATAAAACATTCAGGCCTCGTATGTGCCGCTGCATCTTCGATCCAACGGCTCCCTGGTGCTAATATTAGGTGCTCCCCGTAGCTTAATTACCCGCTACGGTGATATGAGCATCTAGGTCGTATGATCAGTGATCAGCTGGCACATGCATAATACTTGTACTTTTTGCACATTTCCCAAACTCTATCAGTCGTATATTGCAAAAACATTCAAACCCCCTACTGTGGGCCGTTAAATCTCAGTGAACTCGTATCACCATAGAATCTATGGTGCGGGAGCACCTCATACTCCCCCGTGCAAGAAAACATAAGGTGCTATCGCAGCTTGGATGCTACGGTGATACGAGCTTGGAGGTCGTTTGATCTGAGATCCAATGGCATCTGAGCAGCCTTTGTGCTTGTAAGCAGTGGCCGAACTCTTTTGGGGCTTTTCTGCAAAAAACCATTTGAACCACCGAGGAGGTGTTGGGTCACAAATCCAACGCCTCCGAAGAGCTTGTATCACCAAAGCATCTAAGGTGTGGTGGCACATGATATTCTTACATACATGAGAATATGATGTCCTCCTTCATCATAGATGCTATGGTGATACGAGCTTCGATGTCGTTTGCTATGGGATCTAAGGGCCTATAAGTAGTTTTTGTACAAATTGTGTGCAATTCTCAAACTCATCAAGGTTTCCTGCAAAAAAATTAAGACACATGATGTGAGCTGCTATATCTCAGATCTACAAGCTCCAAGCAACTTGTATCTGCATATATCATGTAAGGTATGGGGGCACATGATATTCTCTCGGGGAGGAGGGGTGGGGGTGCACAACCAATCGGTGGTTGGGAGGGTGGGAACAAATATAATCTAAACAACCCTAAACAGAGCTCCACAGTTTTATCTAAGGTCGAGGTGTTGACCCCCGACAATCATAGCTCCGCCTAGACACAACATTTGCATGTACTATAGTACTAGACTTAATATTCATGTTTTAGTTTCATGTTCATTTTAAATATTGAACTGAGGACCATGGATGTCTTACATTTTACTCCCTTCGTTCCAAAATATTAGTCTTTTTAGAGGCTTCAAATGGACTGGCACATACAGATGTATATAGACATATTTTAGAGTCTAGATTCACTCATTTTGCTCTGTATGTAGTCACTTGTTGAACTCTCTAAAATACTAATATTTAGGAATAGATGGAGTATTTTTGAACTCGTGTCATACATGCATGGGTTGGAAAAATAGATGCACTATACTTATTGGATTGTTGTTGTGTTCGTGCGTGTGTGTCTGTGTGTGTGTGTGTGTGTGTGTGGTCATATGCTTGATACATACAAAGTTTTCTCACCTCCATATTGTTCATCTTTTAAATTTGAATTTGCATTGGAAAAGTTACTAGGGATACCATGAAATGTGAAATCCACATTGAGATCACTATATCACAAATTCACTCCAATTCAACGACTCATCATAAATCAATTATCACGTTGAGATTAGTATTTGCAAGGAAAATACGGGTATTGTAATACACATAGATTCGTTCAGCAATTTAAAAGGTTCCTTTCGTATTGTCAAATGGTAGGACCCAACGGCGTACCAGCCAGACCTTGGCTCGTGTTGATCCTAAAAAAACGGGCTCGTGTCCTTCCGTGGCGTGCGTGGTACGCACATTAGGCAACCCCAACCAGTCGAGCCTCAGTGTTTCAAGTCGAAATATCTGGCGGCCAGAATTCCAGCCGTAGGAAATTCCCCTAATGTCCCCGGTCCATAATGACTACCGATGAACAACGGAGGGATGCTTTAGTAAATAGACAATGTTACCTACCGTGCCGAGCACGGTTCAATTGCCTCGGTTGCCGCTCGTCAATGTCACCGGTCAACTGCATTGCCTAGTACTACAACTACTACACCAGGATGAGCACAGAATTGAGCCCGTTTGTTCATGCCTAGTACTTTTTTTGTTCGTGCCTAGTACTTGAGTAAATATATAAGGCAATGCACTGGTACGGAGGGATTATCCTTTTACTCCCTCCTTTCCAGTTTATAGGGCTTATCTCAAAATTTTAGTTTTCCCATTTTATAAGTCTCAATTTGTGTGTTCCCCATCACATGTTCAGATTTCAAGGTGCAATAAATAATTACATGCAAGTATTAAGAGAAAATTGACCAATGCATGTACTTTATGCATGCATGCATTGCAATTAATGCATTCGTAAACACAATTTTTGAGGAAAACAAGCGCATTAATTGAGTGGTTTTGCAAACTACAACAACTGTTCCACCACTCACCATCTACCTTGGTTGGTGAGATTTTTGAATTGAGCCCTATAAACCGGAAAGGAGGTTTAACTAAGAAAAATGTTTGACCGAATCCTTTCTTAAGAAATACAACAGGACAGATGTACGGCTTGAAAATTTATTGCATGATGCAGGTTATGACATTGTTTCGAATCCTGGGTCTTAAATTTCAGAAAATCCAAAAGGGAGCATAAATTCTTGAAACTGAGCATGGTCACGTGATATGGCACAAATATTACTTCGTAAGTTTTTTCTTCAATTCGAGACAAGCAACTTATGACAAGTTGCACAAACGAAGAGCCAAGGTATTTTGGAACAAAGACCTGTCACATTTTTTTTGAGGGAAAAGACCTGTCATGTTAAGGCGAACGCTTTCACTATTGAAACCGTGGGCGTTTACGTGCCGCCACGAGTCCCCGCTTCTCATCGGCAGGTGCCGTCCCAGCAAGTGTGTGAGTCGACGGGAGGCATGCGAGCAGACCGCTGCGCCAGCTGTCAGGGAGGCGTGCGAGCAGACCACTGTGCAGACTCACCGGGAGGCGAGCCCTTTGACAAGGCTCCGCCATCCACCGTCGTCCCAACTGCTCCCACTTTTAATGTCCCTCAACCCCACACTAACCGGTATCGTTACAATCCTCTCTCTTCCTCTCCGATTCTCCTGTCGTCTACCTCCAACTAGCCTGACCTAAACGTACGCCCTTAGTGTTCCAGTTTCATGAGGAAGACACCCAGCCGGAGTCTCAAGAACATAAGGCGCTTTGGGCCGAGCTTGAACTGGCCTTGCGGGAAGACGCCGAGCCTGTCCCCGCTCCCGTTCTGGCTCCCGTCGCCCCGACTGCGCCAGCGCCCATCCCCGTGGCATTGATGGGCTGGGAGAAGCACATTGTCGCCGAGCTTGAGGCCACGAGGTTCCGCGAGGTCCCCGCCGACTTTCACGCGCCCGGGCACCTGCCAGCGCATGCGCCTGCGCGTGTACTGACGTGCGCGCCCGTGCCGGTGCCCATGCACACGAACGTCTTCGCCCGCTGTTGTGGCGCTGTCCCCAGCTGGTGCCGGTGCCCCCTCGGCGGCATGGATGGCCGCCGTCGACCGCTTCCTTGCACCAACGCCCGGTAGCCTCCTCCCGCCAGTTGACTCACTCAAGTCGTAACATTTTGGCCTTCCTTGAAGCTAGGCCAACGTCCAGGAGTACGCCAACAACGGCGCAAGACGCCGCCGTCGCCGTCGGTCAGTGGCCCGACGACACACAGAGCACGGCAGAGGAGCCGCTTCCCACCGTGAGACGCCCCCGCCGCCGCCGCGTAATCTAAATTTGCCATGAAAAATGTTCGGATTGCCATGCTTAAAATCCAAATGTTTATCATTTCCGTTTATTTTATATCGATCGTCGTATAATTTAAAGTCGGAGTCAGACTGAACGAAATGTATGTTTTCATCGATTGAATGTTCTGCTAGAGCCGTATCAAATTAAATATAAAATGTCATCAAGCCACATGTATTCCTTGTCATCCAACGACCTAGACTGCTTCAATGTCGAGCGCTCAACACGTTTAGCGTGCAATTAATTTCATGCCAAAAATAGTGCTAATCACATGACAACACGCAAATAATATCCTATTAGTTAATATCCGCATGCACTTAATATACTGCCAAATTAACGTGCATTGCACGTACACACTGACTAGTGCTGCTAGTACGTGAAACTGGTGCCGTGACTTGTGAGTTGTGAACGCGTCCAGATATGGTCAATGGCAACATCGCCCGTGAGTTCTTCCTGTTTGCCCGTGCGTCTAAACGCAGAATGGGAGGAGAGAGAGAGAGAGCACACATGGAACCCACCAGTAAGTGAAGGCGAATAGTACTAAAAATAATATTACATGTTATCCATTAATTAGGCTGTGGTAATATATAAAAATTATGTGCATAAAGGGGGTACAACAAACATTGCTATTCTACGTATGTTGCCTATTGACGTGCGGCTTGAAGGCCCGGTCGCATGTTCGATCCTCCTCCTTTTTTTTAATTTGTATATGGGTCCAAATTTGTTTCATGACATGTGGGCCCCTTGGTGTGTAGTTTGTAGCACTTTAATTTGTGGGTCGAAATTTGTTCCATTCCAAGCGGACTATCGGTGTGTAGTTTTGTAGCTTATTTATAATAATTAAAGAGAACAACATAGTTTTTTAATAATACCATGGTGCGACGTTGAAGGTGAGAAAGGACGTGTGAGAGAGCAATGACCGAGCCAGAGGTAAATCAACTAGGGGAGTTGCGTGGGTTGCAACGGTGTTTGGAGTAGTTGTGGGCCGAATGCTACGAAAATATAATCTAAACCGACCGGAATAAATGCCTACACAAATTAATCCAAGGTTGGAGTGCCCCTCGCAATGTAAATAGCTCCGGCTTTGCAAGGGATGGAGAGGTAGTAGCTTCAACGTGTGGAAGATACTGATGCGAAAGCGAGGTCAATCGAGAGACATATAGATAGAGAGACAAAGTGAGTGTGGTCCGACATTCATTGAACAAATATATATGCTCCGGAGAGATATTGTTCGATTGAGCTTTTGTTAAGGGTGAGGGCTGTAAGATAGAGCTTGAGAGATGATCCGATCACGCAGGCGTGTAGATATATTTTGTGCGTGGGAGGAAGCAAGGTCAACCGATCACATAGGGTCGCCGTGCGATCGAAAGAGTGAGACGGGTTGGAGAGAGTGACCTAGATAGACGATGTGCATGAGAGAGTATACAATGTGAAGAATTGGGCTCAAACATGGTGATATATCGTTTTTGTCTGAGAAAGAGCGAGGTAAATCGAGACATACACACACACACACACAGAGAGAGAGAGAGAGAGATTGAGTGAGTGTGGCCCACCATGAGGTCAAAAGAGTGGCGGCGGCTTGGATGGACTGACCTAGATAGACAATCTACGTGAGAGAGTATATAGTGTGTCGCTCGAGGCCTGAACAGGGAGATATATCATTTGTGTGTGAAAGAAAATGAGGTTAAACGAGACTCAGATAAAGAGATCGAGATTGAGAGAGTGTGGCCCGCCGTGCGGAACAAAGAGTGAGACAGTCTCGAGGGAGTGACCTAGATATACAGGGAGATATATCATTTGAATATACATAGTACGAGACTTAATATCGATGTTTCAATTCGGTGTACATTGTAAGATTTGAACCAAGGACCAGGCATACGGGTAATTATTTCGAATTCATGCAATACTAAGTTTCGAAAAGTTGACATTGGCTCAATTTGTTGTGCTATTTTGTAGGTCATATGTTTGAATCAATCCAAAAGTTTTCTCACTACCATGGTGTTCATCATATACATATGAATTTGTATTAAATAAGTAGCGTGGATACAGTGAAATGCGAAATCCACGTTAGAATTGGAGATCGCTACGTGACATACACTCTAATTCAAATAACTAACTACGTGACACACACTCTAATTCAAATAACTAATTATGTGACACACTCTAATCCACGTTAGCGTGGGTACCGTTTCGATTTTTTTTCAAATAACTCCTCATTAATTAATTTATAGTACTCCCTCTGTTCACTTTTATAAGACCTTGAAGACATTTCAGACAATGTGCAAAACAGTTCATTTTAAGTTGTCTGAAACGACTTACAAAAGTGAACGGATGGAGTATCTCGTTTCGAATGACTAATTATTGCAAGGAAAACACGGGCATGGTAATACATACAGATTCGTTTGCAAATGAAAGAAGATTCGTTTGCATTCTCAAATGTAGGCGCACCAGGCAGACCAGGGTTGTGTCGGGGTGGACGCTGCTTCGGTGCCTTAAAGGCAACAACCCTTGGGTGACTGACATGTGGGCCAGCCACCTGTTGGGCCCACATGTCATGGACACAAAGGCAGGTGCCTTAAGGCACCGAAGCGTAGTCCTGTCCGGGTGGTCGCGTGTGTCGGACGGACGCGTAGGACCCAACCACCCACCCCCTCCCCCCCCCAAAAAGGACGACGACAATATAAGTTCGCGCTTCCACGTTTCGGATTGAAATATCTGGCGGCCCCAATTCCAGCCCTGCAAAATCTCTCTTCTCCACCGTCCCCTTCCGCGCCCAGATTGCTCAAATCCCTAATTCGCCGCCATCCCTCGAATCGCCCCTCGTCTCATCTCTTTCCCCACTGTTCCCCACCTCTGTGCCGAACGACGACGACGAAGACGACGGTTGCGCTTCACCACCGCACCGGAGCTACCTCATCTACGCCCTCATCGGCCGCACTGGGTGTCGGCGAAGCTGATCGTACCCACGAACACCTATGGGGCCGGCGGACCGAGCCCGTTTTGGTTCGGTGGGGGGCGGAGATCGCACGAAGAGCAGATCGAGGCGAAACACACGAGCAATTTACCCAGCTTCGGAGCTCTCCGGAGAGATAATACTCCTACTGCTGCTTGTCTGATTGAATTGTGTTCTTGCTAGGGAGCGCTGAGAGCTACTAGACCTAGCGTGGGAGTTCACTGGTTTCGAATGAGTCGAACCCCTTCTACGTTGCGCATGGGCCTCCTTTTATATGCTCAAGGGGTCTCCGACAGGTGGCAACATAGACAAGGGTAAAAACGTAAAAGGAGTCGTGGTTGGTACAGCTACTTGTACAGTGTCCCATACCTAACCCTGACGGCAGGGGACAAAGGCATTAAATGCCCGTCTAAGTCGACTAAACAGTGCAGAAAGGGACCGTCAGGGATGCCACCGCTTCGCCAGCGGCAATCTTGTCAAGACTGCCACCGCTGGGCGCTCCGCTGGCTGCACAGCCACTTGCCACGCGCGCCTGGAAAGGTCCCATGGCGACACGTTGGCGGATGTGCTGGAGCGCAGGAACGGAGTAGTGGTCCACCGCGGCAAGCGCGTTGCCGCGGTTGTTGCCTCGTTGTGTCCGGAAGCTTGTCGCTCACCGGGCCTTCCCGGCAAGCTCCTCTTGCCGGGGCCTTGTCTTCTTGGCACCTTGATTGGCCTTCCCGGCAAGCTCCTCTTGCCGGGGCCTTGTCTCTTTGACTTAAATACTTTGTTCTTGAAGGGCTCCAAAGGAACCACGGAGGAGCTAGGCAGTCACCGCGGCAAGGCTCGCCACGGGATGCTGCAACTGCCCGTGCACAAGTTCGGGATACTAGGGTACCCCTATTCTAGTACACCGACAGGAGCCCCCGGGCCTGGGCCATACACGGTGCCGAGCGCTGTTGGGCCAGGCCCAAAACAGGGCACGGGCACACGCGGCCTTGGTTACGCCATAACTCGATCCGGACCCACCACGTCCCCCACGAACGGCACGCATCGACTGCGGCGTCGTGGGAGAGATCGTGGGGGGTTTCTTTATTAGGAAAAGCGGAACGTCCACCCCCTCCCTCTTTATAAGCAGAGGGAGCAGGGGCAGTTGCTGTCCAATCTCGAAAAACCCCCGCCGCTCCCCCCTTCTTCCCAAAGCCGTGGAGAGAGCAGAGCTCCGCCCCCATCGCCACCAGCATCACCAACGCCGTCGTCCTCCCTAACCACGTCCGCCATGGCTCCAAAAGCCGACAAGGGGAAGGGCGTGAAGTCGGCCGAGGCGCAGCGGCTCGTGGCGCTGCGAAAGGAGCGGGCCATCTTCCCCCCTCTGCTCGCCGCGAAGGAGCTGAGGGAATGGTACTACCTCTTCTGGTCGACGGAGACGCGGGCGCATCCGCGCACGAAGGTACTCTCGGCCGCTGCATCTGATTTAGCTCCGAGCGGGTATCCCTTCTTCGCGCTCTTCTTCTATTGCGGGCTCTGCCCACCCTTCTCTGAATTCTTCTGCGATATCATGAACACTTACGGGTTTTGCCTCCTTGATTTCACCCCCAACGCTGTCCTGACCATGGCAGTTTTTGCACATCTCTGCGAAAACTTTGGCGGAGTCCACCCAAACGTAGCCCTCTTCTGCCATTTCTTCATGCCTCGAGTAGAGAGAGGAGAGCCCCTTGCCGGAGGAATCGCCTGGATTTCAAGGATCGGCAAGAAAGAGGCCTATCTGGAAGGAGAGCTCCGCAGCAAGTGGGAGGGGTGGAGGGCTGATTGGTGCTGGATCGTAGAGGAGAACCCGCAGCCATTCACCGCCCAGCGCCAAACCCCAATAGTGCGCGGCAACGATTGGAGTAACTTGGCACCGGAGGATGCTAGATTGAAGATTGTCGTTACCCGGATCCTGCGCCTCAGGCTTGCCGGACTCACTGTAGGCGCAGTTGGCGCAGATTTCCTTCGCCGCCGCATCGCCCCCTTGCAGGAGAGGAGGAGACCTGCTTGGGAGTTCCAGAACGCGGCAGACATCATGAGGCTGCGCCCGGGCCTCAACTTCAACTTCACCGTCCTGGAGCTTGACGCGATGCTCTTGGAGCTGTTCAAGCATGACCCCGATCACCCCGAATGGTTCAGGTTGCCAAGGGGAGTCGTTCCATTATGCAACAATTCTTCACTCGACCGCATCCGAGCAATGATGCCGTTGTGCGACTCGCATGGAATCGCTCCAACTTGGCAGGAGCCTGCAGATGACGTCGTGCGGCAGTTCTTCGATAGCTTGGAAGAAGTGCCGATCCGCCCCGACGAACAGAAGGGCCTCACCCGTGACACCACCGATGACGAGATGCAGCGCATCGCCACCAGGTTGGAAGAGGCGGCAGCAGCTGCTGCCGCGGGCGAATTTGGATTTACTGTGGAGGAGGCGGAGGTAGCAGAGGCGACAAGCCTTGTCGATTGAGAGGAGCTTGTCGGCGGGGATGAGCCTGCCGAGCCCGAAGCTGAGGCGAACGAGCCTGCCGAGGGCACCTCCTCCCTACCTTCAAGTAGCTTGCCGCGAGCGGAGCCCACGGCTCCACCAAGAAAGGCGTCTCCGCAAGGCCGGGGAAGTGGCGGGGCGGCAGACGGGCCAACAGCCATCGCGCCGCGCGACGCGCTCCACCGCGGCAAGCACTGTTGCCGCGGGAGCACCTCACGGCGCCGCAGCAACTGGAGCGGGGCCTTCTGGGACCACAACTCCTGCACCCGCCAAGGGACCAAGGGAGCCTACTCTTCCAGCTCGTCGCACCGGAGGCGAACCGGAATTCGATCTCTCCGCGCTCAGCTCTGAGGAAGAAGAAGAGTAAGATCTTGCGTTGTACTTGTATTTCTTCAATTTTGTTGCTTTGTCTTGTATCTGATTTGCTTCATTCTGAACTCTTTCCTTTTCAGGACGCTGGCCCAAAGAGCCTCGAAGAGAGCCAAGACCCCGGTGATCGTCATCGAGGAAGAACCCACTGCAGCAGCGGGAGGCGCGTCCGAGAGCTCCTTGCCGGACCCGGCGACCCTTCCACAAAGCAGCCCCCACCGCAGCCCCCAACATAAGTATATGGTTCACTTTATGCTGTTAGGCGCGCATGGGAGCTCTTTATTTGCTGATATCTGACTGTTGATTTGTGTAGGAGCAGAGCAGCCCCGCCAGGAGTGTCCTGAAGCCGTTCCTGACATGCCATCTGCTTCGACTGCGCCGCCAAGGGAAGATCCCCCGGCAAGGGAGGCTTCTCCAGCAAGGGACGGCTCTCCGGCAAGGGATGGCACCATCGACCCTCCAGTGGCTGAGACCGCAGCTGCAGATCCCATCGCAGGTAATCCTCTTGCTTGTAAGCCGCCCTTGTGTTCTTCTTCTTCCAATTCTTCTTTTTGGAAATTTGCTTGACTTTTCTTTCTTTTTCGGTCATCAGATCCATCCGCCGCAGAGCCGATGGAGACTGAGGTCACCGGCGAGGAGGACGCGCGCGGCAACACTGACGACGCCGCCGTCGCCAAGGAGGAAACCGGCGCGGACGAGCCCGCCGTCGAAGAGGCCACCAAGGCTGACGCCGCAGAAGCTGGCGAAGGGTCCGGCGATCGCACTGACGACCCTGAGGCCGCAGGAGCGCCAGGCGCTACACCGACCGCTGATCCCTCCGCCGCTGCCGCTGCGCCAGGCTCCGAGGAGCCCCAGCCCGGTGCCTACCTGAAGGCTGGCGATGGCGTCTTCATCAAGCTCCCCTAGGTGTCGAGCTCCAGGGCGCCGGTCGAAGGAGAGGCCTTCGACGTAGAGCTGCTCGCCTCCGCTGGGCTGACGCTGGTCGATGCGCCAAGCAGCAGCGGCGACGAGTCTGAGGAGGAGCAGCTGTTGCAGAAGCTGCTGTCGCTCTACCGCGCCCGACAAGCCAAGCTGGAACCCCGAGAAGCGCTTGTCGCGAGGGCGGGAGCAGACATGGAGAAGCGCGCATAAGAGCTCCGGGGCCTCAACCAAGAAGCTCTCCGGAGCGTGGCAGAAGAGCGGGAGCGACTCACTGAAGAGCGCACAGCCTTCATCCTCGAGAAGGCTGAGGTTGAGGAGCAGCAGCAGCTCGCTGCCGAGAAGCTGTCTGCGCAAGAAGGCGAGCTGGCGCAGCGGAAGATCAATCTTGACAGCCATGAGGAAGAGCTTGCCGCGCGCGAGCAAACAATTGGCGGGGCTCTCAAGGAAGCAAAGGACGCAGCCGCAGCTACCGAGGCCGCCAAGAAAGAGTTGGAGACAAAAGCGACGCAGCTGGAGGCCAGTCTCCAGAAGAGCGGCGAGGAGCTTGCTGCACTCAAGCACGAGCGCGAGAAGGACGCCTACACCCTTGGCGAGCTGCAGGGCCGTCTCGCCGAGAGGAGCAAGGAGCTCGGCGCCGCCAAGGACTCCAAGGCGGATCTTGAGCTGAAACTGACCACCTTGATGCAGACGCTAGACGACGCCAAGGAGCGGGAGGTGGCCTTGTTGGAGAAGATCAAGACCGACGAGGAGCTGCTGACGAATGCTACGACCGCCCAGAACGCCTTCAGAGAGAACGTGATGCACTGGACCGAGGGTCTTGTGAATACTGCTGCAGCCATCGACAAGGAGCTGATGGAGCTGGGGATGGTGGATCTTGGGTACTCCTCCGACGAGCATCTCCAACCTAGCGCCAAGCTCAGCTTGTTCTTCAAGGGCGTGGTGACGGCTCTCCAGCGGCTCCGGGAAGAGATCCTAAAGCAGCTGGCCGATGAATCGCGCCAAATCTGTGCAGGGGCTCTTCAGAAGGTGCTGATGAAGGTGGCCTTCCGCAATCCAGGCGTTAGCTTCGCCAACGTCCTCAAGTCCTTGCCGCCGACTGCTGATGTTGAAGCGCTCAAGGCCCTTGTCGCACCCATTGTGTACAGGGTGAGCGGGATCAAGAGAGTTGATGGCGACCACGTAGATTAGGCCGCCCTTTTTATCTTTTCCTTGTCGCTGCTGATCATGTTATGAGAACAATCTATTAGAGCTGCGACAAATTATCTTGTAATATAACTTATATTTCAGTTAGTGATTGCTATGTTATTTGCTTTACTTGGGTCCTTCCTTTGTATGTTTTTGCCCTAGTTCTTAGGGAACTTGCCGGCGCGGGCACCCCCGCCATGAAGGCCTGAGTCTTGAACGTCGGCCTTCTTTGGCAGTGCCGCCTCCGACAAGCAACCTTGTCGCGACTAGTTGCAGCTCACTTAAGTTGTTGAGCGGACTCGAAACAAAGTAAGGGTGCAAACTAGCTACGAGTTCGTTCCTTCGCGCACAGGTTTTCCATATAAAGCACAGTCGTTCGAGGAAGATAACTTAAAAAATTTAAAACTGATTGCTCAAACTTTGGCAACTTAGCTTTTCTGTCGTTTGCTTCCTGGTAAGGCAAAATTTCCTTGAACGACGCCTGGTCCACACCATTATCTTCTCCTTCCCCCCTGGCAAACTTGTGTGCGAGGGAACCTTCCTTTCTTTGAGAGAGAGAAAGAAGAGAAAATAAATATATGGAGCCTTGCGGCTCTTTATTGCTTACCGGGATGGGTGCTGCACAAGGTGTCAGATAATGCATGCAAAACAAAATGTAGAAAGCATGAAATTGACAACATGTGCGGAGCACATGAGTTTTTACTGATGCACGGGGTCTGCGCCCGGCTTTGTACAAAGGATTACATGCAACATCGGCAAGACTTGTACAAAAGGTGGTTGCCGGAACAGGTTCCGGTAACCGCGCCCTACGGGTAAAACTTATGAAGATGCTCAATATTCCAGGAGTTGCTCACCGGAATGCCATCTTCGGTCTCAAGGCGGACAGCGCCAGGCCTAGTGACTCGTCTCACCCGATAAGGGCCTTTCCACTTTGGCGTCAACTTGTTGGAATTCTTGGCGGACTGAACGCGCCGAAGAACAAGGTCGCCTTCCTCGAGACTTCGGCACTAACTTTATGCGGTTATGGTAGCGGCGCAAAGCTTGCTGATATCGAGCAGCTCGTGACAATGCCCTGAAGATGGTCCTCTTCGAGGAGCAGCACGTCATCTTGTCGCAGCTGCTCTTGCTCAAGCTCATCATAAGCGAGCACTCGAGGTGACCCGTATACGAGTTCCGTGGGGAGAACTGCCTCCGCTCCATAGACTAGAGCGAAGGGTGTCTGGCCAGTGGCTCGATTTGGCGTCGTCCTGATCGACCAAAGAACCACCGGTAGCTCCTCAATCCAGTTTCTTCCGCACTTGTGCAGCCTGTCGAAAGTTCTGGTCTTGAGCCCGCGCAGCACTTCAGCATTTGCCCTCTCCGCTTGACCGTCGCTTCTCGGATGAGCAACAGAAGCGAAGCAGACCTTGGCGCCAAGATCTTGGACGTACTGCATGAAGGTGCGGCTAGTGAATTGCGTGCCGTTGTCGGTGATGATCCTGTTAGGAATCCCGAAACGGCGAACAATCGACCTGAAGAACTTGACTGCTGACTGTGCTGTCACCTTCCTCACTGCTTCCACTTCCGGCCACTTTGTGAACTTGTCTATTGCAACGTACAAGTACTCAAAGCCCCCGACAGCTCGTGGAAAGGGCCCGAGGATGTCGAGCCCCCATACCGAAAATGGCCAGGATAAAGGGATTGTCTTGGGAGCTTGAGCTGGCTGGTGTATTTGTTTGGAATGGAACTGGCACGCTTCACACTTGGTTACTTGTGCAGTTGCATCCTGGAGGGCTGTTGGCCAAAAGAAACCTTGCGGGAACGCTTTGCCGACAAGTGCTCTTGCGCCAATGTGGTGACCACATATGCCTCCATGTATCTCTGCCAACAGCTTCTGTCCATCTTCCCGGTGAATACACTTCAATTTCACACCGTTGAGTCTTCTTCTGTACACAATGTTGTCAACAAACTGGTACATACTTGACTGCCGGGCTACTCTTTCCGCTTCTTCTTGCTCTTCGGGAAGTTCTCCTGTCTGAAGAAAATGGACAATTTGTTGTGCCCATGCTGGAGCTTGTGGCTCGACAACAAGGACTAAAGGCACGTCTGGTGCTGCGAGAACATCCGCTTCTACGGCGAGAACCCGCGACTCAGCCGGAGCTTGATGTTCCCCGGCAAGCTTGCCGGAGCAAAACTTGTCGGGAGCATCTGCTTCAACGGAACAAACCATAGGGTCTGCCGGAGCAGACTGCTCCTCAGCACTCTTGGCGTTGATCTTGGGGACCTTCTTGGCGGCGGCTTCAGGGAGCTCTGCCGGAAAGTAGTCGCCGGAAACCAACTTCCTCTTCTTGCTCTGTCCAGTTGATGGTGCCACAGTTGGTTGAGTCATCTTGAGCACGAAGATCCCTGGTTCCACAGGTAACTTAAGGGCGGCGCACTTCGACAGGCTATCAGCAATATCATTCTGAGCTCTTGGAACATGTTCCATCTGCAGGCCGTCAAAGTACTCTTCTAGCTTTCTCACTTCATCAACATAGCTTCCATCAATGGACTCTGATAATCCTTGTTCACTTGGCGGACGACAAGCTGTGAGTCACCCCTGACAATGAGTTTCTTGATCCCAAGGTCCACTGTGATCCTGAGACCGGCAAGCAAACCCTCATACTCTGCAGTATTGTTTGTTGCTTGCTCCTTGGGAAAGTGCATCTGGACTATGTACTTGAGGTGCTCTCCGGTGGGTGCGACAAGCAGCACGCCCGCGCCGGCGCCTTGCAGCGAGAAGGCACCATCAAAGTACATTAGCCACTCTTTGCTTGCTTCCTTGACGGGGATGCTCGTTTCTGGAATTTCTTCGTCTTGAGTTGGCGTCCATTCTGCTATGAATTCTGCCAAGGCTCTGCTTTCGATAGTTCAAGTGCTCTCAAACTTGAGGCCAAAGCTTGTGATTCTGATTGCCCACTCGACATTCACCTGTTGCTTCCGGATTTTGCAGTATCCTCTTGGTGAAGCGAGTGACAACTGTGATCTCATGCGCTTGGAAGTAATGGCGCAACTTTCTCGAGGCCATGAGGAGGCCGAAAAGCAATTTCTGCACACCAGAGTACCTTGATCTAGCCCCCTGCAGAAGGGAACTGACGAAGTAAACTGGGCGCTGCACCATCCTTTTCTGCATATTCTCATGCTCCTGAGCGGATCTATCCTTGTCGGGACCAGAGCTTGCCGGTGAAGCCCCCTGCTTGTCGCTGGATGCATCTGCCATGGTTGCGGGCTCATCATCCGCCTCCCTCTCCGCTACTAACGCAGCACTAACCACTTGGTTGGTTGCCGCTATATATAGCAGCAACTTCTCTTGTGGCTTAGGTGCGACAAGTATAGGAGTGGAGGACATGTACCTCTTTAAGTCCTGCAGCGCAGCCTCCGCTTCCGGAGTCAATTTTATTGGACCTGCCTTTTTCAGTATTTTGAAAAATGGCAGGGCGCGCTCAGCAGACCTAGAGATAAACCTGCTGAGAGCAGCCACGCATCCGGCAAGTCTTCGTACATCCTTGACGCGCTTTGGTGCTTCAATCTGCTCAATGGCCTTAATCTTGTCGGGATTGGCTTCAATTCCCCGCTGAGACACGAAGAACCCGAGAAGCTTGCCGGAGGGGACTCCAAACACGCACTTCTCGGGGTTGAGCTTGAGGTTGATCTTGCGCAGATTTGCAAAGGTTTCATCTAAATGCGTGATGGACTTCTCGGGCTCAAACGCGTGATGGACTACTCTTGCAAATGTTGAACCAGCATTCTTTAAACCGAAAGGCATCCGTACAAAACAATATGTGTCACATGGGGTGAAGAACGCGGTCTTCTCCTCATCCTCTTCTGCCATGAAGATCTGATGGTATCCTGAGTATGCATCAAGAAATGAAAGCAAATCACATCCGGCCGTGGAGTCAACAATCTGGTCGATACGCGGCAAAGGAAATGGGTCTTTGGGACAAGCTTTATTAACATCGGTAAAGTCGATACAAAGCCTCCATTTCCCGTTTGCCTTGTGCACAACTACAGGATTGGCCAACCACGTAGGATGGAGCACTCCTCTGACAAGGCCTGCTGCTTCCAATTTCTTGATTTCTTCTGCAATGAACTCTTGGCGCTCCACAGCTTGCTTCCTGACTTTCTGCTTGACGGGTCGTGCATGAGGACAGACGGCAAGATGGTGCTCAATTACTTTCCTGGGAACACCGGAGATGTCAGACGGTTGCCATGCAAACACGTCGACGTTCGCCCGCAGGAAAGCAACGAGCGCGCCTTCCTATTTGGGGTCGAGAGTGGCACTGATGGTGAAGGTACCACCAGTGCCGTCCTCCTTAGCGGACACCTTCTTGGTTTCTGGAGCTGCCATCGTCTTCTTACACTTGCCGGTGGAGCTCGATGGTGCGTCCTCGACGGTAGCGCAGCACTCCGAAGAGGTGCGCTTGCCGGAGTGGGCATCAGAGCTCTTGCTGGACTTGGTCTTCTTCTTCCCCCCGGGAGCTTCAGCGGAAAGTGACTTGTGATCTGCTGCGGCTGCTGCTTCTCGGTAGATCTTGTCGGCGCAGATAAGAGCATCCTTCTTGTCGCCAGGGACAGAAATGACACTTATCGGGCCAGGCATCTTGAGCAAGTTGTATGCATAATGAGAGGCCGCCATGAACTTGGCGAGTCTTTGGGCGGCCAAGTATTCCATTGTAAGGCAATGGAAAGTCGCAACGTCGAAGTGACCCTCTCGATCCTGAAGTTCAGCTTTCACGCCAAATGTCACAGGCAACATGATCTTTCCCTTTGGCTTGCTCCTTCCCGGATTGATTCCTTGGAATGTGCCGGTCTCTTCGAGCTCGCTGTCAGGGATCTGAAGCTTCTGGAGTACCGCGGAGGAGATCAAATTCAAGCCGGCCCCGCCATCAACTAGCATCTTAGTAACCTTGAGGTTGCGGATGGTTGGTGAAACCAACATCGGCAAGCACCCGACCGCAGTTATGCGATCAGGGTGGTCCTCAATATCAAAGATGATAGGCGTGGTGGACCATTTCACAGGCTTGCGCGACTCTACGGATGGTTCCGCTGCATTAACTTCCCGCATCCACTGCTTGAGTTGGCGGTGTGAAGTATGCAGAGAAGCACCGCCGTCTACGCACAAGACCTCCGTGGCTTTCTGGAACTCTTGCTCATCGGCTTCGTCATCATCCATGTCTTCGTCATCATCGTCTTCATCTTCATCCTTGTCGCGGCCGCGGGGAGGTCTGTCTCCTTGCCGCTGCTTGGCCTTGCCGCGGCGTCCTCCCCGTCCGGGGCGTTTCTTGCCGGATCCTCCAGCGCCTTCCTGGGCCTTCTCCTTGTCGCGCCGCTCGTACTCAACCTTCTGCTGCTCGACAAGCTGCTCAACCTTCTTGCAGCTCTGGAGGTCATGGCCCTTAGTGCGGTGGATCTTGCAGTACTGCTTGTTGGAGCTGTCCTGCTTGTCGGCGACCACCACAGCCTGGCAGTTGGCGCCCGCGGCAACCTCCTTGCCGGAGCTACCAACCTTAGCTTTCTTGGCGCCACCTCCATTGCCGGACTGCTCGACAACTAGTACATCTTTGCCTTTCTTCTTTCTGTTATTCTGCCGCCGGCTCTTCTTTGCCGGGGCAATCTCCTCACTATCAGATCCTGCTGCTTCTACATTCTCTCCGGGGAGTCTTCTCCCTTCTTCAGCACGTGCACACTTGTTGGCCAAGGCATAGAGCTCACTGACGTCTCTGATCTTGCACATCGCCATCTCCTCCCGCATCCTGCGGTTTCAAGACGTTTCGATGGAACGCGCTGATTACCGCGCGGTGGTGGACGTCTGGGATGTTGTGTTGTACACGACTGAATCTTTGAATGTACTTGCGCAGGGGTTCTCCTTCCTTCCGGGCGAGCAGATGAAGGTCACTCTCTTGGCCATGAGGCTTGTGGCCGCCCGTGACGGCGCCGACAAACTGATGGCATAGATCTGTCCAGGAGGATATGGAGTTGTCCGGCAAGTGCATGAGCCAAGATCTGACATTGGGCTTGAGCACCAGCGGGAAGTAGTTGGCCAGAATCTTGTCGTCTCGTCCCCCGGCAGCTTGCACCGCAATGGTGTAGATCTTTGAGGAACTCCGACGGGTGCGTCTTGCCGTCGTACTTCTCTGGTACATCTGGCTTGAAATTCTTCATGCTGGGCCACTGGACTTGCCGCAGCTCACGAGTGAACGCAGGGCAACCTACCACGTCTGATAAGTCGCTGGTTCCTTCCGGGCGCATGCATGTCGACAGAGGGCCCAGCGCGCTGGTCGGATTGACGTCGCGCTTCTCTTGGCGCTCGATGCGCGATTTCGGCGTCTTCTTGTTGTCGTTCGTGAAGAACTTGGCGCTGATCGCGACGAGCTCGTGGATCCGATGACGCGGTGGAGTCGCTGTCGAGGTGGATCTGACGAGTCGGCGATCTTGGCCTTCGGGGTGGAGAGTGCATGGTGGTTGCACCCCCACAGGTTTCGTCGCCACCGGCTTGTGCCTTGTCGTCTTGCCGCGCAGTGTTGCACTTGGTTGCCGTGGAGTGTCGCCGTTGGCAAAGCCGATGAGACTCTGAATGGTGGCCCTCCATTCGTCGACCTTGTCTGCCGTTGGAGGGTAATCCAGGAGCAGTTGAGCTCGCGCCAAAGCTTCTGCTTGAGTGGTGGGCGGCAGTGGCGAACGGTGCGAGGAGCGGGATATGCTCGGACTTCTAAATACGTCAGAAGGAGCAGTATCTCGTCCAGGCGACCGTGCCCCACTCGCACCAGCCTGTTGGCGCGTATACTGGTCTTGAGCGTCCCCGGATCCACCAGCTCGATCTTGGCCCAATGAATGTATGGTACTGCGAGTACCATGACGCTATCGGTCCCGCGCCTCTTGGGATGGACGCGGTGCATGCACGGACGCCGAGGTCTGCGCATCCTTGTTCTTGGACTTGGCAGCACCATGGGCTCCCTCGTCGACGCCTGTTCTTCCGCCGGCGTCTACCCCACCACTCGTTTGCTCCGGTGGTGGCGGGTTTGACGCGGACGGCTCCGCTGCCGCCGAAGCCTTCTTCTTCAGTGGCATGTTGGTGAAGATGATGAAGATGTTGCTCGTGTGAACACCGGATCAGGTTCACACAGCCTCGACGCCCCCTACCTGGCGCGCCAAAGATGTCGGGGAAGCTGATTGTACCCACGAACACCTATGGGGCCGGCGGACCGAGCCCCTTTTGGTTCGGTGGGGGACGCAGATCGCACGAAGAGCAGATCGAGGCGAAACACACGAGCAATTTACCCAGCTTCGGAGCTCTCCGGAGAGATAATACTCCTACTGCTGCTTGTCTGATTGAATTGTGTTCTTGCTAGGGAGCGCTGAGAGCTACAAGACCTAGCGTGGGAGTTCACTGGTTTCGAATGAGTCGAACCCCTTCTACGTTGCGCATGGGCCTCCTTTTATATGCTCAAGGGGTCTCCGACAGGTGGCAACATAGAAAAGGGTAAAAACGTAAAAGGAGTCATGGTTGGTACAGCTACTTGTACAGTGTCCCATACCTAACCCTGACGGCAGGGGACAAAGGCATTAAATGCCCGTCTAAGTCGACTAAACAATGCGTAAAGGGACCGTCGGGACGCCATCGCCGCCATGACGGCAATCTTGTCAAGACCGCTTAAAGACGCCCGGCCGGGCTGCACAGCCTCTTGCCACGCGCGCCTGGAAAGGTCCCATGGCGACACGTTGGCGGATGTGCTGGAGCGCAGGAACGGAGTAGTGGTCGACCGCGGCAAGCGCCTTGCCGCGGTTTTTGCCTCGTTGTGTGCGGAAGCTTGTCGCTCACCGGGTCTTCCCGGCAAGCTCCTCTTGCCGGGGCCTTGTCTTCTTGGCACCTAGATTGGCCTTCCCGGCAAGCTCCTCTTGCCGGGGCCTTGTCTCTTTGACTTAAATACTTTGTTCTTGAATGGCTCCAAAGGAACCACGGAGGAGCTAGGCGGTCACCGCGGCATGGCTCGCCACGGGATGCTGCAACTGCCCGTGCACAAGTTCGGGATACTAGGGTACCCCTATTCTAGTACACCGACACCGGGTGGTCCACCGACAACATCGGCCGCCGCAACCGACGTGCCTCACAGACACCGAGTTCCACCGCATCAAGTGCGCTTCACCGACGCCGTCTCCCAGCTCACCGGGGCTACTTCACCGAGCACATCGTCGCACCTCCGCCCCCCGAGGTCGTTGGGGCTTCACCAACAGTCTCATCCACCGCATCGTAGCGCTCCGCTGCCACTCAAGATCTGCATCCGTGCGGGGCCAACCAACGCCAGCGCATCACCATCAACGGCTCTGAAGTGACCCATGACGGGGCTACGGGATCTGGTACACATCCTGCACACCCGTATAACCTTGTAAATATCTGTCCTCCGGTAAAACATCAAGGTTGATTCCTCTTATTTGATCAACCATTCGCCGTGTCAAAAATGCAGAGGGGGATGCAAGGAGCACAAGGCATGCACATCCAAGCAAGTGGTAACATGGACTTGTACATGGAACATCCCAAGCGCAAGAAGAGCTGTAGCGAGCCTGTACAACAGCTAGCGTAAGTCCCTGCATTTCATTTAATTCGTACTGGCATTCGTGTATGATTTGTGTGCAGTGGCTGATCCACGAATTCAAGTTACCAGGGGTGAACATTTAACTTAAAAAATACGAAGGCACTTGCACTCCGGAAATCAACATAACTTGAGAAATGTGAAGCTACATGCACTTTGAAAACCAGCTAATGATCCAAAGTAGTTCAGATTATAAACACTAAATGATGCAAGCACAAAAAAATGCAACATGGTGTACAAGGACTACAAACATGGTCTGTACCTGCCTGAATTATTCGTTCTCTGGCTGAAAATATCGAAGTGTAATTGCACGTATAACCAGTGCGCAAACTGCATATCAATATATCTATCCTGCACAAGTATGCCAATAGTTTCAAACAACACATTAGAAAAGTATTTATGCTATGTTGTCATGATACGGGGACTTTTACGGTAGATGGCCTCGACGCTTTCCTCAAGCTATGAAAATGCACTATAATTTGCTTGTCATCAATGCCTGCAAATCTCTATCTCTCTCAACATAGTAGATCATCATTAGACACTAAATCCTTCAATGAGCTTGCAAAATGCTTGCATTAGATCCCTCATTAGACACTATATGTTCATCACCGGGAGCATGTAAAATGTTTGCATCAAATCCTTCATTAGCAGTCTGTTCATTAGACACTTCAGGCTCAAGAACAACATGAGCTTGTATGTTTGCACCGGAAACTTGATTAGATGCATCAGATTCACTCAGTTCAGTATTGATTGGGGGAGTTATAAAATAAGTAGAAATTGGTTTCATTTTCTCATAGATTCCCAAAATACAAGCAGTTTTACAACACCGTCGGGTTTAACTATTGGCTAGAAATTGAAGATTTGAATTAGATATAATCAGGGATGTGATGTACCTGCTCGTTGCGCATGCTACTCTTGCAAGCTGCGACTGTCCGTTTGCGCAAGCTCGATGCCATGCCCGTGCTGCCACGCTGCCTCCCACGCAGGCTACACCCAGGGTTGGATCTTCATCTTCTTGTCCTTCCGTTCGCTTGAAGCCCGGCGACCGCCCTCCAACGAGGACGCGAGGAAGTGTTGTGTCGGTCTGTCCAGCGGCGGCCAGGTTAGGAGCGAACCAAACTGGAGGCTGGAGCGAATGAATTGGGATTTTTCCTGCTGTTGATCGATATGGGAGGCGCTCGTTTGGGCCACGAGCCTGCTATAGGGCCTGCCTTGCACTTATGTTATTGGCCCATCCAAATTGAAACATTTTTCTTCATTTTTTACATTGCCTGCTCATGCGTTGGGATGAACAAAACTAGCATGGGCCAACTTGGACGACTCAAACTAGGTGCACACTTTCCAGCCACCTGAGGCGGCCGCCTGTACCAGCCCCTATGGTGGCGTCGCCCCTTTTTGCGTGTATGATTGGATAGTGAAAAATATTCCAGTGGCGCTTTTGATTTACCCACAGAATGGTTGAATTGCTAGTTTCTTTGAACTTATGAACTGAGTTCGCCAATAATGTGAAGGATGCCAGTCTTTTCATCCTATTGTAGATTGCTTAGATATCGATATGCCAAAAGTAATCGCATGAAATATACAGTAAAAGCCAGTGTGATGTGTTTGGCTACAACTAGTCTGACTACACGTCCTCATATAACGTATCAAGGACGCACCATCTTACCAGATTAACCATTCGACTTACCCATGCAGTGTGGGAAGAAAGAAGTATTGGGACTGCGTATCCAAGCAATTGATGCCATGGACTCCTTTGTACAACCTTGTAAGTGAAAAATAAGTTACAGTGTGCCTGTAGAAAGAACTAGCGTAAGTTCAGTTACCTGCTTCTCGGAATTTTAGTTAGCCACTTATTGCAAAATTGTTCAATTACGTTGCTTAGCTTAATTTAGTTTGCTACTGATTACATAATGGCACAGCCTGTTAATCATATTGTAGACTGTGCCTATCTATGTGTTTGATACTTACTGTTAAGAATTACCTGTTTGCCTTAACTTAAATATCTACTTGTTTGTTTAACTGCTTTGCTGCTGCAACAGCGGGTTACAATGATGTTAATAACTACTCCCTCCGTCCCATAATATAGGATGTTTTTTGAAACTAGCATAGTGTTAAAAAACGTCTTACATTATGGGATGGAGGGAGTACTTTTCAGCATCCAATTGAAACTCTTTAATTCGTTGTTTGTTAACTGGTTTGCTGTTATAACTCCCAGTTGAGATGTTTTTCTAACTTCAACTTTTCTGAATCCAATCAGAACTTTAATGGCAAAACAGGTTAGCCCAAGATCAAAAAGCGAGGTCCCCATGGACGTTGCATCATCCCACAGTAGTGGCACCGGCCCAATCGTGCATAATGAATTGCCAACTCCTGATGCTCTATAGGCTAAACTAGTGGTAGAAATATATACTCATACAGCACTTAGAGATTAAATTGACATGTTGAGGAAGCAATAAGCACAATCACAATCATTACTCAAGACAACAATTAAATATTTGGTGGATTTCAAAAGCGAAGCAAGCTGAGACTGACCAGATTGTTAAGGTCCTGAAGGAAAAAAGGAAATTAAATTCCTACTTGGTAAATCATAAGTGAAATGTTCTTTCCATAGTTGAATAACCTTTGTGTTGTCTCTTCATATAATAAATCAAACCATTTGTTTTAGAGATCACTAGCACATATGTCCGTGCGTTGCAACGGGATAATAAAATTATATGCCTCTAGCTCAATTTAAGAATGGATCAAGACCCCTACATGTCCTTATTCTCTTGTTCAACATGGCACCCTTTAATTAGGGCCAAGCCAGTATATATTCTTTTTTATTGGCACGTGCCCATAATTTGTTTCAATTATAATTAATAAGCATATTCTCTTTTATTGGCACATGGAAGCTATCATTGTCAATAACTTATGGAGTCCATTATTCTGAACAAGCCGACTTAACTCGATGTGCCGGATGAAGAGCAGGCCCAGTATGGGAGTGATCGACCTCACGACCTCAAAGACCTGACCATATGTTGCTAGCCACTCAAACAAATGTGTTCTGCTAACCAATGGTCAGCATAAATATAAAAGAAATATAATGCAACGCCAGATTCGACACTTTTTCTTGAACTTTTCAAAAACCGATAACTATGAAATGACAAATATACATGGCAACATGAACAATTTTCTAAATTACATTTTTTTTAAATTCCACGCATTTTTAGAAAGACGAACAAAAAATTTGAATGGAACAATTGTTGAATTTCACAAACTTGTCTTAAAACATGAATTTTTTATGAAAATACATTTTTTAAAGTTGTGAACAATTTTTGGAAACGGGAAAAATGTTTTGAACATATAGAAGAAATTTAGAAATGTGTCTTTTAATGCAAATACTATTTTCAATTTTTGAACATATCACTAAAAAATAATACTTTTCTAATTTGTAACATTTTTTAAATCTTGAATTATTTTTTTGAAAAACCCAAACATTTTTCAAAAAATGGAAATAATTTTTTAAATTCTGAAAAAATAGGAATAACATAAATTTAAATTTTCAAATATATTTAAATAGGAACACAAGTGTGGAATTCATAACATGAACTACCGGATATACTTGACAACCTGAACAATTTTCCAAATTATGAACGTTTTTTTTGGAAATTTCAAACATTTTTGCACAAAGCAAGAACAAAAATTTGAACCGAACATTTCCTGAAATGCACATAAATTTCTTAAAGACATGAACCTTCTTCTAAAAATATGAACATTTTTAAGTGGAGATTCTTTTTGAATGGGAAAATGCAGAAGAATTTTAGAAAATGTGTTTCTTTAATGCAAACTTTATTTTCAATTTTTAAACATAACGTTAAACCAAGAATATTTTTCGAATTTGGAATTTTTTCAAATGCATTTGTTTAAATGTTGACCAATTTTGAAAAATACAAACATTTTTTAAAAAATGGGAATATTTTTTAATTTATATTTTGAACAAATTTTGGCACGTCAAAAAAACTCAAACATTTTTCACAGTAGGAACACAATTTTGTAATTTGTAAATTTTTTATGAAAATTTATTTTTTTTGAAAAATTACAATTGCGTACATTTTTTGAAAATTTTGAATTTATGAAAAATGAATAAATTTGACTTGCAATTGGAAAAATGAAAAAAGAAACAGGATATAAAAAGAGAAAGAAACAGAAAAAGGAAATTTGAAACAGAACAAAAAAAAGGCCGTCGAGTCTTGGGCGCCCTGTGCGTAGCTTAAATTATTTACCGCGGTGAGCGGGAAATAGGATTTTATTATTGCTGCGTGGGCAGGAAAATATGGGCTGACTTTACTGGGCCATAGGGCGCAGAGCCCACAAGCGAAATTTTGCATAAATCGTTTTTCCTTTGCCAACAGATGGAGTACGAAATTTTAGTACCACCTTGGATATAGGGGAATTTTTTTTGGCGGTGAACGGATGAAAAAATCGGAGAAACGCACCTTGCTTTATTAGTAGGTATAGATGTAATATTTTTTTTTGTTTTTTGGTTTGTAATTTTATTTGAGCACAAGTCTGTATTAATTGATAAGACTCGGAGAAATTTCATTTGGATTACTGTGCCAGACCTACAAATATGCCAATCGGGCTGAATGTGCATTCAGCAATAGTAGTAGTATAGATGGACCATAAGTGGCACGCATCGGAAAGGGCCAAGATGCTGGCTAAAAAAAGATGCTGTTGTAGCCAAAAAAAGTACAGCGGCCTGGCTTATGTATGTTAGTTGATATTATTGATCCATATACTCTATAAGTGTTTATATGTCTATTAGTTCTGTACATTCTTGGTTGATTGACTCGGTATTTGAATCTGGATACATCGCTTGTGTACATATCTAAATGGGAGTACACATTATGTTGCGTGTGACATTTGAGTTGGACATGAAGTGTTCCAAATATTCGAATTCACCTTAAACTGGATACTAGTTTCTGAATTTGAGTATCGGCATTTGTAAACCATATTCATATATGACAATGGAATACATCTTTGTCGTCCTTTGAAGATATATAAAAACACATAGAACGATTTATAAAGATTCATATAGGAATACAAAATGGATTTGAATTTAGTTGCCAGGGTAAACATGGATGCTTATTGTCCCGAAATTCGAAAGAAGCTGCAAAATGTCCACTCCCACGTCGGCTGCCCGAAGCCAAGTGTTTGGGAGATGGAAATTAATGTCTACACATTACACGGACAATCCAGCGGCCCGATTTCCACTGCTCTGAATAGGGGTAGGTTAGTAACTTCAATTAGACGTGACACGACCGCCTCTGAGCCCATTCCGACACGGTGGGCGCCAAACATGGGTGGCAAAACACATTTGATTCAATCTCATCCGAAAGACCTCTGTTTCTCCCTCCATTCCCCATTCATACACGATGGGCGGCAAAACGAACTTGACTCGGCCGAAATTGATGTAGGCAAATATTTTCAATAGGGGCAGGTTTGTAACTTCACTCAAACGTGACACAACCGCCCTACCTGTCAGCCCCGTTCATACACCGTGGGCGCCAACCATGGGCGCCAACCACCCTCTCCTCGCCCGAAATCGATCTGGGCAAATATTGGTGAGATGCGAGATTACCTTCCTATCCCCAACCGACGAGACGTCCAAATTTTAAATGGGGGCTAAGTTCGTAATTTTCCCATATTTCAGATAGGAACATCCCAAAAACATGGTTCCCCGTACCTCTCCCTCCATTTTCCCATTCATACACCGTCCACGCTAGAACACCCCATCCCCACACCAGCCTCCGTCCGCCAGCCCATCCATCGCCGCCGTCCTCCACCACATCCATCGCCACTGTCCTCCACCATGCCGGAGCGCCTACCAAGACCGCGTCGTCCCATTGCGCTAGAGATGGACGTTTCTCATCCACGGCGATGGACCAATAGCCTTGCATTGCGTCCTCTCGCTTCATCGGCGCCGTCGTCCTCTTTGCCGGGGCCGCTCACACGACCTTCTCTTCCACCGCAATGGTACTTATCCCCCGATGCACCCATCTACCGTCGCAGATATGCTTCAACGCCACCGACAAATTATCGCACTTCGATGCCTACACGGCACCGCAATGTAGGTGGTACTTCATATCTCCTCAACTTTTTGATCTCAACCAGATAATAGATCTTAACTTGGTTACTCTACTTTCTTTTCAGCTCTTAGAATTTAGTTCTTAGTTCGAAGCAAACAATGGATGCTAAATATCATTTCTCTGGTTCGCAGCTTCAAATCTTCCATGGCACAGCCATAATAGGGTTTAATTGATCATGCTTAGGGTTTAATTGATCATGTTGGTTCCGTGGTGGTTTCTTTAATAGAAATCGGAGGGAAAACCATCTTTTGCTAAAAAAATATGCTTAGAGTTTCCCCCTTTTATGATCACTATACGATCAGAATACATGCTTTGTGTCATAATAACACTGCTCCACGTATCAAGCTAAACAAGCTTAGATGTTCAAATACGAATCTGATATTATTAAAACAGAGTTGTTTAATTGGTCAGCTAAATGTTCCTAAATTAGTTTCGAAAATGCATGTTCGCCGCTCGGGAGTGTATCTCTGAGGTGCCCACGGTGGGCAGCCCACCACAGGATTTTGGGTCGCCCCAGCCCCGATTCCCCTCTGTTACCTGCTGGCGCTTCGATCTCTACTGCTGACCGCTTTGCCTCACCGGCGACTTGCCGTCCCCGGACGGCATGACTCTAGGAGGAGACGTCGGACTAACAGGAGGCCAGGAGTCGCTCGCCCAACAGCGTCACCGCTGCCCGGGCGCGCCGCCGAGCCTACCTTCCCAGTCTGTTCAGGGCTCAAGCGTGCAGCACCCACCAATCCAACCCGATTTATCCCGAGATACGTCCTCAACACTCAGCAGCCATTCCTCATCACCCATTTTCTAATTGATTCATTACTCATTAGGCAGGATTGTCATTAGGGTTTGTTGTGTGCTCAGTGCTACCTATACTTAATGGTTCAGATGTATTTCGGTAATCTTTAGCACCTCTAAAGTTCACAGGGTTTTCAAAATTCGCCCTCGGAGCGAAACTAGTCATTTTGGATTGTTGGTCGTAGTGACATTGACCCAGATTACTACTGCAAGCTAGGTTTGTTGACAATTTTACTTGTCTTTCTTACTCACTCGATATAATATCCAATTATTCACGTCGATTAGCTGCAAACAATAAGTGCTTGACAAACTTCTTCATTCAGATTTTGCACGGTCTCTTACTGCAGTTACAATACTGCATACTTGTCCTAATAAGCTCACAAGTAAATGATTGATTAACTACATCTATGCTTGCCTTGTCATATTTGTTGTCAATATTCTTTTAGGGTGGACAACCCTGTTTCTAAATACTGGAACCGTAGACCTAAGTGAATAGTATTTCTCTATGTGGTCTCTTCCATCATGTGTGGGTAACGAACACTGCATTGTATAGAAAGAAAGTGTCATTTCCAGCTTTTACATAAGTTTCGATCTTTTACATGGAATACAATCTGCCTACTTGCTTTGTGTCGCACTACCAACACTCCACCCTTGAAGCTAAACATTACGCCACTCATAATTGCTTAGTTTATTTGTTCAAATCCTGAATTTCATATGATTCTAATGTTCCTACTTCAGTTTTGAAATGTGTGCCTGCCTGTTATAGAGACATAAGGGGTTTGTATTTCTGTGTGTGGTCTGGTCAGCACGGTTGGGGAGGTGAACTTTGCATATGCAGGGGTTTATAGGGAGACACTCTCCGAGTTGAATCTGCAATGCATTCCATAGATAATCTGACTACTTTTTATGTTTTCATGAATCTCAGATTCTGAACAGCATCATAATGATTATGAGCTTGCACGCATGAAAAGAATAAAGCAGAACTATGCCATGGCTATCAAACTTGGCATTAAGGGACTGAAGTCAAGTCTGGATGCAATGCAATGCAAACGCTCTCCACCTACAGATTCATGCTCACAATATGGTCCTAACAGTGATTCTGAGCTAGAGGGAGACCTAAGTCAAGGTAGCTCCCTAGTGGAGGAGTCAGAGGAAGATGCCCTATCTTATTCACCCATCAAGGTACTTACTCTAATTTTCCAAGGTTACATTGCTCGCACATATCTTGCAACTGATGCTTTGCATTGCTTCTACTTTGTTGAACTGCCATTAGCTTAGTTTACACATCGTGTATGTGAATATGCCCTGCCTATCCATTTTCAGTACATATTCCATCTGTCATCATACCATATTTATCCATTCAAATGCTGTTCTTGTGTATCAGACGTTCAAAAGGAAGAGGGCGATTGCTGATCATGGAGGAGCACAAGCAAAGTATTTGGAAAAGGTAGTGGCACTGATAAATCAAATAGCCCATTAGGTGTAGTTGCAATATCACGACCCACAAAATACCCCAACTCTAGCAAACTCTAGCCCTACTACACCGGTCATTTCGATGCCCCAACTCAGCAGACCCCAACCGCAAAGAACAAGATGATTATGCTAGTTGACATAGCACCAAATTGTCTGACGCAAAACCCCATTCCAAAGAAAGAGTACACCAAATCCAGTTGCCAAATCCCTTTTCGAACCAGAGAGAGCCCCAATTGCAGCAAATAGGACCCCTGTTCCACTTCTTCCCAGTTTAGAAGACGAAGCTTATGTTGTTGTCAGGGACTTTGTGCGCATCTTTCATTCATGGAAAGATTATACCACAGACACAGAACAATTTCCAGTCTTCCTCCGCAACTTACGCGTAAGTAATTTACTAATGTTATTCATGGTCATTACTGCATATGTTTCTGCTGACAGAAGACACAAGATTTCATTCTTTTAAATAGGCAAGGAGCAAACTGGATTGTGATGACGAGCAAGAGTTGGTTGCGCTTTTCAAGCACTCGTTGATGAAGTACCCGTTTCCTACGAGGCAAAGCGCACTTCGATGGAAAGCATCTAAAGGAAATTTCTGTAAAGTCTCCGGTTCTACATTTATCCGACGGTTACATGAATAATCTTGTTACACATTGGTCTCGGCTGCAGCATAAGGTACTGTCTATGATATCACATCACAATTTGAACTACATTTCTGCATTTGCCTTAATGTCTCACTTGTACAAAAACTGTTAGCAGAAGAACATTCGTTCTCAAGGGACCACAAAATCTCGCAACTATACTGCACACTGTATTGCTCTCGTGAGTACCTCTTGCCCTGTATGACCATACTTACTTTCATAGCTGTTTGATTATGTAGCATCACTGCACATGTTAGCCTCATAATCCCCCATTTGGTGGACATTATAAGATCCGTATGGACTCTTACACAAATTTAGAATCAACCCAATGCTTTTGAAGAGGTTTAGCTCTGCAGTCCTCTTGTAAGGACTGAACGTGGTCTATCACTGTACTTACATTAACAACTACTCCCTCCGTCCCATAATATAAGAACGTTTTGTACAGTACACCAGTGTTCAAAACACTCTTGTATTATGGGAAGAGGGATTGGTTCATTTTGTAGCATTCTACATCTTATCTCCCTCCCACCATTTACTAAAAAAGATCAGATATATATTTAATATTACCAACAAGTAGAATACACAGACAATGCCAGTGCAGATGTGTAGCCCATTGCTCTTGTCAGTACATTTTGTCCTGTAACGCTTGTACTTCCAGGGATTGGTAGTTGATTATGTAGCATGAATCTGCATCTTATCTTCATTATCCTCTATCCCTTCCAGTATTATCATATCTATAATTACTCTCTACAAAATGTAGAGTACAGGCAATGCTTATGAAGAAGATTATGTGCTGAAATTCTTGAGTTATCCTTCCCTTGACATGTAGAAGGGTATTATAAAGCCGGTGTTAACTGTTAATGTAAGTCAGTCCTTCTAAAGCCTTTATCCTCAACTGCTGTTTAATTTGCTCATACTTGTAGCACCCCAAAATTTTAACCTTGTTTTGTTAATTAAAACTTTGCCAGGAAATTAAAAATTTTATTTTCTGGGCTCCCTTTTGATGTTTTTGAGACTTTTCCTTCCTTTTTTTATCTTGGAGTTATTTCCTTCAGTGAAAACTTTTCAAATATGTTATTGGACTTGTTTATTCTCTCAAGAAAAATATTTTCTTTTCATCAGAGGAATTAATTATATAATATTCTCCATAATCTTTATTTTCTTGAAAAATGGTTTCCCATGGTTTTATGGTCCTTTTAGAACTGCACCCCTTCTATAAATCCTTTCAAAAATTCCACAAAAATTTGGAGATGTCCTGTGATGTCACCAGATCACTTTTATGCAATAAGATATTTCATTCCTTGGATATTTTGAGCTCTACATCATATTTTCAAATCTGCTTCAGTGAGCAGTTGTACACTACAGCCTATTTAAACATTTCCTTAAAGCTTCCACCAAAATTATGGGATGTTAGTAGCAGCATATGATTCAACTTTATGCAAAAAACCAGCTTTGTTCTTTGAAAATTTTGAGTGGACAACCTCTTTTCCATTCTGGTCCAACTTGATGGTTTGTACAGCAACCACATTTTTAGTTGCTCCTTTATCCTTGATTCATTTTCCTACTTGTAGTCCTCCCTGTTAAACCCCTAAGTCCAGGAGCATGCACCCTTTGTATCATTTTTGGTTCATGAAGTAATGCCATTAATCTCCTGTCCAGAATTGAAGTTTTGCAAAACTTGCACTAGCAAGTTTGTGCTTTGGACAAACTAACCTCACCACCTTCTTATGCATCTAGAGAGACCCCAACATGGAAGTTTTTACCACTCCAAGAAATGCCTAGGTGCCTGTGGCATTTTGTCAAACACCTTGAGAGCATGGACAGATTTGGCATGAGTTCTTGTTTGCACTATGAACTTGGTCTCCTGACCAAACCACCTTGTCCCTTGATCTTCCCTCTATCACTAACCTAGTTCTGTTGCTTGCCAACCTCACCCGAGACCCCTAGCATGCCCGGCATTTTATCGAACACGCCTGCGTGCTCGGGCACGAGCAGAGCACGCGTATTGCACGTGCCGCGCCCGAGCCGACACGTCGCGCCCCTGGTTTTGCCCTCACCGCAGAGCCGCGCCACGCACTCCCCTTCTCACCGCATCACGCCAAGCAGCCCTGGTGCCCTGCAACACCGCCTTCAGAACCCCTTGGCGGCACGCCAGCGTCCGCAGCGCGTCTCTGCCACGGTCGGTGCCGCCCAAGCCACCAGCACTCGCCAACTGCCCCCTGGAGCGGCTCAACCTCATCCACAGCCTCGCCCACTAGCATACGTCGCCGCCACGTCACCCTAGCTACAGAAAGACGGTCGCCGGCGATCTTATCCCCAGCCGCCGCGGAACCGCCTTGACGAGCCTATTTAAGAAGCCCCGAGCTCCTCCGAGCACTCGGTCAGCCTCACACCGTACTCCTAGTGCCCCGTTGCCGTCAATTGGAGAGGAAGAGGCCGTCTTCCCCGACTCCGGCCAGTTCGGCTACTGCCGCCTCCCGGCTCCGTCCGGCGCAACTAGGGCCTCCCCCTCTCCACTCTCTTCACCTGGAGCCCCCTCTCCCTCTCGAGAGTCCATCCCCCTACTCAATCTTGATCGAGACTCGCCGCAGGCGAAATCTCACTTTGCCCGACGGCCACCTTCCACTGCGAAGCTCGCCGCCGGCAGCTCCTGTTGGGTAACGTAGTAATTTTAAAAAATTTCCTACGCACACACAAGGATCATGGTGATGCATAGCAACGAGAGGGGAGAGTATTGTCCACGTACTCTCGTAGACCGTAAGCGGGAGCGTTATGACAACGCGGTTGATTTAGTCGTACGTCTTCACGATCCGACCGATCCAAGTACCGAACGTACGGCACCTCCGAGTTCAGCACACGTTCAGCTCGATGACGATCCCCGGACTCTGATTCAGCAAAGTGTCGGGGATGAGTTCCATCAGCACGACGACGTGGTGACGATGTTGATGTTCTACCGGCGCAGGGCTTCGTCTAAACTCCGCGACGATATGAGAATATGGTGGAGGGGGGCACCGCACACGGCTAAGGAACGATCACGAAGATCAACTTGTGTGTCCTGGGGTGCCCTCCTGCCCCCGTATATAAAGGAGCAAGGGGGGAGGAGGCCGGCCCTAGGAGGGGGCGCGCCAAGTGTGGAGTCCTATTAGGACTCCCTAGTCCTAGTAGGATTCCACCTCCCTTGTTGGAGTAGGAGAAGGGGAAAGAGTGGGAGAGGAATAAGGAAAAGGGGGCTGCGCCCCTTGTCCAATTCGGACCAGAGGGGGGGCGCATGCCTCCTTCCTTTTAGCCACCCTCCTCTAATCCCGTATGGCCCAATAAGGCCCATATACTCCCCGGTGAATTCCCGTAACTCTCTGGTACTCCGAAAAATACCCTAATCACTCGGAACCTTTCCGAACTCCGAATATAGTCGTCCAATATATCGATCTTTACGTCTTGACCATTTCGAGACTCCTCATCATGTCTCCAATCTCATCCGGGACTTCGAACTCCTTCGGTACATCAAAACTCATAAACTCATAATATAAGCATCATCGAAACCTTAGCGTGCGGACCCTACGGGTTCGAGAACTATGTAGACATGACCTAGAACTATTCTTGGTCAATAAACAATAGCGGAACCTGGATGCTCATATTGGCTCCTACATATTCTACGAAGATCTTTATCGGTCAAACCGCATAACAACATACGTTGTTCCCTTTGTCATCGGTATGTTACTTGCCCTAGATTTGATCGTCGGTATCCAATACCTAGTTCAATCTCATATCTTGGCAAGTCTCTTTACTCGTTACGTAATGCATCATTCCGTAACTAACTCATTAGCTACACCGCTTGCAAGGCTTATAGTGATGTGCATTACCGAGAGGGCCTAGAGATACCTCTCCAGACAATCGGAGTGACAAAACCTAATCTCGAAATACGCCAACCCTACATGTACCTTTGGAGACACCTGTAGTACTCCTTTATAATCATCCGATTACGTTGTGACGTTTGGTAGCACCAAAGTGTTCCTCCGTAAACGGGAGTTGCATAATCTCATAGTTACAGGAACATGTATAAGTCATGAAGAAAGCAATAGCAATATACTAAATGATCAAGTGCTAGGCTAACGGAATGGGTCATGTCAATCACATCATTCTCCTAATGATGTGATCCCATTAATCAAATAACAACACATGTCTATGGTTAGGAAACATAACCATCTTTGATTAATGAGCTAGTCAAGTAGAGGCATACTAGTGACTATATGTTTGTCTATGTATTCACACATGTATCATGTCTCGGTTAATACAATTCTAGCATGAATAATAAACATTTATCATGATATGAGGAAATAAATAATAACTTTATTATTGCCTCTAGGGCATATTTCCTTCAGTCTCCCACTTGCACTAGAGTCAATAATCTAGATTACACAGTAATGATTCTAACACCCATGGGGTCTTGGTGTTGATCATGTTTTGCTCGTGGAAGAGGCTTAGTCAACGGGTCTGCAACATTCAGATTCGTATGTATCTTGCAAATCTCTATGTCTCCCACCTGGAATTGGTCCCGGATGGAATTGAAGCGTCTCTTGATGTGCTTGGTCCTCTTGTGAAATCTGGATTCCTTTGCCAAGGCAATTGCACCAGGATTGTCACAGAAGATCTTCATTGGTCCCGATGCACTAGGTATGACACCTAGATCGGAAATGAACTCTTTCATCCAGACTCCTTCATTTGCTGCTTCCGAAGCAGCTATGTAGTCCGCTTCACATGTAGATCCCGCCACGACGCTTTCTTTAGAACTGCACCAACTAACAGCTCCACCGTTTAATAAAAATACGTATCAGGTTTTCGATTTAGAATCGTCCGGATCAGTGTCAAAGCTTGCATTGACGTAACCATTTATGACTAGCTCTTTGTCACCTCCATATACGAGAAACATATCCTTAGTCCTTTTCAGGTATTTCAGGATGTTCTTGACCGCTATCCAGTGATCCACTCCTGGATTACTTTGGTACCTTCCTGCCAAGCTTATTGCTAAGCATACGTCAGGTCTGGTACACAACATTGCATACATGATAGAGCCTATGGCTGAAGCATAGGGAACATCTTTCATTTTCTCTCTATCTTCTGCTGTGGTCGGGCATTGAGTCTGACTCAATTTCACACCTTCTAATACAGGTAAGAATCCTTTCTTTGCCTGGTCCATTTTGAACTTTTTCAAAACTTTATCAAGGTATGTGCTTTGTGAAAGTCCAATCAAGCGCCTTGATCTATCTCTATAGATCTTGATGCCCAATATGTAAGCAGCTTCACCAAGGTCTTTCATTGAAAAACTTTTATTCAAGTATCCTTTTATGCTATCCAGAAATTCTATATCATTTCCAATCAACAATATGTCGTCCACATATAATATCGTAAATGCTACTGAGCTCCCACTCACTTTCTTGTAAATACAAAGCTTCTCCAAAAGCCTGTATAAAACCATATGCTTTGATCACACTATCAAAGCGTTTATTCCAACTCCGAGAGGCTTGCACTGCACCATAAATTGATCGCTGGAGCTTGCACACTTTGTTAGCCCTTTTGGATCAACAAAACCTTCTGGTTGCATCATATACAACTCTTCTTCTAGAAATCCATTCAAGAATGCAGTTTTGACATCCATTTGCCAAATTTCATAATCATAAAATGCAGCAATTGCTAACATGATTCGGATAGACTTAAGCATCGCTGCGGGTGAGTAAGTCTCATCGTAGTCAACCCCTTGAACTTGTCGAAAACCTTTCGCAACAAGTCGAGCTTTATAGACAGTTATATTACCATCAGCGTCAGTCTTCTTCTTAAAGATCCATTTATTCTCAATGGCTTGCCGATCATTGGGCAAGTCAACCAAAGTCCATACTTTGTTCTCATACATGGATCCCATCTCAGATTTCATGGCTTCTAGCCATTTTGCGGAATCTGGGCTCATCATCGCTTCCTCATAGTTCATAGGTTCGCCATGGTCAAGTAACATGACTTCCAGAATAGGATTACCGTACCACTCAGTGCGGATCTTACTCTGGTTGACTCCACGAAGTTCAAGAGAAACTTGATCTCAAGTTTCATGATCAATATCATTAGCTTCCTCACTAATTGGTGTAGTTGTCACAGGGAACCGGTTCTTGTGATGAACTACTTTCCAATAAGGGAGCAGAATATGATTATCTCATCAAGTTCTACTTTCCTCCCACTCACTTCTTTCGAGAGAAACTCTTTTTCTAGAAAGGATCCGAATTTAGCAATGAAAATCTTGCCTTCAGATCTGTGGATAGAAGGTGTACCCAACATCTCCTTTGGGTATCCTATGAAGACACATTTCTCCGATTTGGGTTCGAGCTTATCTGGTTGAAGTTTCTTCACATAAGCATCGCAGCCCCAAACTTTAAGAACGGCAACTTTGGTTTCTTGCCAAACCAAAGTTCATGAGGTGTCGCCTCAACGGATTTTGATGGTGCCCTATTTAACGTGAATGCGGCCGTCTCTAAAGCATAACCCCAAAACGATAGCGGTAAATCAAGAAGAGACATCATAGATCGCACCATATCTAGTAAAGTACGACATTTACGCTCGGACACACCATTTTGTTGTGGTGTTCCGGGTGGCGTGAGTTGCGAAAACTATTCCGCATTGTTTCAAATGTAAACCAAACTCAGAACTCAAATATTATCCTCCACGATCAGATCGTAGAAATTTTATTTTCTTGTTACGATGATTTTCCACTTCACTATGAAATTCTTTGAACTTTTCAAATGTTTCAGATTTGTGTTTCATTAAGTAGATATAACCATATCTGCTCAAATCATATGTGAAGGTGAGAAAATAACGATACCCGCCGCGAGCTTCAACATTCATTGAACCACATACATCAGCATATATGATTTCCAACAAATCTGTTGCTCACTCCATAGTTCCGGAGAACGGAGTTTTAGTCATCTTGCCCATGAGGCATGGTTCGCAAGTACTAAGTGATTCATAGTCAAGTGATTCCAAAAGTCCATCGGAATGGAGTTTCTTCATGCGCTTTACACCAATATGACCTAAACGGCAGTGCCACAAATAAGTTGCACTATCATTATCAACTCTGTATCTTTTGGTTTCAACACTATGAATATGTGTATTACTACTATTGAGATTCAATAAAAAATAGACCACTCTTCAAGGGTGCATGACCATAAATGATATTATTCATATAAATAGAACAACCATTATTCTCTGACTTAAATGAAAAACCGTCTCGCATCAAACAAGATTCAGATATAATGTTCATGATTAACGCTGGCACCAAATAACAATTATTTAGGTCTAAAACTAATCCGGATGGTAGATGTAGAGGTAGCGTGCCGACCACGATCACATCGACTTTGGAACCATTTCCAACGCGCATCGTCACCTCGTCCTTAGCCAATCTTCGCTTAATCCGTAGTTCCTGTTTCGAGTTGCAAATATTAGCAACAAAACCAGTATCAAATACCCAGGTACTCTCGAGCATTAGTAAGGTACACATCAATAACATGTATATCACATATACCTTTGTTCACTTTACCATCCTTCTTATCCGCCAAATACTTGGGGCAGTTCCGCTTCGGTGTCGATGCTTGCAGAGAAGCACTCGGCCTCGTGCTTAGGTCCAGACTTGGGTTTCTTCTCTTGAGCAGCAACTTGTTTGTTGTTCTTCTTGAAGTTCCCCTTCTTCTTCCTTTTGCCCTTTTTCTTGAAACTGGTGGTCTTGTTGACCATCAACACTTGATGCTCCTTTTTGATTTCTACCTCGCTGCTTTTAGCATTGCGAAGAGCTCGGAATAGTCTTGTCCATCCCTTGCATATTATAGTTCATCATGAAGCTCTTGTAGCTTGGTGGCGATGATTGAAGAATTACATCAATGACACTATCATCGTGAAGATTAACTCCAAGTTGAATCAAGTGATTATTATACCCAAACATTTTGAGTATGTGTTCATTGACAGAACTATTCTCCTCCATCTTGCAGCTATAGAACTTATTGGAGACTTCATATCTCTCAATCCGGGCATTTGCTTGAAATATTAACTTCAACTCCTGGAACATCTCATGTGCTCCATGACGTTCAAAACGTCGTTGAAGACCCGGTTCTAAGCCGTAAAGCATGGCACACTGAACTATCGAGTATTCATCGCCTTTGCTCGCCAGACGTTCTTAACGCCGCCGGGCCACATCAAGAAGAGTTCGGCACCCAGCGGTGCTTCCAGACGTAATTCTTTTGTGCAGCAATGAGGATAATCCTCGTGTTACGGACCCAGTCCATGTAATTGCTACCATCATCTTTCAACTTTGCTTTCTCAAGGAACACATTAAAATTCAACGGAACAACAAAGACGAGCCATCTATCTACAAAGAAACATAGACAAGCAAAATACTATCAGGTACTAAGTTCATGATAAATTTAAGTTCAATTAATCATATTACTTAAGAACTCCCACTTAGATAGACATCCCTCTAATCTTGTAAGTGATTACGTGATCCATATTAACTACACCATGTCCGATCGTCACGTGAGATGGAGTAGTTTCAACAGTGAACATCAATATGTTGATCATATCTACTATATGATTCACCCTCGACCTTTCGGTCTCCGTGTTCCGAGGCCATATCTGTTATATGCTAGGCTCGTCAAGTTTAACCTGAGTATTCCACGTGTGCAACTATTTTGCATCCGTTGTATTTGAACGTAGAGCCTATCACACCCGATCATCACGTGGTGTCTCAAAGACGAAGAACTTTCGCAACGGTGCATACTCAGGGAGAACACTTCTTGATAATTTTAGTGAGAGATCATCTTAAAATGCTACCGTCAATCAAAGCAAGATAAGATGCATAAAGGATAAACATCACATGCAATCAATATAAGTGATATGGCCATCTCTGAAGCACCGTCGTGATCACCATCGTCACCGGCGCGACACCTTGATCTCTATCGTAGCATCGTTGTCGTCTTGCCAATCTTATGCTTCTACGACTATCGCTACCGCTTAGTGATAAAGTAAAGCATTACAGTATGCGTTGCATTTCATACAATAAAGCGACAACCATATGGCTCTCGCCGATTGCCGATAACTTCAGTTACAAAACATGATCATCTCATACAATAAAATATAGCATCACGTCTTGACCATATCACATCACAACATGCCCTGCAAAAACAATTTAGACGTCCTCTACTTTGTTGTTGCAAGTTTTACGTGGCTGCTACGGGCTGAGCAAGAACCGTTCTTACCTACGCATTAAAACCACAACGATACTTCGTCAAGTTAGTGCTATTTTAACCTTCGCAAGGACCGGGCGTAGCCACACTCAGTTCAGCTAAAGTGAGAGAGACAGACACCCGCCAGTCACCTTTAAGCACGAGTGCTGTAGAACGGTGAAACCAGTCTCGTGAAGCGTCTGGCGTAATGTTAGTCCGGGCCGCTTCATCTCACAATACCGCTGAACCAAAGTATGACATGCTGGTAAGCAGTATGACTTGTATCGCCCACAACTCACTTGTGTTCTACTCGTGCAAATAACATCAACGCATAAAACCTGGCTCGGATGCCACTGTTGGGTAACGTAGTAATTTCAAAAAAAATTCTACGCACACGCAAGGATCATGGTGATGCATAGCAACGAGAGAGGAGAGTATTGTCCACGTACCCTCCGATCCAGCAAAGTGCCGGGGATGAGTTCCGTCAGCACGACGGCGTGGTGACGATGATGATGTTCTACCGGCGCAGGGCTTCGCCTAAACTCCGCGATGATATGACCGAGGTGGAATATGGTGGAGGGGGCACCGCACACGGCTAAGGAACGATCACGAAGATCAACTTGTGTGTCCTGGGGTGCCCTCCTGCCCCCGTATATAAAGGAGCAAGGGGGGAGGAGGCCAGCCCTAGGAGGGGGCGCGCCAAGTGTGGAGTCCTACTAGGACTCCCTAGTCCTAGTAGGATTCCACCTCCCTTGTTGGAGTAGGTGAAGGGGAAAGAGGGGGAGAGGAATAAGGAAAAGGGGGCTGCACCCCTTGTCCAATTTGGACCAGAGGGGGAGCGCGGGCCTCCTTCCTTTTGGCCTCTCTCCTCTATTCCCGTATGGCCCAATAAGGCCCATATACTCCCCGGCGAATTCCCGTAACTCTCCGGTACTCCGAAAAATACCCGAATCACTCGGAACCTTTCTGAATTCCGAATATAGTCGTCCAATATATCGATCTTTATGTCTCGACCATTTCGAGACTCCTCGTCATGTCCCCGATCTCATCCGGGACTCCGAACTCCTTCGGTACATCAAAACTCATAAACTCATAATATAAGCATCATCGAAACCTTAAGCATGCGGACCCTACGGGTTCGAGAACTATGTAGACATGACCTAGAACTATTCTTGGTCAATAACCAATAGCGGAACCTGGATGCTCATATTGGCTCCTACATATTCTACGAAGATCTTTATTGGTCAAACCGCATAACAACATACGTTGTTCCCTTTGTCATCGGTATGTTACTTGCCCGAGATTTGATCGTCGGTATCCAATACCTAGTTCAATCTCATTACTGGCAAGTCTCTTTACTCGTTACGTAATGCATCATTCCGTAACTAACTCATTAGCTACATTGCTTGCAAGACTTATAGTGATGTGCATTTTCGAGAGGGCCCAGAGATACCTCTCCGACAATCGGAGTGACAAAACCTAATCTCGAAATACGCCGACCCAACATGTACCTTTGGAGACACCTGTAGTACCCTTTATAATCACCCAGTTACGTTGTGACGTATGGTAGCACCCAAAGTGTTCCTCCGGTAAACGGGAGTTGCATAATCTCATAGTTACAGGAACATGTATAAGTCATGAAGAAAGCAATAGCAATATACAAAATGATCAAGTGTTAGGCTAACGGAATGGGTCATGTCAATCACATCATTCTCCTAATGATGTGATCCCATTAATCAAATAACAACACATGTATATGGTTAGGAAACATAACCATCTTTGATTAATGAGCTAGTCAAGTAGAGGCATACTAGTGACTAAATGTTTGTCTATGTATTCTCACATGTATCATGTTTCCGGTTAATACAATTCTAGCATGAATAATAAACATTTATCATGATATGAGGAAATAAATAATAACTTTATTATTGCCTCCAGGGCATATTTCCTTCAGCTCCGTCCACCCCAGAGACCCAAACGACCACCGGTAGGACCGCCTCGATCCCCTGAGACCGCGGGTGGCCTCGGTTTCGAGCAGTGCCGCTGTCATTTGGCGAAACCTCGCCGGAGCCCCCCCCCGCTCGGGCGAGAAAGAAGAGGGGAGGAAGACCAGTCAAACCCCGATGGGCCAGGTGGGCCCACTGTCAGTGACCCACGCACGGTCCACGCTGGATAAGAGGAGGCGCATTTCCAGAATACGCCTTCGACGTGTACGTTTATACTCGAATTGTTTTCTTTTTCTGTTTATTTTAAATAACAGATTCTGACCAAAACTTTGACTGAGCTTAACTTTTTAAATACAACTCCAAATGAGTTGATTCTTTTTCCTACTTCTCTCAAATGTTGTCTAGTTTATTTTAAGATTTATTTGAAAAAATTTCAAGACAACTTTTTGTGCTGTTTTAAATTTGTGTGTTAATTCAAATTTATTTAAATAGGACCTTGGAGAGAGAGAAGCAAACTATCAAAAGTTTTGGAGAGCACCTCACCCTCCACAATTTGAAGGCAAGCATTCTGAACCCCGGCATAATATTTTTGATGTGTTAGTTGACACGTTCATAACACCACCGTATTTCGGAGAACTTGTTATTTCATGTAATATGATAATTTGCATGGATGCATATTAGTGATTTTCCTTGCTGCTGGAAATGGATATACTTGTGATGGTAATCATCCTCATGTGCCTTGCATGCATGCCAGAAAGGAACTGGGAAAACTTCTGCCTTGGGTAGGCATGAGTTTGTCGCCGGTCTCCTTCGGGAAGGTTATGTCTGGTATGGCATAGCAAGGTATAATGGGTGGTGATTCTGTTGTTTGAAATATATTCGTTATGCTAATCATGCAGGGAATACTTAAACCTCCTGAGTCGACCATAGATCGAGTCTCGTTCCAGTAACCCCCATACTTGTTTCGTACTACCACTTGGATCTACAACAGGTAGGGTACGGTTCAGTAAGTCGTCAACCCCTTTCCAGCACACACCGTACAGAGGGGCCACGGTGGAAGATACCGGTTGTAACCGGTAGGCATGCCATCTAGTCTGGGGACATGGGTGTTTCCGGTTGAGACCGAGAAGGGAGGCCACCCCTTAGAGCGTGCGATATAAATTTGATCCCATGCTACGAGAGGTTGTAGCCTCCCCACTTAGAGTTTTGCTTAACAAGTGTCGCGGGTGATTCCAGACACCGGTAAGTTAAGCTGGTGTGTGCAAGTTAGGTGTGTTTTCAACTAAAAGGCCGTAGACGGAATTAGTCCGATGGACTTAAGGAATCCGTTACTCGTGGGTAAAGAGTACACCCTCTGTAGAGACTAAAACTATTCGAATAGCCGTGTCCTTGGTTAAGGATTACAGTCTGTGATGGGTCAGGTGTCGGTCTTAGTGTCGGTCTTCGGAGGAGAAACTGTTAAACCAGAATTGGGATAGCAACTTGAGACTTGTAATGTTTATGATTATTACTTTGTTATGGACTAACCCGATATATTATTTGAATTATCAAGTATCCCTGGGATTGTTCTACCTCCTGGATATTCACTTTGATTATTTATAAGCCCTTTATGTGGTGTCGCTAAGACACCAGACTGTGGCATTGCTTGTTATTTATTTTATTTATAAGCCCTTTATGTGGTGTCGCTAAGACGCTCGACTGTGGCATTACTTGTTATTCATTTCCTTTATAAGCCCCTTTATGTGGTGTCGCTAAGACGCCCGACTGTGGCATTACTTGTTATTCATTTCCTTTATAAGCCCTTTATGTGGTGTCGCTGATGTTGGGGAACGTAGTAATTTCTAAAATTTTCCTACGCACACACAGGACCATGGTGATGGCATAGCAACGAGAGGGGAGAGTGTTGTCTACGTACCCTCGTAGACCGTAAGCGGAAGCGATCACAACGTAGAGGAAGTAGTCGTACTTTCTCCTCGCGATCCTGCCGATCCCAGCGCCGTTACTCCGGCACCTCCGAGTCGATGAAGACGTAGAGGAAGTAGTCGTACGGTCTCCTCACGATCCAACCGATCACAGCGCCGTTACTCCGGCGCCACCGAGATCTTGGCACACGATCAGCTCGATGGCGCTCCACGGGCTTCGATCCAGCAAAGCTCCGGGAGGGGAGTTCCGTCAAGACGACGGCGTGGTAGGACGATCTTGATGTTACACCGTCGCAGGGCTTCGCCTAAGCACCGCCACGATATGACCGAGGTGGAATATGGTGGAGGGGGCACCGCACACGGCTAAGGAACGATCTCAAGGATCAACTTGTGTGTCATGGGGTGCCCCTGCCCTGTATATAAAGGAGGGAAGGGAGGGGCTGGCCGGCCAAGGCTTGGGGCGCCAGGGGTGTCCTACTCCTACTAGGAGTAGGATTCCCCCCCCCCAATCCTAGTCCAACTAGGGTTCCCCAAGAGGGAAGGGAGAGAGAGGGGCGCTTCTCTCCTAGTCCTAATAGGACTAGGGAAGGGGAAGGTGCTGACCAGCACTTGGGCCCCTTCTCTCCTTTCCACTAAGGCCCATGTTGGCCCATTAGTATTCCGGGGTTCCGGTAACCTCCGGTGCATTTGGTAAAATTCCCAATTTCACCGGAACACTTCCGATGTCCAAACATAGACTTCAATATATGAATCTTTATGTCTCGACCATTTCGAGACTCCTCGTCACGTCCGTGATCTCATCCGGGACTCGAACAACCTTCGGTACAGAAACATCATTACACCTCATAGTAACTGTGATCGAAACGTTATGCGTGCGGACCCTACGGGTTCGAGAACTATGTTGACATGACCGAGACTCCTCTCGGGTCAATTACCAATAGCGGGACCTGGATGCCCATATTGGCTCCTACATATTCTACGAAGATCTTTATCGGTCAGACCGCATAACAACATACGTTGTTCCCTTTGTCATCGGTATGTTACTTGCCCGAGATTCGATCGTCGGTATCCAATACCTAGTTCAATCTCGTTACCGGCAAGTCTCTTTACTCGTTCCGTAATACATCATCTCACAACTAACACATTAGTTGCAATGCTTGCAAGGCTTATGTGATGTGCATTACCGAGAGGGCCCAGAGATACCTCTCCGACAATCGGAGTGACAAATCCTAATCTCGAAATATGCCAACCCAACATGTACCTTCGGAGACACCTGTAATGTACCTTTATAATCACCCGATTCGTTGTGACGTTTGGTAGCACCCAAAGTGTTCCTCGTGCAAACGGGAGTTGCATAATCTCATAGTCATAGGAACATGTATAAGTCATGAAGAAAAGCACTAGCAACAAACTATACGATCGGTGCTATGCTAATGGAATGGGTCATGTCAATCAGATCATTCAACCAATGATGTGATCCCGTTAATCAAATAACAACTCCTTGTTTATGGTTAGGAAACATAACCATCTTTGATTAACGAGCTAGTCAAGTAGAGGCATACTAGTGACACTCTGTAGGTTTATGTATTCACACATGTATTATGTTTCCTGTTAATACAATTCTAGCATGAATAATAAACATTTATCATGAAATAAGGAAATAAATAATAACTTTATTATTGCCTCTAGGGCATATTTCCTTCAGTCTCCCACTTGCACTAGAGTCAATAATCTAGTTCACATCATCATGTGATTCAACACTAATATTCACATCTGTATGTGATTAACACCCATAGTTCACATCGTCATGTGACCAACACCCAAAGGGTTTACTAGAGTCAATAATCTAGTTCACATCGCTATGTGATTAACACCCAAAGAGTACTAAGGTGTGATCATGTTTTGTTTGTGAGAGAAGTTTAGTCAACGGGTCTGTCACATTCGTGAGCCGTATGTATTTTGCAAATATTCTATGTCTACAATGCTCGCGCAGGGCTACTCTAGCTAATTGCTCCCACTTACAATATGTATCCAGATTGAGACTTAGAGTCATCCGGATCTGTGTAAAAAGCTTGCATCGATGTAACTCTTTACGATGGGCTCTTTTATCACCTCCATAATCGAGAAATATTTCCTTAGTCCTTACTAAGGATGTTCTTGACCAATGTCCATGATCTACTCTTAGATCACTATTGTACTCCTTGCCAAATTCAGAGCAAGGTATACAATAGGTGCAGTACATAGCATAGCATACTTTATAGAACCTATGGCTGAGGCATAGGGAATGACTTTCATTCTCTTTCTATCTTCTGCCGTGGTCGGGCTTTGAGTCTTACTCAATTTTACACCTTTGTAACACAGGCAAGAACTTTTCTTTGACTGTTCCATTTTGAACTACTTCAAAATCTTGACAAGGTATGTATTTATTGAAAAACTTATCAAGCGTCTTGATCCATCTCTATAGATCTTGATGCTCAATATGTAAGCAGCTTCACCGAGGTCCTTCTTTGAAAAACTCCTTTCAAATACTCCTTTATGCTTTGCAGAATAATTCTACATTATTTCCGATCAACAATATGTTATTCACATATACTTATCAGAAATGTTGTAGTGCTCCCACTCACTTGCTTGTAAATACAGGCTTCTCCAAAAGTCTGTATAAAACTATATGCTTTGATCACACTATCAAAGCGTTTATTCCAACTCCGAGATGCTTGCACCAGTCCATAGTTGGATCGCTGGAGCTTGCACATTTTGTTAGCTCCTTTAGGATTGACAAAACCTTTTGGTTGCATCATATACAACTCTTCTTTAATAAATCCATTAAAGAATGTTGTTTTTGACATCCATTTGCCAGATTTCATAAAATGTGGCAATTGCTAACATGATTCGGACAGATTTAAGCATCGCCACGGGTGAGAAAGTCTCATCGTAGTCAACCCCTTGAACTTGTCGAAAACCTTTTGCAACAAGTCGAGCTTTGTAGATAGTAACACTACTATCGGTGTCCGTCTTCCTCTTGAAGATCCATTTATTTAACATGGCTTGCTGATCATAGAGCAAGTCAATCAAAGTCCATACTTTGTTTCTCATACATGGATCCTATCTCAGATTTCATGGCCTCAAGCCATTTCGCGGAATCTGGGCTCATCATCGCTTCCTCATAGTTCGTAGGTTCATCATGGTCTAGTAACATGACTTCCAGAACATGATTACCGTACCACTACAGTGCGGATCTTACTCTGGAAGACCCACGAGGTTTGGTAGCAACTTGATCTAAAGTTTCATGATCATCATCATTAACTTCCTCACTAATTGGTGTAGAAATCACTAGAACTGATTTACGTGATGAACTACTTTCCAATAAGGGAGAAGGTACAATTACCTCATCAAGTTCTACTTTCCTCTCACTCACTTCTTTCGAGAGAAACTTCTTCTCTAGAAAGGATCCACCTTAGCAACGAATAACTTGCCTTCGGATCTTGTGATAGAAGGTGTACCCAATAGTTACCTTTGGGTATTCTATGAAGACGCACTTCTCCGATTTGGGTTCGAGCTTATCGGTGAAAACTTTTTCACATAAGCATCACAACTCCAAACTTTAAGAAACGATGACTTAGGTTTTCTTGTTAAACCATAGTTCATACGGTGTCGCCTCAACGGATTTAGATGGTGCCCTCTTAAACGTGAATGCAGCTGTCTCTAATGCATAACCCCAAAACGATATTGGTAAATCGGTAAGAGACATCATTGATCGCACCATATCAAAATAAAGTACGGTTACGATGTTCGGACACACCATAACGTTGTGGTGTTCCGGTGGCGTGAGCTGTGAAACTATTCCACTTTGTTTTAATTGAAGACCAAACTTCGTAACTCAAATATTCATCTCCACGATCAGATCGCAGAAACTTTATTTTCTTGTTACGATGATTTTCTACTTCACTCTGAAATTCTTTGAACTTTTCAACTATTTCAGACTTTATGTTTCATCAAGAAGATATACGCATATCTGCTCAAATCATCTGTGAAGGTCGAAAATAATGATACTTGCCACGAGCATCAACACTCATTGAATTGCATACATCGGTATGTATTATTTCCAATAAGTCAAGAGCTTGTTCCATTGTTCCGAGAACGGAGTTTTAGTCATCTTGCCCAAAAGGCACGGTTCGCAAGCATCAAATGATTCAAAATCAAGTGATTCCAAAAGTCCATCGGCATGGATTTTTCTTCATGCGCTTTACACCAATATGACCTAAACGGCGGTGCCACAAATAAGTTGCACTATCATTATTAACTTTGCATCTTTTGGTTTCAATATTATGAATATGTGTATCACTATGATCGAGATCCAATGAACCATTTTCATTGGGTGTGTAACCATGTAAGGTTTTATTCATGTAAACAGAAACAACAATTTATTCTCTTACTTAAATGAATAACCGTATTGCAATAAACATGATCAAATCATATTTATGCTCAACACCAAATAACACTTATTTAGGTTCCACACTAATCCCGAAAGTATAGGGAGTGTGCGATGATGATCATATCAATCTTGGAACTACTTCCAACACTCATCGTCACTTCTCCTTCAACTAGTTTCTGTTCATTCTGCAACTCCCGTTTCAAGTTACTAATCTTAGCAACCGAACAAGTATCAAATACTCGGGGCTACTATAAACACTAGTAAAGCACACATCAATAACCTGTATATCAAATATACCTTTGTTCACTTTGCCATCCTTCTTATCCGCCAAATACTTGGGGTAGTTCCGCTTCCGATGACCAGTTCCATTGCAGCAAAAGCACTTAGTCTCGGGCTTAGGTCCAGACTTGGGCTTCTTCACTCGAGCAGCAACTTGCTTGCCGTTCTTCTTGAAGTTCCCCTTCTTCCCTTTGCCCTTTTCCTTGAGACTAGTGGTCTTGTCAATCATCAACACTTGATGCTCTTTCTTGATTTCTACCTTCGTCGATTTCAACATCACGAAGAGCTCGGGAATCGTTTTCGTCATCCCTTGCATACTATAGTTCATCACGAAGTTCTACTAACTTAGTGATGGTGTCTAGAGAATTACATCAATCACTATCTTATCCGGAAGATTAACTCCCACTTGATTCAAGCGATTGAAGTACCCGGACAATGCTGAGCACATGCTCACTAGTTGAGCGATTCTCCTCCATCTTTTAGCTTTAGAACTTTTGTTGGAGACTTCATATCTCTCAACTCGGGTATTTGCTGGAAATATTAACTTCAACTCCTGGAACATCTCATATGGTCCATGACGTTCAAAACGTCTTTGAAGTCCCGATTCTAAGCCGTTTAAGCATGGTGCACTAAACTATCAAGTAGTCATCATATTGAGCTAGCCAAACGTTCAAAACGTGCGCATACGCTCCCGCAATAGGTGCATCACCTAGCGGTGCATCAAGGACATAATTCTTACGTGCAGCAATGAGGATAAACCTCGGATCACGGATCCAATCCGCATCATTGCTACTAACATTTTTCAATACAATTTTCTCTAGGAACACATATAAAAACATAGGGAAGCAACAACGCGAGCTATTGATCTACAACATAATTTGCAAAATACTACCAGGACTAAGTTCATGATAAATTAAAGTTCAATTAATCATATTACTTAAGAACTCCCACTTAGATAGACATCTCTCTAATCCTCTAAGTGATCACGTGATCCAAATCAACTAAACCATGTCCGATCATCACGTGAGATGGAGTAGTTTCAATGGTGAACATCACTATGTTGATCATATCTACTATATGATTCACGCTCGACCATTCGGTCTCGGGGTTCCGAGGTCATATATTATATGCAAAGCTCGACAAGTATAACCTGAGTATTCGCGTGTGCAACTGTTTTTGCACCGTTGTATTTGAACGTAGAGCCTATCACACCCGATCATCACGTGGTGTCTCAAAGACGAAGAACTTTCATAGCGGTGCATACTCGGGGAGAACACTTCTTGATAATTAGTGAGAGATCATCTTATAATGCTACCGTCAATCAAGCAAAATAAGATGCATAAAGGATAAACATCACATGCAATCAATATAAGTGATATGATATGGTCATCATCATCTCGTGCTTGTGATCTCCATCTTCAAGCACCGTCATGATCACCATCGTCACCGGTAGCGACACCTTGATCTCCATCGTAGCATCGTTGTCGCCTCGCCAATCTTATGCTTCCACGACTATCACTACCGCTTAGTAATAAAGTAAAGCATTACATCGCGATTGCATTGCATACAATAAAGCGACAACCATATGGCTCCTGCCGATTGCCGATAACTTCGGTTACAAAACATGATCATCTCATACAATAAAATATAGCATCACGTCTTGACCATATCACATCACAACATGCCCTGCAAAAACAAGTTAGACGTCCTCTACTTTGTTGTTGCAAGTTTTACGTGGCTGCTACGGGCTGAGCAAGAACCGTTCTTACCTACGCATCAAAACCACAACGATAGTTTGTCAAATAGACTCCGTTTAACCTTCTCAAGGACCGGGCGTAGCCACACTCAGTTCAACTAAAGTTGGAGAGACAGTCTTCCGCAAGCCATCTATGTGCAAAGCACGCCGAGGGAACCGGTCTCGCGTAAGCGTCTGGCGTAAGGTTGGTCCGGATCGTCTCGTCCAACAATACCGCTGAACCAAAGTATGACATCTTTGGTAGGCAGTATGACTTGTATCGTCCACAACTCACTTGTGTTCTACTCGTGCATATGACATCTACGCATAAAACCAGGCTCGATACCACTTTGTTGGGGAACGTAGTAATTTCTAAAATTTTCCCACGCACACACGGGACCATGGTGATGGCATAGCAACGAGAGGGGAGAGTGTTGTCTACGTACCCTCGTGAGACCGTGGCGGAAGCGATCACAACGTAGAGGAAGTAGTCGTACTTTCTCCTCGCGATCCTGCCGATCGGCGCCGTTACTCCGGCACCTCCGAGTCGATGATGACGTAGAGGAAGTAGTCATACGTTCTCCTCACGATCCAACCGATCACAGCCGTTACTCGGCGCCTCGAGTTCTTGGCACACGTTCAGCTCGATGACGCTCCACGGGCTTCGATCCGCAAAGCTCGGGGAGGAGTTCCGTCGACCTGACGGCGTGGTGACGATCTTGATGTTCTACCGACGCAGGGCTTCGCCTAAGCACCGCTAGGATATGACCGAGGTGGAATATGATGGAGGGGGGCACCGCACACGGCTAAGGAACGATCTCAATGATCAACTTGTGTGTCATGGGGTGCCCCCTGCCCCTGTATATAAAGGAGGGAAGGGGAGGGGCTGGCCGGCCAAGGCTTGGTGCGCCAGGGGTGTCCTACTCCTACTAGGAGTAGGATTCCCCCCCCCCCAATCCTAGTCCAACTAGGTTTCCCCAAGAGGGAAGGGAGAGAGAGGGGGGGCGCCCCCTTCTCCTAGTCCTAATAGGACTAGGGAAGGGGGGAAGGTGCTGACCAGCACTTGGGCCCCTTCTCTCCTTTCCACTAAGGCCCATGTTGGCCCATTAGTATTCGGGGTTCCGGTAACCTCCGGTACTTGGTAAAATTCCCAATTTCACCGGAACACTTCCGATGTCCAAACATAGACTTCCAATATATGAATCTTTATGTCTCGACCATTTCGAGACTCCTCGTCACGTCCGTGATCTCATCCGGGACTCGAACAACCTTCGGTACAGAAACATCATAACAACTCATAGTAAGCTGTCATCGAAGCGTTAAGCGTGCGGACCCTACGGGTTCGAGAACTATGTAGACATGACCGAGACTCCTCTCCGGTCAATAACCAATAAGCGGGACCTGGATGCCCATATTGGCTCCTACATATTCTACGAAGATCTTTATCGGTCGGACCGCATAACAACATACGTTGTTCCCTTTGTCATCGGTATGTTACTTGCCCGAGATTCGATCGTCGGTATCCAATACCTAGTTCAATCTCGTTACGGCAAGTCTCTTTACTCGTTCCGTAATACATCATCTCACAACTAACACATTAGTTGCAATGCTTGCAAGGCTTATGTGATGTGCATTACCGAGAGGGCCAGAGATACCTCTCCGACAATCGGAGTGACAAATCCTAATCTCGAAATATGCCAACCCAACATGTACCTTCGGAGACACCTGTAATGTACCTTTATAATCACCCGATTCACGTTGTGACGTTTGGTAGCACCCAAAGTGTTCCTCGTGCAAACGGGAGTTGCATAATCTCATAGTCATAGGAACATGTATAAGTCATGAAGAAAAGCACTAGCAACAAACTATACGATCAGGTGCTATGCTAATGGAATGGGTCATGTCAATCAGATCATTCAACCAATGATGTGATCCCGTTAATCAAATAACAACTCCTTGTTTATGGTTAGGAAACATAACCATCTTTGATTAACGAGCTAGTCAAGTAGAGGCATACTAGTGACACTCTGTAGGTTTATGTATTCACACATGTATTATGTTTCCTGTTAATACAATTCTAGCATGAATAATAAACATTTATCATGAAATAAGGAAATAAATAATAACTTTATTATTGCCTCTAGGGCATATTTCCTTCAGCTGAGACGCCCGACTGTGGCATGCTTGTTATTTATTTAACTTATAAGCCCTTTATGTGGTGTCGCTGAGACGCCCGACTGTGGCATGCTTGTTATTTATTTAACTTATAAGCCCTTTATGTGGTGTCGCTAAGACGCCCGACTGAGGCATGCTTGTTATTTACCATCATTTCGAGTCGCCGCCTGCATAATCTTAATGGTGCATTTTATTTCCTACTCTGTCATTTCATATTCATTGTTACATATTAATAATCTGCTTGCATGTATCAAGGATTTCAGCTTATGACTGACGTTATGATCATAGAATATTTTCAAGCGTGATTATCGATTGTTATATTATACCTGTGTTCATAATGTTTGCGAGTACATTCAAAGTACTCACTGGCTTGTCCCTGGCTATTGTCTTGGCCAGATTTCTTGCTTGGAGAGGAGCTTGCGTTGACAGCCCCGGAAACTAGCAACGGTGATAGAAGCCTCGCGAAGATAGGATTTAACCTGGTCAGCTGTTCTTGTGGGAAATGGAGTTCCATAGACACTTATGTTTCACATACCGCTTCCGCCATCAACCACTAGAAACCATTTGTTGTACTCACAGGCCAGAATGGTCTTGCACTGCATATTGTGTATTTTGCTTGGAAATTTCTGTATCAAGTTGGTGCCTCATCAGCTAACAGTAATCCTGGGGCTGGTGAGCACGACGACCATTTTTCTGGAAATTAATACCCGGAAAACTGGTCGCCACATACTTGGTATTAGAGCCAGGCTGACCATTGGCTAATCCTATCCTAGCCGTGTAAATAAGCTTAGGCAAACCAACCCACCAGACCATAACCGAACCCCAGCCAAGATTCTCGTGCAAGATAGCCACCCAGTGACCTGACACCTTTTGGCAGTCGGTGCCAAACCTATCAACCTAGCCTGTCTATCATGCACCAGTGAACAGCACCCAAGGTGTCTTATTCGCAAGCGTGTGAAGGAAGACTCCGTCCCCTTTGACTAGAAAAAGGGCACGTTAGCCCCAACCCAGCACAGCACAGCCTCTACCCAAAACCGAGCCATAATGCCTGGCCCCGTCGTGCACAATGAGACCACAGCAACCAACCTTGGAGGCTTTGTGACCATACTCGCAAACCTCACCCGTCGTGCCTATGCGTTAGAAGAGCCTCCCGAATATGTTGTGTACCAAGGACCCGTGAGCGGTGAGAGCCGTCAATTCTGGGCCACTGTACACATTTACGGTAGGGGTCTAGCGCCCGAGCGGCCCTACAGGTTCACCGGAAGAACAACTTCCTTCGAGCCACAAGCCATCCAACTAGCCGCTCGGGAAGCTATAGTTCATCTCAGGCACTTGTCGCCCAGAGTTAACTGTCTCTCGTTCCACTACTAACCCAGGCGTGAAGGGTATGGTAGACCACCCCAAGTTGCCAACGGAGATCACGAGACGGATCCAGCCGTCGTGCCTCTGTTTTAAACGGTAACCTTGCATAACTGTGACAGCACGTAGTTGTATACTTTCCGGGCACAGCTACCAGAACCACCCCGACAAACCCCACAGTGATACGTCACTTTGGTGAGATATGTATCTGTGGCTTTGACCCCGACCCTTGGAGCCGAGCTGGCAAATTCATTACCTTTCACCACGGTAAAATGACCCAGCTCCGGTGCTATAAAAGGCCACCGCAAGACCTTGCCAAGCATCCCTCAACTTGTGCACCCTTCTCACAAACATTTCTTGCCATGCCGAGCCCTAGTATTTATCTGAGAACTCCAGATGCAACCCAGGGTAGCTTTGTCAAAATATTGTGGGATTTTACCTGCAGTACCATGGGCGCTACCCAGCCACCCTAGTACGAGCTGTTCAAATAGTGAATCACCCCTTCCACCTCGAGATATTGGGCAGCAGTGCACATCCCTCCCGTAAATCCAAACCAAGACCCAACAGAAGTCTCCTTCGTGGGGAAATCTATGCCGACCCCACATATGGCCGTAGAAGCTGCTGCATACGAAGCACTTGCTCGCCTTTGATTCGCGGTACCCTATGCCAGCGAACGAGGGTACTATTACTTTCCAAGCCATGCAGCACCCGGAGGAGTAACATCTTTTCCCGGTGGACGAATTGAGAGAGACCTAGTCCTGGCCAACCTTGTCCAGTACGTCATCGCTCAAGAGCGTTTAACCCAACGTGTGATGGGTTATCTCCAGAGCCTCGCGGATTTAAATCCTCAGATCGCCATCGGCAGATCACTGAGGCCCGACCAGGAGAGACACATTCATCGACTAATCAATCCACTTTCCCCGATGGAAGAGGAGTGTATCCCAGTACCAGAGACGTTCTCTCGGGACCCCGTCCTGGTACCGTTTCAATTTTAGACATTCCACTATGTTTATTATTGCAACATTTATTTGTGAGTTGTAACTTATGCGCGGTACCCCCAGTTTGCGCAGCGAGAAATTCTTTAATTTCTATTATTGTGAGTAGTTCTGTTGCGTTTGACTCTAGTGTATCACCGTTTTCTCTCGCAAGAAATCCTGAGTGAGATTTCTTTTCCCTGAGTTGCTGCATCTACACTTTCTCACGACGTGGATTATTTTATTTCACACAACACCACGGCAGCAGCCTCACAACCAAAATCATTCGAACACATACACTGCTTGCAAAATCTTGCAACTGTGATACAACTAACTGAGCACCTCCCGACAACATTTAGCACCCGACACACCCCACCTACTCCTCGTGATCACCGCCACCGCGGAGAGCCAACACCCGAGCAGTTGCATCACGATGATCATCGAGGATCATCGCGCAAAGGAGCACGGAGAGCCCCAGCACCGCTGTCAGCCCTCCACACAACAGGATCACGTACCAGTCCGGCACCACCACCGCCATTAGAGCCTTGCCTCGAGCTCCGGCAATCGGAGACAGAGGAGAAGGGAGGAGGAGGTGAAGCAAGGTCAGGTGGGAGGAAGAAGAGAAGGACACCTCGGCCGCTTTATAGCTCGAGCTCGGTGTACGGTGGGCGAGGTCCACCAGCACCGCCCGTCGCCAGATCACCGGTGTTCGGAGGCGAATCCACGAGCAGTGCCGACAGCGCCCTGACCCACAAAGTGAGTGCACGCTGCACCGACAGCTAGCACGCCACGCACTACCGCGGTACGTCCTAGATGACCTACGAGCTAGACGTCGCTGGTGGAGAAAGAGCGGGAGAGCACGGGAGAGAGGAAGAAGAAATAGCCAGAGGAAGAAGAAGAGCCTGACCGTGGGCCCGGGTCCACCTGTCAGCCAGAGATAGCACTGTGCTCTCGGGTACGACCAGCGTATATTTCTTTTTAAATTTAGAATTTATTCTAAATTTATATCCAACGTAGAAATCTTTCGATTTTCCCCAAAACCGTGGATTTTTCCACGCCGCGCCAGTGATCCACACTGTAATTTTGCACCCCTCATTGCCCTCTCACTGTAGCCGCATTTGTTTTAATGCATTTTTTTAAATTAGCTCTTAGCAAATCTCGAGGACGAGATTTTTCTTAAGGGGGGTAGTGTTGTAGCACCCCAAAATTTTAACCTTGTTTTGTTAATTAAAACTTTGCCAGGAAATTAAAACTTTTATTTTTTGGGCTCCCTTTTGATGTTTTTGAGACTTTTCCTTCCTTTTTTTAATCTTGGAGTTATTTCCTTCAGTGAAATTTTTTCAAATATGTCATTGGACTTGTTTATTCTCTTAAGAAAAATATTTTCTTTTCATCAGAGGAATTAATTATATAATATTCTCCATAATCTTTATTTTCTTGAAAAATGGTTTCCCATGGTTTTATGGTCCTTTTTGAACTGCACCCCTTCTATAAATCCTTTCAAAAAATTCCACAAAAATTTGAAGATGTCCTGTGATGTCACCAAATCACTTTTATGCAAAAAGATATTTCATTCCTTGGATATTTTCAGCTCTACATCATATTTTCAAATCTGGTTCAGTGAGCAGTTGTACACTACAGCCTATTTAAACATTTCTTTAAAGCTTCCACCAAAATTATGGGATGTTAGTAGCAGCATATGGTTCAACTTTATGCAAAAAAACAGCTTTGTTCTTTGAAAATTTTGAGTGGATCAACCTCTTTTCCATTCTGGTCCAACTTGATGGTTTGTACACCAACCACATTTGTAGTTGCTCCTTTATCCTTGATTCCTTTTCCTACTTGTAGTCCTCCCTGTTAAACCCCTAAGTCCAGGAGCATGCACCCTTTGGATCATTTTTGGTTCATGAAGTAATGCCATTAATCTCCTATCCAGAATTGAAGTTTTGCAAAACTTGCACTAGCAAGTTTGTGCTTTGGACAAACTAACCTCACCACCTTCTTATGCATCTAGAGAGATCCCAACATGGAAGTTTTTACCACTCCAAGAAATGCCTAGGTTCCTGTGGCATTTTATCAAACACCTTGAGAGCATGGACAGATTTGGCATGAGTTCTTGTTTGCACTATGAACTTGGTCTCCTGACCAAACCACCTTGTCCCTTGATCTTCCCTCTATCACTAACCTAGTTCTGTTGCTTGCCAACCTCACCCGAGACCCCTAGCATGCCCCGGCATTTTATCGAACACGTTCCGTGCGTGCTCTGGGCACGAGCAGAGCACGCGTATTGCACGTGCCGCGCCCGGGCCGACACGTCGCGCCCCTGGTTTTGCCCTCACCGCAGAGCCGCGCCACACACTCCCCTTCTCACCGCATCATGCCAAGCAGCCCTGGTGCCCTGCAGCACCGCCATCAGAACCCCTTGGCGGCATGCCAGCGTCCTCAACGCGTCTCTGTCATGGTCGGTGCCACCCAAGCCACCAGCACTCGCCAGCTGCCCCCTGGAGCGGCTCAAGCTCATCCGCAGCCTCATCCACTAGCATACGTCGCCGCCACGTCGCCCTAGCTATAGAAAGACGGTCGCCGGCGACCTTATCCCCAGCCACCGCAGAACCGCCTTGACGAGCCTATTTAAGAAGCCCCGAGCTCCTCCGAGGACTCGGGCAGCCTCACACCATACTCCTAGTGCCCCGTTGCCGTCAATTGGAGAGGAAGAGGCCGTCATCCCCGACTCCAGCCAGTTCGGCTACCGCCGCCTCCCGGCTCCGTCCGGCGCAACCAGGGCCTCCCCCTCTCCAATCTCTTCACCTGGAGCCTCCTCCCCCTCTCGAGAGTCCATCCCCCTACTCAATCTTGATCGGGACTCGCCGCGGGCGAAAACTCACTTTGCCCGACGGCCACCGTCATTCTGGAGCTTCGCCACGGCAGCTGGCCCACCCCAGAGACCCAAACGACCACCGGTAGGACCGCCTCGATCCCCTGAGACCGTGGGTGGCCTCGGTTTCCAGAACGGTGCCGCCGTTCGCCGGCGAGCCTGACCTGACCAGTCAAACCTGACCAGTGGGCCAGGCGGGCCCACTGTCAGTGACCCACGCACGGTCCATGCTAGATAAGTGGAGGCGCGTTTCCAGAGTACGCCTTCGACGTGTACGTTTATACTCGAATCGTTTTCTTTTTCTGTTTTATTTTAAATAACAGATTTTGACCAAAACTTTGACTGAGCTTAACTTTTTAAATACAACTCCAAATGAGTTGATTCTTTTTCCTACTTCTCTCAAATGTTGTCCAGTTTATTTTAAGATTTATTTGAAAAATTTCAAGACAACTTTTTGTGCTGTTTTAAATTTGTGTGTTAATTCAAATTTATTTAAATAGGACCTTGGAGAGAGAGAAGCAAACTATCAAATGTTCTGGAGAGCACCTCACCCTCCACAATTTGAAGGCAAGCATTACGAACCCGGCATAATATTTTTGATGTGTTAGTTGACACGTTCATAACACCACCGTATTTCGGAGAACTTGTTATTTCATGTAATATGATAATTTGCATGGATGCATATTAGTGATTTTCCTTGCTGCTGGAAATGGATATGCTTGTGATGGTAATCATCCTCATGTGCCTTGCATGCATGCCAGAAAGGAATCCGGGAAAACTTCTGCCTTGGGTAGGCATGAGTTTGTCGCCGGTCTCCTTCGGGAAGGTTATGTCCGGTATGGCATAGCAAGGTATAATGGGTGGTGATTTTGTTGTTTGAAATATATTCGTTATGCTAATCATGCAGGGAATACTTAAACCTCCTGAGTCAACCATAGATCGAGTCTTGTTCCAGTAAACCCCATACTTGTTTCGTACTACCACTTGACTCTACAACAGGTAGGGTACGGTTCAATAAGTCGTCAACGCCTTTCCAGCACACACCGTACAGAGGGGCCATGGTGGAAGATACCGGTTGTAACCGGTAGGCATGCCATCTGGTCTGGGGGCATGGGTGTTTCCGGTTGAGACCGAGAGGGGAGGCCACCCCTTAGAGCGCGCGATATAAATTTGATCCCATGCTACGCGAGGTTGTAGCCTCCCCACTTAGAGTTTTGCTTAACAAGTGTCGCGGGTGATTCCAGACACCGGTAAGTTAAGCTGGTGTGTGCAAGTTAGGTTTGTTTTGAAATAAAAGGCCGTAGACGGAATTAGTCCCGATGGACTAAAGGAATCCGTTACTCGTGGGTAAAGAGTACACCCTCTGCAGAGACTAAACCTATTCGAATAGCTGTGTCCTTGGTTAAGGATTACAGTCTGGGATGGGTCATGTGTCGGTCTTAGTGTCGGTCTTCGGAGGAGAAACTGTTAAACCAGAACTGGGATCGCAACTTGAGACTTGTAATGTTTATGATTATTACTTTGTTATGGACTAACCCGTTATATTATTTGAATTATCAAGTATCCCTGGGATGGTTCTACCTCCTGTATATTCACTATGATTATTTATAAGCCCTTTATGTGGTGTCGCTAAGACGCCCGACTGTGGCATTGCTTGTTATTTATTTTATTTATAAGCCCTTTATGTGGTGTCGCTAAGATGCCCGACTGTGGCATTACTTGTTATTCATTTCCTTTATAAGCCCCTTTATGTGGTGTCGCTAAGACGCCCGACTGTGGCATTACTTGTTATTCATTTCCTTTATAAGCCCTTTATGTGGTGTCGCTGAGACGCCCGACTGTGGCATGCTTGTTATTTATTTAACTTATAAGCCCTTTATGTGGTCTCGCTGAGACGCCCGACTGTGGCATGCTTGTTATTTATTTAACTTATAAGCCCTTTATGTGGTGTCGCTAAGACGCCCGACTGAGGCATGCTTGTTATTTACCATCATTTCGAGTCGTCGCTTCAGACACCCGAATGGTGCATTTTATTTCCTACTCTGTCATTTCATATTGATTGTTACATATTAATAGTATGCTTGCATGTATCAAGGATTTCAGCTTATGACTGACGTTATGATCATAGAATATTTTCAAGCGTGATTATCGGTTGTTATATTATACCTGTGTTCATAATGTTTGCGAGTACATTCAAAGTACTCACTGGCTTGTCCCTGGCTATTGTCTTGGCCAGATTTCTTGCTTGGAGAGGAGCTTGTGTTGATAGCCCCGGAAACTAGCAACGGTGATAGCAGCCTCGCGAAGATAGGAGTTAACCTGGTCAACTGTTCTTGTGGGAAATGGAGTTCCATAGACACTGATGTTTCACAAACCGCTTCCGCCATCAACCACTAGAAACCATTTGTTGTACTCACAGGCCAGAATGGTATTGTACTCCATATTGTGTATTTTGCTTGGAAATTTCTTTATCAAGTTGGTGCCTCATCAGCTAACAGTAATCCTGGGGCTGGTGAGCACGACGGCCATTTTTCTAGAAATTAATACCCGGAAAACCGGTCGCCACAATACTCCCTATCGTTTACTGCTGTTTAGTTTGCTGTTTCTACCAAAATGCATGTTCGTAAGAACCGTAAGTTCTAAGTTTTACTTGTAAAACCAAATTTCTTATTCATACCATGCACATTAGTTAATACTCCCTATATGTATGCTTGGTTTTGTGGATCTACAATCCAGTGTGTGGTGAAGCAGCCCACGTTTGCACCTTGTCATCTCTGTTTTATCTTCTTGATGTGGTGATGATATGAACAACATGCCATGCACATTATCCAAAATAGATACAATGATTTTCTTTGCCCTTCATCTATGCTTGTTATGTTGACATGGTAATCGAGTAGTGTGGTGAAGCTCCCCGCATTATGAACAATGCCAAATTATGCTATTGATATTTTGAACTTACTCTTTATTTTCTAATTTGGAATTGGATAGAATTGACAGAACAGTTATCATCTTTATTTATACACGTGCAAAACCTGTCATCTCTCTACTTTGTTTCAGGGTGATATGCCTGATGGCATGCACAAGTCTGCTGAAGGCTGTGAGACAAACCCAACATATATTGCAGCAAAGAAGGAAAAACATCTTGAAGATAGCGAGACAACCCCAAAGTCTTGTCTTGATGCAATGTTCAAGTTACTTGAGACTAACAGTCAGACAAGCTCACAGAATTCGTTATGCGAATCAGTTCGACTTCTTGGTCCCAAGTTCTAGCGTAAAGGCATTACGCAACTCAACTTCGACTTGAAGTCCTATCTCTAAGAAAGATTGTGGATAACACCAATGAGAACCTCATCGCTAAACAGCTACACTGGAAGCTATGACCGACATGCTAGGCCGGTCTCACAGCCTTGCTTTCGGCAGCTTGCAGCGATCCCCCATAAGGCTAACCTTTCTTGAACTGTCTTGGAAGTGGTCTCGGTTCAAGATTATGTTGTTACACTGCAATGGTGCCCGCTTTTTGTAATCTGCTTCTTCGTTGTGCTTTATGATCACTGGTGGCGAACTTTGATGCCCAATGGATGTAATATACCTTAAATCCTTTATTGTATAGTGTAGGTTTATTCTTAGTTACTATGCCGTAATTTCTTTATTGTGTAGAGTAGGTTTGTTCTTAATTCCTACTAGTTACTGCCATCATTCGCTATCTGAAAAGAAAATCAGATGTAGTCGACCGGGCCGAAACATTCGATAACGAGCCAGGTTTTTAGTGGGCCATAATTGGGCCGGCCTGCGTCTTTCTTGGGCCCGAATGATCGGGGCCTTCACACATTGCGCCAGGCCCAAACTTACACCGTCCTATATTTTAGTTGGGCCTTTTGTCGACCCAGCGCTTAGTTCGGCCTAGGTAGCGTTGGGCCATTAACAGGCTGAATATTGTACTGGTCTGTTACGGCCGAGATGAAACCACGGGCCTTTAGCAGGCCAAAATGCATGTTGGGCCTCAATTTTCACTAGTCGTCGACGGGCCTTCGAGCCAAAATGTAGACGGCCGTTATGGGCCCGATTAGCTCACGGGCCGTTACCAGGCGAAACATATCTCGGGCCTTAGTTGGCCCATCGATATCATGGGCCTTTAAGAGGCGAAAGCTTAATCTGAGCATCAACGGGCCGAATTACGCGACAGGCCTTTAACAGGCCCAAAGTCACGTTGGGCTTAACTGTTGCCACCTTTAGCACGAGCCGTTAGTGGGCCCGATGTCCCGTCGGACCATATATGGTCCATGGGCAGCACGGGTCATTCCCAGGACGAAAGTCACACCGGGCTGAAATGGGCCCATGTCTACATCAGGCCTCTAATAGGCCGAAAGTCACACCGGGCTGAAATGGGCCCATGTCTACATCAGGCCTCTAATAGGCCGAAAGTCACTGGGCTGTAGTTGGGCCCGAATATTCGGCGAACAATTAACGGGCCAAATCTGGCTTCGGGCCGCAAATGTGCCCAAATATTGGGCGAACAATTAACGGGCCAGATCTGGCTTCGGGCCGTAAGTGGGCCCATATATTGGGCGAACAATTAACGGGCCAGATCTGGTTTCGGGCTGTAAATAGGCCTTTATTAAGCATGCCGTTATTGGGCTGGCCCACTAGTACCTGATTAAGTTCTACGGGCCTTTGATTGGGCCAGCCTTTTTAACCTATATGGGCCTCTGTTGGGCCCAGCCACGTGTCAACGTACCATAGGCATGTCTCCTCCAATGGACGGGCGACATCTAGCCCACTGACGAGCTGACAGGTGTTCCCTTCGGCCAATTAGAATTTTACACGTGGAAATTTCCCATTGGTTGGGGCTGTTAACGGGTTATCGGACCGAAAACCCGACCCTATAGCTTAACGGCGTTCCATTACGGTGGATTCCACGTGTCGGTCACCCTTGACGAAAGCACTTCTGTGACGCGCGATTTATCGTCATGGAAGTGGACACTTCCATGATGATAATTTTGGTAATGTCATGGAACACTTCTCTGACGACAGTGTATGAATATCTTGATTCTGTCATAAATTTGTCATGGATGTACATGCATGACAAAAAACGCGACCTACTGTGACAAACACGTATCATCATGGAAGTGTATTTTTTTTGTAGTGTGGATGTCCTCGAATGAGTAAAATATGCAACCAACATGCTCACACAATAAAATGGCAAATGAAATATGTGGCAAAGCATGCACAACCAATCTAGCATCTATCAAGCAATTGGTGATGACTAGGTCATCTATATATGAGTATATTGACTTAGGAGTCAAATGAGAACAATTGATCACAGGTCATACTCATCGTTTAAGCACAAGTGGGGTTCCCACTTTTACATAAAGCATTGTTGTGTTCACACCATTAGAGTTGCTTTAGCTCAATTCTTTAGAGTAAAGCTCCCCCTAGATGTGAGATCCCCCCTAAGAGGGATGAACTAACCTTGGGTTTTGTCGATGATGACTTCATGTAGATGTTGAAGATGTGGATGCTCAATGTTGTTGATCATTTGGAGCAATCCATTGGAGTGAGTTGCAGTTTCAATACCTACACGGGTTAGTCCAACAAGGAACAAACAAGGATATCCATAGACATTGAGTGATGCACACACAAGATGATGTCCATGAAGGCATTAGGTTACCTTGTCCCTTGTCTTACCAACAAGAGGGTTTGTGACTCCTTGGATTGGTGCAAGATATGGAAGTTGTTTGCACTTGTCCTTGCCAAAATGATAAGAGTGAAGTATGTTGGCGGAGTCACCCTCAAGAACTCTCTAGTTTTTCTTATTAGGGATCCACATCATCTTGATGGGAATCCTTGGAGTTGTAGTCGTACTTGATGAAGTAGAACTTGATGTAGTCTTGGGAACCCACTTGACCAAGGCCTTAGGAGCTTCTTCAAATGCATTAATCTCCTCTTGAAGCTTGTCCTTGCCTTTTTTGCTTGTGGTCTTGTGGTGGAAGATCATCTTGAGCTTGTGTCCCTTTGAAAGAAGTAGGATCGTACTTCTTTTGTTGAGGAACAAACTTCTTCTTGGGGTATTGATCTTCTTCCAACTCAACTCCATTGGCATTGAACTTTCGTTCAAAACCAACACCTTGATTCTTCCAGTGCCTTCCTTGCTTGCGTACAGTCTCCTTGAATTGCTTACTTCCAGCAAGGCTCTTGTAAACACCTTTCTCTATAATTCCCTTGAATAAGCTATTTTCTTGCTCAAGTGTAACTTGGCTAAGAGAATCATTAGTGGAGTCAAGAGAACTACTAGAAGCAACAACATTGGATTTAGCATGATTATTGTTACTACTAGAAGAAGAATCTTTCTTGTTCTTGTTACTAGACTTGACTTGTGGCATGTAAGTGGATAAGAGTAAATGCTTGGCAATGTAAGAAGAACTTTTCTTGCGAAGATCATCATCGATTGCCTTTAAAAACTCATGCTCTTGCTCAAGGTTGAGATTTTCAAAGCATAACTTCTCATGAGTCTTTAAAAGTTCTCAATGATCTTCCAAGATAGTTTCATGAGCTAAATTAAGAGTTTTTAGTTCTTTAGTTAGGCGCTCAATCTTCTCCTTATCATTGTCATTCGTTTTATCTTGATTAGCATGATTAATTGATGTTTCATCATAGTATTCATCACTAGAGTTGTCAACAAGTAAATCATCATCACCTAACAAGTCATCTTCATCACTATTGAAATCAACATACTTGGGGTGTGATACCTTTGGGCCTTTAGCCATGAAGCATCTTCCAATTCCTTCATTTGGTGAGTCAAATATGTCATAGGAGTTGGTTGACACAAGTGCTAGACCGGCAACACCTTCATCTTGAGTATATTCGGAGTCGGAGTGATAGCTTCTCTCGGAGTGATTGTCAGAGTCGGATCCGGATACCCTTTCACCAACATGAGCTTGATGTCTTCGTTTTGTGTAGCTCTTTGATGATTTGTCCTTCCTTTCCGAATCCTTGCTTCTTCGTGATGTTCTTCGTTCATAACGATCATCTCTACTCTTCCTCTCTCTTGGTGGTGATTCTTCTCTTCTACTTCTTCTTTTTAGAGAATCTTCTCTTCTTTTGTAGGGAGCCGTACACTCATTGGAATAGTGTCCAGGTCTTCCACAATTGTAGCAATTATGCTCACGACTAGAAGATCTTTTGTCATTGTAGGACCTTGACTTGGAACTTCTTTCCTTGCTTCTACTCTTGTAGAACTTGTTGAAGTTCTTCACCACTAGGCTCAATTCTTCATTGAAGGTTTGTTTCTCACTTGATGATGTGGGAGCTTCACATGAGGCTTTGTAAGCACCACTTGACTTGTTTGTGGATCTCTTCCTTGTCCTTGAGTGACATCTCCTGAGCAACAATTCTTCCAATGACTTCCGTTGGCTTGAGATCTTTGTAATTGGGCATCATTTGGATCAATGTGCACACGGTATCATATTTTCCATCCAAGGCTCTTAGGATCTTCTTGATGATGAATTTATCGGTCATCTCTTCACTTCCTAAGCCGGCAATCTCATTTGTGATGAGAGCAAGCCTAGAGTACATTTCAGCGACGCCTTCACCATCCTTCATTTTGAACTTGTCAAGTTGACTTTGAAGCACATCCAATTTGGATTCCTTGACGGAGTCGGTGCCTTCGTGCATTCTCAAGACGGCTGATTTTGTTGAATTCTTCGGGGCACAATCTGTTGAAGAGAATATCACAAGCTTGAGCATTGTGTTGCAGCATCTTCAACTCTTCCGCGGTTGCTTCACGGTTCAGTTCTCTCCCATCAAAGAATTCACCTTGCAAGCCAATACACACAATAGCCCAAACGGCGGGGTTATGTCCTAGAATATGCATTTTCATCTTATGCTTCCAACTAGCAAAATTTGTACCATCAAAGTAAGGACCTCTACGGTGGTAATTTCCCTCGCTAGACGCCATACTCTCCTAGGTTGTGAAACCAAGGCTATGACCACCAAAAGCTATGGAAATCAAAGAAAATGGAGACCAAAGCTCTGATACCACTTGTAGGATCAAAAGTATGTCTAGAGGGGGTGATTAGACTACTTGACCAAATAATAATCTAGCCTTTTCCAAATTTTAGTTCTTGGCAGATTTTAGCAACTTAGCACAAGTCAAGCAATCAACCTACACATGCAATTCTAAGAGTATAGCAGCGGAATGTAAAATAATTGCATATGAAGGTAAAGGGAGGAGTTTGAGGAAGCAAACGCAATATTGACATGGAGATTTTTTAACCATGGTTCCGATAGGTGGTGCTATCGTACATCCACGTTGATGGAAACTTCAACCCACGAAGGGTAACCGTTGCGCGAGTCCACGGAGGGCTCCACCCACGAAGGTTCCACGAATAAGCAACCTTGTCCATTCCACCACGGCCGTCGCCCATGAAGGACTTGCCTCACTCGGGTAGATCTTCGCGAAGTAGGCGATCTCCTTGCCCTTACAAACTCCTTGGTTCTACTCCACAATCTTGACGGAGGCTCCCAAGTGACACCTAACCAATCCAGGAGACACCACACTCCAAGAGGTAATAGATGGTGTGTTGATGATAAAATCCTTGCTCTTGTGCTTCAAATGATAGTCTCCCCAACACTCAACTCTCTCTCATAGGATTGGATTTGGTGGAAAGAAGATTTGAGTGGAAAGCAACTTGGGGAAGGCTAGAGATCAAGATTTATGTGGTTGGAATGGAATATCTTGACCTCAACACAAGTGTAGGTGGTTCTCTCTCAAAAAATGTATGTTGGAAGTGTAGGCATGTTCTGATGCCTCTCTCCATGAATGAAGAGTGGCTGGAGGTGTATATATAGCCTCCACACAAAACTGTTACACACAATTTACCAAACTCGGTGGGACCGAATCGTCAAACTCGGTCAGACTGATTTAGTTCATAATGTGACCATTAGGCATTTCGGTGGGTCCGACATGTCAACTCGGTGGGACCGATATCCTTAGGGTTAGGGCATAACGTAATCTCGGTGAGACCGATTACACAAACTCGATGAGACCGATTTTGGTAATAGACAAACAGAGAGTTGGTCAGGCAAACTCGGTGGGACCAATTCGCTCATCTCGGTTGGACTGAAATGTTACGAAAGGGAAACAGAGAGTTCACATTGCAATCTCAGTGGGACCGATCACTCATCTCAGTTTGACCGAAACGTTACGAAGGGAAACAGAGAGATTACAATCCCATCTCGGTGAGACCGAGATCCCTATCGGTGAGACCGTAAATACTAGGGTTTCTGGCAGTGGCTATGTCAACTGAACTCAGTGGCGTCGGATAGAAAGTTTCGGTGGGGCCGAGTTTGACTTTTGGTTTGGGACATATGTGGATGTGAGAAAGTAGTTGAGGGTTTTTGGAGCATATCACTGAGCACTTTGAGCCAGAAACTAATTAAGCAACACCTCATCCCCTCTTGATAATATTGGCTTTTCCTATGGACTCAATGTGATCTTGGATCACTAAAATGAAAAATGTAGAGTCTTGTGCTTTGAGCTGGAGCCAATCCTTTTGTCCTTAGCATTTTGATGGGTCCACATTTCTCATCCATGCCATGCCAAACATTGAGCTTTCCTGAAATATTTATCTTGAAATAGCATTAGCTCAATGAGCTATATGTTGTTAGGAATTACCAAAACCACCCAGGGATAGTTGCACTTACAATTTCACAACAATATCATCCACATAGTCATGAACATTGCGTCCAATCTGGTCATGGAGGCAATTCTGAACACACCGTTGGTAAGTCGCCTGGGCACTCCTGAGCCCAAAAGGCATAGACACATAACAGAAGGCTCCAAAGGGAGTGATGAAAGATGTCTTCTCCTGGTCCTTAACTGCCATCATGATGTAATGATAACCAGAATAAGCATCCAAAAAACTCAAACGCTCACAACCCGCCGTCGCATCAATAATCTGATCAATACGAGGGAGAGCAAAAGGGTCAGCGATACATGCCTTATTAAGGTCTGTATAATCCACACACATACGCCAAGTGCCATTTTTCTTAAGCACCAGCACCGGGTTAGCCAACCACTCAGGATGAAAAACTTCAATGATGAACCCAGTCGCCAAGAGGCGGGCCACTTCTTCACCGATGACCTTACGCCTCTCTTCATTGAAATGAAGAAGAAATTACTTGACCGGATTAAACTTTGGATCAACATTAAGCATGTGCTCAGCGAGTTCCCTCGGTACACCTGGCATGTCAGAAGGTTTCCATGCAAAGATGTCCCAGTTCTCACGGATGAACTCGATGAGCGCGCTTTCCTATTTCAGATCCATATTAGCACTAATACTGAAATGCTTTGACGAGTCGCCAGGAACAAATTCAATCAACTTAGTACCATTTACAGATTTAAACTTCAGCAAAGGGTCATTCTCTGTAGTTGGCTTCTTCGAAGGTGTCATATCCACCGGGTCAACATTATCTTTATAAAACTTTAACTCCTCGGCAGCACAGGCCGACTCAGCATATGCAACATCACCCTCTTCACAATCCAGAGCAATCTTCCTATCACCGTGCACCATGATGGTGCTATTATGACCTGGCATTTTAAGCTGCAAATACACATAACAAGGCCGTGCCATAAACTTGGCATAAGCTAGCCGCCCAAACAATGCGTGATACGGGATTTTGATCTTGACCACCTCAAAGGTCAAATTTTTCAGCCCCGGAATCATGGTCATTTACAAAGGCCACCTCTAGGGTTATCTTACCCACTAGATACGCCGACTTACCAGGCACCACCCCATGGAAGACAGTAGAAGACATCTTAAGATCTTTGTCATTCAAATTCATACGACGAAAAGTCTCATAGTAGAGGATATTAATACTACTGCCCCCATCCATGAGTACCTTGGTAAGCTTATACCCTCGTACCCAAGGAGCAACCACCAATGCCAATTGACCAAGATTATCAACCCGGGGTGGGTGATCCTCTCGGCTCCATATAATAGGCTGCTCAGACCACCTCAAATAACAAGGTACTTCTGGCTCAACTGAGTTCACTGCCCTCTTATGGATTTTCTGATCTCGTTTGCACAGACTTGTGGTGAACACATGATATTGACCACTATTCAATTGCTTTGGATTGCTTTGATAACCAGACTGCTGCCGCTGATTCCCTTGGCCAGATTGTTGACTGAAACCGCCTTGACTACCTTGGCCCTGAAAACCAAAACTTGAACCACCACCTCCAAACCCAGGTCCATGAGAGCCAGATCCTGAACTACCATACGGGCCATGATTATTTTGGAAAAAATTAGAGTTTCTATACTCCCTCATGATGAAGCAATCCTTCCACAGATGACTGGTTGGCTTCTCATGGGTTCCATGCTTTGGGCGAGGCTGATTCATCATGGCCTCAAGGTTGAATTTTGGCCCTCCAAATCAGGGCGCCGATGTCTTCCCCTTATGACGCTGATTATTACTCTGCGTATTGGTGTTAGCCATAAAGTCTAAACCGCCGTCAACCTTACGCTTACCATTACCATCTTGACCCGCTGTATTATGCTGTCCTTTTGCATTGCCACTCTTTTCCCCTTTACCAGCTTTCTCCTCATCAGACTCAGGGTCTTTAGTGCTATTAGATTTGGCATACTTGATGAGATCCGCCATGAGCTCCACCATATCATTGCAATTGCGCTTAAGCCGCCCCTGAGGGAGTCCTGGATAAGGGGTTATCCGGACAGCCGAACTTCATACATCGTCCGGACTATTGAAGTGTGAAGACACAAGACTCAAGACTTCGGCCAGTGTCCGGATGGGACTCTCCTTGGCGTGGAAGGCAATCTTGGCGATCCGGATATTGTGTTTCCTTCCTTGTAACCGACTCCATGTAAACCCTAGCCCTCTCCGGTGTCTATATAACCCGGAGAGGTTGGTCCTAGAAGGCCGATCACAATTACAATCATACCATCATAGGCTAGCACTTAGGGTTTAGCCTCTACGATCTCGTGGTAGATATACTCTTGTACTACCCATATCATCAATATTAATCAAGCAGGAAGTAGGGTTTTACCTCCATCGAGAGGGCGAACACAGGTAAACATCTGTGTCCCTTGCTTCCTGTTACCATCAGCCTAGACGCACAGATCAGGACCCCCTACCCGAGATCCGCCAGTTTTGACACCGACATTGGTGCTTTCATTGAGAGTTCATTTGTGTCGTCGCCGCAAGGCTCGATGGCTCGTCTCGTCGTCAAAGACAACATTACCTCAGGGGGGGGGGCTCTGGTTGTAGGCCAAACTCTCCGGCTTGGCGGCTTTATCATGGCCGCCCCATCGGCGGTAGCACCGACGATGGCCTCTCGGGTCGTCAATCGTAACCTTCGCGTCAGTTCGGAACTCGCCGAACATATAGATCCGATGGAGCTCTCCTCCCTTAATGAGCTCTTGGATCGCATCGCCGCTTTGGGAGTCGCTACAGACTATGACCAGATCGGGCTTAAACCCGACCAAAGGGACATTAGATCCCGCCGGCCACCCATGAGATAGTAGTAGTGGAGGAACCACACACGGGTCGCCCCTCGACTTTGAGGACGAATTATGTCCGGATCACCGAACTCGTTGAGCCGAATACCTTCTCAAAGGAATACATGACCCAAATCCCGGACTTAGAACTGGGCATTGGGCCGAAGAAATTGGGCGGCACTCCAGATCCCAAGCTGTCAGGCTCGGAACCTCCCACACCCCTGGGTGTTAGATCGGATCAGAATCCGGATTCAGCTAACAACACCCCCCAAGACTTAAACCGTCTCTCCTGCATCAGGCAAGAGCCCCAGGAGACTGTACATCGCTACTGGGCCAGATTCCTCCTTGCGCTTAACAAGGTCAAGGACTGCCACGAGGAGAACTTAGTCTTACTCTTCTGCAAAAACTGCACGGACAAAGGACTCCTTAATGCTATAAGCCGCCGGGACATAGTGCGCTTCGCAGATTTGGCAATCATAGAACAGAAGTACTGTGAGATGGAAAGCGCCTGGAAAACCCAAACAGAATTTTGGGACAGTACGGCTCTCACCAAGACCTTTGTCCGAACTAAACGGGTGAACTACCGTAAGTCGGCCGATCCTGTCCCCAAGATACCAAAGCACACCCCAGGACGGGGAACCGTATTGGAGGAATGGCTCAATGGACCATGTAAACTCCACATCACTCCGGACACGACACCAACTCATAGCCTTAGAGCATGTTGGATACTCCGGCAGGTTGCAAAAAGTGGCGAGGATCTTCTTGCAAGCCATAAAGCAGAACAACATCCCGCCAACGAACACAATGCGGTATTGACTGTCTTCGAGAATTTCGCCTCAAACAATAGGCGCAAGCGAGCTCATGGAAGCTCCGCTGAAATTCGCCATGTGGCAAAGATAAACCCCTGGAACGGCAATGCTATAACTTTCAATGCCAGTGATAAACCTCGATTTCAGACTGTCCGGGCACCGGCCGCTCTGGTCCTTAGCCCAATTGTGGATGGATTCCGGCTCACTAAAGTACTCATGGACGGCGGAAGTGGATTGAACTTGATCTATGAAAAAACGCTCAACAAAATGGAAATTGATAAAGGACGCATTGAGCAAAGCGGCACCACCTTCAGGGGAATCATCCCTACTCGGGAAGCGTGGTGTGCGGGAAAAATCGCTCTCGATGTGGTAATCGGCACCCCGGAAAATTATAGGTCCGAAGAACTCACATTCCAAGTGGCTCCTTTTAGCAGAGGATACCACGCCCTTCTAGGGCGGGACGCGTTTACGAGCTTTCAAGCCATAACCCATTACGGGTACATGAAGCTTAAAATTCCCGTGCCCAATGGAATCATCCCTCTAGCCAGTGATCCGGACGTCGCACTCCGCGCTGAAAACAAAACTGCAACACTTTATCCGAAGCCCTAGCAGCCGAAGAATTAACAATGTTACGGGCCACCGTGGATAGGGACGACGTGATACTCGACAAGTGACCCAAGCCCACCTCATTTAAACCCGCAGACGAAATAGTCGAATTCCAAGTCCATCCAACGGACCCCACGAAGACAGCTTCCATCGGGACACAGTTGAGCCCCGTAATGGACGTCGCACTACGAGACTTTTTACGCGAGAATTGGGATATTTTTGCCTGGCACCCATCGGACATGCCGGGCATCCCACGTGGATTGGCCGAGCATAGCCTTAACATACTAAAGGGGTATAAACCTGTCAAACAGACCCTAAGGCGATTCTCAGAGCCCAAACGACATGCAATGGGGGAATTGCTAGCCAAGCTACTTGAGGCTGGATTCAACAGAGATATTAAACATCCGGATTGGCTCGCAAATTTGGTAATGGTACCAAAAAAGGACAAATCCTGGCGCCTATGTGTCGACTTCAAACACCTCAACAAGGCTTGCCCCAAGGATCCCTTTCCCCTCCCTCGCATCGATCAAATCATCGATGCCACACCTGGACACGACTCGCTGTGTTTTCTCGATGCATACTCTGGATACCATCAAAAAAAGATGGCAGAGTCTGACCAAGCTGCAACAGCTTTCATAATGCCATATGGCCCTTTTTGCTTCAACACTATGCCTTTCGGGCTTAAGAATGCCGGCGCAACCTATCAACGCTTGATTCAAACATGCCTGGAAAAACAAATCGGCAAAATAGTGGAGGCATATGTGGACGACGTGGTCATAAAAACAAGACACGTCAAAACCCTAATAGACGACTTGAAACTTACATTCGACAACCTCCGGACATACGACATCAAGTTTAATCCGGAAAAATGCATTTTCGGCGTCCCCTCTGGGAAACTGTCGGGCTTCGTTGTTTCCAATAGAGGAATCAAAGCGAATCCGGCAAAAATCCGAGCTCTGTCACAGTTGGCTATACCAACAGACCTCAAGCACATCCAGAAACTAGCCGGATGCGTGGCTGCTTTAAGCCGCTTTATCTACAGGTTAGGAGAAAAGGCATTACCTCTTTACCGCCTCCTTCGGCGCACCGAACACTTCGTGTGGACGGATGCAGCCATGGCCGAACCCGATGAAATAAAGACCTTACTGGCCAGTAATCCAGTCCTAACAGCGACGAATATCGGCGAGCCTATGCTACTGTACATAGCTGCAACACATCAAGTTATGGCGCGATTGCTCGTCGTCGGACGAGAGGTTGACAGATACAAATTCCCGCTCCAAAAGCCGGTTTAGTACGTATCTACGGTCCTCAGCCCATGCAAATCCCGATACCCACACTATCAAAAAATAGCATACGTGGTCTTCATGGCATCTCGGAAGTTGCGACACTACTTTCAAGATTTTTCTATTACAGTAGCCTCGGAAGTACCACTCAATGACATAATAAATAACCGTGACGCTACGGTCCGGATTGCTAAATGGGCTATCGAGCTCCTTCCGTTTGACATAATATACAAACCACGGCGGGCCATCAAGTCGCAAGTATTGGCTGACTTTGTCGCCGAATGGACGGAAGCCGAACTCCCTAAAAAGCACGACGCGTACTCCAACTAGATCATGCACTTCGACGGCTCTAAAATGCTGGCCGGATTGGGAGCAGGTGTAGTCCTGACGTCTCCCACCGGAGACACGGTCCAGTACGTCCTCCAAATATTATACACAGACTCCAACAATGCAGCCGAATATTAGGTCCTGTTGCATGCTCTTCGGATGGCAGTGTCTATGGGCATCCAACGCCTGGAAGTGCGCGGGGATTCGAACGTCGCAATATCACAAATAAACGGAGACTTTGATGCCAAGGATCCGAAAATGGCGGCCTATCATAATGCCGTCCTCAAAATGTCAGCTCGGTTCAAGGGGCTCGAATTCCACCATGTGGCTCGAGAAAACAATCAAGCGGCGGACGTCCTCGCCCGCATCGGCACTAAACACGACCCTGTCCCACCTAACATATTCCTGGAAGGGTTGTTCAAGCCATCCGTAGTATGGGAAGGGGAGTCCGGCAATACTAGCACGGATCCGAACACACCCCCAGATTCCGAACCATCAGACACAATCGGAGGCTCTACCACCGAAATAACATCTTCGGCCCATGAAATCATGGCCGTAATCACCCCGTGGACTGAGCCTTTCTTGGCCTAGCTAAATAGGCAGGAGCTCCCCGAAGACCAAAATGAAGCACGCTGCATTGTCCGGCGTTCTAAAGCTTACAAAGTCCATGAAGGGGAACTCTATAAGAAAAGCTCGACCGGAGTGCTCCAAAGGTGCATCTCCGAAGAGGAAGGGCGGCAACTCTTGGCTGAAATCCATGCCGGACTGGGCGGACACCACGCCGCGGCTCGAGCGCTAGTCAGCAAGGCCTTCCGTACAGGCTTTTATTGGCCGACAGCCCGAGCAGACGCACAGGACCTTGTCCAACATTGCATCGGTTGCCAGCTCTTCGCTAATCAGAGTCATATGCCCTCTACCGCTCTCCAAAGAATCCCCATAACTTGGCCATTCGCGGTCTGGGGGCTGGATATGGTCGGACCTCTTAAAGGGGGAAGCCATACGAAAAAAATACTTATTGGTCATGGTGGATAAGTTCACCAAATGGATAGAAGCCAAAACAGTCAAAACGGCCGAATCTGGGCCAGTAATAGACTTCATATCCGGGGTCGTACACCGATACATTGTCCCCCACAGCATCATCACTGATAATGGCTCAAATTTCACAGCCGATGAAGTGAAAACTTGGTGCGGCAAAATGGGCATTAAGCTCGACTACGCTTCCGTCTACCATCCCCAAACAAACGGCCAGGTCGAACGGGAAAATGATCTCATCATGAGCGGCATCAAACCCAGACTAGTGCGATCTTTGACAGAATCGGATATGCACTGGGTGGAGGAGCTCGACTCTGTACTCTGGGGGCTGCGGACCACACCAAATCGCACCACCGGATATACACCCTGTTTCATGGTGTACGGTGCGGAAGCATTACTACCCTGCGACATAATACATGATTCGCCACGCGTACACATGTACGAAGAGAAGGAAGCCGAGTTAGATCGGGAGGACAACTTGGATGCCGTGGAGGAGGACGCGATGTCGCAAAAGCCTGTTCCGCATTCTATCAGCAGTAGGCTCGACGATATCAAAGCAGAGAAGTGCGGGCCAAAACTTAAAATATTGGCGAGCTCGTTCTACGCTTACCGGAGAAGAAGAAGGACAAACTCAAACCCAAGTGGGAAGGTCCCTTCATCATTGACAAAGTTCTCACCGGAGGAGCGTACCGCTTGCGTAATGCATCCGATAATAGACTCGAGCCGAACCCATGGAATGCAGCCAGACTCCGGAGATTCTAAGCCTAACGCCAAACTCAGTGTTCGTCTCCTTACTCCCTCCCTTTTACTTATGCTCCACCCCACTTTTCCTTTCTCGACCTTTTTTCTCTTCACACAAAATACTTAATATAGTGCGGACTCCCGGATTACTCCGGCCGCACTATGTGTGTAAGCAATACCCGGGGGCTTCCTATATGGAAGCTAAAAACAATTACGCAAATGGCTTTTTGCCCATCACATATGAGTTTCTTTTTCATCATGCCTTTTCTTCACCATTATATGCATCGATATGACTTAAGATGTGGCCAAGCTGGGTTGCTGGCTCTTGTGTTTATGCCCTACGTTCCCGTTAATTCGGCTAGGACATAAGGGGAGCACCTCTACGATTGTTACTGCCGGTTCAGCCGGATGTGTACCTCAGACTGGGTGAAGCCGAAAGCTAGTTTCCTTAAGAGAATATTCAATCGGTGAACAAAAGATGTATTCGTTTATTACAACATAAATCCCCAGAAGTCTTGTATCCTGCGCCATCGTTCGCAGTCCGGACATGCGCATTGCCGTATGCATACCCAGTGAAAGGAACCCTTAATGGAACTATTCTCCCTGGAAGATGTTTCTTACTACCCATGTAATATAACATAACTAGTTGGGTACTTGTCTGTTCAAGCACTTATGACCCCTACGCCTGGTCTCCACGCATACCCCGGTTTTGTATAACTGAGCGGGTATTCGGACACACCCCGGACTGTAGGATCCGGGGGCTGAAGCGAAAAGGTCCGCCATGACAAATGATTTTAATCCGACTAGGGGCTACTTATGCCCATTGAATTACACAGTCACTTGGACTGACTATATTCCTCCTCTATACCATCTTACAGGCTATCTAGAATACTTAGTGGCTAACGCTACCTGGTCATATACCGGACTTACGGGAATTTCTTGCCCGTCGGGCCCCGCCGGTCCTACTTCGGCCATATGGTTCGGGTCCAGCTTGGTGTAGCGCGTGTTCACCATTGCCCAGTATTCTCTTGCACCTTGCCGGCATGCTGATATCTTCCACAGACGGAAGCGCCGCCGGGCTCCTTGAAGCAGGTCCGCAAGCTCCCCCATGTCATTCGGCGAGAGGCTTGATGGCCACAAGGCCTGAGCAACGTCGTGCATCACCCACCGAGCTCGCTCGTGCAACTGCAAAAGTTCTTGCAGTAAATCACTTGCAGATGAGGGCATCTCCTCTTCAGGGCGACCCGTTAACATTCCTGCAAGCAAAATTCTTTCAAAATACTTCCTCGCCGAACTATCATACAGTTCGTCTAGACACTCACCATAAATGCCACGTCGAAGCCTTTTGTTCTCCTTCATGGAGTTCGCCAGTTGAGCGCGGACGTCTTTTAATTCCACGTCCAGCCGAATATTGGCATCTTGAAGATTGTTCTTCTCTTGCTTCACTTGCGTAAGGATGCGCTCGCCAGCCTTTAGCTGGCTTTTGTGATGCGAGTCGTCATCCGTTACGCCCTCCGGATTCACCCCGGGATTGTCTGCAGAATTTTATGTTAGACTAGTCATACCAGCCATTTACTAATTGGTACATCTGCGTACAATTGAGACAAATGTTACCAGAGGAGGCCTTCCGGGATTCCTCTAACTTGGCAACCGCGTCCCTCAGCTGGGCCTTACATTCCTCCAGCTCCCGAGCCAATTGTTCATTCTTATCCACAAGAACCTGTGCATATATTGATTCTTGAAACAGTTGTTCCAACTATTTCAAGTCTCAGGGGCTACTGCTATACATACTTGTCAAAATTTCTTACCCGTATATCTTTGGTGTACTGGTTCATCGCTTGGGCAAGCCCGCCTTGAGCAGCTCGGACGTATGCGTCTGCCGAATTGAAGGCATTAAAAGCCTCTTCAGAAAAGATGTTGTTCTGAAGCACGGCCCTCCGGCGCCGGTGATTCATGGTGCTCTCCACTTCGGAGTTCGTGGCCGAACACATATCCGCATTCTCTGTCGGAGAACTATGCAGTACTGGCCCCGTGTCCGCCTCCGCACTCAAAACCGGTTCTAGAACCCGGCTGGTGGAGGCGTAATTGGTGGGATCCCCGGATATAGTCCGACTGCTCCTCTTCCTGCCAGACACAAAGGGCGCTGTTATATTTCAAATACTATAATCGCTGGACAGGTTATTTATTTACCTCTGCTGCGGTGTGTCAACCCTCACCGCCTTCCTCTTGAGCCCGCCCGATCCGGACGCCCGTGGTCGACGAGTCCCTAGGGGCTCGGCACCGCGCTCCGACCGTCGTCTCTGCAAACAGCATGACACCTCAAGGGTAAATCATAATACCTGAGGAGAGTCCTCTTCTGAGGATAGGGTTTTTAGTTCGGCTTACACGTGACACAGGGAGCAGTCTGGGATAGTCGGCCGTAATGGCCACTGAGGCACCATCCCATCTCGCTCGATAAAATACCCCCTTGACAAGCTCCACGGTAATATCTGGATCTTCTTTGAGTCCGGGATCTAGGGCCCTTCCGGGGTCCTCTGGCTGCGGGGAGGGGCTGAAGATTCCTTCTACGGCCCTCCTTAGTTCCTGCGCGGAAACATCGATGCGGGTAATCTTAGAAGAAGGGCGCTAAAGCAATGCGCCATACTTCGGCTCCGCCTACTTGATATAGGGATTCTCCCTGGGTGCGGGGGACAAGGCAGAACAGCTTCCTCCATAATCCGAAGTGTGGTTCGCAGCCTAAAAACAGCTCGCAAAGGGCGACGTACCCTGCTATATGCAGAATGGAGGCAGGGTAAGGTTGTGCAACTGGAGGCAATAGAACTCTAGGTGCCCATGAAGAAATGGGTGGATGGGAAACCCGACGCCCCTTAGCAGATACGGGGTGAGGCATATACGCTCCTCTAGAGATGGATTTGGAGATCCCTCCGCTTGTTCCCCTCCGTCGTAAGTGGCTATTCCGGCTCGGACAGGGACCATGAACGCCGGTGGGAGAAACCCTTGGGTTTGTAACTCTATCAAACGGCTATGAGGAACTGAACACTCTCCCCAATCCCCCGACTTGGAATGAGGAGGGCGAGCAGAAGAGCTGGGACGGCCAGCCATGTTGGAATGGTTTATCGCGGAGCGCTCTGTTGGATGCTAGCTCAGGGAGGGAGAGTGAGGTTTGGATCTGAGAATCCCCGTCCCTTCAAATAGAGGGTTAACCCGGAGGATTGAGGGTGGCAAATGAGAAAATGCCTCGACTCTTCGCATTCGCTTGATACGTGGAGTTGGTCATTATTGAGACACTGAAGCCGAGGAGTACAACATTGATGGGATGCCGGACACTATTCATCAACATGTACTTTGGAGTATTCGGTGATGGAACCCGCCCTGCAATGCCGAAGACAAGACTGCGCGCCGGACTCATCGTCATTGAAGCCTGGTTCAGGGGCTACTGAGGGAGTCCTGGATAAGGGGGTATCCGGACAGCCGGACTGTATACATCGTCCAGACTATTGAAGAGTGAAGACACAAGACTCAAGACTTCGGCCCGTGTCCGGATGGGACTCTCCGTGGCGTGGAAGGCAAGCTTGGCGATCCGGATATTATGTTTCCTTCCTTGTAACCGACTCCATGTAAACCCTAGCCCTCTCCGGTGTCTATATAAATCGGAGAGGTTGGTCCTTAGAAGGACGATCACAATTACAATCATACCGTCATAGGCTAGCTCTTAGGGTTTAGCCTCTACGATCTCGTGGTAGATCTACTCTTGTACTACCCATATCTTCAATATTAATCAAGCAGGAAGTAGGGTTTTACCTCCATCGAGAGGGTCCGAACCTGGATAAACATCCGTGTCCCTTGCTTCCTGTTACCATCAGCCTAGACGCACAGATTGGGACCCCCTACCCGACATCCGCCGGTTTTGACACCGACAACCACAATTTCTGCTTGAGGGGAAGGAAGCGGCAATTCTTTTCCAACATCAGGACTGCTGAGCCGGTGTTGATACTGTCCGACGAGTGTATAACAGCTGAGATCCGGCGGACCCAATTGGTTGTTGACTCGCCCTCACCTTGGACGCAAGAGTCCAAATCCAGAATTGACATAGGCTGCTTGCATGTGTCTTTAAATTTTTGGATAAAATGCGCTTTCAACTCCGCCCATGATCTGATGGAGTTAGCGGGAAACCCTTTCAACCAAGTACGAGCCGGCCCATCCAACATCATGGTGAAATACTTAGCACATGCAGCATCACTAACATCCAGCATCTCCATGGCCATCTCATAGCTCTCAATCCAAGCCTCTGGGGGTTGATCCGTTGTGTAGTTAGGCACCTTACGGAGGCCCTTGAAATCCTTAGGCAAGCGCTCATTGCGTAGAGCGGGCACTAAACATGGCACACCCAAGGTTCTAGAGGTCACTCCTGCCTCCATAGATGCTGATGGATAAAGCAGAGGTTGCTGTTGAGCCGCCAACTGAGCTGCCAGCTCAGCCTCCTGCCGCGCTCTGCCCTGGTCCACCAAAGCCTGAGCAACGTTACCAGCACGTAGTGGGTCAGGCCTATGAGGCTGATTGCGGTGCCGTTCACTGCTTGATACAACCGGCTCATCAATGTGTCTGCTATAACTCCGGCTTGGACGCGGGTTTGAATAAATCCGTTCACGACTGTATGAATAAGCCGCCTATTGAGCTACAGCCGTCTGAAGAAGTCCTTCGGCTCGCCGTATTTCCATCGCAGGTAGTGATTCATCTTGAACCGGGAGAGCCACCAATCAAGTAGCCGCGGCTATCATGTTATCTAGAGGATTAAAATAGTGACCCGGGGGCATCGGAACATACTGAGGAGGGTTCAAATTCAAACGTGGGGGTCCACAACACGTGGCTGAACCGGTGCTCAAACTGTCGGCGCCTCAACGGCCCGAGCCACAATAGGCGGGTTACTAGTTCCTGCCCAGGCATGTTGAAAAGGTTTCTCGCATCATAAACCGGGGGTAAACGACTCACATGCCTTCTCTTCAAGACAACGTTTGATGCGTTACGGTCCAAGCTCAAGCGAAAATTTTCTGCTTGAAGCCGTTCTGCCTTCCTCTCCAAGGCGGCTCACTCCGTCGCCATCCGAGTGTTCTCAGCGTTTATTTCCTCCTTGGCTTGAGCTATGTCATCACGCAACTTTGCAACGTCCCCATTATGTTGCGTTTGGTTCACCGGGGTCACCTCCGTCGTCAGAAACATTGCCAGAGCCTCTAATAGTTCAGATAAAACTTGAGTCGACAGGTGCACAGGGCCTCCTGCCTTGGTTGCCATAGCAGTCGCTGAACCGGAGATCATTGCTGCCGAAGTTGAAGAATTCTGCCATAGTTGCATGCCGACCATGAAGATTGTAACCCGGTTTGGTGGCTCATAGGGGTCCAGAATAGTATTGCCCTCGGAGCAGCCCCCAAGCCTACCATCCTGCACTTGATACATGGAGTTGGTCTCGCCGGTAAAGGACTCATTGCATGAATAGACGTCCGTCTCTCCACCGAACACAGATCCTCCCTCCAGATCCACTCCTTGAGTAAAGACAACATAGACATGCTTCCGGGCGGCTTGAACCTTGGTGGGTCGCGTGCGCTGAGCCGTCTCGACGAAGTCGGCGCAGGTGTTCGACTCAGCTTTGGCTGACCGATCTTGCCGATGAAGACATGAATTCCGCCGAAGGGGACCCGGTACCCGTACTAGATTGAGTCGGCCTCGGGGCCCCAGCCCGCGTCATCGATGTAGAGCATACCCTGACGACTCTTAGTTATCCGGCCCATAGCATATCCCTTGAGACCTGCGAAGCTGCCTTTCAAGAACTCAAAACCACCATGCGCTGGCCCCATGATGGGTGCCAACTGTCGTGGAATTGAGAGGACTTAGGTGTGGAGCCATCTCAACGTAGTTAGCTTGAAACAGTTAAATGGGACAAAGGACACCCATAGTTTTTACCCAGGTCCGGCCCCTCTCAACGAGGTAAAGGGCTACTCCTGTTTTTATGTTGTATTTCTTGGGTTTCGATTACGAGGGCGCGAATACGCTTGACCTAGTTCTCGACTTGTTGTTTCTTGCCTTAACCCGCTGCCGCCCTTTTATATACACAGGTTGATGCCCGGCGGCTTACAGAGTCCCGGCTGGCTCATACACAACGTGTCTGGCTCGGTGACCAAACTAAACTTTCCTTAACATACAAGTTAGACCTATGGCGGTTTATGCCTGTGGGCCTCAAGTCGCCTCCGGGTCCTGGGCCTTCAGCATGCTTGCTTCGTGAACCGCCATCTTCAACATCTTCTTGGGCCTTCTCATTATGAACCGCCAGTGGTATGACCTAGCCCCTCCTAGGTGGGTCATACCCAATAGTAATATCCCCAACATTATCAATAACAAAGATAGGTGAAGTAGCAAATTTAGGATCACATTTCATTCTAGCATTCAAAGATTTTTCTTTCAACTTGACTAGTAATTTCTTAAGATCCTCCCTATCCTTACAAACTAGAAAAATCCCTAGCTACCTCTCCATCCATAACATAACCCTAAGGTATATAAGGCAATTCATATCTAGGATGATCATATCTAATAGGTGAATCATAATCTTCGATTTCAATAACTTCATCAGTTTCAGCATTCTGAATTTGTTTAGCGCTAGCAAGTTGTTCATCAAGAAATTCACCCAATGGCACAGTCTTATCAAGCAAGGTACTAGCATCATCATAAACATTCATAGCAGAAGTAGCATCATCAATTACTTGCAACATATCAGGATTCATAGCAGGCGGTGATGTCAGAAGCTTACTCAAAACATAAGGTGAATCAAGCGCAGAGTGTGATGACAGTTCCTTACCTTCCCTCGTCTTAGAGGGAACGATCTTGGTTCTGGTATCTTTCAAATTCTTCATAGTGATCAATAGATATAAATCCCAAGTGACTCAGCAAATAGAGATATGCTCCCCGACTATGGCACTAGAAAAAGGTCTTGATAACCCAGAAGTATAGGAGATCGCACCGAGGGTAGAGTATTCAACCCAAATTTATTGATTCTACACAAGGGGAGCCAAAGAATATTCACAACTATTAGCAGTTGACTTGTCAATTCAAACACACCTGAAAGATTTAATATCTGCATCAAAGTATTTAGTAGCAAAGTAGTATGATAGTAACAGTAATTGTAGCAATAGTAATGGTAATAGTTTTGTAGTGATTGTAACAGCAGCAATGATGAAAGTAACTTAGCAAAGATCAATATGTGAAAAGCTCATAGGCATTGGATCAATGATGGATAATTGTGTTGGATAATATTCGTCATGTAGCAGTCATAACCTAGGGCGACACAGAACTAGCTCCAATTCATCAATGTAATGTATGCATGTATTCCATATATAGTCATACGTGCTTATGAAAAATAACTTGTATGACATCTTTTGTCCTACCCTCCCGTGGCAGCGGGGTCCATAAGGAAACTAAGGGATATTAAGGCCTCCTTTAAATAGAGAACTGGAACAAAGCATTATCACTTAGTGAATACATGAACTCCTGAAACTACGGTGATCATCGGAAAGAATCTCAATTATTGTCACCTTGGGGTATGCGGATCATAACTCGTAATAGGTGCATATAACTTGCAAGATAGGATCAAGAACACATATATATTCATGAAAACATAATAGGTTCAGAACTTAAAAATCGTGGCACTCGGGCCCTAGTGACAAGCATTAAGCATAACAAAGTCATAGCAACATCAATCTCAGAACATAGTGTATACTAGGGATCTAGCCCTAACAAAACTAAGTCGATTACATGATAAATCTCATCCAACCCATCACCGCCCGACAAGCCTATGAAGGAATTACTCACTCCCGGTGGTGAGCATCATGAAATTTCTGATGGAGGAAGGTTGATGATGACAATGGCGTCGATTTCCCCTCTCCGGAACCCCAAACAGACTCCAGGTCATCCCTCCCGATGAAGAACATGAGGTGACGGCGGCTCCATATCGTGAAATGCGATGAATCCTTCTTTATGTTTTTTTCTTAGCGAATAGGTATATATCGAGTCGGGGTTAGGGTTGCTGGAGGTCCAGGGGGGCTGAGGGAGTCCCGGATTAGGGGGTGTCCGGATGGCCGGACTATAACCTTTGGCCGGACTGTTGGACTATGAAGATATAAGATTGAAGACTTCGTCCCGTGTCCGGATGGGACTTTCCTTTGCGTACAAGGCAAGCTTGGCGATACGGATATGTAGAACTCCTCCCATTGTAACCGACTCTGTGTAACCCTAGCCCTCTCTGCTGTCTATATAAACCGGAGGGTTTTAGTCCGTAGGACAAACAACAATCATACCATAGGCTAGCTTCTAGGGTTTAGCCTCTCTGATCTCGTGGTAGATCTACTCTTGTACTACCCATATCATCAATAATAATCAAGCAGGAGTAGGGTTTTACCTCCATCGAGAGGGCCCGAACCTGGCTAAAAACATCGTGTCCCTTGTCTCCTGTTACCATCCGCCTAGACGCACAGTTCGGGACCCCTACCCGAGATCCGCCGGTTTTGACACCGACATTGGTGCTTTCATTGAGAGTTCCGCTGTGCCGTCGCCATCAGGAAGGATGCCTCATCCCGTCTTTAAAGACGGCACTGTTGCTAAAGGAGCTTTGGCTATCGGCCAAACTCTCCGGCTAGGCGGTTTTCTTATGACCGCCTGTTCGGCCGCCACGCCGACGATGACTTCTCGGGTCATCGAAAGCAATCTTCACGTCAACTCGGAATTCGCCGAGCAGTTAGATCCGATGGAGCTCTCTTCCTTAAATGAGCTCTTGGATCGCATCGCCGCCCTGGGAGTGGCTACAGACTATGATCAGATTGGGCCTAAACCCGATCCGAGAGAGATTAACTCTCCCGAGGTCACCCATCACGTTGGAGTGGAGGAGGAACAATGCGGCAAGCCTTCATCTATCTTAAGGTCTAGTTATGTCCGGATTCCCGATCCCTCCAAGCCGGATACCCGCTTAGGGGATGACGTCACTCAAGCCCTGAACCTAAAGTCAGGCAGCAGGCTAGATTCGTTGGACAACATCCAAGAACCCAAGCTTCCGAGTTCAGAAACTCCTTTGCCCCTGAGTCTCAGATTGGGCGAGGTTCCGGATTTAATTCCACCCGCCCAGCCAAACATAAGCGATTTATCCCAAATTTGGCAAGAGCCCACAGAAACAGTACACCATTACTGGGCCAGATTCCTCCTGGTCATGAACAGGATAAAGGACTGCTGCGAAGAGGATGCAATTTCATTCTTCTGCAATAATTGCACGGACAACGGAATCATCAACGCCATAAGTCACCGTGAAATTATACGCTTCGCTGACTTGGCGTCCATAGTACGGAAGTACTGTGCGATGGAAAGCGCCTGGAAAACCGAAATAAAATTTTGGGACAATCCGGCCCTGAATACAACCCCAGTCCGAAATAAAAGGGTGCATTATCGCCAGGCACCTGGGTTAAACACCAAAAAGCAAAAACATTCTATAGGACATGGAACCGTACTAGAGGGATGGCTCAATGGACCCTGTAAAATTCATAGTACAGAGGGCGCCACACCAACTCATAGCCTTAGAGCATGTTGGATACTCCGGCAGGTGGCCAGAAGTGGCGAAGAGCTTCTAACTCCAGAATCCACAGAGCACTAGCCCAAGGATACCAGTACGGTATTAACAGTCTTCGAGACTTTCGCATCAAATAATATGCGGAAACGAACACTCCGCAGCATTGCCGAAATCTACCAAGTAGCAATAATAAACCCATGGAGTGACACGGCTATTACCTTTAATGCCAGTGATGAACCTAAATTCCGAACAGCCCGAGCACCAGCCGCATTGGTCCTCAGTCCAGTAGTGGACGGCTTTTGCCTTACCAAGGTACTCATGGACGGTGGCAGCTGATTGAACCTCATTTACGAGGAAACTCTTTGAAAAAATGGAAATAGACTGGAGCCGCGTTGAGCGAAGCAGCACAACCTTTAGAGGAATAATCCCTACCGGAAGCGCCTTTGACAGGAAAAATCACACTGGATGTGGTGTTCGGCACACCGGATAATTACAGGTCCGAGGAGGTCACGTTCCAAGTGGCCCCGTTCAGCAACGGATACCACGCTCTACTAGGGCGAGAGGCATTTACAATTTTTCAAGCTATACCCCATTACGGGTACATGAAGCTCAAAATGCCCGGGCCCAACGGAATCATCACTCTTGCTAGTGACCCGGTCATATCACTCCGAGCCGAAAATAAGATAGCCGCACTGGCCCTTGAGGCACTATCCGAAGCCCTAGCGGCCGAGGAACTGACTGCGCTGCGCTCCACGGTGAACAGGGATGGTGTGATACTCGATAAAAGATCCAAGTCCACCTCTTTTAAACCAGCGGACGAAATAGTCAAATTCCAAGTCCATCCAACGGACCCTACAAAAAAGGCCTCCATCGGGGCGCAATTAAACCCTGATGTAGACGCCGCACTACAAGAATTCCTACGCGAAAATTGGGACATTTTCGCCTGGCACCCTTTAGACATGCCAGGAATCCCACGCCGGATAGCCGAGCACAGCCTAAACATCCTAAAAGGATTCAAGCCAGTCAAGGAGACCCTTCGGCATTTCTTCAAACCTAAGAGACAAGCCATAGGAGAGGAGCTAGCCAAACTACTTGAGGCCGGATTCATCAGAGACATAAAACATCCGTACTGGCTAGCTAACCTGGTGATGGTAGGAAAGAAGGACAAATCCTGGCGCCTATGCGTCGATTTCAAGGACCTCAACAAGGCTTGCCCAAAGGATCCCTTCCCCCTCCCCCGCATCGATCAAATTATTGACGCTACCGCAGAACACGATTCATTGTGTTTCCTCGATGCATACTCCTGCTACCATCAAATTAAGATGGCAGAGCCAGACCAAGCCGCAATGGCATTCATCACCCCATACGGCCCATTCTGCTTCAACACAATGCCCTTCGGGCTCAAAAACGCCGGCGCAACATATCAGTCAAGATGATTCAGACATGTCTGGCAAACCAGATCGGCAAAACAGTGGAGGCATACGTAGATGACGTGGTCATCAAAACCAAGCATGTCGAAACTCTAGTAGACGACTTGAGGCTCACATTCGACAACCTCCGAACATATGACATCAAGCTTAACCCAGAAAAATGCGTTTTCGGCGAACCAGCCGGAAAGCTCTTGGGCTTCATTGTATCCGGTAGAGGAACTGAAGCAAACCTGGCCAAAATTCGAGCTCTGTCACAATTGGATATCCCAAAGGACCTCAAACAAATACAAAAATTGACTGGATGCGTGGCGGCTCTAAGCCGCTTTATCTCCCGCTTGGGAGAAAAGGCATTACCCCTTTATCGCCTCCTCCGGCAAGACCGAACACTTCGAGTGGACGGATGCCGCCACGGCCGGACTCGAAGAAATAAAAGCCATATTGGAAACAAACCCGGTCCTGGCCGCTCCTAACATTGGTGAACCAATGCTATTATACATTGCAGCAACTTATCAAGTTGTAAGCGCAGTGCTCGTCGTCGAACAAGAAACGGACGGACACAAATTCCCCATTCAAAAGCCAGTTTACTACGTGTCCACTGTCCTCACTCCATGCAAGTCGCGGTACCCGCATTATCAAAAGATAGCGTACGCGATATTTATGGCATCTCGGAAGCCGCGACACTACTTTCAAGAGTGTTCGATAACAGTAGCCTCTGAAGTACCTCTTAACGATATTATAAACAACCGTGACTCGACAGGCCGGATTGCCAAATGGGCCATTGAGCTCCTCCCGTTCGACATAACCTATAAGCCACGGCGAGCTATTAAGTCGCAAGTTTTGGCCGACTTCGTCGCCGAATGGACTGAAGCCGAACTCCCTAAAGAGTACGGCACATATTCCAACATGATCATGCACTTCGACGGCTCCAAACTGTTGGCTGGTCTGGGGTCTGGCGTCGTTCTGACGTCCCCAACAGGAGAAACAGTTCAATACGTACTCTAGATAATGTATCCAGACTCCAACAACGCAGCCGAATATGAGGCCCTTCTACATGGTCTCCGGATGGCAGTCTCCATGGGCATTCAATGCCTAGAGGTGCGCGGGGATTCAAACCTCGCGATATACCAAATAAACAGAGACTTTGATGCCAAGGATCTGAAAATGGCAGCTTATCGCAACGCCGTCCTAAAAATGTCAGCTCGGTTCGAGGGGCTCGAATTTCACCATATAACTCGGGAAAACAATCAGGCAGCAGACGTCTTGGCACGCATTGAAGCGCGATGCCGTCCCCCCCCCAACATCTTCTTGGAGAGGCTGTTCAAGCCATCTGTATTATGGGAAGGGGAATCCGGAAATAACAGCCCGGACCCAACCGCACTGCCCGACACTGAACATTCTGACACAACAGGAGGCTCTGCCAATGAAGTAACATCTTCAGCCCACGTAATAATGGCAGTCATTTCCCCGTGGACAGAACCATTCCTAACCTACCTAACCAGGCAGGAACTTCCCGAGGACCAAAACGAGGCATGCTGCATAGTGCGGCGATCTAAATCCTATAAAGTCCATGAGGGAGAGCTTTATAAGAAAAGCACCACCGGAGTCCTTCAAAGGTATCACCGAAGAGGAAGGGCGGAATCTTCTGGCTGAAATTCATGCCGGACTCAGCGGGCACCACGCTGCAGCTCGGGCCCTTGTAAGCAAGGCCTTCCGTACAGGATTTTATTGGCCGACGGCCCGGGCAGATGCTTAGGACTTAGTCCAACGATGCGTCGGTTGCCAGCTCTTTGCTAACCAAAGCCATATGCCACCCATCGCCCTCCAAACTATACCCATCACCTGGCCCTTCGTGGTCTGGGTGCTTGACATGGTTGGACCCCTTAAAGGAGGAACCCACAAGCAAAAATACCTACTGGTCATGGTGGATAAATTCACCAAATGGATAGAGGCCAAGCCTGTTAAGACGGTCGAATCCGGACTGGTGATAGACTTCATATCAGGGTTCATACACCGTTATGGCGTCCCCCACAACATCATCACTGATAACGGCACGAACTTTACGGCCGAAGAGGTCAAACTCTGGTGCAAAAACATGGGCATCAAGCTAGACTATGCTTCAGTCTATCACCCACAAACTAACGGTCAAGTCGAGCGAGCAAATGGTCTAATCATGAGCGGCATCAAAACCAGATTAGTGCGGTCCCTCAAGGAATCTAACACGACCTTTGGGTAGAGGAGCTCGACTCAGTACTGGGGGCTGCGGACCACGTGAATAGCACCACCGGATACACACCATTCTTTATGGTATACAGCAGAGGCGGTTACGCCCTGCGACATAATTCATGACTCACCTCGCGTGCGCATGTACAAAGAAAGAGAAGCCAAACTCGATCGGCAGGACAGTTTGGACGCCTTGGAGGAGGAGCATGACGTGGCAAAAGCCTGTTCCGCATTTTATCAGCAGCAGGCTCGAAGATACCAAAGCAGAGAAATACGGGCCAAAACTTACAATGTTGGCGAGTTAGTTCTACGCCTGCCGGACAAGAAAAAGGACAAACTCAAGCCCAAATGGGAAGGTCCCTTTATTATTGACCAAGTCCTGACTGGTGGAACGTACCGTCTGGGAGATGCACCGGATAACCGACTCGGGCCGAACCCATGGAACGCAGCTCGTCTCCGAAGATTCTACGCCTAGCGCCGGACTCCGTGTTCGTCTCCTTCCTATGTCTATTTTTTACACATTAGATGTCTTTTATTTCTCTCCTTCTCCCTCCTTTTCTCTTACAACCTTTAAGGGCTCGTCATACTTTGTTCACATTACAATTGACGCGCTTATCCGCTACCATTATACCCGGGGGCTGATTTAATGAAGCTTATTTATACGGGCTTCATGCCCAACACATGTGTCACACTTCCGCATGTACCTTTTATTCACCATTATATGCATCGATATGACTTAAGTTTTTGCCAAGCTGGGTTGCCTGGCTCCTGTGCTTACCTCTACATTCCCGATTGTTCGGCTAGGGCGGTAAAGGAGCACCTCTGCGATTATTACTGCCGGGTCAGCCGGATGTGTACCTCGACCGGGTGAAGCAAAGCTAGCATTCTTAAGGGAATATTCGGTCGGTGAACTAAAGATGATTTCTTAGTTGTTTATTTATCCGCCCCCAGATGCTTTTCTGCTTTTTTCGCAGTCCAGACATGCACTTTAGGGCATGCCTCCCAGGGAAAGGAACCCCTAACGGAAATATTCTCCCTGGAAGATGTTTCTTACTAACCATGTAATATAACATAACTAGTTGGGCACTTGTCTGTTCAAGCACTAATGACCCCTACGCCTGGTCTCCACGCATGCCCCGGTTCTTACATAACCGAGAGGGTATTCGGACACACTCCAGATTTTCGGGTCCCGAGGTTGAAGCGAAAAGGTCCGCCATGACAAACGATCTGCAATCCGGCTAGAAGGCATTTTTACATGTCATCTTAAATTACATAGTCAACTTTACTGGGTATATTCCTCTTCAATACCATCCAACAGGCTGTCTAGTTTACAGTCCTGTTGGGAATATTTGGCGGCCAACTCTACCTGGCCGTACACTAAGCTCACAGGGATCTCCTTCCCATCAGGCCCCACAGGTCCGACCTCGGCCATGTGGTTTGGGTCAGCCTTCGTGTACCGCGTCTTCACCATGGCCCAGGCCTCCCTGGCGCCTTGACGGCAGGCCGATATCTTCCATAATCAGAAGCGCCGCCGTGCTCCCCTAAGCCTCTCTGCAAGCTCTCCAAGTCCTTCGGGCATGGAGATAGATGGCCACAAGGCCTGGGCGACGCCTTTCATCACCTGCCGAACTCGGTCATGCAGTTGTAAGAGCTCGGGAAGAAGGTCACCCGTAGAACCGGGCATTTCGTCTGCAGGACGACCTGTGAGCATACCTACAGACATAACTCTCTTAGTCGACTTCCTTGCCGAACTCTTTTTCAAAGTTCGTTCAAGCACTTGCTAAACATGCCGCGTCGAAGCCGCCGATTCTCCTTAACGGAGTCCGACAGTTGGGCACGAACATCCTTTAGTTCCTCGCCCAGCTGGGTGTTGGCATCTTGGAGATTATTGTTTTCCCGCCTCACCTTCGTAAGCACGCTCTCGCCACCTTTAACCAGCGCAAGAGTTGTTTCTTGTCCGGATCTACTCCCGCACCATCTGCAATGTTATTGTCAGATTTGCACACATGCCGCACTTCACAACATACTTATCTTTCGAAGCATATATTACCAGAGGGGGTCTCCTTGGCCTCCCCCGCTGCCTAGTGCTTGGCCTCAAGTTGGGTTTTGCACTCTTCCAGCTCCCGGGACAGTTGGGTATTCTTTTCTGTAAGATCCTGCATAACAAATGATCCTCAAATCAGTTATTCTAACTGTTTCAAGTCTCGGGGGCTACTGGCATATATAACCATCAAATTTTCTCACCCGTATGTCTTTCACGTACTGCTTCGTGGCTCTGGCTAGACCATTTTGAGCGGCACGGAGGTACGTATCTCCCGAATCGAAGGCATCAAATGCCTCTTGGGAGAAACAAGCGTTCCGAAGAACTGTCCGGCGGCGCCTGTGATTCATGGCACTCTCCACCTTGGAATTTGTGGCGGACAGTCCGTCCGCATCCTCTGTCGGAGGAGCGCCAGACGCACGCCTCGTGTTCGCCTCTGCTTCTGGACCGGGCTTTGTAGCCTGGCTGGTGCAGGCACGATTGGCAACCTCTCCGGATATAGTCCGACGAGCTCTCTTTTTCCTAAAAAGAACACGGGCGTTAGTATGCATCGCAAGAATAATACCTTGGAATAAGGCGGTGTGCCTTACTGCTGCGCCGGTGCCTCGACCCGGACTGCGTGTCTTTTTAGCCTGCCCACCCACGCGGTCCCTTGTTGGCTAGTCGCCGCAGGCTCGGCATTCTGCCTCGAGATCCTCCCCTGCAAAACACCATTGGTATGCGGTGATAAAAAATAAGCACGGACGGATCATCTTCGAAGTATTGAGACTTCAGTCTCGGTTACCTGTGAGGCACGGAGCAGTCTGGGATAATCAGCTGTAATAACCACCAAGGCATTGTCGATGCTCGGTTGGTAAAAATTCCCCATCGATCAGCTCCACGGATATGTCCGGATCCTCTTGGGAGGCCGGATCGAGGGACCGTTGCGGATCCTCGGGTTGTGGAGGAAGAATATTTATATCCTTTACGGCCTGGCGCAGTTCCTGCATCGGAATCACAAGATGAGATACTTAACCACGGGAATATTGAACGGATGGGCAAAAAGAAGTGTCCGCTTACCCAGTTTGGGGGATTGTACATAGAAAATCTGCCCCGTGGATTGACGCGGAGAAATTCCTCCTCTTCTCCCTTGTACAATGTGGACAAGATCTTCGTCAGAGCGGCAACCGATCCCGGCCCCTTACGGCCGCAGCGGGTGGCATCATCCTCCCCGTTGAAATCCCACATGGGGTGGCCTCTATACTGAAACGGTTGCACCCCCCGCATAATACATGTGGCCATGACCTCAACCATGGTCAGTCCGGAATGAGCTAACAATCTTATCTGGCTCATCAGGTAAAGGACGTCCTTGTCATTTTCCTTCTGAGGGCTCCATGGATGCCAGCTCAGGCGCTTCTCCAGAGGAGCATTATCGAACTCAGGGAGGACGATCCGAATAGGATCCGGCAGGGGGACGTCTTCTATGTAAAACCATTTTGAAGGCCAGTCTTCGGACGCCTTCTTTGGGGTTCCGGATAGATATTCGATCCCGGCGATGCGCCATAGTTCGGCTCCGCCCACTTGATATATCGACCCCTCCTGAGAACGGGGCACAAGGCAGAACAACTTCTTCCAGAGCGCGGAATGAGCCTCGATCCCCAAAAACAGCTTGAAAAGGGCTAGGAAGCCCGCAATATGCAATATGGAGGCAGGCGTAAGGTTGTGCAACTGGAGGCCATAGAACTCCAGGAGCCCCCGGAGAAACGGATGAATTGGAAATACGAGCCCTCTTATCAAATAAGGGACAAGGAATACCCGCTCTCCTTTGGAGGGATTGGGGAAGCTCTCCGCTTCCTCTCCACCATTATAGGTGGCAAGCCCGGCTCGAACCGGGACCACGTAGGCTGGGGGGAGAAACCCCTTGGCTTGGAGCGTCACTAGCTCGCTGTGCGGAACGGAGCATCTCTCCCAATCTCCAGGCTGAAGGGTGGGAGGGCGAGAGGAGGAGCTGCGTCGATTGGCCATGATGGAATGGATCTCTATCGGATGCGCTCCGATGAATGCTCGCGAAGGGAGGATGGTGTGATTCGGATCTAAATCCTCGTCTCTTTAATAGACAGCTCATTTGTGCAGCTAGGGGGATAAATGTAAAACACCCTGGCTTTTCGCATTCGTTTGACACGTGGAAGATGGCCATTATTGGGCGCGGAAGCCAAGGAGCGCAATGTTTACAAGGAGCCGGGCACTATTCAACAGGTACACAAAATTTGGAGAAGAACCCGCCTTGCAATGCTGAAGACAAATCTACGCGCCGGACTCATCGTCATTGAAGCCTGGTTCAGGGGCTACTGAGGGAGTCCCGGATTAGGGGGTGTCCGGATGGCCGGACTATAACCTTTGGCCGGACTGTTGGACTATGAAGATACAAGATTGAAGACTTCGTCCCGTGTCTGGATGGGACTTTCCTTGGCGTACAAGGCAAGCTTGGCGATACGGATATGTAGATCTCCTCCCATTGTAACCGACTCTATGTAACCCTAGCCCTCTCCGGTGTCTATATAAACCGGAGGGTTTTAGTCCGTAGGACGAACAACAATCATACCATTAGCTAGCTTCTAGGGTTTAGCCTCTCTGATCTCGTGGTAGATCTACTATTGTACTACCCATATCATCAATATTAATCAAGCAGGAGTAGGGTTTTACCTCCATCGAGAGGGCCCGAACCTGGGTAAAAACATCGTGCCCCTTGTTTCCTGTTACCATCTGCCTAGACGCACAGTTCGGGACCCCCTACCCGAGATCCGCCGGTTTTGACACCGACAGGGGCCACAAGCCTGCTTGGCACGCCCTGGGGGTGGGCACGTCCCTTGAGCTTGCGGCTCCTGGGTGGCCCCCCTCTGTTATATTTTCCACCAATATTTTATATATATTCCACAAAAATTCTTCATAAATTTTTAGGTCAATCCGAGAACTTTGATTTCTGCACAAAAACAGCACCATGGCAATTCTACTGAAAACAACGTCAGTCCGGGTTAGTTTCATTCAAATCATGCAAATTAGAGTCTAAAACAAGGGCAAATGAGTTTTGAAAAGTAGATACGATGGAGATGTATCAGGCGGCGGTGTTCGAAGTAGGCGAGGAACCCGACAGCGTGACGAAGACCGACGCGGACGGTGGCCTTCTCGCGCGCGAGGGAGGCGACACGACACATAGCACGGGAAGTCGACGCGCAGGGATGGCGGTGGACCACGAGCCATGACGCCACTACCTGGAGGGGCGATGACAGCTGTCAGTGTCAAAACCGGTAGATCTCGGGTAGGGGGGCCCAAGCTGTATGTCTCCGGATTGAGGGTAACAATAATCAAAGGTATACGGTGTTTACCCAGGTTTGGGCCCTCTTAATGGAGGTAAAACCTGATACGTCCATTTTGCATCATGCTTTTATATCAATATTTATTGCATTATGGGCTGTTATTACACATTATATCTCAATACTTATGGCTATTCTCTCTTATTTTACAAGGTTTACCATGAAGAGGGGGAATGCCGGCAGATGGAATTCTGGCTGGAAAAGGAGCAAACATTGGAAACCTATTCTGCATAGCTCCAAAAATCCTGAAACTCCACGGAACTTATTTTTGGAATTTATAAGAATTATTGAGCGGAAGAAACACCTGAGGGGGCCCACACCCTGGCCAGGAGGGTGGGGGCGCGCCCCCTGTATCCTGGGCCCCATGGTGGCCCTCCGGTGTCCATCTTCTACTATATGAAGGCTTTTACCCTGGAAAAAAATCATGGGCAAGCTTACGGGACGAAACTCCGCCGCCATGAGGCGGAACCTTGGCGGAACCAATCTAGAGCTCCGGCAGAGCTGTTCTACGGGGGACACTTCCCTCCGGGAGGTGGAAATCATCACCATCATCATCACCAACGATCCTCTCATCAGGAGGGGGTCAATCTCCATCAAAATCTTCACCAGCACCATCTCCTCTCAAAACCCTAGTTCATCTCTTGTATCCAATCTTGTATCAAAACCACAAATTGGTACCTGTCGGTTGCTAGTAGTGTTGATTACTCCTTGTAGTTGATGCTAATTGGTTTACTTGGTGGAAGATCATATGTTCAGATCCTTAATGCATATTATTACTCCTCTGATTATGAACATGAATATCCTTTGTGAGTAGTTACGTTTGTTCCTGAGGACATGGGTGAAGTCTTGCTATTAGTAGTCATGTGAATTTGGTATTCGTTCGATATTTTGATGAGATGTATGTTGTCTTTTCCACTAGTGGTGTTATGTGAATGTCAACTACATGACACTTCACCATTATTTGGGCCTAGAGGAAGGCATGGGGAAGTAATAAGTAGATGATGGGTTGCTAGAGTGACAGAACCTTAAACCCTAGTTTATGCGTTGCTTCGTTAGGGGCCGATTTGGATCCATATGTTTAATGTTGTGGTTAGTTTACCTTAATACTTCTTTTGTAGTCGCGGACGCTTGCAATAGGGGTTAATCATAAGCGGGATGCTTGTCCAAGTAAGGTCAGTACCCAAGCACCGGTCCACCCACATATCAAATTATAAAAGAACCGAACGCGAATCATATGAGCGCGATGAAAACTAGCTTGACGATAATTCCCATGTGTCCTCGGGAGCTCCTTTCTCATTATAAGAAATTGTCCAGGCTTATCCTTTGCTACATAAAGGATTGGGCCACCTTGCTGCACTTTATTTACTTTATTTAGTTGTTACTCATTACAATTTATCTTATTACAAAACTATCTATCACCTACAATTTCAGTGCTTGCAGAGAAAACCTTACTGAAAACCGCTTATCATTTCCTTCTGCTCCTCGTTGGGTTCGACACTCTTACTTATCGAAAGGACTACGATAGATCCCCTACACTTGTGGGTCATCAAGACTCTTTTCTGGTGCCGTTGCCGGGGAGTGTAGCGCTTTTGGTGAGTGGAACTTTGTAAGGAAACATTTATATAGTGTGCTGAAATTTTCTGTTACTTGTCACTATGGAAACTAATCCTTTGAGGGGCTTGTTCGAGGTATCTTCACCCCGACCAGAAAAGCAAAGAGTTGCTCCTCAACCTACTGAACTTTTTGAAAATATTTACTTTGAGATTCCTTCGGGTATGATAGAGAAACTGCTAGCTAATCCATTTGCAGGAGATGGAACATTGCATCCCGATTTACACCTTATCTTTGTGGATGAAGTTTGTGGATTATTTAAGCTTGCAGGTATTCCCGATGATGTTGTCAAAAGGACGGTCTTCCCTTTATCTTTGAAGGGAGATGCATTGACATGGTATAGGCTATGTGATGATACGAGATCTTGGAATTATAAACGATTGAAGTGGGAATTTCACCAGAAGTTTTATCCTATGCATCTTGTTGATTGTGATCGTAACTACATATATAATTTCTGGCCTCGTGAAGGAGAAAGCATCGCTCAAGCTTGGGTGAGGCTTAAGTCAATGTTATATTCATGCCCCAATCACGAGCTCTCCCGAGAAATGATTATTCAAAACTTTTATGCTCGGCTTTCTCTAAATGATCGCAACATGCTTGATACTTCATGTGCTGGTTCTTATATGCTGAAGACTATTGAATTCAAATGGGACTTACTGGAAAGAATTAAACGCAACTCTGAAGATTGGGGTTCCGACGATGGTAAGGAGTCAGGTATGACACCTAAGTTTGATTGTGTTAAATCTTTTAAGGATACCGATGCTTTTCGTGGATTTAGTGCCAAATATGGACTTGACTATGAGATAGTAGCTTCTTTCTGTGAATCTTTTGTTACTCACGTTGATCTCCCTAAGTGAGGGAGTCCTGGATTAGGGGGTATCCGGACTGCCGGACTCTATACTTTGTCCGGACTATTGGAGCATGAAGATACAATACTCAAGACTCCGTCCTGTGTCCGGACGGGACTCTCCTTTGCATGGAAGACAAGCTTGGCGATCCGGATATCATATTTCCTTCCTTGTAACCGACTCCGTGTAAACCCTAGCCCTCTCTGGTGTCTATATAAACCGGAGAGGTTGATCCTTAGAAGGCTGATCAAAATTACAATCATAATCATCATAGGCTAGCTCTACTCTTGGTACTACTCATATCATCAATATTAATCAAGCAGGAAGTAGGGTTTTACCTCCATCGAGAGGGCCCGAACCTGGGTAAACATTGTGTCCCTTGCTTCCTATTACAATCAGCCTAAGACGCGCAGATCGGGACCCGCTACACGAGATCCGCCGGTTTTGACACCGACATTGGTGCTTTCGTTGAGAGTTCCTCTGTGTCGTCGCCGCGAGGCTTGATGGCGCCTTCAATCGTCAACAATACGGTCCAGGGTGAGACTTTTCTCCCCGGACAGATCTTCGTGTTTGGCGGCTTCGCACTACGGGCCAACTCGCTTGGCCATCTAGAGCAGATCGACAGCTACGCCCCCGGCCACCAGTTCAGGTTCGGGAACCTGAACTACTCGGCCGATATCCGCGGAGACTTGATCTTCAACGGAATCATGCCTGTGCCACGAGCGCCGAACAGTCACGATGAGCACAACTTAGACCTGCTGTCGGACAATGCTCGGGATATCCCCCCTGCAATAACCCCAGACCTAAATCCGGAGCAGACTGCGTGGCCCAAGGACGGGTGGATGGACCACGCCCCGCAGGCCGCACACTCATCGGCATTAGAGCCGGACACATGCCTCACCTCTAAGGAGGCCTGTGACTCCGGACCCCCGGACTCGTATCCGGTTGTAGGCTCCAGTCCGCACGCTCCCGAGCCCGCCGAGCCTGGTTGGGCTCCGGTAATGGAGTTTACCGCTGTGCATATCTTCCAGCACTCGCCCTTTGCCGACATGCTGAACTCGTTAAAGTCTCTCTCTTTGTCAGGAGGTCCTTGGCCGAACTATGTACGGCTCGAGTGGGAAGCAGGCGACGAAGGAACTCGTTGCCCACCCACCACCCACTTCATTGCCATGGTCGATGATCTAACCGACGTGCTTGACTTCGACTCCGAAGACATCGACGGTATGGACGACGATGCAGGAGAAGATTCAGAATCACTGGGGCACTGGACTACCACCTCTTCATATGATATATACATGGTGACACGCCCAAAGAGGACGACGGCGACAATCCGGAAGATAAAACCCCCGGGCGAAAGCCAAAGCGACGGTGCAGACGCCGCTCCAAGTCCAGCAACAGTAAAAATAGCGACAAGAGCGCCAGGAAAATCGACACCTCAGTCAACTCCGAAGGCAACAACGACCATATGGACCCAGCAATGGAGCAGGATGAGCCAGGTCACGCCGAACACAGCTCGGTGCAGACGCCCGATCACAATGATCCTGAGGGACGAATCAACCAAACCGCCCCAGGACAAGAACACAGTCCGGATGACGGTGCATTCATCATACCGGAAACACGCTTGGAACGAGATAACCTCCACAGAAAGGTTCTGGCCACTGCGAGAGGTCTGAAGAAGCAGAAGCAACGGCTAAAGGCCGCACAAGAAACGCTCAATCGCAAAGTGCTAGACACTGAAGAAAAGTACGGCGACGATCGCCATACAAAGAGCTATCCAAAACGCAAGCTGGTGCCAGAATTCGACGATGCGGCCGTTCCACCAAAGAACAACACGGCCAGGAGGCCAGATAAACCACTTCATAACCGTAACAGAGCAGCTACCGACGCCGCACATGACTTACGCGACCTCCTAGATAAGAAAGGCGGTGCGGCTAGGTCCATCTACAGATCTAAAGGACAGACCCCGGCGCAGGACTCTGGTCACCAAAATGATCATACCGATCGGATACCAGTTCGGAATAAAGACCGAACACAACAGCAGCCAACGGCATGCCACAGCACGTCCAGATATAGAGGGGCTGCACACCCCCTATGCTTCACCGAAGAAGTACTGGACCATGAATTTCCACAGGGTTTCAAACCTGTGAACATAGAGGCATACGACGGAACGACAGACCCAGGGGACTGGATCAAGGATTTTATCCTACATATACACATGGCTCGCGGGGATGACCTCCACGCCATCAAATACCATCCCCTCAAGCTAAAAGGACCAGCTCGACACTGGTTGAAAAGCCTCCCCGAAAATTCAATTGGAAGTTGGGAGGAACTTGAGGACGCATTCAGGGCCAATTTTCAAGGGACTTATGTCCGGCCTCCGGATGCGCATTTATCTAAGTCACATAATCCAACAGCCCGGAGAGTCCGCCCAAGCTTTGGAACATATTCCTCACTAAGAAGAATCAAATTGTCGATTGTGCGGATGTCAAGCCTTAGCGGCATTCAAACACAAAGATCATGACGAGTGGCTTCGCCAGCACCTCGGCCAAGAAAAGCCGAGGACAATGGCAACCTTAACAAGCCTTATGACCCGCTTTTGCGCGGGGGAATATAGCTGGTTGGCCCGTAAAGGCACCAGCGACCCAAGCACATCAGAAATAAGGGATGGCAATGGGAAGCCACATCGCAATAAAAACAAGCGTCAAAACAAGGGAGAGAGCCCGGACAACACAACGGTTAACGCCAGATTCAGGAGCTCTCGACCCAGTTAGCAAAAGAAGCCATTTAAAGGCAGCAAAGAGGGACCGTCCGGTCTAAACAGAGTCTTGGACATACTGTGCCAAATTCATGGCACCCCCGACAAACCTGCAAACCACACTCACAGAGAATGCTGGGTCTTCAAGCAGGCCGGCAAATTAAACGCCGAACACAAGGAAAGGGAGTCACCAAGTGAAGACGAGGATGAGCCTCGCCAGCCGAACACTGGGGGATAGAAAAAATTTCCACCAAAGGTTAAAACAGTAAACATGATCCATGTGACTCACACACCCACGAGAAGGCACGAATGCGCGCTCAGAGATGTGTACGCTATAGAGCCCATCGTACCCACACCTAACTACTGGTTGGCTTGTCCGATCACCTTCGATCACACGGACTGCCTGACTAGTGTTCGACGCGTACGATCAGAGGCCTTGGTGCTTGACCCAATAATCGACGGATACCAACTCACCCACGTCCTCATGGACGGCGGCAGCAGTCTCAATTTAATATACCAAGACACTGTCCGCAGGATGGGGATAGACCCATCCGGAATTAGCCAAAGCAACACCACCTTTGAAGGGGTGATACCAGGCGTTCAAGCCTACGGCAGGGGCTCCGTCGTATTGGAGGTAACATTCGGCTCCCCAGGCAACTCCAGAAGCGAGGAACTACTCTTCACCATCGCACCCTTCTAAAGCGGCTATCACGCATTGCTTGGAAGAGCATCCTTCGCCCGCTTCAACGCAGTAGCACATTATGCCTACCTTACACTCGAGATGCCTGGTCCATGTGGCGTCATCACCGTTAACGGAAACACAGAGCGCTCTTCAAGCACAGAGGAATACGCGACGGCTCTAGCGGCCGGACTTTAAGCGGCCTTCGATACCAATAAGCATGACTGGTCGTTAAGACCACGAACACGGTTAGACGAGTCCGGCAGACTGGATAAAAATGAGCCAGGGCACCGTATATGTAATCCCATAAAGGACACCAGGGGCTACAAATATTTAATAAAACCCCACCATGGGCCTGACCTTATTTACAGGCCAATGCCTTACACTTTTACCATCCATCGCACGCTTACGTCGTACTACTTTACACGAGTTTTTCTTTTTCACAAACACGATGCATGCGATACCCTTCCAGGAAACGGCACAACGGAGACAAAGGCGCAGACGTGCAGCAGGGCCCCGCTCAAAGGTTTTTCTTTAGATTAAGCCCCTGTGTAAACCTTTTATATTTCCTCTTGTTGTTTACACATCCCATGGGTACTATACCCACAGAGGATACTGCCGTTATTGGCATTTCTCCACGACAGATCAATGCACGTACCTGGAAATACAGGATTTATAATGGAAGGGCGCTCTTCAGCCCATTTTCTGTTACAAAGTCCGAATACCTTCGCGAGTGTTCGGCGTCACGAGTTTGGCCTTATATGCATAAGTTCCGAATCATGTCTTTGGTCAAATGTTGGGTTTGCCCGGCTCCTGGTTTTGCCGCCTTACTTTCCGTTTGTATCGGCTAAGGTGGCCAAAGGAGAACTACTGCGATTGTGCCCTGGTTATTCCGGATGAGCACCTCAGGAGAGAAAGCTGAAAACTGACTGTCATGATACAATGAGAGACTATTCAACCACTCGAAGACTTATCGGAATCTTTAGGATTCCTCCACATTAACGAAGGACTGTTTCCCGGTCATGTACACACGCGCCCGTATTCGGATGCACGCGAAGGTACCAGGGGCTACATAGTAGCCCCACCGTTAAATTCCCATGGCTAAGCGAAAGTGTTACATCTATATAGTCCGGTTGCCTAGTTTGATGTGAGATCACCTCCTTAATGGACCAAGACGTTGGATCAAGTGTGATTACGCCTATTTTTAGAGAACACCCCCGCATTGTATGCGTGGGGGCTGAAGCCAACGACTGCTAACTTTCGGATTACACATACAAAAACGGCCTCACTGGAGACACAATAATACTTTCAGGAAAAAGTACAAATATAGCCTTGTAATCAAAATAACATTGTTTTTACAATGATTCGATTTGTCAATCAAACAAGACATTCTTCGAGCACTGCGCCTCTATTAAGAAGGCACCTTCTGTTACCTGCTCCAAATAGTGATCGGCCGAATTGTGGCCTCCCGCCGGATTTTGGGTCGCTACAATGGTGGCCTCCATATTTTTCCAATATGCTTAAACGCGGGCAAGAGCCATTCGTGCACCCTCTATTCACGCCGACCTTATCATGGCGTCGATCTGAGACACGGCCTGAGGGAATTGTTGCACCAAGCCAAAGTAACTATCCAGTTTAGGCCCCTTCGGCCAAAGATGGTATATTACAGACCGCATTGCAAGCCCGGACAGCCTATGAAGCTCCGCCACAGCAGCCATCTTCTCACTTAACGGCAGCGGGCGCGCGGGAGCTTTGAACTGTGACCAGAAAAGCTTCTCCACTTCTTTATCACCTTGACCCTCGAAAAACTTGGCTGCATCAGTTGTACTCTTCGCCAAGCCCGCAACGCGTCTGCAGGACTCCAGCGTCCATCCAGGGGAGCATACTTCGGATCCAAAAACTTCATCCGGAGTAAGTAGGAGCCCCCAGCCGCGATTTTACCGGCCTGTCGAAGCTCCTCCCGCACACCCCTGATTTCGGTCCGCATCTCCTTGGTGGCATTAAGTTCCTTGTTCAGGTCAACCGAATTAACCCAATTCTCCTTTTCAAGGAGTTCATACCGGTCGGCGACATTTTTCAACTCCACAACCATTTCGGCTATCTTTTCCTCGCTTCGGTGATGAGCAGCCTGTGCGGCTCTCAACTCTTCGGCCGCCTTTAGGGCAGCCGCATTGCTAGCCCGAGCTAGTTCCTTGGCCTGGGCAAGTTCCGCCCTCAGGGCTTCCACGGCAGCAGCCCCGTCTGCAGTCCAAACATGTCGTATTAATATCATGCCCCTCTCAAATTTTCCTATAAAATATATTTAGGAAAGCAGAGCACACACCTTGTGACTCGTCCAGCCGCTCATTCACCAGTGTGATGTCGGCATCAATAGCCCCAATCTGCCTCCTTAATTCGGCAACTTCAATGGACTGGTCCGTTGCCAAATCCTTAGACACCTGCGCATACATACAATGCATCCATTAATTATACATTATGATCCTCCGTTTGCCGCCTAGGGCGGGCAACCAGAGTCTCAGGGGCTATTATCCATATGGAGCACACCTAGCGCGTGCCTCATTGCCAAAAAATATGTATTTTTCATTACATACCTCAAAGCCTCTGAGCAAGCTCGTAAATGCTTCATTCAAACCGCTTGTAGCGGACGAAATCTTTTTGAGCACCGTGCTCATTAATGAGAGGTGCTCCTCCGAGAGTGCGGCTCGCTCCAGAAGGCCCGTCAGTATGTCCGGCCGGATACCAAACTGAGCCGGATCCTTCTCATCACCCCCCGTGGAAGCCGAACGCTCTGGCCTCAGGGCGGCTGAAGGATTAGCTCATGCCTTCGGCAGATCTAGACTCCTCCGTGACAACACCTCGGTGTCGCCCGCCTCATGAGGCGGAGAGGTTGGTGGGGTTTCACTCTCCATCATCTCCGGAGGAAGATCCCCTGAAGACGAACTCTGCTGAGAAGAGCTGCTGGCCGGGCTGCAAAACAATGAATCCTGGTTATTAATCTCGAAGGAATGCAGTACCTCCGAATTAACTATTAACTCACAGCTCGGTTGAGGGCTGGCCTGTTGGTGGGCATGACGTGGTGAGGACGCCCGTTGGGGTAGAGCCCCTTGGTGACGCTTTCTTCCCCTGTTTGGGCATCTCCGTCTCCAAGTCTTCGGAGACGCCCCTTTTCTTCCTGCGTGGCGAGGAGGCCTCGGATTCCCCTCCCCGACTGAGGGAGTCCCGGATTAGGGGGTGTCCGGATAGCCGGACTACCATCATCAGCCGAACTACCATCAGCCGGACTATCATCATCGACCGGACTCCAAGACTATGAAGATACAAGATTGAAGACTTTGCCCCGTGTCCGGATGGGGCTTTCCTTGGCGTGGAAGGAAAGCTTGGCGAGACGGATATGTAGATCTCCTACCATTGTAACCGACTCTATGTAACCCTAGTCCTCTCCGGTGTCTATATAAACCAGATGGCTCTAGTCCGTAGGACAGAACAACAACCCTTACAATCATACCATAGGCTAGCTTCTAGGGTTTAGCCTCCTTGATCTCGTGTGGTAGATCCACTCTTGTAAACATCCACAATATCAATATCAATCAAGCAGGACGTAGGGTTTTACCTCCATCAAGAGGGCCCGAACCTGGGTAAAACATCGTGTCCCTCTTCTCCTGTTACCATCCGCCTAGACGCACAGTTCGGGACCCCCTACCCGAGATCCGCCGGTTTTGACACCGACACCGACTCTCCTCCTTTGGGGAGGAAGCAATTCCCCCGGTTCGGATGCGCAGTGTGTGAAGTTCGGCTTCACTGTCCTTCCCTTCGTCTCTCCCAGAGGGCATTTTGCTGAGCACCCGGCCAAGCATCTTGGCAATGGATGGGCTAGGTGAGCCTTCGGGAAGTGGCACCGGACACCTGATTCTCTCTGCCTTGCTGAGCCATTCCTGGCCACAGAGGGTTTTCAGAATAATAACTATGACAAATATGAACAAAGTGTCCGGTTTCAAGGTTACTTACTTGGGTATCTAGGCGATTGCAGCTTAGGACCGCATCCTCGATGGTGTCCGGACACTTTACTTGTGGTCCGAAGAATAATTTACACATCCCTTCGAGCTTCAGGCCGAAGAAGTGCTTAATAGTCCGCGGACCCTCCGGATTGAACTCCACATCCGGAGAGGCCGGCCTTTGCACGGCAACATCTGTCAGATTAGCGTTACTTGGACTATGCTGACAAGGTTAATGTCCTTCTCAAGAAGCTCCCTGATACGGCTCTGCAGTATTGGAACATCACTAGCGGCCCCCCAATTTTGTCCTACGTCGGTCCATGACGCCAATTGTGACGGAGGGCCCGAGCAGAACTCGGGGGCGGCCACCCACTTTGTGCCTCTGGGAGCCGTGACATAAAACCACCTCCGCTGCCATACATCAGATACTTATGGGAAAGAGCCCTCTGGCCATGGGGCATCAGCGTTCCTTCTTATTATGGCACCTCCGCACTCTGCATGTCGCCCCTCGATCATCTTCGGGCTTCACATTGAAGGTCTTGAGCCATAAGACGAAGTGTGGAGTGACGTGGAGAAAAGCCTCGCACACAATGATGAACGACGAGATATGGAGGATAGCGTCCGGAGCTAGATCATCAAAATCTAACCCGTAATAGAACATGAGCCCCCTCACAAAGGGATCAAGGGTGAGGCCCAAGCCGCAAAGGAAGTGAGGGACAAATACGACGCTCTCATTGGGCTCGTGTAGGATCTTGAAGTATGTCTAGAGGGGGGGTGATTAGACTACTTGACCAATTAAAAACTTAACCTTTTCCCAATTTTAGTCTTTGGTAGATTTTAACTATCTTAGCACAAGTCAAGCAATCTTCACACAATTCAAGCAACCATCCAAAGAGTATATGGGCAGCGGAAAGTAAAGCATGCAACTTGCAAGAATGTAAAGGGAAGGGTTTGGAGGATTCAAACGCAATTGGAGACACGAATGTTTTTGTCGTGGTTCCGATAGGTGGTGCAATCGTACATCCACGTTGATGGAGACTTCAACCCATGAAGGGTAATGGCTGCACGAGTCCACGGAGGGCTCCACCCACGAAGGGTCCACGAAGAAGCAACCTTGTCTACCCCACCATGGCCGTCGCCCACGAAGGACTTGCCTCACTAGCGGTAGATCTTCACGAAGTAGGCGATCTCCTTGCCCTTACAAACTCCTTGGTTCAACTCCACCATCTTGTCGGAGGCTCCCAAGTGACACCTAGCCAATCTAGGAGACACCACTCTCCAAGAAGTAACAAATGGTGTGTTGATGATGAACTCCTTGCTCTTGTGCTTCAAATGATAGTCTCCCCAACACTCAACTCTCTCTCAAAGGATTTGGATTTGGTGGAAAGAATATTTGAGTGGAAAGCAACTTGGGGAAGGCTAGAGATCAAGATTCATATGGTAGGAATGGAATATCTTGGCCTCAACACATGAGTAGGTTGTTCTCTCTCAGAAATGGTAAGTTGGAAGTGTAGGTTTGTTCTGATGGCTCTCTCCATGAATGAAGAGGAGGTGGAGGGGTATATATAGCCTGCACACAAAATCTAACCGGTACACACAATTTACCAATCTCGGTGGGACCAAATCAACAAACTCGATCGGACCGATTTAGTAAACCTAGTGACCATTAGGATTTTTGGTGGGACCGACATGCAACTCGGTAGGACCGATATGGTTAGGGTTAGGGCATAACGTAATCTCGGTGAGACCGATTACACAAACCTGGTGAGAATAAGCTAACCAGAGAGTTGGTCAGGTAAACTCTGTGGGACCCGTTCGCTCATTTCAGTGGGACCGAAATGTTACGAAAGGGAAAGAGAGAGTTTACATTGCAATCTCAGTGGGACCGATCGCTCACTTCGGTTTGACCAAAACGTTACGAAGGGAAACAGAGAGATTACAATCCCATCTCGGTGAGACCGAGATCCCTATCGGTGAGACCGATTTTCCTAGGGTTTGTGGAAGTGGCTATGACATCTGAACTCGGTGGCGCCGGATAGAAAGAATTGCTGGGGCCGAGTTTGACTTTGGGTTTGGGTCATATGTGGATGTGAGAAAGTAGTTGAGGGTTTTTGGAGCATATCACTAAGCATCATGGAGCAAGAAACTCATTAAGCAACAGCTCATCCCTTCTTGATAGTATTGGCTTTTCCTATAGACTCAGTGTGATCTTGGATCACTAAAATATAAAATGAAGAGTCTTGAGCTTTTGAGCTTGAGCCAATCCTTTTATCCTTAGTATTTTGAGGGATCCACTTTCCTCATCCATGCCATGCCATTCATTGAGCTTTCCTGAAATATTGGTCTTGGAATAGTATTAGCCCAATGAGCTATACGTTGTTAGGAATTACCAAAACCACCTAGGGATAGTTGCACTTTCAATCTCCCCCTTTTTGGTAATTGATGACAACATATAGATCAAAGCTTCGACAAATGATAATAAGATTTAAAAACATCGTCGCTTTTATAAGTATTTGATAAGCAAGAGCTCCCGCTAAATTTGTGCATAGTTTTAAGATTTGCTTTGTACTGCAAATGCACAAGGAATTAGGCTCATGGGTTACTCTTCCATGTCACATACATCTTGGTGGAGCGCTCAAAATGATAAAGATTGAATACATGCACTCATCAACAAGCAAATTGAATGATCATATAGAGATAAATGAGATAATGTCATCCAACAAGCATAAGTGTAGCTTATGATCAAACACATGATCATCAATGTCTCACACAGGCAGAAATGTAGTATCTCAAACAAGCAAAAGAAAATAAGTTCAACCACCAAAACAAGAGAGAACAAAAGCAAACTCTCTCTCTCGAAGCCTGTGATCTATACATTTTTCTCCCCCTTTGGCAACAAGTTACCAAAAAGTTCATAGAAAATGCATAGTGCTAGATCGACTCTCAGGCTTGGTCTTCAGGTGGTGGTGTAGAGATGGGTCCTTGGACGAAGACTTCAGTCAATGTTGATGGAGCTGGAGGTGTAGGTGCTGAAGCTGGTTGCACTGGAGTTGTAGGACCTGTAGCTAGTGCAGATGAAGTGGCTCTGGTGTTTGTCACTGGCACTGTAGCTGATCTCTAAGCTCGAGGCACTCTGGCAAATGCATCTATGGTTGTCTTGCCCTTCCTCTCCTGCATGTCATCCTGAAGCTGCTCAACAACAGACTGGATCTCAGTTACTTTCACATCCAAGTCATAGAACTTCTGCTCCATGATCCTCTCAAGGCTCTCCTGGTTTTGAGTCAAGGTGGCCAGCCCGTTCTCAATCCACAGAGTGGATGCAATCAAGTAGCCTAGTTGATCTTGTTTGCTCTTCAAAAAGTACTGAGATGCCTCTTCCATTGTTGGCATCTTGGTAGCCTTCTCTGTCCTTGCCTTCTCCTTCTTCTCTTGTGCTTGCACTGAAGATGGTTCATCTTCATTCATCACTACTTCGTTGTCCTCAAAGTCTGGATAGATAGCATGGTGTTCCTTATCCAACTGGTATGTGCCTGTGGCCATGTTCAAGTTAATTAGCTCCTGGATTTGTGGGGCATATCCACAACTTCTTTTCTGGTCTGCTGCTGTCCTCTTGATAGTCTCAACTATGAGGCTCATGACCTTGAACTTCTGAGGCACATCAAATATGTGTAGCAAGTTGATAGCATGGCCTCTGATCATGTTGTGGTCACCTGACTTGGGCAAGAGGGTGTGCCTGAGGATCTAGTTGATGGTTGGCAGTCCTGACAGAAGATAGTGTATAGATCCAAACTTATGTGTTTCAATTGCAGCATCAGGGATCTCTTTGTACATGTGTGCCATAGAATTATGATCATTCTTCTTCTTGGCATAGACATCCAAGTCATCTTCACTCTCCTTTGGGGCATTGATCAAATTTGGCCATTCCTCAATAATTCATTGGTACCTTGTACCTTCAGACATCCAAACTATCCTGCCATCTGGATAGAAATGTGATGTGGAGTAGAATTGCATTATGAGTTCATCATTCCACTTTGTGAACTTTTGTCCAACAAAGTCTGCAACTCCACAAGCACTGAGGTTGTCATACACTCCAGGATAGTGTTCCTCATTGGCCTTGATGTATTTCCAATCCACCCACCTCATGTCACAAACAATTGGCTTCTTGTCCAACAGCACAGTCTCATAGAAATCATGTTGTTCCTTAGTGTGGAACCTGCACTACTAGAAAAAGGCCTACTAATGGCGCACCAGTTTTGCCTACTAATGGCGCACTACTGGTGCGCCATTAGTATCATGCCACTAGTATTTTTTACTAATTAGTATCTGGTATTCTAATGGCGCACCACTGGTGCGCCATTAGTATAGGCCTCCGTGCGCCATTAGTATAGGCCACGGTGCGCCATTAGTATTTTTGAATTTTGAAGGCGGGAAAATAGTAGTGGCGCACCGTCTAACCCCCACCGTGCGCCATTGCTATTTTTGAATTTTGAATTTGGATCTGGATCGCGATTTTTTGCCCATTTTTTGCTCGTTTTTTTTCTCGTTTTTTTGCATGATATTATTTCAAATTTTGTTCCCGTTTTTGGATCTTGTACGTTCTTTTGCCGTGTTCTTTTGCCGGAGAGGAGTTCGCCGGAGAGGAGTTCGCCGGAGAGGTGGAGGAGGAGGTGACCACAGCATCGCCAGAGAGGAGGACGAGGTCGCCGGAGAGGAGTTCACCGGAGCATCGGAGAGGAGGAAGGAGAAACCATGAGGGGATGGGAGGAGAGGAGGGAGGAGGAGCTCACCGGAGAGGAGGGAGGAGGAGCTCACATGAGAGGAGGGAGGAGGAGCTCACTGGCGATGAGGGAGGAGGAGCTCACCGGAGAGGAGGGAGGAGAAACCGTGAGGGGAGGGGAGGGGAGGAGAGGACAGGAGGGAGGAGGAGGTCGCCGGAGAGGAGGAGGAGGAGGTCGCCGGAGAGGAGGAGGGTAGCATGGTGGAGGAGTGGAGGAGTGGACGAGAGGTGGAGTGGAGGAGAGGTGGAGTGGAGGAGAAGAATGAAGAGGTAAGGAGGAGAGGACAAGCCCAGCCATATATACGGCATACTAATGGCGCACCGCGGGCAGGCGCGCCATTAGTAACTTATTTTTATTTTGTTGATTTATTTTGAATTTTGAAGGCGGGAAAATACTAATGGCGCACCGCGGGCAGGTGCGCCATTAGTAACTTTTTTATTTATTTATTTTGAATTTTGAAGGCGGGAAGATACTAATGGCGCACCACGGGCAGGTGCGCCATTAGTAATTTTTTTTAGTTTTTTGATTTATTTTGAATTTTGAATGCAGGAAGATAGTAATGGCGCACCACGGGCAGGTGCGCCATTAGTAAGTTTGAATTTTTTTGAATTTTTTTGCCTCTCCAGATCTTAAAAGGCCCGTAACTTTTTTCCGTTAGGTTTTTGAGGATTTTGAAAATGTTTAACGGAGTTCCCCGGTTAAATTTGGATGTAACTTTTCGAGTAGATGATTTTTCATATAAAAAACTTATTCATCCGAGTTAGTATGCAAAAGTTATGCCCATTTTTACAAATTCTCGAGAGATTTTGCAAAAAAGTCGAAAATTCATGCTTGTAAATTTTGCTAACAACTAGACCACATATCACATGGGAATATTAGTTTGTTTTATTGTTTTGACATTTTCATCATTTTCTGTTATTTTTAAAACTGAAAAGGCGATCCACGGGGTGCATTAAATGGGAATGTTTGGGCCAAAACACTAGGCGCACCACTCCCACGGTGCGCCATTAGTAGTTTTGAAAAAATTAAATTTTTTTTTACTAATGGCGCACCGTGGGATGTGGTGCGCGATTAGTATTTGCACACTAATGGCGCACCAACACATGGTGCGCCATTAGTATTTAGTAATGGCGCACCACATGTACAGTGCGCCATTAGTGTCCATCCCATCTATAGCCCTTTTCCTAGTAGTGTTGTAGTCAACTGCAGTCCTTCTCCTGATTGCATAAGGATCAGACAACCTCCACTGTCTGAGCCCTTCATCCTTCCTTAGCTTCATATTCTCAGCCACTTCATGAGCATCATTGTGGTCTGGAATCTTAGGTTTCAGCTTCCTCAGAACTTGACCTTCATCCTCTTCTTCCTCAGCAACTTCAGGCACTGGGGCCTTGTTCTTCTCTGCAGCAGATATGTTTCTGGTATTCCTCTTAGGTGCAGTCTTGGGCTTGGAGGCAGCTTTGGGTGCTTCTTTGGGCTTTGATGATGCAGCCCCTGACCTTATAGCATCACCCATAAGATTTTGAGCCTTGGGTGCTGGTGCAGCAACCTCTTCTTCCTCCTCCTCAGAGTCTCTCCTCATAGAGGGATTGCCAAGAACTTTGGTAGTAGTGGTTCTGACTCTCTTCTTCTTTTTGTCTTGACCAGCAGCATCATCTTCTGACTCAATAGTAAACTTCATGGTTTCTCCAGTGGGTGGTGCAGCGACCTCTTTGATGCCCATCCCGGCGCCCACAGTGCGCTCTTCCCACGGTGTGCACGATGAGCAGCGTCATCATACTAATGACCCTGGACGCCGTCGTGGGAAGAGCCTTGCGCTTCATCCACGAGACGAAGGAGGCTTACGTACCCGCCGAAGCGCTGGCGAAAGTGGCACGCGGCCGCTGGGCCGTGACGGAGCTCCTTCTAACGTGGTTAGAAGTCGGAGCGCCCCACGGTCCACGCAGCTTTCGCCACCACCCACACCAGCAGAAGCTTTGGCGCGCGCGCAGCTGCTCCTCGATTTCCCTCCTGCTGCGGAGAAGCTTGATGAGTGGAGAGCCACCATCCGGAGCCTCGTTGCCGTCGCCAACTAGGACGGTTCGCGAACAACGGGGCTCTCGGGTCGGCGCTCCGTCGAGGTACTGCACTCTAGTAGAGGAAGGATCGGGGGATGCTGCTGCCACGGTACACTCTCCCCCTCCATGTCAACCGAAGCGAGCGTCTGTCCGTCATGACGACGCTTGTGATGATATCTCCATAGCGTTATCCGACCCGCGGACCCGCCGTGACCAGCGCTAAGTTATTCGAGAGCGAGCTCACAAAGACGCTCGAACCACCATCGAGCGCCGGCGCGATACACGCAACCGGTCTGACAAGCGGGCAGGGCCCACTGTGGAACACCCGGTTCCGGGGGGCTCCGGCGGCCTGCCTTACGAGGTAGGTTGCCCGGTGAGGGAGTCCCGGATTAGGGGGTGTCCAGATAGCCGAACTATCACCGTTGGCCGGACTCCTGGACTGTGAAGATACAAGATTTAAGACTTCGTCCCGTGTCCGGATGGACTTTCCTTGGCGTGGAAGGCAAGCTTGGCGATACGGATATGTAGATCTCCTACTATTGTAACCGACTCTGTGTAACCCTAACCTATCTGGTGTCTATATAAACCGGAGGGTTTTAGTCCGTAGGACGAACAACAATCATACCATAGGCTAGCTTCTAGGGTTTAGCCTCCTTGATCTCGTGGTAGATCTACTCTTGTACTACCCATATCATCAATATTAATCAAGCAGGAGTAGGGTATTACCTCCATCGAGAGGGCCCGAACCTGGGTAAAAACATCGTGTCCCTTGTCTCCTGTTACCATCCTCCTAGACGCATAGTTCGGGACCCCCTAACCGAGATACGCCGGTTTTGACACCGACATTGGTGCTTTCATTGAGAGTTCCTCTGTGCCTCGCCGTCGGGAAGGATGCCTCATCCCGTCTTTAAAGACGATACTATCGCCAAAGGAGCCCTAGCCACTGGCCAGACTCTCCGGCTAGGTGGTTTTCTTATGACCGCCAGTTCGGCCGTCGCGCCGACGGTGACTTCTCGAGTCATCGAAACAAATCTTCACATGAATCGGAACTTGCCGAACAGTTAGATCCGATCGAGCTCTCCTCCGTAAACGAGCTCTTGGATTGCATCCCCGCCCTGGGAGTCGCCACAAACTATGACCAGATCGGGCCTAAAACCGATCTGAGAGAGATCAACTCTCCCCAGGCTACCCATCATGTTGCTGTGATAGAGGAGCAATGCGGCGATTCTTCTTCTATCTTAAGGACTAGCTACATCCGGATTCCCGATCCCTCCATGCCGGATTCCCGCAGAGGGACGGATGTCGATCAAGCCCTGAACTTAAAGTCAGGCGGCGGGTTGGACTCATTGGATAGCATTCAAAAATCCAAGCTTTCGAGTTCGGAAACTTCTCGGCCCCTGAGTCTTAAATTGGACAGGGTTCCGGATCTAGTTCCACCCGCCCACCCAAACATTAGCGATCTATCTCGAATTCGGGAAGAGCCGACTGAAATAGGACATCATTACTGGCCCAGATTCCTCCTGGTTATGGACAGCATAAAGGACTGCCGAGAGGAGGACGCAATCTCACTTTTTTGCAATAATTGCACGGACAAAGGAATCCTAAACGCCATAAGTCCTCGCAAAATTACACGCTTGGATGACTTGGTGACCATAGTACAAAAGTACTGTGCGATGGAGAGCGCTTGGAAAACCGAAAGTCAATTTTGGGATAATCCGGCCCCGAATACATCCCTAGTCCGGAATAAAAGGGTGCATCATCACCAAGCACCTGGATTAAATATCAAAAAACAAAAACCCCCTAAAGGGTACGGAACCGTCTTTGGAGGGTTGGCTAAGCGAACCTGCAAAATTCATAGTACAGAGGGCGCCACTCCAACTCATAGCCTTCAAGCATGTTGGATACTACGACAGGTGGCCAAAAGTGGCGAAGAGCTTCTAGCTTCAGAATCCCAGCCCGGCAATACCAGTACGGTGTTAACAGTCTTAGAGAATTTCGCATCAAATAACATGCGGAAACGAACACTCCGCAACCTTGCGAAGTCTACCAAGTAGCAACAATAAATCCATGGAGTGACACGGCTATTACCTTTAATGCCAGTGACGAACCCAAATTCCGAACAACCCGAGCACCAGCCGCATTGGTCCTCAGTCCAATAGTGGACGTCTTTCCCATTACTAAGGTACTCATGGATGGCGGCAGCGTACTAAACCTCATCTATGAGGAAGCCCTCCAAAAAATGGAAATAGACTGGAACTGCATTGAGCGAACCAGCACAACCTTTAGAGGAATAATCCCCAGCCGGGAAGCATGCTGCAGAGGAAAAATCACACTGGACGTAGTGTTCGGCTCGCCGGACAATTACAGGTCCGAGGAGGTCACATTTCAAGTGGCCCCATTCAGCAGTGGATATCATGCTTTATTAGGGCGAGAGGCATTCACGATTTTTCAAGATATACCCCATTATGGGTACATGAAGCTTAAAATGCCCAGACCCAACGGAATCATCACTCTCGCTAGTGATCCGAACATAGCACTCCGTGCCGAAAACAAGACAGCCGCACTAGCCCTCGAGGCACTATCCGAAGCCCTAGCGGCCGAGGAACTCACTGCGATGCGCTCCACGGTGAACAGAGACGATGTGATACTTGATAAAAGATCCAAGTCTACCTCTTTTAAACCCGTGGATGAAATAGTCAAATTCCAAGTCCACCCAACGGACCCTGCAAAGACGGCCTCCATTGGGGCACAATTAAACCCTGATGTAGACGCCGCACTACGAGAATTTCTACAAGAAAACTGGGACATTTTTGCCTGGCACCCTTCGGACATGCCAGGAATCCCACGTCGGCTGGCCGAGCACATCCTAAATATCCTAAAAGGATTCAAGCCAGTCAAACAGGCTCTTCGGCGCTTTTTCGAACCCAAGAGACAGGCCATGGGAGAGGAGCTAGCCAAACTCCTGGAAGCCAGATTCATCAGAGATATAAAACATCGGTGGCTAGCAAATCTGGTGATGGTACCAAAGAAGGATAAATCCTGGCGCCTATGTGTTGAATTCAAAGACCTTAATAAGGCTTGCCCAAAGGATCCCTTCCCCCTCCCTCGAATTGATCAAATTATCGACGCCACAGCAGGACACGACTCATTGTGCTTCCTCGACGCATACTCCGGCTACCACCAAATCAAGATCGCGGAGCCAGACCAAGCTGCAACAACATTCATCACTCCATACGGCCCATTCTGCTTCAACACAATGCCCTTCGGGCTCAAAAACGCAGGCGCTACATATCAGCGCATGATTCATACATGTCTGGCAAACCAGATCGGCAAAAAGAGAAGCATATGTAGATGACGTGGTCGTCAAATCCAAGCATGTCGAAACTCTAGTAGATGACTTGAGGCTCACATTCGACAATCTCCGTAAATACAACATTAAGCTCAATCAGGAAAAATGCGTCTTCGGCGTCCCAGCCGGAAAGCTCTTGGGCTTCATTGTGTCAGGTAGAGGGATTGAAGCAAACCCAGCCAAGATCCGAGCTCTGTCACAATTGGATATTCCAAAAGACCTCAAGCAAATACAAAAATTGACTGGATGCGTAGCGGCTCTAAGCCGCTTTATTTCCTGTTGGGAGAAAAGGCGTTACCCCTTTACCGCCTCCTCCGGCGCACCGATCACTTCGAGTGGACGGATGCAGCCACGGCCGTACTCGAAGAAATAAAAGCCATATTGGCAACAAATCCGGTCCTGGCCGCGCCCAACATGGGCGAACCAATGCTATTATATATCGCCGCAACACATCAAGTTGTTAGCGCGGTGCTCGTCGTCGAACGAGAAACCGACGGACACCGGCTCACTCCATGCAAGTCCTGGTACCCACATTATCAAAAAATAGCATATGCGGTGTTCATGGCATCCCGGAAGCTGCGACACTACTTTCAAGAGTGTTTGATAATGGTAGCCTCCGAAGTACCTCTTAACGACATTATAAACAACCGCGACGCGACGGGCCGGATTGCTAAATGGGCCATAGAGCTCCTTCCATTCGACATAAACTATAAGCCACGACGATCTATTAAGTCGCAGGTTTTGGCCGACTTCGTGGCCGAATGGACAGAAGCCGAACTCCCTAAAGAGTACGACGCATACTCCAGTTGGATCATGCATTTGTACGGCTCCAAAATGTAGGCTGGCAGGGGGGATGGCGTCGTCCTGACGTCCCCAACCGGGGACACAGTCCAATACGTCCTTCAAATAATGTATACGGACTCCAACAACGCAGCCGAATACGAGGCCCTTCTGCACGGCCTCTGGATGTCACTCTCTATGGGCATTAAACGCCTAGAGGTACGCGGGGATTCGAACCTCACAATATCCCAAATAAACATAGACTTCGATGCCAAAGATCCGAAAATGGCAGCATACCGCAATGCGGTCCTAAAAATGTCAGCACGGTTCGAAGGGCTCGAATTTCATCATATAGCCCGGGATAACAACCAGGCGGCGGACATATTGGCACGCATCGGTGCAAAGCGCGATGCCGTCCCGCCGAACATATTTCTGGAACGGCTGTTCAAGCCATCCGTACTATGGGAAGGGGAGTCGGGCAATAACAATCCGGACCCAACCGCACTGCCTAACGCCGAACACTCTGACACAATCGGAGGCTCTGCTACCGAGATAACACCCTCCGCCCACGAAATAATGGCGGTTATCGCCCCGTGGACAGAACCATTCTTAGCCTACCTAACTAGGCAGGAACTCCCCGAAGACCAAAATGAGGCTCGCTGCATAGTACGGCGATCTAAAGCCTATAAAGTCCATGAGGGAGAGCTTTATAAGAAAAGCACTACCGGAGTCCTTCAAAGGTGTATCTCCGAAGAGGAAGGACGAAACCTCCTGGCTGAAATTCATGCCGGACTGGGTGGGCACCACGCCGCAGCCCGGGCCCTTGTAGGCAAGGCCTTCCGTACAGGATTTTATTGGCCGACGGCCGGCAGAATCTTGAGGACTTAGTCCAACGTTGCGTCGGTTGCCAGCTTTTTGCTAACCAAAGCCACATGCCACCCACCGCCCTCAAAACGATACCCATCACCTGGCCGTTTGCGGTCTGGGGGCTTGACATGGTTGGACCCCTTAAGGGAGGAACCCGCAAGCAAAAATACCTATTGGTCATGGTGGATAAATTCACCAAATGGATAGAGGCCAAGCCTGTTAAAACGGCCGACTCCGGACCGGTGATAGACTTCATATCAGGGGTAGTGCACCGTTACGGTGTCCCCCATAGTATCATCACTGATAACGGCACCAAATTCACGGCCAATGAGGTCAAATTGTGGTGCAAAAACATGGGCATCAAGCTCGATTACGCCTCAGTCTATCACCCTCGAACCAACGGTCAAGCCGAGCGAGAAAACGGTCTAATCATGAGCGGCATTAAAACCAGACTAGTGCGGTCCCTCAAGGAATCTAACACGCACTGGGTTGAGGAGCTCGACTCCGTACTCTGGGGGCTGCGGACCACGCCAAATCGTACTACCGGATTCACACCATTTTTTATGGTGTACGACGCAGAGGCAGTCTTGCCCTGCGACATAATACATGACTCACCTCGCGTGCGCATTTATGAAGAAAGAGAAGCCGAGCTCGATCGGCAGGACAGTTTGGACGCATTGGAGGAGGAGCGCGACGTGGCAAAAGCTCGTTCCACATTCTATCAACAGCAGTCTCGAAGATATCAAAGTAGGGAAGTACGGGCCAAAGCTTATAACGTTGGCGAACTAGTTCTACGCCTGCCGGACAAGAAAAAGGACAAACTCAAGCCAAAATGGGAAGGTCCCCTTCATCATCGACCAGGTCCTGACCGGCGGAGCATACCGTCTGCGAAACGCATCGGATAACCGACTCGAGTCGAACCCATGGAACGCAGCCCGTCTACGAAGATTCTACGCCTAAGCGCTGGACTCCAAGTTCATCTCATTCCTCAGTCCACATTTTCTATTTTTGCTGTCTTTTATTTCTCTCCTTCCTCCCTTTTCTTTTTAAAGCATTTAGAGGCTCGTTGGCGCTTTGTTCGCACATATTTGACGCGCTTTCCGCGCCCATTATACCTGGGGGCTTCTTTAACAGAAGCTTATTTATATGGGCTTCATGCCCAACACATGTGTCAAACTTCCGCATGTACCTTTTATTCACCATTATATGCATCGATATGACTTAAGTTTTGGCCAAGCTGGGTCACCTGGCTCCTGTGCTTACCCCTACGTTCCCGATTGTTCGGCTAGCTGGTACAGGGAGCACCTCTGCGATTGTTACTGCCATGTCAGCCGGATGTGTACCTCAAACTGGGTGAAGCCGAAAGCTAGCGTTCTTAAGGGAATATTCGGTCGGTGAACTGAAAGATGATTTTTAACTATTTATCCATCTGCCCCCAGATGATTTTCTGCTTTTTTAGCAGTTTAGACATGCACTTTAGGGCATGCATCCCAAATAAAGGAACCCTTAACGGAACTATTCTCCCTGGAAGATGTTTCTTACTATCCATGTAATATAAGATAACTAGTTGGGAACTTGTCTGATACAGCAATAATGACCCCTACGCCTTGTCTCCATGCATACCCCGGTTCTTATATAACCTCGAAGGTATTCGGACACACTCCGGACTATTGGGTCCGGAGGTCGGGCTTAAAAGGTCCGCTATGACAAACGATCTACAATCCGGCTAGAAGACATTTTCCATGTCATATTTAATTACATAGTCAACTTGACTCATTGTATTCCTCCTCAATGCCATCTAATAGGCTATCTAATTTACAATCTTGCTGGGAATACTTGGCGGCCAATTCTACTTGGCCGTACACTTGCTTACAGGATCTCTCGCCCATCGCCCCACAGGTCCGACCTCGGCCATGTGGTTTGGGTCAGCCGTGTACTGCTGCGTCTTCACCATGGCCCAGCCTCCCTGGCGCCTCGACGGCAGGCCGATATCTTCCGTGAGTCGGAAGCGCCACCGTGCTCCTTGAAGCCGCCTCCGCCACTCTCCAATGCCTTCGGCAGGGAGATAGATGGCCACAAGGCCTGGCCGACGCCTTTCATCACCGCCGAACTTCGTTCGTGCGGTACCGACGCAGTTCGGGAAGAAGATCACCCGAAGAACTGGGCATCTCCTCTTCAGGACGACCTGTGAGAAAACCTACATACATGTTTATGTTAGTCGCCTTCCTCGCCGAACTCTTTTAAAGTTCTCTCAAGCACTTACTGAAAATGCCGCTGACGGTTGGCCGATTCTCCTTTACGGAGTCAGACAACTGGGCACGAACATCCTTTAGTTCCTCACCCAGTTGGGTGTTGGCATCTTGGAGGTTATTTTTCTCCTGCCGCACCCTCGTAAGCACGCTCTTGCCGGCCTCTACCTGGCGCAAGAGCCGTTGCTTGTCCGGACCTAGTCCGACGCCATCTGCAATATTTTTGTCAGATTTACACACCCGCCGCACTTCATAAACTATTTATCTTTTGAAGCATCTATTACCAGAGGGGGTCTCTGTGGCTCCCCCTGTAGCGGCAAATGCGGCCTCAAGTTGGGCCTTGCATTCTTCAAGCTCCTGGGACAGGCAGGTATTCTTTTCTGTAAGATCCTGCATAACAAATGATCCTTAAATCAGTTATTCTAACTATTTTAAGTCTCGGGGCTACAAGCATATATAACTGTCAAATTTTCTCACTCGTATGTCCTTTACATACTGCTCCGTGGCTCTGGCTAGACCATCTTCAGCGGCACGGAGGTGCGCATCTCCCGAATTGAAGGCATTCAAGGCCTCTTGGGAGAAACATGCGTCACGAAGAACTGTCCGGCGGCGCCTGTGATTCATGGCGCTCTGCACCTCGGAGTTGGTGGCGGACAATTTGTCGGCATCCTCTGTCGAACGAGCATCCGACGCACGTCTTGTGCTCGCCTCCGCTTCCGGACCCGGCTTTGAAGCCTGGCCGGCGGAGGTTCGATTGGCAACCTCTCCGGACTCAGTCCGGCGAGCGCTCTTTTTCCTGAAAAGAGCACCAGCATTAGTACGCCTTCCAGGAATCAATCCTGGGAATATGGTGACACGCCATACCATTGCGGCGGAGTTTCGATCCGGACCGCACTTCTTTTTAGCCTGCGGGGCCGCACTGCCCCTTGTTGGCTAGCCGCCGCGGGCTCGGCTTCCTGCCTCGAAGGTACCCCCTGCGAAATACCATTGGTACACGGTGATTAAAAAATAAAGCGCGGATGGGTCATTATCAGAGTATTGGGACCTCGGTCTCAGTTACCTGTGAGGCTGGAAGTATTCCGGGGTAATCGGCTGTAATGGCAACCAAAGCATTGTCAATGCTAAGTTGGTAGAACACCCCGTCGATCAGCTCCACCTTTATATCCGGATCCTCTTCGGAGGCCGGATTGAGGGACCGTTCCGGATCCTCGGGTTGTGGGGGCAGGCTGTGTATCTTCTCCACAGTCCTGCGCAGTTCCTGTGCAGAAACCATGAAATGAGAAAATTCACCACGGGAACATGGATCGAACAGGCCACAAAGATGTTTGCTCATCCAACTTCGAGGATTATTCGAAGAAAACTCGCTCAGTGGGTTGACGCGGAGAAAATCCTCCTCCTCCCCTTTGTAGATGGCAGACAAGGTCTTCACTAGTTCGGTGACCGATCCCGGCCCTTTGCGGCCATGGTGGGTAGCATCGTCCTCCCAGTTGTACTCCCACATGGGGTGGCCCCTATATTGAAGCGGCAGTACTCCCCTCATAATGCAGATTGCCATGACTCCAATCATGGTCAATCCGACGTGAGCCAGTAATCTTATTCGGCTCATCAAGTAAAGGACATCCCGATCATTTTCCCTCTAGGGGCTCCGCGGGCGCCAGCTTAGGCGCTTCTTCGGAGGAGCGTTGCTAAACTCCGGAAGGCAGATCCGAACAGGATCCGGCAACGGGACGTCCTCCATGTAAAACCATTCCGAAGGCCAGTCTTAGGACGCCTTCTTCGGGGTCCCGGATAGATATCCGGTCCCAGCGATGCGCCATAGTTCGGCTCCGCCCACTTGATATATTGACCCCTCATGAGAACGGGGTACTAGGCAGAATAATCTCTTCCACAGTGCAAAATGAGCCTCAATGCCCAAGAACAGTTCGCAAAGGGCCACGAAGCCCGCGATGTGAAGAATGGAGGCAGGCGTAAGGTGGTGCAACTGGAGGCCGTAAAACTCCAAGAGCCCCCGGAGAAACGGATGGATTGGAAATCCGAGTCCTATTACTAGATAAGAGATGAAGCATACTCGCTCTCCTTTAGAGGGATCGGGGACACTCTCCGCTTGCTTTCCGCCCTTGTAGGTGGCGAGTCCGGCTCGAACCGGAACCATGAAGGCCGGGGGAAGAAATCCCTTGGTTTGGAGTATAACTAGCTCGCTATGCGGGACTGAGCATCTCTCCAAATTTCCAGGCTGAGGGCTGGGAGCACGAGAGGGGGAGCTGCGTCGACTATCCATGATGGAATGGGCTTTGGTCAGAGGCGCTCCGATGAAAGCTCGCGAAGGAGGGATGGTGTGACTCAGATCTAGATCCTCGCCCCTTTTATAGGCAGCTCATTTGCGCAGCTAGGGGGGTAAGTGTAAAAATACCCTAGCTTTTCGTATTCATTCAAACACGTGGAAGAGGGCCATTATTGGGCGTAGAAGCCAAGGAGCACAGTATTTATCAGAAGCCGGGCACTATTCAACAATTATATCGAATTTGGAGAAGAACCCGCCTTGCAATGTCGAAGAGAATCTACGCGCCGGACTCATCGTCATTTGAAGCCTGGTTCGGGGGCTACTGAGGGAGTCCCGGATTAGGGGGTGTCCGTATAGCCGAACTATCACCGTTGGCCGGACTCCTGGACTATGAAGATACAAGATTGAAGACTTCGTCCCGTGTCCGGATGGACTTTCCTTGGCGTAGAAGGCAAGCTTGGCGATACGGATATGTAGATCTCCTACTATTGTAACCGACTCTGTGTAACCCTAACCTATTCGGTGTATATATAAACTGGAGGGTTTTAGTCCGTAGGACGAACAACAATCATACCATAGGCTAGCTTCTAGGGTTCAGCCTCCTTGATCTCGTGGTAGATCTACTCTTGTACTACCCATATCATCAATATTAATCAAGCAGGAGTAGGGTATTACCTCCATCGAGAGGGCCCGAACCTGGGTAAAAACATCATGTCGCTTGTCTCCTGTTACCATCCGCCTAGACGCACAGTTCGGGACCCCCTACCCGAGATCCGCCGGTTTTGACACCGACACCCGGCCTTCACCCGTGAGCTGTGGCACTTCCAATGGCCGTCCCAACGCATGTTGAAGCCCGACGTCGGCGAGAAGTACAACGGCAAGACCCATCCGTCGGAGTTCCTCAGCATCTACACCATCGCGATGCAAGCTGCCGGAGCTCGCGACGACAAGGTTCTCACCAACTACTTCCCGTTGGCGCTGAAGCCCAACGTCATGTCTTGGTTGATGCACTTGCTGGTGGACTCCATTTCTTCTTGGTCGGACCTGTGTCATGAGTTTGTGGGTGCCTTCACTGGATGCCACCAAGCTCACGGCCAGGCGAGTGATCTGCACATCATTCCCCAGAAGGATGGAGAAACCCTACGCAAGTACATCCAGAGGTTCAGCCGCGTCTAGTACAACATCCCCGACGTTCACCCCGCCGTTGTGATTAGTGCGTTCCACCAGAACGTGCACAATCGCAAGATGCGTGAAGAATTGGCGATGAACAAGGTTAGGGATGTGGCCGAATTTTATGTTCTGGCCGACAGGTGCGCCCGGGCTGAGGAGGGAAGGAAGTACCCCGGCGAGGACGCTGGCGCGGAAACCGACTCTACTGACGGAGACACCGCCGCCCCGACGAAGAAGGGCCGGCGTCGCAACAAGAAACGCAAGGGCAAGACCGTGCTTGCCGTCGAGGAATCCGGCGACACCGACGCCACCAAGAAGGCCAAGGCAGACGACCCCAGCAAGGAGATAGCCGGGTGTACCGCCTGCCGGGCCTTGGCGGCTGCCGATAAGCCAGGAGACTCCGACAAGCAGTATTGCAAGATCGACCGCACCAGAAGCCACGACCTCCAGAACTGCCGACAAGTCGAGCTGCTTGCTGAGAAGCAGAAGGCTGAGTATGAAAGGCGGGACAAGGAGAACGGTCAGGATGGTGTTGGAGGGTCCGACAAGCAGTGTGGCGGCCAAGAAGGTCGCCGCGACAAGGATAGCCAACAAGAGAGGCCTGCTCGGGGCCGCGATAAGAAGCAAGAAGACAATGATCACGACGAGGATGACAAGTCCGGTGAGCAAGAGTTCCAGAAGGCCACAGAGGCCATGTGCATCGACGGTGGCGCCTCACTTCATACTTCTCACCGCCAGCTTAAACAGTGGGCGCCTGAGATTATAGTGGCAGAGCCCTCGTTCGACGCCCAGAAGCCCCTGAGATGGTCCAGCACGCCCCTCATCTTTGACGCCGAGGACCACCCCGACCGCACAACTGCTGTCGGGTGTTTGCCGTTGTTGGTCTCACCAACGATATGCAACCTCAAGGTGAATAAGATGCTGGTTGATGATGGGGCTGGTCTGAATTTGATCTCACCTGTCGTGATCAAAAGGCTACAAATTCCTGATGGAGACCTCGAAGAAACGGGCACGTTTCAAGGGGTCAACCCGGGAAGTAGCCAGCCGAAGGGAAAGGTCATGTTACGCGTGACGTTTGGAAGTGAGCTAAATTATAGGACGGAGAGGATTGTTTTTGATGTAGCCGAGATCCCCTTGCCCTACAACGGGATTCTCGGCCGCCGGGCACTCGCCAAGTTCATGGCGGCTTCTCACTACACCTACAATACGCTAAAGATGCCCGGGCCGATGAACATCATCAGCGTCCCCTCCGACAAGAAAGACGCGCTGATCTGCGCTGACCTACTCTACCGGGAAGCAGTCGCAGCAGCTGCCGCCAGGGCACTTGCTCCTGCCGCTGAAGCCCTGGGTGGCAAGAAGAAGACATGCAAGACCTCTCGCGCCCACTCCGGCAAGCACACCTCGTCGGAGTTTTGTGCTACCGTCGAGGATGTGCCAGAGAGCTCCACCGGCAAGAGCAAGAAATCTAGAGCTATGCCACCAGAGACCAAGAAGGTGTCAGTCAAGGAGTACGGCACGCGGGGAGATTTTACCATAAGCTCCACCCTCGACAGCAAATAGGAAAGCGAGCTCGTCACCTTCCTGCGGGCGAATGTTGATGTGTTTGTGTGGCAAGCCTCGGACATCCTCTGGGTTCCCAGGGAAGTGATTGGGCACCACCTAGATGTATGTCCTCATGCAAGGCCCGTCAAGCAAAAGGTCAGGAAGAAAGCTCTCGAGAGGCAGGAATTCATCACGGAGGAAATCAGAAAGTTAGAAGCAGCATGACTGGTGAGAGGAGTGCTCCATCCAACGTGGTTGGCCAATCCGGTAGTGGTACGCAAGGAGAATGGGAAGTTGAGGCTGTGTATTAATTACACATATATTAATAAGGCTTGTCCCAAGGACCCCTTCCCGTTGCCCCGTGTCGACTAGATTGTCGACTCCACGGCCGGGTGTGATCTGCTATCGTTCCTCGACACCTACTTAGGGTACCACCAGATCTTCATGACAAAAGAAGACGAGGAGAAGACATCATTCATCACCCCATGTGGTACGTATTGCTTTTTATGGATGCCTTTCGGGTTGAAGAGTGCTGGCTCGACCTTTGCAAGAGAAGTTCAAATTGGTTTTGAGCCCCAGCTACATAGAAATATGGAAGCTTATATGGATGACATAGTGGTCAAATCCAAGGACAAAACGACACTTGTGCAAGATCTGGAGGAGACATTTGCAAACCTGCGCAAGATTAACCTCAAGCTGAACCCTGAGAAGTGTGTCTTCGGCGTCCCTTCCGGCAAGCTCCTCGGGTTCTTTGTGTCGCAGCATGGAATTGAGGCAAACCCGGATAAGATCAAGGCCATCGAGCAAATTGAGGCACCCAAGCGGATCAAGGACGTGCATCGGCTCACGGGCTGCATTGCCGCCATGAGCAGATTCATCTCCAAGTCCGCAGAACGTGCCCTTCCCTTTTTCAAGATCTTGAAGAAGGCGGGCCCAATGGAGTGGACCCCAGAGGCCGAGGCAGCGCTGCAAGACTTGAAGAAATACCTCTCCTCTACCCTTGTGTTGGTTGCACCTAAACCACAAGAACCGTTGCTGTTGTACCTAGCGGCAACGAATCAAGTGGTGAGCGCCGCACTAGTGGCGCAGAGAGAGATCGATAAAGAGGCATCGGCGGCGGCAGAGTCAACAGATGGCAAACCAGAACCCTCCCCGGCAGGGCTCGGTCCCGGCAAGGCTCAGTCCCCGGTAGAGGCTGACGCCAGAATGACAGGGCTCGTGTGACTAGATGAAGTGGTGCAGAAGAAGAAAATGGTGCAGCACCCAGTCTACTTCGTCAGCTCCCTCTTGCAGGGGGCTAGGTCGAGGTACTCAGGTGTGTAGAAGCTGCTCTTCGGCCTCCTTATGGCCTCGAGGAAGCTTCGCCATTACTTCCAAGCGCGAGATCACCGTGGTCGCCCGCCTCCCTTTGCAACGTATACTGCATAACCCAGATGCAACAGGGAGGATCGTGGAATGGGCCCTGGAGCTGTCATGTTTCGGTTTGAAGTTCGAAAGCACCTCGACAATTCAGAGCAGAGTCCTGGCAGAGTTTTTTGCAGAATGGACCTCGACACCCGACGAAGAGGTACAGGAGACCACTCTCCCCGGCAAGGAAACGAGCGGCAGCTGGATCATGTACTTTGACGGGGCCTTTTCGCTGCAAGGCAACGGTGCTGGCGTGCTGCTTGTTGCGCCCATCGGAGAGCACCTCAAGTATGTCATCCAAATGCACTTCCCCCGGGAGATGTCAACTAACAACTACCCGTTAACTCAACTATCCGTCGAACCATCAACTGGGCTGAGCAAGCGGAGGAAGCTAGGCCCCGGCAAGTGTTGAAGATGTTGCCGTGGATGCCGATCCTTTCACAGGGCGACCGACTCCGGCAGGGCCCCAGGCCATGGCTGTAGAGACAGTCGCTCCCGGGGCAGGAGAAATGCCTTTATTCCTTGCCGTCGAGCCACAGGCTCCGGCATGGGTGCAACACACCGTTCAATTCGTCCAGACAGGAGAGCTTCCTCAGGAGCAGGAAGAGGCAGAAAGAGTAGCCCGCCGGTCTGCTCTGTACCAATTCATTGACAACGTCTTGTACAGAAAAAGGCCGAATGGGATGAAATTGAACACTAGTAGAAAAAGGGTCAAATGTGAGACACATTAGTCCCGGTTTGTAACAGAACCGGCACTAACGTGTCCATTAGTGCCGGTTCCAACGACTAGCCGGGAGGAGCTCTTTAGTACCGGTTCGTGGCAAACCTTTAGCACCGGTTCGTGCCACGAACCGGTACTAATGAGAGTGGTGGCAGGATGTTGTCAGAATGGGGCCCTTCCAGCACCTTTAGTACTGGTTCTTGACACGAACCGGTACTAAATGTCGTCCTATATAAATCCTTCGTCCACCCGCACTCTGTTCTTCCCCCTTTCCCCTCTCCCTCTCCTCTGTTCTTCCCTTCTTCCTCTCGAAGTTCATCACAAAATTTGCCCCAAATTTGTCAAGATTTGCAGGCCCTCATCCATTCAAATGATCACCAAGGTTAGCAACTTTGTCCTTTCATCTCTCATTGCTAGATTAGCTCTTGCATTGGTTTATATAGTGATTAATTGTGGGTTTTAGTAATTTGGGAGGAATTATATGTGGTAGTATTTGATTTATATGCAATTTGAGGTCAAAATAACACTTAGTTTGCATATGTAGGTGTGGTTTACTTAGTGCCTTCTAAATCTCCGTCAGAACCACTGGCCGATCGCCTGCATCGTCTGTCAGCCGGCACCACCTTGTGGTGAGCCTCTTGTTCATGAAATTTTATATAAAAAATTGATGTTTGTGTGATTTGGATATATAGTTACTCGTATAATAATTATCTTACCCGTACGTTGTTTGTTATACATAGTGCCATGGTTTTGATATCCGTCCCCGTCGGCCCTCGTCCTTGTTATGATTCAGATGTGGTATATGGTCTTTTAAAACTATTTGTTGCATTTCGTGTTTATGACAAATTATGCCCATCAAGTTGACATAGATATTTTTATCTAGGAGGTATGTGAACCGGAAATTCCAACCGACCCTATTGTCGAGAGGTTAAATTTAGTTGAAAGAGAAAGCGAGTACTTGAAAGAAAAATTGAAAAGAATTGAGGGGGAGAAGATGGAATTGGAGTTGCATGTTGCCGATGTCGTCGATGATCACAAGATCAAGATGGAGAAAATGCACTTGAAGATTAGAAAGATTAGAAAATATGCCATCGATAGTGAGGCTTGGTATCATTATGCTGTTTGATCAATTGTTACCTTAGTTGCGATCTTGATCGCATTTGTTGTTGCATTTAAATGCTTTAGCTAGAGAGTTATTTGTTTGTTGCATTTAAGTGTTGTATGAACTTTATGTATGAACTTGTATTAATTTGGTCTATTCAGTGTTGTGTAATGAAGATGAGCCGGCAATGGATGTACGATGACCGATGCTCTCCCCAGTTCGTTGAGGGCGTGCATACTTTTATGCCTTGTCCATGTGCTGGCTGTAAGAATGGTCGCAATTACTCTACGTCAAGAACCATTCACGGCCACCTGTTTGAGTCCGGTTTCATGCCCCACTATAATGTTTGGACCAAGCACGGAGAAAGAGGGGTTATGGTGGAAGACAATGAAGAAGAAGAGGACGACGACAGCTATCCTGGCCATGGGTTCCTTGAATATGATGATACAACAATGGGGGAAGAAGCTGAGCCGGTAATGCGGCAAGAAGCTGAGCCGGCAATGTGGGAAGAAGCTGAAGAAGAGGCATCAGATGAGCCCGTTGATGATCTAGGTCGGGCCATTGCCGATGCAAAGAGAAACTGCGCAAGTGATTTGGAGAAGAAGAAGTTGCAGCACATGTTAGAGGATCACAAAAAATTGTTGTACCCGAATTGCGTAGGTGACAAGAAAAAGCTGGGCACCACACTGGAATTGCTGCAATGGAAGGCAGAGAATGGTGTATTTTACAAGGGATTTGGAAAGTTGCTGGTAATGATAAAGGATATGCTTCCAAAGGACAACGAATTTCCCGAGAGTACGTACGAAGCAAAGAAGGCCGTCTGCCCTCTAGGGTTAGAGGTGCAGAAGATACATGAATGCCCTAATGATTGCATCCTCTACCACGGAGAGTACGAGGATTTAAACGCTTGCCCGGTATGTGGTGCATTGCGCTATAAGATCAGCCGCGATGAGCATGGTGATGTCGAGGGCGAGCGCCCCAGGAAGAAGATTCCTGCCAAGGTGATGTGGTATTCTCCTATAATACCACGGTTGAAACGTTTGTTCCAAAACAAAGAGCATGCCAAGGCGATGCGATGGCACAGAGAAGACCGTAAGAAAGATGGAAAGTTGAGAGTACCAGCTGACGGGTTGCAGTGGAGAAAAATCGAAAGAAAGTACGGGAAGGAGTTTGCAGATGACGCAAGGAGCGTTTGGTTTGGTCTAAGCGCAGATGGCATTAATCCTTTTGGGGAGCAGTGCAGCAACCATAGCACCTGGCCTGTGACTCTATGTTTGTATAACCTTCCTCCTTGGCTGTGCATGAAGCGGAAGTTCATTATGATGCTAGTGCTCATCCAAGGCCTGAAGCAACCCGGCAACGACATTGATATGTACCTAAGGCCATTAGTTGAAGAACTCTTACAACTGTGGAATGGAACAGGTGCACGTGCGTGGGAAGAGCACATGGGGGAAGAATTTGACCTAAAGGCGTTGCTGTTCGTGACCATCAATGATTGGCCTACTCTCAAGAACCTTTCGTGACGGACAAACAAGGGATACCGCGGATGCACGCACTGTTTGGATGATACCGACATTATATATTTGAATAGTTGTAAGAAGAATGTGTAGCTGGGACATCGTCGATTTCTTCCGAGCAGGCATCCCTTAAGAAAGAAAGGCAAGCATTTCAAAGGTGAGGCGGATCACCGGACGAAGCCTCGCCACCGTTCTGGCGCTGATGTACATGATATGGTCAAGGATTTGAAGGTGATATTTGGAAAGGTCTGGCGGACAACCTGTTCCAAAGGACGCTGACGGACGCGCACCCATGTGGAAGAAGAAATATATATTTTGGGACCTGCCATATTGGAAAGACCTAGAGGTCCGCTCCGCAATCGACGTGATGCACGTGACGAAGAATCTTTTCGTGACCCTTCTTGGCTTCTTGGGCGTGTATGGGAAGACAAAAGATACACCTGAGGCACGGGAGGACCAGCAACGTATGCACGGAGAAGAGGACATACATCAGGGTCATGCAAGCTACGCTCTTACCAAAGAAGATAAGGAAATCTTCTTTGAATGCCTGCTCAGTATTAAGGTACCGTCTGGCTTCTCATCGAATATAAAGGGACTAATAAACATGGCAGAGAAAAGTTCCAGAACCTAAAGTCTCATGACTGCCACGTGATTATGACGCAACCGCTTCCAGTTGCATTGAGGGGGCTTCTACCGGAAAATGTTCGATTAGCCATTGTGAAGCTATGTGCATTTCTCAATGCAATCTCTCAGAAGGTAATCGATCCAGAAATCATACCAAGGTTACAGAATGATTTGGTGCAATGTCTTGTCAGTTTGGAGTTGGTGTTCCCACCATCCTTCTTCAACATCATGATGCACGTCCTAGTTCACCTATGCGAAGAGATTAACGCTTTGGGTCCTGTATTTCTACACAATATGTTCCCCATTGAGAGGTTCATGGGAGTCTTAAAGAAATATGTTCATAACCGTGCTAGGCCAGAAGGAAGCATCTCCAAGGGCCATCAAAATGAGGAGGTCATTGAGTTTTGTATTGACTTTATTCCTGACCTTAAGCCGATTGGTGTTCTGAATCATGGCATAAGGGCGCATCGGATGGAAAAGGCACGCTAGGAGGGGAACAAATAATATGTATGGACGGACATTCTCTCACTGAAGCACACTACACAGTTCTACAGAATTCCGCCTTGGTGGCTCCGTATATGGATGAACACAAGAATTTGCTACGCTCCAAACACCCGGAGCGGTCTCGATGACCGGATTACACGTGAACAAACCAGGAGTTTCGCCACTGGTTGCAGACACGCATACCATGCATGACACCTCTATTGAAGATGACCTGTACTTGCTATCCCAGTTACCATCTTGAATATAATGACTTTCAAAGGGTACGAGATAAATGGTAATACATTTTACACGATCGCCCAAGATAAGAAGAGCACCAACCAAAACAGCGGTGTCCGCTTTGATGCGTAAAACCAAGACGGGAAAGGAAACATATTATGGTTATATACAGGACATATGGGAACTTGACTATCGACGTGGTTTAAAGGTCCCTTTGTTTCGGTGCAAATGGTTCAATATGACACGAGGCGGGGTAACGGAAGACCCGCAGTACGGAATGAGAACAGTTGATCTCAACAATCTTGCGTATGCAGACGAACCATTCGTCCTAGCCAATGATGTGGCACAGGTTTTCTATGTGAAGGACATGTCTACCAAGCCAAGAAAAAGAAAAGATAAGGAAGCGAATGCATCGTACAATGAGCCAAAGCGGCACATAATTCTTTCTGGGAAGAGAAACATCGTGGGAGTGGATAACAAGACAGACAAGTCAGAAGATTATGAAAAGTTTGATGAAATTGCTCCATTCATAGTGAATATTGACCCGAGCATCCCGTTAAATGATGAAGATTTTCCATGGTTACGGCGCAAAGGGACACACGCGAAGAAAAAGTCTCACACGCAAAAATCTGGGATGTGATCGGCTTCACTAGCTATCATCACTTTCTTCTGTGTTTCGCACCGAGAGGGGAATCTCTGTAATAGTTAGGGTAGTTTTGTGTTTTGGCATTTGAAACGCGAAGAAATTTTATGTGCAAACAAATTCACACTAATTTCAAATAATTCAAAATTTAAACTATTCAAATTTGAAAACTACGGGCACTAACAGAAAGTTTGTAATTTTTTGTACCTAAAGAGGCTGTGTCAGCCTCCGGTCAGGCTATGGCAAACTAGATGAAAAACTACTCACAAATAAATAGAAGAAAATAAATATAACAGAAAAGAAAAAACTATACAAAAAACTACGCAAAAATAAATAGAAGAAAATAAAGCAGAAAAGAAAAAAACTATAAAAAATTAGCGCTGCCTGTGGGCCTGATAGGCCACGGTGTGTAATTACAGGCCTTAAAGGCCCAAAGAGGCTCCTGTACAGGTGCAGAGTTTAGGCCCACAAGCCTGCTATACAGAGGAGTTCGAAGTGGTAGCCGCGGCTGGGTTTATAAACCAGTGCGGCTGCCCTTCGCCTGGCGAGGTGGGACTAAACTTTGGGGTGGCAGCGCACCCCCTTTAGTAACGGGTGGTGGCACAAACCGGTACTAAAGGCCCCCCTTTAGTACCGGTTTGTGCCACCACCCGGTACTAAAGGGGGTCGCTTCCCGCCGCTTGGCTGGTTTAAACTGGTTTTAGTACCGGTTGGTGGCTCCAACCGGTACTAAAGGTGCCTTCTATATATACAACACTTCGAAAATTTCATTCCCCCTCTGTTTCTTCCTCTGTTTCCGTCATCTCTGTCGCCGTCGCCGCCCCCGTCCCCATCGCCGCCCTCATCTCCGTTGCCTCCCCGGGCCCGTCCCCGTCGCGCCGTCCCCGTCCCCGTCGCCGCCCGCGTCTCCGTCGCCGCCCGTCCCGTCGCCGCCCGTCCCGTCGCCCGCCCTCGTCTCCGTCGCCGCCCGACCCGTCCGTGTCGCGCCGTCCCATCGCCGCCCGTCCCGTCCACCGCTTGCCGTCGCCTGCGTCGCCGTCGCCCATGTGAGCTCTCCCCTCTAACCCCTCTCCCTAGCCCCGGCCACCATGGCGCCGCCCCTCCGAGCCCATACACACACACACAAGCATGATGAACACACACACACACACATATGTATGAATTAATGCATGTATATATTAGTATATCACGTATTTTGTATGTTTAATTAGTTTAGATTATTTAGATTATTATTTTTCACTATTATATATGTATGAATGCATGTTAGATGGATATAATTAGTGTTTAATTAGTATGTAATTTTTTTATATAATGTTGTTTTTCAGTTTTTTAATGGATGTATAGAAGTTGTGTTTTCTGTTTTTAGTGTTAGATGCTTAATTAGTATGAAATAGTATATAGATTTTTGAAATAGTAGAAATGTTAGAAATTTTAGTTATCAAGATCCAATCATTAAAAAAATATTACTTTTATGGGCATATAGCTAGTATTTGTTCTCGACGATGCTCGCCCGCATCCTCGCCGTCGACCGTCTCATGACGACGTCCAAACCCATGTCCGGGACTGGGCTCACGGGCTGGCACTGGGAGGTGCTGCTCGAGGGCGCGCCGCTTGATGAGGAACCCGGCCCCGGGTCCCGTCGTCGACCCTGATCACGTTTGGTGGTGTTCGCGTGGGCCAGTTTCGGTGCGGAGGGACCCGGCCCCGCCGGAGGTGGTACGTCGCCGTGTCAGGGAGGAGGACGAGCACGTCCATCGCTACATGGTTGCGTTAGAGGGCGGCAGGTTCTCCAATACCTGGCAGTATCTTCGGGGATCTCACTTCAGCTATAATCCTGTGAGGGTTCCTTCTCTTTGGGTGTCCACCGCCCGCGCCGCAGGAACCGCGAGTGTCCTAGATTCTTCTGTAGTATTTGATCTTTAATTAGTTAGCCAGTGATGTACTATTCAATATTATATATTATTCGAGACGATGTATTCGAGATTATATCTATTATTCTAGACGAAGTATTCGAGATTATATCTATTATTCGAGACGATGTAATTTGAATACTAAATTGTTTTATATTTCTTTTGAATTAGTTAAATAAAAGCTATGGCGAGACAATATCGACAGAGAGGAGAACAGACCATGTTCTATATGATACGTGGTCCAGATGATTATCAGAATGTAGTAGATTATGACGGCTCCGTATTTCTAAACAACACCGGAGTGTGTGATATGATATTCGATCGCGACGACTGAATTGATGAAGTCATGATCTACGATTATGACGATGACGAAGAACATGTTGATCCTGAAACAACAAAGACCGGCGAGGTATATATATTTATATAAGCAGGTATCTGGTGATCATCACATGTTTTAAATGACTTGAAGATATATTAACGAATCGATCTTTGTTCTTTCAGCCATCCAGATCGAGCAAATCTTCAGGCAAAAGGAAGAAACGAGGCCCGAACAAAAAGTTGAAGGAGGGCGTAAAGTACAATATCGAGGTAGTCAGACCTAATGGCGAACCATTAGCGCCTAAGAAGATTGCGGACAAGTTCGTTCGTCAGTGCGGACTTCTTGTGAAGGACCAACTCCCGATCTCCCTTCAAGAATGGAGAGAGCCAGCAACAGACAAAAGACAAAAAGGCAAAGAGGACGCTGCTCCACGTCCAGATGTTACTTTTGTCGACAAGAATCAAAAAGATCTGCTTTGGGATACTCTCATGGAACATTTCTCCCTACCAGATGTGCAGAAAGTCAAGGACGCTGCTCTTAGGAAGATGGCGGTTGCATTCAAGAACCACAAGAATCGTGAATGGGACAAGTACGTCAAGGGAGGAAGGAAGACTCCAGTCTTCGAGGGAACACTAGAGAACCAACATGCTCATTGGGACGATTTCGTGAAATTCAAGGATTCGGAATTAGCTAAGGAACGTCGAGAATAAACAAGTAGAATGCCGAAAAAAGGATAAGTTCCATAAGTTGGGGCCAGGTGGCTATGCGCGGTGGCAATGCCTAAGTGGGATAAGTGCGAGAAAGAGATGGAGGATGCAAAGGTGCCACTCCGGTTACTAAGAGCTGGCCCCCCAGGGTCAGGACTTGGTTCTATGCGCATGGGGTGGAGTTGGACCCGAAGATAGGCAATGTTTCCACGAGGGCAAGTCTGAAGGGAGCCGACGATGCGATACTTGTTGCAATAGAAGAGGCACGATCGGGGGTGTTCCAGCCCAACAGAGAGAACGACGAGCTTACACGTGCTCGGGAAATCTCGAACACCCGGGAAGAACACGAGGCAAGGGCGCTATTCCGTTGTATGAGGGGTTTTCAGACTGGAACACCGACTACAGAACCCGTGCGAGAAAGAAGATTGCGGAGGAGAAAAAGAGGAAGATGGAGGAGGAGCAGAGGAAGAGGGACTATGAACGCCTTCAAGGCCTAGAAGCAAGTCAAGCGGAATTGGTAGTCAAATTCCAGCGGCAGCAGCAGATCGACTCACTTACCCAAAGAAGGGGGTCTCGGCAGCTGCAGCAGCTAGCGAATGATCCAGCATTGGATAGCACCGCCCCATCCATGCCGAGAAGCAGCGTGGTTCCGCTCGAACGACGCAATGCTGGGTAGATACCCGTGGATGACATCACGGAGAACACTAGCTGCGAGCTACACGTCAAAATGAAGAACATATCCATGAAGGTGGCGGACGACGTTGCTTTTCCAGTTACCCCCAAAGCAACCTACCATTGCATCCCGATTCCAGAGGGCTAAGCTCGTGTCATGGTTGACAAAGTGGTGTACCCATATTCGGGGCTAGAGCTTGACATTCCTGGAGGTGACGACGAGTGCTTTCTCGGAGACGCCAACCATCGTATCATCCTATGGAAAAAGGATTGCATCATCTTCAAGGCCATCGACACCGCTGGCCGACTCCTCGTCGAAGTCCGCCACCGAGTCAGGAACCTCCCACTCTTGCAAGTCCACCAAGTCCGGCAAAGTGTCGAGCCACTCCTCCTCCAAGTCCGCAAAGTGTCAGCCACTCCTCCTCCTCCAAGTCCGCCACAGCGTCAGACGTCCACCTCCTCCTCCAAGTCCGCACAACCTCAGGCCACTCCTCCTCCAAGTCCGCACAGCTTCAGCGGCCACTCCTCCTCGTCCAACTCAGCCCGTCACCGTCTCCGCTGCCTCAAAGAATCGCAGAAGAGACACCCCTGCAGCTATGGTGTGTAGCGGCATGCAGTCGAGGTAGTACAGAAGTACAAAGGAGGCAAGCGATATAAATATGGCCCAAGCCTCACGCCTCTTCCGCAGAGGGCTTATGACAGGTCCGAGGAGGAAATCGCAGCCATATCGAAGTCCGAGGTGGAAGCCCATTTTGCACCGAAACCGCCACCGCCGCCAAGGGAGAAAGTGCACGAGGAAACGATTGACCACTTCATTCGTATGGCTCAACCACCAGCTCCCAAGCCTGTTGACACAGACTATGAGCGCCACATCAGGAACTTAAATCGAGCACGCCTACGTAAGGAGGCGAGCTCGGGATCGAGCAAACAAGAAGCAAATGTCAAAAATGCGGAAAACCATTCCCAATTTGGGAGAACAGTGGCGCAATCGATCCCTCGCTTGTTGTGCCAACAACACGTTGACGAATCTGTGGCGCCCAATATTATTGTGGGCAAACAGTTTATGTTCCTGAGGTGGGCTATGTGGTAATAACGGAGGACCATATAATGCAGGCCGAAGTTCCCAAAATCACTGTTGGACAATTCCTCGAGGTCGAGCCCATGCCTGTGCTTAGAGAGGATGAAATAAAACAGAAGTATGTCCAGGGCCAACCTTTGGTCGAGCCAGACAAGGTCAGGAACCTCCCAACGAGAATGTATGAATTGCATCAATGGTACATGAACATTACCAAGATTTCTGATCGATTGTCCCTCATGGTGAATGTCAAGGAGGAGCGTTACTTCCATGAGAAAGCTGTGTCCGTTGAGTATTCTCGAACTGTTTCAGTTATACAATCAAGAGCGCACTTTTCGACAAATCTATCGTCGATTGCTATTGTCTGTAAGTGATTTCTTTACGTAATTTAAGTCTCAAGCTAGCTGTAGTGATCCTTTTGATCAATCATTACCTGTAATTATCCTCACTATATTCTTTTCTCGTGGTATTATATGCAGGATGAAGATGTATGAAATGAAAAAGGTGGACGCTTTGGCATTGGGTTCATTGACCCAAACACCGTTAATGAATACACATGGAAAATAAATCCACATCATCAAAAGGCCGAGAGGACAGCATGCTAGAGTTCTTGAAGCGCCTCAAATACAATGAAGATATACTACTTCCTTACAACTTCCAAAGTGAGTCACACTGTCTTGTACTACAAATTCTCTGTTTTTGCCTACTAGCTAGCTACATGTTTTTGCTTACATATGCCCGCTTAATTAAGACATGCAAACGTGTGTGCATGCAGATTTCACTGGGTTTTGTGTATCATTAAAGTTGACGCCGGAATAGTTGAAATACTGAACTCACTACTCAAAGAAAAAACTGACTATAACATCTTGTTTGGGATAGTCAACAGGTAATTTCAATCATTATTAACTATATATCTCGGCCTATTTAGTTCGTCATTTCATGATATGAACTATTTAATAACCCTTTATTCATTTTCTTTGCATGGGAAGGGCTTGGGCAAGGTTCATCGTGACCCTGTGGAGAATGGAAAAAAAGCTTAAATGTTTTCGACCCAAGGTAAGTAATTAAGTAGTACTAGCTAGCTAGCTAGCTGCCATCTCTTTAATTATCATGCTTGATTAATTATTATCTGATCAAATTCCATTCTCGTAAAGGCCACAAGGCGGAACCACGGGGGACTGATCTGTGTGCATTACGTGTTTGCGAGAACATTCGCATGATGGCGTCGAAAGGAGCAGATCTCAAAGACAGGAATGGGTACGCTTGTCAAAACACTATTCACAATTTTTACACCATTATCGATATCTAGTCACACAACTAATACACATGCATATTGATCTCCTTCTTAACAGTTCACAGAGGTGCGGAGAAGCTCCTAGAAAGCGGAGCGCCAGAGAAGCACTTCAAGAGGAAATAGCGGGATTTTTGCTCGACCAGGTCATAAACCAAGGGAGAATACTATTACCCGCTACCGCCCCATGAAAACCACTTCCAATTGTCATCGTGCTCTGAAGGCACCAATTAGGCTAATGCCACTGGCTCCGAAGGCAACATGCATATGTAGGAGAAATTTTATATAGCTATACTTGTGTGTATGTGTGAATTAATTAATATGATGGTTTGTGAGACATTGATGATATATATATGCATGATTGGTTCTACTAGAAATTCTATTTATATATATATATATATATATATATATATATATATATATATGCATAACGTGTACAATGTGTAGTATCGTAAAATACCAGCAAACGAAAACGAATTAAAATGGAAACACAAAATTAAATGAAAAAGAAATCATAAAACTAAAAACCCCCCAAACCTTATAGTACCCGTTGGTCTTACCAACCGGTACTAAAGGGCTCCAGGCCCCTGGAGCTGGCTCGTGCCACGTGGTTTCCCTTTAGCACCGTTTCGTGATGAACTGGTACTAAAGGGGGGGGGGCTTTAGTGCCCACACTTTAGTGCCGGTTATGGAACCGACACTAAAGGGCCTTACGAACCGGTGCTATTGCCCGGTTCTGCACTAGTGGAAGTGCATCTCCCGGGAGGAAGGACTTTTGCTGCTGGCAGAGATACATGGAGGCATATGTGGCTCCCACATAGAGTCAAGGGCCCTTGCCGGCAAGACTCTCCGGCAAGGTTTCTTCTGGCCCACTACCCTCCAGGATGCGACGGTGCTAGTAACCAAGTGTGAAGCATGCCAGTTCCATTAAAAGAAGCTTCATCAACCAGCGCAAGCCCTTCAAACCATCCCTCTCTACTGGCCCTTCTCGGTTTGGGGCTCGACATATTGGGCCCCTTCCCTCGTGCCAATGGGGGCTTTGAGTAATTGTACATTGCAATCGACAAGTTCACCAAGTGACAAGAAGTGGAAGCGGTGAGGAAGGTGACAGCACAGTCAGCCATCAAGTTCTTCAAAGGACTAGTCTGCCGTTTTGGTGTACCCAACAGGATTATCACCGACAACGGCACATAGTTCACAAGCCACACCTTCATGCAGTACATTGAGGATCTCGGCAGCAAGGTCTGTTTTGCTTCCGTGGCACATCCACGGAGCAACGGCCAAGCGGAGAGAGCAAATGCTGAAGTTCTGCGAGGCTTAAGGACGAAGACTTTTGACAGACTGCGCAAGAGTGGGAGGCGCTGGATTGATGAGTTGCCGGCGGTTCTTTGGTCGATCAGGACGACGCCAAATCGAGCCACCGGCCAGACACCATTCGACCTGGTCTACGGGGCAGAAGCAGTTCTCCCCAAGGAACTCATATACGGGTCACCTCGAGTGCTCACTTATGATGAGCTTGAGCAAGAGCGATTGCGGCAAGATGACGCAACGTTCCTTGAGGAAGATCGTCTCCGGGCGGCTGTGAGAGCAGCACGCTACTAGCAAGCCTTGCGCCGCTGCCATAGCGGCAAGGTTCATGCCCGGAGCTTTGAGGAAGGCGAACTTGTTCTTTGGCATGTTCAGTCGGCCAAGAATTCCAAAAATTTGACACCAATTGGGATGGCCCTTATCGGGTTACACGAGTCACCAGGCCTGGCGCAGTCCGCCTGGAGACCGAAGATGCTATTCCAGTGAGCAACTCCTGGAACATCAAGCATCTTCGCAAGTTATACCCATAAGGCGCGGCTTGCCGGGCCTCCCAGCAAGCCACCCTTTTGTACAAGCCTTGCCGGCAAGGCATGTAACCCTTTGTACAAAGCCAGGCGCAGACCCTGAGCCGAAATAAATGAAGCGCTGGAGCCCTAAGTTATAGCATGCATGCTAGGTCGAGTCTCTTCCTCGGTTAAGGTTGATAGTGCTTAGCAGCGGCTAACCCCTAACTTAGAGGTCGAGTGCGCGTCTTTCTATTCTCTCCTGTCCTCTTTGGTTCACAGGGCACATGAGCACTTCTGCCGAGCTACTTGGAAGGCGGAGGACGAACCGGCGTCCTAGCCCCGGCAAGTGGAAGTTGCCGGGGGCTGCAAGTGCAAGGATCCAACCACGGCAAGCCAAAGGTTGCCGGGGGCTGCATATCCAGATAAGTCTTTTATCCTCTATCATGCATTTCGGTATGGAACTGGGATATATGAAGCTTCGTTTTATTTCTAGACTACCGTGCTCCCTTCTTCCTATACCCAAGGTTTATCTCTTGGGTTCGGATTTGGTTGTAGCCGCGGCAGCCAGAAAATTGAGCGAAGAGCCTAAGCCCGCTTCGTCCCTGCCTCCGCCAAGAGCGTGAGAATGGTCGAGCGAAGTGGGGGGATGGCAAGGCCTGTTGCCGGGTGAAAAACGTTTATCTTAAATAGTAACAAGGATTCGCTCCTTGTCGAGGGTTTCACCCATGAACGAAAACCCCGGCAAACATCCTTTTTCACTAAAAACATCCCATGCAGGTACAGTTCATACGGAATGGAAAACATGAGCAAGGGGGATTACAAATCTTAAATTCTACTAATGCCCGCAGGCTTACAAGTTAAAAAAAATATAAGGTGCGCGTAATCCCTTTCCTGTCCCTCTCCTCAGGAGGCAGGTCAAGGAAGCGAAAAGGGGCAAAAGGAGCGCCTAGGCGAGCTACGGATGGCAGAAGACACCAAGACGACATCTCGGTGGCCGTCCAAAGGTTGGCTGGTGATGGCGGCACCGGAGGAAGAGCTGGAAGACGAGGTGGCAGGTCACCAATACGCGATGAAGGCGTCGGTGCCCGCGTACTCCTACTTGACGGCCTTGCCGCGCGCCCTTTTCCTCTTCCGCAGCCTCCCATCGCCAACCGCCCAAGGAGACGGCCCCGAGAAGTTCAAGGAGCTGGCCCCTCACCCGGCGAACTCTGCCGGAGGAGCGGCCAGGTGCAGATGCTGCTGCTGCCGCACCCGCCCCGGCGCGACGCGCCCGACACCTAGTCAGACCCGTCATCCTGCCGCCCGCTACCCTTGTCGTCGCTTCCACTGACCTCCTCATCACTCTCGCTCGAGGAGGAGTCTTCGCCATCGAAGGAGCTCTCCATGCAGCACCTTACGCGAGTCCCGAATTGCCCAAAGGCTTTGACGGAGAGGAGGGCGCCATCCATTAACTTGAAATGGAGAGTAAGCCCCTCCGTCAGGCTATGGATGAGAGCAAAGGTCTTCCACCCTCGGCGAAGGTACATGAAGTGACGGGCAGGGAACTCGACATCGGCCCACATACCGATGTTCCCGCAGCCCCTCATACGTAGCTGCAGCACCTGCGGCGGGTTCACCTCCATTTCTCGCGCAAACGGGGTCGGGAGGCGAAGATGACAGCGCGGCGACTGGCGCAGCCTAACGAAGAACTCGCGAGGGTTTTCCCCGACATAGCCCTCCACCGGAGGGGGGCCGCTGGCGGAGGCAAGACCAATGCGGCGCCCCGTCCTCCTCTTCCCCGAGCACCACGATGGCGAAGGCCTCGCCCCCTTCCCGTTCCCCTCGCGGTTGGCTCAGCCACCACGGGCTCTTGGGAAGGAGGGACGCGCTGTCGAGCGGCGACCCTCGCGGCCACCGTCGAAGGACCGGGGTTCCCCTTCTCCATGGCGGGTGAGAAGAAGAAGGAGAAGCAGGGAAAGGCAAAGATGGAAGTGTATGGAATGCCATCCCCCTCACTCTTCTTATAAAGGGGCGGGACCGGGGCTCGGCCGCCCCGCTCGGCCAATCCAAGCCACCAAGGGCACAAGGAATCAGGACCGACCCACTGCTCCAACCAGCAACGGCCCGGTTCCCCACCTCCACCGCTTGACACCCCAAGCGCATGGAGGGCGCGTGGCGATCATGCAGAGTCGAGGGGACGGGTGAAGCGACCCCTCCCGACCCCGTGATCATGGGGTATGGACGCCTCGAAGACTGCGACCAGGCTCCACTCAGTAAATGGGCCACACCTTTACGCCTCTCCCCCTCGCGGACAAGGCGCGGGCCGCCTCCTTTCCCATTAATTGCGACGTGAAGCATGCATGCGGGAATCGCCCCACGCATGACCCCCACATCACGCACGACCCCACGTAGCACACGGGTCGTGGGGAAGCGCAGCTGACGGAAAAATTTCACTGCGGTAAAAAACCACCCCGCCTGCCCGCGCACCGTTCTGGGCCTGGCCCAACAATGTGTTGCGCTTATGTGTGGCCCATGGTCGGGGGCTCCTGTGGGTGTACAGAAGTAGGGGCTCTCCTTTTCTACCCCTTTACTTGTGCACGGGCAGTCGGAGCCACGCGCCGCAGCCACACTTGGCAGAGGAAGGGAGGTGGACCAAGGTGGAACCAGAAGCACAAGACAAAGCAAATCAACGCCAAGGCCAAGAAGCAGAGAGCAGAGGGACACAGCAGGTTCCCCCGGCAAGGTCCTTGCCGGGGCGGCTTCTGCGGCCCCGGCAAGACCCTTGACAGGGCAGCCCGCCCCAACACCAACGGAGGGTGCCACCCTTGAGCCCACGGTTTCCAACACCATCAACTGCATTGGGCCAGGACTCGGGAGGCACCTCCATGGTGGTATGCAGATTTGTGTAAAGACAAGGAGCAAACACACTCTTGATCAGAAGAGTAAGATACGACGAGCCTCGACAAGATCCTTGCCGAGGAAGCCCACGAGACCCCCGGCAAGATCCTTGCCGGGGACGACCGCAACGCCACGGCAGGACCCTTGCCGGGGCCCCGGCAAGATCCTTGCCGGGAACATCCGCGAGGCCACAGCCAGGCCCGCGCTCGCCAAAGCTTTCCACCGCCAAACCCATGCAGCTGCCAGCCCACCAGCCGGGCAGGCACCTGCGTGTCAACGCGGGGCTCCTCCGCCAACTCAGCATGTGCCTATGTTGTGGCATGCATATCTTCCTGAAGGCTCCACCACCGCATCACCTCAGCTGCTTGCCTGTCTACATGGCACCACCGCCTCGCTGGCCCAGGCGCGTGCCAAGACGAGGCGAAGCGGCAGTAAAGAGAGGGAGACACATCGGGGGCGCATTTAATGCATTTTGTCCCGTAATGACTGGTGATAAGCATAGCCACAGTACCCCGATGCCACCTCCTGGTGCCACTGTGGCAATCCCTTTGCCTATAAAAGGAGACCCAAGGCATCCAGGAGAACGATTCAGACCCTGGGATAAGTTACACTCCCTGTAGCTAGTTCGAGCTCCTCAAGAACACAGATATACAACCACCAAAGCAGAACTAGGGTATTACGCATCTCTGCGGCCCGAACCTGGGTCAACGACCCTCGTGTTTGCGCTGACTATTGATCCTTCTCTCCTCACCACTTCCAGCGCCCCGCAACTGTAGTAGGGATCCTCGTTGGTCCCATGGGTGTTGTTCCACACCGACAACAAGGCTGTCCAGAAGGCGCCCAAGGACAACACCTCAGACGTTTTAAAGCAGGGCATGGCGACCCCCATGAACACCGAGGGCGGGGGGCCTCAAGAGTCCGAGCCCTCACCGAATACTGTCCCAGAGACCAGTATGACTCCGGGTTCGGACCAACACCCGCCTTCGAAATAGGGGCGAGGAGCAACAACTCCATCGGCGGCCTCTGTCAATCCGGAGGCCGCAGACACTCTACAGGAGGCACTGCAACATGGATCCGTTGTGGCGGAACACCGCACCCTGATGGGTGCGGTTATGGAAAAGGTTCAGTCTGCGAAAAGCGGACTGACCGAAGCCTTCAATAGCCTACTGACAGGCTACTGACAGCCCGTGAGACTATGTACGGATTAGAACAATCCGGACAGAGGATCAAAAATAAGTTGATAACGTGTTGTATATGTTGTTGAACAGGCTTCTATGCTGGCGGCTACTGCCCATGCCGCAGAGATAGCCAAGCTCAATCGGAAGCTTCGGCTATCCGATGAGGAACTTGACCGCATCAACAAGCGGTTTAACGAAACCCAAGGTATGCGACACTAATAGATACCCGAAAGTTATATGTGTGTTAGTCCTTTAAACTGGCTAAAATACTATAAATATACTCAAAGTTGGCAGAGCTGAGGTCGAGTCCCTCAAGAGTGCCCTCACCGAAGCCAAGAAGGAGGCGGAGGCGAGCAAGGCGGCCAAGGACAAGGCGGCGAAGGAGTTGGAGTTGGAGCAAACCACCCGCTGAAGACATGACGCACAGATGGGGGAGGTCGAACAGGAGCTCAAGGATGCCATCGCCAAGTGCGAGTCCTTAGAGCAGCAAAGTTCAGAACATGCCTCTGAGCTCACTAAAGCTCTTGAGAGCATGAAGGAAGCCCGGGTTGAAGCCCAGGGCGCTCGCCGGGAGATCCAAGAGGCAGGGCAGATAGCGGCTGGTAAGTCCTTTATCATGCAGAGTAGATTTACTAGTAAGATATATATTTTGCTAACCCGAGTTTGGAGTTCTCCAGGCGCCTTTGCGGATCTGCCGAGGAGTATTGCGGCCGCTGCCGAATTCTTCCGAGCCAAAGAGGGGAGCTCGACGGAGAAGCTGTTCTGGTCGTAGTACCTTGCGCTAGAACATCCAGTGTCCCTTAGTGACTAACTGAAGGAGCTGCCCGAGCTAGACAAGGTGGCCGTATTGGGGATCGTTGCCGAAATTAAAATTTTCTATGCATCACCAAGATCTATCTATGGAGTCATCTAGCAACAACAGAGAGAGGAGTGCATCTACATACCCTTGTAGATCGCGAGCGGAAGCGTTCAAGAGAACGGGGTTGATGGAGTCGTTCTCGTCGTGATCCAAATCACCGATGATCCTAGCGCCGATCGTACGGCACCTCCGCGTTCAACACACGTACGGTTGGGAGAGACGTCTCCTCCTTCTTGATCCAGCAAGGGGGAATGAGAGGTTGATGGAGATCCAGCAGCACGACGGTGTGGTGGTGGAAGCAGCGGGGATCTCGGCAGGGTTTCGCCAAGCTCAGCGAGAGGGAGAGGTGTTACGGGGGGAGAGGGAGGCGCCAGGGGCTTGGGTGCGCAGCCCTCCCTCCCCCCTCTTTATATAGGGGCCCTGGGGGGTGCCGGCACCCTAGAGATCCAACCTCAAGGGGGGGCGGCGCCCAAGGGGGGGAACTTGCCCCCCAAGTCAGGTGGGGCGCACCCCACCCCAGGGTTTCCAACCCTATGCGCAGGGGGAGGCCCATGGGGGCGCACCAGACCACCAGGGGGCTGGTTCCCTTCCCACTTCAGCCCATGGGGCCCTCCGGGATAGGTGGCCCCACCCGGTGGACCCCCGGGACCCTTCCGGTGGTCCCGGTACAATACCGGTGACCCCTAAAACTTTCCCGGTGGCCGAAACTGGACTTCCTCTATACAAATCTTTACCTCCGGACCATTCTGGAACTCCTCGTGATGTCCGAGATCTGATCCGGGACTCCGAACAACTTTTGGGTTACCGCATACTAATATCTCTACAACCCTAGCGTCACCAAACCTTAAGTGTGTAGACCCTACGTGTTCGGGAGACACGCAGACATGACCGAGATGACTCTCCGGTCAATAACCAACAGTGGGATCAGGATACCCATGTTGGCTCCCACATTCTCCTCCATGATCTCATCGGATGAACCACGATGTCGAGGATTCAAGTAATCTGTATACAATTCCCTTTGTCAATCGGTACGTTACTTGCCCGAGATTCGATAGTCGGTATCCCACTACCTCGTTCAATATCGTTACCAGCAAGTCACTTTACTCGTACCGTAATGCATGATCCCGTGACCAACCACTTGGTCACATTGAGCTCATTATGATGATGCATTACCGAGTGGGCCCAGAGATACCTCTCCGTCATACGGAGTGACAAATCCCTGTCTTGATCCGTGCCAACCCAACATACACTTTTGGAGATACCTGTAGTGTACCTTTATAGTCACCCAGTTACGTTGTGACGTTTGGTACACACAAAGCACTCCTATGGTATCCGGGAGTTGTACGATCTCATGGTCTAAGGAAATGATACTTGACATTAGAAAAGCGCTAGCAAACGAACTACACGATCTTGTGCTATGCTTAGGATTGGGTCTTGTCCATCACATCATTCTCCCAATGATGTGATCCCGTTATCAACGACATACAATGTCCATGGTCAGGAAACCGTAACCATCCATTGATCAACGAGCTAGTCAACTAGAGGCTTACTAGGGACATGTTGTGGTCTATGTATTCACACATGTATTACGATTTCGGATAACACAATTATAGCATGAACAATAGACAATTATCATGAACAAGGAAATATAATAATAACCATTTTATTATTGCCTCTAGGGAATATTTCCAACAGTCTCCCACTTGCACTAGAGTCAATAATCTAGTTACATTGTGATGAATCGAACACCCATAGAGTTCTGGTGTTGATAATTGTTTGCTCGCGGAAGAGGTTTAGTCAACAGATCTGCGACATTCAGATCCGTATGCACTTTGCAAATATCTATGTTTCCATCTTGAACATTTTCACAAATGGAGTTGAAGCGACGCTTAATGTGCCTGGTCTTGTTGTGAAACCTGGGCTCCTTGGCAAGGGCAATGGCTCCAGTGTTGTCATAGAAGAGAGTCATCTGCCCCGACGCATTGGGAATAACTCCTAGGTCGATAATGAACTCCTTCTTCCAGATTGCTTCATGTGCTACCTTCGAGGCTGCCATGTATTCCGCCTCACATGTAGATCCTGCCATGACGCTTTACTTGCAAGTGCACCAGCTTACTGCCCCAGCATTCAAAATATACACGTATCCGGTTTGTGCCTTAGAGTCATCTAGATCTGTGTCGAAGCTAGCATCGACGTAACCCTTTACGACGAGTGAGGGAGTCCTGGGCTATGGGGTGTCCGGATAGCCGAACTATCATCACGGCCGGACTCCAAGACTATGAAGATACAAGATTGAAGACTTCGTCCCGTGTCCGTATGGGACTTTCCTTGGCGTGGAAGGCAAGCTTGGCGATACAGATATGTAGATCTCTTACCATTGTAACCGACTTTGTGTAACCCTAACCTATCTGGTGTCTATATAAACCGGAGGGTTTTAGGTCGTAGGACGAAAAACAATCATACCATAGGCTAGCTTCTAGGGTTTAGCCTCTACGATCTCGTGGTAGATCTACTCTTGTACTACCCATATCATCATCAAGCAGGAGTAGGGTATTACCTCCATCGAGAGGGCCCGAACCTGGGTAAAAACATCGTGTCCCTTGTCTCCTGTTACCATCCGCCTAGACGCACAGTTCGGGACCCCCTACCCGAGATCGGCCGGTTTTGACACCAACATTGGTGCTTATATTGAGAGTTCCTCTGTGTCGTCACCTATAGGCCTGATGGCTCCTTCGATCATCAATGACGACGCGGTCCAGGGCGAGACTTTTCTCCCTGGACAGATCTTCGTATTCGGCGGCTTTGCACTGCGGGCCAATTCACTTGGCCATCTGGAGCGGATCGAAAGCTACGCCCCTGGCCATCAGGTCAGATTTGGAAGCTTGAATTATACGGCCGACATCCACAGAGTCTTGATCTTCGACGGATTCGGGCTACAGCAAGCGCGCCGCACTGTCTCGATGGGCATGATCTGACTCTGCTGCTGGACAGTGTCCTGGAGGCCGCACTAGTGTCTGCTCCGAACATTGATCCGGAGCCAATCTCGCCGATCGAGGATGGTTGGTTGGACACCACCTCGGGGGCTGAAATCTCTACGGCGATTAAGCCGTACACAATCCATGTCCCTTGCGAAGACCGTGAATCCAAGGTGCCGGACTCCTCTCCGGACTCCGAACCCTCCGCGCCTCTACCAATCGAATCCGATCAGGTGCGGGTCATGGAGTTCACTGCCGTGGACATCTTTCAGCACTCGCCCTTTGGCGACATCCTGAATTCACTAAAGTCTCTCTCTTTATCCGGAGAGCCATGGCCGGACTACGGTCAGGAAGGTTGGGATGCGGACGACGAAGAAATTCAACGCCCACCCACCACCCACTTTCAGAGCTAATCGTCGAAAAGCTTACACGACGTGCTCGATTTCGACTCCGAAGACATCGACGGTATGGACGACGATGTAGGAGACAACCATGAACGAGCGCCTATAGGGTGCCAGACAACCACCTCATCCCATGATGTATACATGGTGGATACACCTAAAGGAAATGAAGACGAGGAACAACGGGACGCTACGAAGGATAAATCCCTCGAAAAGCAGTCAAAACGGCAACGTAAATGCCGAACCAAGTCCCGCCTCGACAAAGACCTAGCCATAGAGCAGGGCGAACCGGTGGATGATGAACATGCTATTGAGCAATCGTCCGAACAAGACAACTTGGATAAACTACCCGTCCCCGGCGAAGACAACAGTCCGGACGATCTCACGCCGGACAAATTGTTGGAGCAAATTAACCTCCACAAAAGGCTCGTCGCCACTGCGCGTAGCCTGAAAAAGCAGAAGCGGAAGCTCAAAACAGCGGAAGATGCACTCAGAATCAGATGGAGCAGAGTATTCAACACCGAAGACAAATATGGCGATAGTCGCCGAACAAAGAGCTACCCAAAGAGAAAACTACTGCCCGAATTCGATGAGGAGCCAATAGAGCCCCCACAATTAAAAAATAAGAAGGCCACCCGGTCGGATGGACGACCCCACGACAAAAAGAGAGCGGCAAATTGCGCCGCACAACAGCCGGCACGCGATCCGCATAAGGATTCACATCAAAAGGATGGCCCAGTAAGGTCCATCTATGGGCCAAGAAAGCAAGCTCTTCAAAGCAATGCAACACGCCAAATATCCGAACATCACAGCACATCCAAATATAGGGGCGCCGCACACCCCCTGTGTTTCACCGATGAGGTGCTGGATCACGAATTCCCAGCGGGATTCAAACCCGTAAACATAGAGGCATACGAAGGAACAACATACCCTGGAGTCTGGATTGAGGACTGTATACTCCACATACACATGGCTAGAGGAGATGATCTCCATGCCATAAAATATTTACCCCTCAAGCTCAAAGGGCCAGCCCGGCATTGGCTCAAAGGCCTCCCCGAAAATACCATTGGAAGTTTTGAAGAGCTCGAGGATGCTTTTCGAGCAAATTTTCAAGGGACTTATGTCCATCCTCCGGATGCAGACGATTTAAGTCATATAACTCAACAACCCGGAGAGTCAGCCCGCAAATTCTGGAACAGGTTCGTCACCAAAAAGAACCAAATAGTCGATTGTCCGGGCGCTGAAGACTTAGCAGCTTTCTAACACAACGTCCGAGACGAATGGCTCGCGAGACACCTCGGCCAAGAGAAGCCGAGAACCATGGCTGCATTAACAAGCCTCATGACCCTCTTTTGCGCGGGAGAGGATAGCTGGCTAGCAAGATGCAGCACCAAATGACCCAAGTACATCCGAAGTCGAGGATGGAAGCGAAACCACGGCGCAACAAGGACCAGTGCCGGATTAAAGGGAACGGTCCAAAGAGCGCGGCAGTCAACGCCGGATTCAAAAGCTCACGGCAGAACAAAAAAAACTGCCCCTTAAGGATAATGGCGATGAGCTATCCAACTTAAACAAAATCTTGGACAAGATATGTCAAATCCACAGTACTCCCGGGAGGCCTGCAAACCATACCCACAGAAATTGTTGGGTCTTCAAACAGTTCGGAAGACTCAACGCCGAACACAAGGGGCTCGACACACCAAGTGAAGATGATGACGAGCACCACAAGCAGAGCCCCGGAAAACAAAGGAATTTCCCCCAAGAGGTTAAAATAGTAAACTCACTTCACGTGATCAAAGGGAAAAACAGAGCGAAGCCCACTAAAATGCGCGCCGCACAAACTACCCTAGCGGAGTACCAACACTGGTTGTCAAAACCAATCACCTGCGACCATCAGGACTATTCCGAAAGTATCCGGAACACAGGATGGACTGCCTTGATATTGGGTCCTATAATCGATGGATTCCAATTTACACAAGTCCTCATGGATGGCGGCAGTGACATAAACCTGATATATCAGGACACAATCCGCAGGATGGGGATAGACCCGACCAAAATTCGCCATAGCAACACCTCCTTTAAAGGGGTAATGTCAGGACCATATGCCCATTGTACGGGCTCCCTACCGCTAAAAGTTGTGTTCGGTTCATCCGACAACTTCCGTCGCGAAAAGTTAGTCTTCCATGTCGCCCCATTTAAAAGTAGCCATCAAGAACTATTGGGACGCGAAGCTTTCACCCGCTTTAATGCAATACCGCATTATGCATCTCTAACACTTAAAATGCCCGGTCCACGCGGCATCATCTCATTAAAAGGGAGTATTAAGTGTTACTCGAGCACGGAATAACGTGAGACTGCCTTGACAGCCCCACACCTATCCGGCTCCGCTAGTCAAAGAACCTGAATAGGTCATTCCAACCCCGGACACGGCTAGACGAGTCCGGCGCCTACTAGCGGCATACCCCCATACAAGGGGCTGCATGCAGGAGACAATAAAGCTCAATTTTATTCACTTCTTCGAATCGTACTCTGTTTATTTAATATAAAGTACATCTTTTGCACGATCCTTTTTCCGTTTAAACTAAGTTCCTCTCTTTTACAGATGAAGAACGTGCTACACCCGTCCAGGATACGGCACAACGGAGACACAGGCGCAGACGTGTAGTAGGGACCCATTGCAAGGATTCTTTTCAGATTAAGACCCTGCGTAAACCTTTTTTTACTGTCTCTTGTTGATATACATCCCCCGGTTTTCTTACTATAACCAAGGAGGAGGCTGGCCTTTTGGCATTGGCCGCACCCGAATTTTCTTGGCGATACACGGACACGAGGGCTTAGGGCATTATTCTGCCCATTTTTATAAAGACTGAATACCTTAGGGAGTATTCGGCGTCTCGAGTTAGGCCTTATATGCATCAACTCCGAATTAGGTCTTTGGTCAAATGTTGGGTTTGCCCGGCTCCTGTGTTTTTCTGCCTTACGTTCCGTTCTATCGGCTAACGCGGCACCAGGAGAACTACTGCGATTGTGCCCCGGTTCGGCCGGGCGAGCACCTCGAGAGAAAGCCGAAACTGATTGTCATGATATAGCGAGATACCGGTCAACCACTTTCGATGACTCACCGGAATGTTTAGAATTCCTACGCATTAACGAAGGACGGTTTCGGTCGAGCACATACGCACCCCGAATTCGGGAGAGTGCGGTGCCCCCAGGGGCTATATAGTAGCCCCACCCTCGAACTCCCATGGCTAAGTGAAAGTGATAAAGCATTATAGTCCGGTTGCCTAGTTTGCTATGCTACCACCTCCTTAATAGGACCAAGACGTTGGATTACGTGTGAAAAAGCGCTTTCTTTGCAAACACACCTGCACTATGTGCGTGGGGGCTGAAGCCAAGGACTGCCATCTTTCAGGTTATATATACATATACATCAACGGCCGCACAGGGAGTAGTTTACTACTTGAACGCACAAGTATAAAGAGCTCTTATATTATATTGAAACATTGTTTTCACAAATCATACATGTCATTTAAACATAATATCCTTCGAGCCTTGCGTCTCTATTAAACGAAGCGCCTGCAGGACTTCCTCAAAATAGTGCTCTGCAGGTACTCGGCTTCTGTCCGAATCTTGGGATGCAACGTCGGTGGCCTTCATCTCCGCCCAGTATGTCTTGACACGGGCCAGAGCCATCCGCGCTCCCTCAATACACGCCGACCGCTTCATTGCGTCGATACGCGGTACCACACCAAGGAACTGCTGCACTAAACCAAAATAACTCTTCGTCTGGGGTCCGCCCGGCCACAAATGAGTCATGACATGCTTCATGGCAAGTCCGGATAATCGATTCAGCTCGGCCCATTCGGCCAACCGATCGGTCAATGGAAGAGGACGCTCCGGACTATGGAATTGCGACCAATATAGCCCTTCCCTTCTGTGCCCCTTCAGGCCTCGGAAGTGCTCAATCGCGTCCGCACCGCTCGCCGCTAAGTCCAGATAAGCATCCTCCGAACTCCACAACTTGTCCAACTGAGCATACTTCGGATCCGTATATTTCCTCCACAGCAGAAACGGTTTTCCAGCCGCAATAGCCCCGGCCTGACTCAGCTCCTCCTTGGCAGCTCTCAAAGCGGAACGGGCATCCTTGGATTCGGCGGCGGTCTTTTCGAGCCCTCTTGCCCGCTTGGCGTTCTTTTTCAAGAACCTCGCAGCGATCGGTAGTATTCTTCAACTTTCCGGCCATATCGGCCATTTCTTCTTTGCTTCGGCGGTGAGCAGCCCGTTAAACTTCTAGCTCTTGGCCGCCCTTAAAGCGGCCGCATTACTATTTCTGGCTTGCTCTTTCGCTCGGGCGAGTTCTGCCCGCAGCTCCTCCACAGCAGCGGCACCATCTGCATTAAGCATACAAGTAATAAGGCATGGGCGTTAAGCACCCTTACCAGGTGTCCGCGTAGATGTCGCATACCTTGTGACTCGTCAAACCGTTTATTGACCAGCGCGATGTCCGCATCCACCTCGTTAAGTTGCCGCATTAGTTCGGCATATTCATCAGTCCGGCTGGCCACCGGACGCCCCGCCACCTATTTAGGAGCGGCGATATGTTATAACTAAGATTTTTTGATCCTCGGCATGCTGTCAATTTTGACAACATCCCGAGTCTCAGGGGCTACTATCTATACAGGGCGCATTCTATATGCATAACTGTCAGAAGGTACAAAATTTTTGCGTACCTCGAACCCCGTCAGTAAGCTTCTGACGGCTTCATGCAATCCGCTCTCCGCGGATGCAATTCTTTCAATCACCGTACCCATTAGCACACGGTGATCCTCTGAGATAGCCGCTCGCCCGAGCAGATCCTTCAGCTCCTCCGACCGCACACCACTTGGCGCCGGACCTTCCGGCCCCGCCGGACTTGGGGGAACCCTCCGTGACGACACCTCAGGGTCGTCCGCCTCGCATGAGGGTGCGACAGGTGGAGGCGTTTCGCTCTCCATCATCTCTGTAAGAAGATCCCCCGAAGACGAGCTCTGCTGAGAAGGGCTGAGATCCGAACTACAAGGTACAATTTCGGTTATCTTCAGAAACAAATACAGGGATGTTCCTTACTTACAAAACCCCTTCTTTTTTTACTTACGGCTCGCTGGAGGGCTGATCCCCTTGGGGAAACAGTGCGGCTGGGGTACTTCCCAGCGCCGGACTCTCTGACGAAGATTTCTTTCCCCTCTTCGAGGCCTTGACCTCCAGATCTTCCGAAGCAGTCCTGTTCTCTCCTTGGAGGGTGGGACTTTTGATCTCTCCCTCCTCAAAGGCCTCCTTCGTAGAGGTAGTTGCTTCCCCACTGCCCTCGCCTTCTTTAAAAGGCGCGGCCTTTAACAACTTGGCCAGCATGGGATCCGGCGTGTTCTCCGGGAGGGGAGCCGGACACCTTATTAACTTTGCCTCGGCTATCCACTCATGTTCAAGAAACGGCTCCTTTAACGGGCATGTATATGATAAATGAATGAACAGCCTATCCGATTACAGGACTACTTACTTGAGTATCTGGGCGATTGCAGCTTAGTCCTGCGTCCTCAGTCAGGTCCGGACACTTCTCTGGTGATCCGAAGAACAGTTTATACATCTCCATGGGCGTCGTACCCATAAAATTTTGGAGAGCTCGTGGTCCCTCCGGATTAAATTCCCACAGGCGGAGGGGACGACGTTTGCAGGGCAGAAGGCGCCGAATCAACATAACCTGCACCACTGCGATCAGATTGATCTCTCTTTCTTGGAGGTCTCGAATACGGCCCTGGAACAAAGGAACGTCCTTGGACGGCCCCCAGTCGAGCCCCTTGTTGACCCATGACGCCAGCCGCTGTGGTGGACCTGAGCGGAAGGCGGGAAGGGCCACTCATTTGGTGCCCCTAGGAGCAGTGATATAAAACCACTCCCGTTGCCACAAACCAAGCTCCTCTTGAAAAGAGCCCTCGGGCCACGGAGCATCAGCACATTTGCTTATGACCGCTCCTCCGCACTCTGCTTGCTGCCCTCGATCATCTTTGGCTCCACCTTGAAGGTCTTGAGCCACAAAAGAAAGTGAGGGGTAATATGGAGGAAGGCCTCACATACGACAATGAATGACGAGATATGGAGGATGGACTCCGGATTCAAGTCATGGAAATCCAGGCCATAATAAAACATGAGCCCCCGCACAAAGGGATCCGTCGGGAAGCCTAAACCCCGAAGGAAGTGAGACACGAACACCACGCTCTCGCCGGGCTCGGGAGTGGGAATGATCTGCCCTGGAGAAGGCAGCCTTTGCGAAATCTCGCCGATTAGATACCTGGCGTCTCGCAGCTTTAGCACATCTTCTTCTGTGACGGAAGAAGACATCCATCGGCCGTGTTGGTCGGAGCCGGACATCATCGAAGGTCTGAAGCACCTAAATCTGAAGCTTTGGGTGTTAGAACTCGAAGCGCGAGGCGAACTCGATGGAGGGTGTAAAAAAGAAGAGGGCCATGGTATCATTATAAAGAGGTTGAATACCAAGAGCTCTCCCAGTGGTCGATTAGGACTCGCCTTCGATAGAGGAGGCGTGCCGGCGGGCACGTTTGGGTTACCCACGTCCGTATTGATGGGAATCCCGGAATAAGGGGGCGCGATCTATGCTTTGATAAAGACGTGCCAAGGAAACCGCCTCGCTAAACACGCTTAGGTGGAACAGTAAAAAATGATTCATATAAAGGCTTGGCCGTGGTGTGATGTCACGCCGCGGAATATGTCAGCAGATCTGTGCGAAAGTTATTCCCTCTACGGTAGTATGTGGAACTTGTTTTTGCGAGCGGACACTATCCACAGTGTTCAAAACCTCATATGAAGTATTCGGAGGAGGAACCCGCCTTGCAATGCCGAAGACAATATGCACGCCCGGACTAAATGCGTCACTGAAGCCTGGTTCAGGAGCTCTTGAGGTAGTCTTGGACTAGGGGTGTCCGGATAGCGAACTATCATCACGGCGGACTCCAAGACTATGAAGATACAAGATTGAAGACTTCGTCCGTGTCCGGATGGGACTTTCCTTGGCGTGGAAGGCAAGCTTGGCGTCTGGATATGTAGATCTCTTACCATTGTAACCGACTCTGTAACCCTAACCTATCCGGTGTCTATATAAGCGGAGGGTTTTAGTCCGTGGGGACGAACAACAATCATACCATAGGCTAGCTTCTAGGGTTTAGCCTCTACGATCTCGTGGTAGATCTACTCTTGTACTACCCATATCATCAATATTAATCAAGCGGGGTAGGGTATTACCTCCATCGAGAGGGCCCAAACCTGGGTAAAAACATCGTGTCCCTTGTCTCCTGTTACCATCCGCCTAGACGCATAGTTCGGGACCCCCTACCTGAGATCCGCCGGTTTTGACACCGACAACGAGCTCTTCGTCACCTCCATAAACGAGAAACATATCCTTAGTCCTTTTCAGGTACTTCATGATATTCTTGACCGCTGTCCAGTGTTCCGTGCCGGGATTACTTTGGTACCTTCCTACCAAACTTACTGCAAGGTTTACATCAGGTCTGGTACACAGCATGGCATACATAATAGACCCTATGGCCGAGGCATAGGGGATGACACTCATCTTTTCTCTATCTTCTGCCGTGGTCGGACGTTGAGCCGAGCTCAATTTCACACCTTGCAACACAGGCAACAGAACCCCTTCTTGGACTGATCCATATTGAACTTCTTCAATATCTTATCAAGGTATGTGCTTTGTGAAAGACCTATGAGGCGTCTCGATCTATCTCTATAGATCTTGATGCCTAATATATAAGCAGCTTCTCCAAGGACCTTCATTGAAAATCACTTATTCAAGTAGGCCTTTATGCTGTCCGAAACTTCTATATCATTTCCCATCAACAGTATGTCATCCACATATAATATGAGAAATGCTACAGAGCTCCCACTCACTTTCTTGTAAACGCAGGTGTCGGTGTCAAAACCGGCGGATCTCGGGTAGGGGGTCCCGAACTGTGCGTCTAGGCGGATGGTAACAGGAGACAAGGGACACGATGTTTTTACCCAGGTTCAGGCCCTCTCGATGGAGGTAATACCCTACTCTTGCTTGATTAATATTGATGATATGGGTAGTACAAGAGTAGATCTACCACGAGATCAGAGAGGCTAAACCCTAGAAGCTAGCCTATGGTATGATTGTTGTTCGTCCTACAGACTAAAACCCTCCGGTTTATATAGACACCGGATAGGTTAGGGTTACATAGAGTCGGTTACAATGGTAGGAGATCTACATATCTGTATCGCCAACCTGCCTTCCACGCCAAGGAAAGTCCCATCCGGACACGGGACGAAGTCTTCAATCTTGTATCTTCATAGTCTTGGAGTCCGGCCGTGATGATAGTTCGGCTATCCGGACACCCCCTAGTCCAGGACTCCCTCAGTAGCCCCTGAACCAGGCTTCAATGACGATGAGTCCGGCGCGCATATTGTCTTCGGCATTGCAAGGCGGGTTCCTCCTCCGAATACTTCATAGAACGTTTTGAACACCAGGATAGTGTCCGGCTCTACAAAACAAGTTCCACATACTACCGTAGAGAGAATAACTTTTGCACAGATCTTCTGGCGTATTCCACGGCGTGACATCACACCACGGCCAGGCCTTTTATATGAATCGTTTTTTACCGTTCCACCTTAGCGCGTTTAGCGAGGCGGATTCCCTGGCACGTCTCATCAAAGCATAGATCGTGCCCCCTTATTCCGGGTTTTTCATCAATACGGACGTGGGTAACCCATCCGCGCAATTGATTACGGCGCTTGGGAGATAAGCGAGTTTTACCAGGCTGGTGAGGGACGCATAGCTTCGTTCGTCCATATAAGGGGATAAGGATCCACCTTTTCACCTACGCCTTCTTCCTTCTTTGCTTATCCATTTCCGTGCACTCGAGCTCCAGCGCCCAAGTCCGCACACCCCACCTCAACCTTCTCCAACTATGTCCGGAGCGGGAGGCAGGTGGATGGCCTCCTCCGTCACAGAGGGGCACATCACAAGACTGTGGGAGGCCGGATACTTGTCCGGCGACATCGCATGTCGGCTACCCGACGAGGGGCAGCTGATCCCCACTCCCAGGCCCCATGAGAGGGTGGTGTTTCTCCCCCACTTCCTCCACGGACTTTGTTTTCCAATTCACCCATTTGTCCGGGGGCTCATGTTCTACTACGGCCTGGACTTCCACGATCTGGCCCCGAATTTCATCCTCAACATCTCGGCGTTCATCGCCGTGTGCGAGGCCTTCCTCTGCATCCAGCCTCACTTCGGCTTATGGCTGAAGATCTTCAACGTCCGGCCGAAGGTAGTGGGTGGCCGTCAAGCGGAGTGCGGAGGCGCCATGGTTGGCAAGATGGCCAAAGTCCTATGGCTCGAGGGCTCCTTCGTGGAGACAATAAAGGGGTGGCAATCAGGGTGGTTCTATATCACCGAGCCGCGCGACTCCAAATGGGCGGCGGCCCCCGAATTCAGATCTGGCTTCCCCACACGGCTCTCGTCATGGAAAGAGACGGGCCTGATGTGGGGGAACTCGGACTAGCTATCCGGACTCCAAACATGCGTCCGAAACCTGGTGGACAAGAATCTCAGGCTTGTCAACGTAATCCAGGTGATGCTCATCCACCGGATTCTCCCATGCCAACAACGGGCCTTCAAATTGTGGGAGTTCGAACCGGCACATCACTCGACTCTAAAAAGGCTCTTCGACACTACGTACGAAGACGCCTGGAAGGTGCTGTTCTAGGGCGCCGAGGCTCCCTCATCCGCTACTGAAGATCGCGGATACAGCTCGCAGCGTCAAGCCGGCGAGGTAAGTTATTTTACCCTTTACGGGACTCTCTTTTCATAGATTGACTCTATGTGGGATCTAAACCTCCCTAATCTTTGACAGGACTGGCTGAAGAGGTCCGGACGGATTAACTGTCCGACTCCTTTGCCGGAAGACCCAGCGGACGCCCGATTGACGGGGCTACTGGCTTTGGTACCCCATGTGGTGCCGGAGAAGAAGGCCAAGAAGGAGGCCACGGGAACTCGAAGGAGCTCCCGACGCCAGTCTTGTCGATTCAAAGCAGAATCTTCTCCCGAGGACGAGGATGAGGAAAAAGCCTCTCCCCGGTGAAGAGGAGAGGAAAAGGAAGGCCGCCCCAACTGGGGAGGCCGGAGGGTCCAAGAAGGGAAGAACCCTTCCTCCGAACTTCTCCACCAACGTCGATAACGACGAGGAGGATTGGCCAACAAGGGCCAAGCCCCTGGCGAGATCGTAATTGTCCGGATACCCATGGCTTTTTTATTATTACATAGTGTTCTCTAATGACAAACAATCATGCAGCCCACCCAAGGGCAAGTTCGCCGCTTCATCGAGCGGGTCCCTGGGTTCGTCGGAAATGGAGAGTACTTCACTTCCGGCCGCCTCCTCGCCACATGCTACGGATGTTGCTGAGGTGGGCCCCAAGGGGGGCTTGGTCAAGAGGAGGTGGTGCAGGAGGCGCCACAAGGCAACCTCCCGGGCTCCTGGCGCGTGGGGGGCAAGACCCCCAGGGGCTCTAAGCCCGAACCTTATCTGGACTGCATGCCGGAACCTTCAGCGGTTCCGGAGTCCGGCAAGCGGTACCTTCGCAAGAAGGGTAAGACACCGGTGTCCTCCGTCCAACCGGAGGCACCGGATAGCTTACTCGAGGCGCTTAACAGCGCCTCCATCGAGGAGGAGCACCGCACTGTTATGAGTGCGGTGATCCGGATCAGTTCGATCCAGGCGGGCTGACTGAAGCGTACCAGCCTTCTAATGTGCTTTGAGGTAAGTTTAGAATATGTAAAAATATTACCGCATAGATAGTAGCCCCTGATGCTTAGTTCGGTGTTCGGAAAGAAAAGCTGGACTAAGGATCTAAAAAGATATACGCAGGAGTCTAACATAAGTAAGTCAATATGGGAATGCAGGTTGTGCTGCTGACCTCTGCCGCACTGACTGCGGAGGTCAATGCATTGAAGCGGAGCCTTGAGCGGTCCGAGAACGAGCTCGGCCAAGCCAAGAAGCAGCTCGAGGACAAGGAAGGTAAGTAATACCTTATTAAAGAAATACCTTATAGAAAGGTTTTGGTTGCAAAAAATAACAGGAATAACATGGGTACTGCAGGGGCCACGAACGAGGTGGCGACCCTGAAGGAAGCGGTGTCCGTGGCCGAAAACAAAGCGGCCGCGGAGCGCACCGAGCGAGAGAAGGGGTAGGCGCAGCTGGCGGAGGTGCGGTAAGAGCTCCAGGCTCTCGTGAAAAAACACGAGGGTTTGGAGCGTGACTCGAAGATCCGAGAGTCCGAGATTGCCTCGGCTCTTGAGAGTGCCAAAGATGCTAAGGCCGAGGCCCAAAAAGCCCTCCAAGAAATTGAATCATTAAATAAGATAGCGGCGGGTAAGGCATTCTTTATGCAAAGCAAGCATGTGAAAGTGAATTACCTATTACTTACCCGGATTCGGAGCTCTCCAGGAGCATTCGCAGATCTGCCCGTGGTGTGTCCGATCTGCCGCATTCTCTGATGCCAAGGAGGGAGCTCAACAGAAGGTGTTCGGTCTCAATATGCCGAGGCCGGACATCCGGTGCCCTTATAGCGACCAGTGAAGCAGCTGGTCGAGCTCCACAAGGTCGCCGAACAGGCCATGAAGGGCCTCATAGTTTGGCTGTGGCCATTGGAAGCCATGCCTGGGAGCTACTTTGGGCTAGTGCGGCGGCTGGTGGACTCCTGTCCACGGATTGAAGTCATCAAGCGCTCCGTCTGCATTGAAGGTGTCCGCCGGGCCCTTGCCCGTGCTAAAGTGCACTGGGGCAAGCTGGATGCGGAGAAGCTTGTGACGGACGGGCCACCAAAGGGCAAGGAGCATCGCATGCCCGAAATGTACTATGAGGGCCACCTGAAGGGTGCTTTCGCCCGAATAAGCGGATGAGTGCTCCAAAGATGTAATTTTTGAATAGACTTGCATTTGTTATCACAGACGCTGAAAACTTGTTCATATGCGCTAAAGCAACGCTTGTTAATTCAAAATATTACCTTAATGCGGCCATTTATCAAATAGAGATGGCAAGTCATTGGCTTCAGCCCCCATGCCACAGTCTTTGGGGTGTTCGGGATAAACTTGAGCACTCTTGTTCCCATTATTGGGTCCATCTAGGAGGCGCTCAACGCATAGCGAACAAGGAAACCGGACTTATAATGCTTGAACACTCTCACTTAGCCATAGAATTCTATAATTTTAAATTTCGATGAAGCCCCTAGTATTCGGAAGACCGAGTTCGGGGCGCTATCCACGCCTTGGTCGGACAGTTCCGGTTCCTCGCTCTAAGCGGCATAAGTCTTTAGGGACCCGAGAAAACCTCTCGAACAGCGATCGCTCTCTCGCCTATCATGACGGGCCAGTTTTAGCTTTCTCATCGAGGTGCTCAGCCCGGCTCAACTGGGCACAATCGCGATGGTTCTCCGGTGCTACCTTAGCCAATATAACGGAACGTAAGGTACCAAAACACGGGAGCCGGGCAAACCCAACTATTGACCCAAGACATGATTCGGAGCCGATTCATATAATGCTATAAGTTCGGGGTGTCGCACTTGTGAAAGTGTTCAGACTTATCACACCATAATTTAGGGGTACTTAAGCCTCTGGTGTATTGGCCGTACCAAAGTGTACTGGTGCAACATGTCATGAAATGAACACATATACAGATAAAAAGGGCAATAATAGGCAAAATCTATGTATTGTTTATTCAAAAAAGGTACTGCAACGAAAGCAGAACGATACAAATAATGCGATAAGCAAGGGATGGGACTATCTAACATGTCCCCCTCCAGGGGTAAGCTGCGGGATGGTATGTAAAACAGGTATAATGCTCGTAATAGAGACCACCTGAACACTCGACGTAGCTTTCTGCTTCCCTGGTTGTTGCATCGTGAGTTCGGCGATTCTAGTGCCGGACATGACTTCTGGAGGACGGAGTCCTGAAAGTAAGAGAAAAGAAAAAAGAAAAAGAACTACACAATAGGGAGCCCCTGGTGCGGTCGAGCCACATTCTTGGCGTGCCGTGGTCATGCCCCTCTCCATATGCCCATGGTATCTCCAGAGCGTAGTTATGTACGCGTAATATTGGCTTCGCAATTTCGCGAGGGCTGGGGTTGGGGCCGGATTGCTACGCGTGCTTGAATCATGCCAGGCGGTCTTGTTGTAGGTTACTCGGTAGCGCTTAGCGGTGTCCGGACGCTTAGTGGCCGAACTCAAGAATTGATGTGAGAGGCTGCTTTGCACCTCCTCCGCGAGGGCCGCCGTGTGCTCCTCCGTTCGGAGAGAGCGTTCGGTGTTTCCATTGACCGTGATTACTCCTCGAGGGTCTGGCATCTTGAGCTTGAGGTATGCGTAGTGCGGCACCGCATTGAACTTTTCGAATGCGGTTCGTCCGAGCAGTGCATGATAGCCGCTGCGGAACGGGACTATGTCGAAGATTAACTCTTCGCTTCGGAAGTTATCCGGGGATCCGAAGACCACTTCGAGTGTAACTGAGCCCGTACAATTGGCTTCTACACCCGGTATGACGCCTTTAAAGGTCGTCTTTGTAGGTTTAATCCTTGAGGGGTCTATGCCCATTTTTCGCATTGTATCCTGATAAAGCAAGTTCAGGCTGCTGCTGCCGTCCATCAGGACTCTAGTGAGGTGAAATCTGTCAATAATTGGGTCAAGAACCAATGCGGCGAAACCGCCGTGACGGATGCTAGTGGGGTGGTCCCTTCGATCAAAGGTGATCGGGCGGGAAGACCATGGGTTGAACTTCGGGGCGACTGGCTCCATCGTGTATACGTCCCTTAAGCGCACGCTTCCGCTCCCTTTTGGGTATATGGGTTGCGTATATCATGTTCACCGTCCGCACTTGTGGGGGAAACCCTTTGTCCTCTATTGTTCGCGGCGGGGCTCTTCCTCGTCATCGCTATGCAGCCCCTTGTCATTGAGTTCGACACTTAGCTTGCCTGCTTGCTTGAACACCCAACAGTCCCTGTTGGTGTGATTGGCTGGTTTTTCGGGGGTGCCATGTATTTGGCACAGGCGAGCGAGTATTCGGTCCAAGTTGGACGGTCCCTGGGTATTCCTTTTGAATGGCTTCTAACGCTGACCGGGTTTAGAGCCTCTGAATCTGGCATTGACTACCGTATCTTCATCATTGTCGCCGTTTATGCGGCGCTTGTTCTTGTTGCGACGTGACCTGCCATTGCTGTCCTTCGTATCCGAACTAGCATGGTTTTTGGTCAAGTTGTTACTACGAGCTAGCCAGCTGTCCTCTCCCGCACAAAAGCGGGTCATGAGTGTTGTAAGGGCTGCCATGGATTTCGGCTTTTCATGTCCTAGGTGCCGGGCAAGCCACTCGTCGCGGATGTTATGTTTGAAGGCTGCAAGGGCCTCTGCATCCGGACAGTCAACGATTTGATTTTGCTTTGTTAAGAACCGTGTCCAGAATTGTCTGGCCATTTCTTCTGGCTGCTGAATTATATGGCTAAGGTCATCGGCGTTTGGTGGTCGCACATATGTGCCCTAGAAGTTATCAAGGAATGCGGCTTCCAGGTCCTCCTAACAACCAATTGATTCTGCTGGCAAGCTGTTAAGCCAATGCCGAGTTGGTCCTTTAAGCTTGAGGGGGGGGGGTATTTGATGGCGTGTAGATCATCACCGCGGGCCATGTGGATATGGAGGAGATAGTCCTCGATCCAGACCGCAGGATCTGTGGTACCATGGTATGATTCGATGTTTACGGGTTTGAAGCCCTCAGGGATTTGATGATCCATTACTTCATCTGTGAAGCATAGTGGGTGTGCGGTGCCTCTGTATTGGGCTATATCACGACGCAGCTCAAATGAGCTTTGTCTATTGTGTTCTGCCCGGCCGGAGTTTCTGTATCCAGCGTGACGGTTATCATCACGTGTCGTGGGGCGCCCACGCGATCCGTAGATCGATCTTGTATGTTTTTCCTTATTCTCCAATATATCTCACAAGTCCGGCACGTTTTCCCGTGCCTTGGTACATTTTGAACGGCGTCGGGGTACGGCTTGAACGGAGGGTCTAGAGGCCTCTCTATCGCGGCCACAAGGTGGCCGGTCTGCCATGTCGTACGCTGGTGACTTGGGTGCTTCCTCTGTTTGAGGCAACGGCCTGCGTTTGGGGTAGCTTTTGGAGGGGCGTTCGAGTTCATACTCTTCGGCTGCAAGGACTTCAGTCCATCTGTCAGCTAGCAGGTCTTGGTCAGCTCTAAGCTGTTGCTGCTTTTTCTTGAGGCTGCTTGCCGTGGCCATAAGCCTGCGTTTGAAACGCTCCTGTTCGGCGGGATCCTCAGGCACGACGAATTCGTCGTCGTTGAGGCTTGCCTCATCTTCAGAGGGAGGCGCGTAATTATCGTCCTCGACCTCTCTTTCTGCGGCACTGTCATGCGGACTTGCTTCTCCCTCCTCCTGCGCTGAGTCCTGCTGGAGGGGGTTGTCTTCGGCACTGTCCAGGGTGTTATTATCTCCCATGCCGGAATCACCGTTTTTGCTGTGGCGGGATTTAGAGCAGCGCCACTGACGTTGGCGCTTCGGTTTCTTCTTAGAGGGGTCATCCTCCGTTGTTCCATCGCCGTTCCCATCTTTTGGGATGTCCACCATGTATATGTCGTATGACGAGGTGGCCTTCCAGTGCCCTGTAGGCGCTGGGTCTTGGTCGTCTCCAGCATCGTTGTCCATACCGTCGATGTCTTCGGAGTCGAAGTCGAGCATGTCGGTTAGATCATTGACAGTGGCTACAAAGTGGGTGGTGGGTGGGTGTTGAATTTCTTCGTCGTCCGCATCCCAACCTGCCTGACCGTAGTCCGGCCAGGGCTCTCCAGATAAAGAGGGAGACTTTAGTGAATTCAGGATGTCGCCAAAGGGCGAGTACTGAAAGATGTTCGCGGCAGTGAACTCCATGACCGGCGCCCAATCGGATTCGATTGGTAGGGGCGCGGAGGGTTCGGAGTCCGGAGAGGAGTCCGACACCTTGGAGTCACGATCTTCGCAAAGGACAGGGATGGAGTTCGGCTCGATTGCCGCTGAGATCATAGCCCCCGAGGCGGTGTCCAACCACTCATCCTCGATCGGGGAATCTGGCTCCGGATTAAGGGTCGGAGCGGGCACTGGTGCGGCCTCCAGAACACTGTTCGGCGGCAGAGCTAGATCGTGCCCATCGAGATAGTGCGGTGCGCTTGGCTGCGGCTCGAATCCGTCGAAGATCAAGTCTCCGCGGATGTCGGCCGTGTAGTTTAAACTTCCAAATCTGACCTGATGGCCAGGGGCGTAGCTTTCGATCTGCTCCAGATGGCTGCTTAATTGCCTGCAGCAGCAAAGCCGCCGAATACGAAGACCTGTCCGGGAGAAAAGTCTCACCTGGACCGCGTCGTTGTTGATGATCGAAGGAGCCATCGGGCCTATCGGTGACGACACAGAGGAACTCTGAATGAAAGCACCAATGTCGGTGTCAAAACCGGCGGATCTCGGGTAGGGGGTCCCGAACTGTGCATCTAGGCGGACCTACGAAGTTTAGTAGTAACTTGATCCGAAGTACCTTGATCATCGTCATTAACTTCCTCTCCTATTGGTGCATGCACCACAGGAACATCTTCCTGAGCTGCGCTACTTACCGGTTCAAGAGGTAGTACTTCATCAAGTTCCACTTTCCTCCCACTTACTTCTTTCGAGAGAAACTCTTTCTCCAGAAAGGACCCGTTCTTGGCAACAAAGATCTTACCTTTTGATCTGAGGTAGAAGGTGTACCCAATGGTTTCCTTAGGGTATCCTGTGAAGACGCATTTTCCGACTTTGGTTCGAGCTTTTCAGGTTGAAGTTTCTTGACATAAGCATCGCATCCCCAAACTTTTAGAAACGATATCTTAGGTTTCTTCCCAAACCATCATTCATACGGTGTCGTCTCAACGAATTTTGACGGAGCCCTATTTAAAGTGAATGTGGCAGTCTCTAAAGCATAGCCCCAAAATGAGAGCGGTAGATCGGCAAGAGACATCATAGATCGCACCATATCCAATAGAGTGCGATTACGACGTTCGGACACACCGTTACGGTAAGGTGTTCCAGGCGGCGTGAGTTGTGAAACAATTCCACATTTCCTTAAGTGTGTTCCAAACTCATGACTTAAATATTCTCCCCCACGATCTGATCGTAAGAACTTTATTTTTCTGTCACGTTGATTCTCTACCTCATTCTGAAATTCCTTGAACTTTTCAAAGGTCTCAGACTTGTGTTTCATTAAGTAGACATACCCATATCTACTTAAGTCATGAGTGAGGGTGAGAACATAACGATAGCCACCGGGAGCCTCAACGCTCATTGGACTGCACACATCAGTATGTATAATTTCCAATAAGTTGGTTGCTCGCTCCATTGTTCCGGAGAACGAAGTCTTGGTCATTTTACCCATGAGGCAAGGTTCGCATGTCTCAAATGATTCGAAATCAAGAGACTCCAAAAGTCCATCCGCATGGAGCTTCTTCATGCGTTTGACACCAATGTGACCAAGGCGGTAGTGCCACAGATGTGCGGGACTATCATTGTCAATCTTACATCTTTTGGTACTCACACTTTGAATATGTGTAACATCACGTTCGAGATTCATTAAGTATAAACCATTAACCAGCGGTGCATGACCATAAAACATATCTCTCATATAAATAGAACAACCATTATTCTCAGATTTAAATGAGTAGCCATATCGTATTAAACGAGATCCAGATACAATGTTCATGCTCAAAGCTGGTACTAAATAACAATTATTGAGGTTTAAAACTAATCCCGTAGGTAAATGTAGAGGTAGCGTGCCGAAGGCGATCACATCGACCTTGGAACCATTCCCGACGCGCATCGTCACCTCGTCGCCCTTCGATCTCCGCTTATTCCGCAGCTCCTGTTTTGAGTTACAAATATGAGCAACCGCACCGGTATCAAATACCCAGGAGCTACTACGAGTACTGGTAAGGTACACATCAATTACATGTATATCACATATACCTTAGGTGTTGCCGGCTTTCTTTTCCGAAGTTCTTGGGGCAGTTCCGCTTCCAGTGACCACTTCCCTTGCAATTAAAACACTCAGTCTCAGGCTTGGGTCCATTCTTTGGTTTCTTCCCGGCAGCTTGCTTGCCGGGCGCGGCACCTCCCTTGCCGTCTTTCTTGAAACCCTTTTTACCCTTGCCCTTCTTGAACTTAGTGGTTTTATTCACCATCAACACTTGATGTTCCTTTTTGATTGCCACCTCCGCTGATTTCAGCATTGAATATACTTCAGGAATAGTTTTCTCCATCCCCTGCATATTGAAGTTCATCAGAAAGATCTTGTAGCTTGGTGGAAGCGACTGAAGGATTCTGTCAACAACCGCGTCATCCGGGAGATCAACTCCCAGTTGAGACAAGCGGTTGTGCAACCCAGACATTTTTAGTATGTGCTCGCTGACGGAACTATTTTCCTCCATCTTACAACTGTAGAACTTGTCGAAGACTTCATATCTCTCGACCCGTGCATGAGCTTAGAAAACCATTCTCAGCTCTTGGAACATCTCATATGCTCCGTGTTGCTCGAAACGCTTTTGGAGCCCCGGTTCTAAGCTGTAAAGCATGCCGCACTGAACGAGAGAGTAATCATCAACACGCGACTGCCAAGCGTTCATAACGTCTTGGTTCGCTGGGGCAGGTGCGTCACCTAGCGGTGCTTCTAGGACATATGCTTTCTTGGCAGCTATGAGGATGATCCTCAAGTTCCGGACCCAGTCCGTGTAGTTGCTACCATCGTCTTTCAGCTTGGTTTTCTCTAGGAACGCATTTAAGTTGAGGTTGACATGAGCGTTGGCCATTTGATCTACAAGACATTTTGCAAAAGGTTTTAGACTAAGTTCACGATAATTAAGTTCATCTAATCAAATTATTTAATGAACTCCCACTTAGACAGACATCCCTCTAGTCATCTAAGTGATACATGATCCGAGTCAACTAGGCCGTGTCCGATCATCATGTGAGACGGACTAGTCATCATCGGTGAACATCTTCGTGTTGATCGTATATTCTATACGACTCATGTTCGACCTTTTGGTCTTCCGTGTTCCGAGGCCATGTCTGTACATGCTAGGCTCGTCAAGTCAACCTAAGTGCATTGCATGTGTAAATCTAGCTTACACCCGTTGTATTCAAACGTTAGAACCTATCACACCCGATCATCATGTGGTGCTTCGAAACAACAAACCTTCGCAACGGTGCATAGTTAGGGGGAACACTTTCTTGAAATTATTATGAGGGATCATCTTATTTATGCTACCGTCGTTCTAAGCAAATAAGATGCAAAAACATGATAAACATCACATGCAATCAAATAGTGACATGATATGGCCAATATTATTTCGCTCTTTTTGATCTCCATCTTCGGGGCGCCATGATCATCATCGTCACCGGCATGACACCATGATCTCCATCATCATGATCTCCATCATCTGTCTTCATGAAGTTGTCTCGCCAACTATTACTTCTACTACTATGGCTAATGGTTTAGCAATGAAGTAAAGTAATAACATGGTGTTATTCAGTGACACACAGGTCATACAATAAATAAAGACAACTCCTATGGCTCCTGCCGGTTGTCATACTCATTGACATCCAAGTCGTGATTCCTATTACAAGAACATGATCAATCTCATACATCACATATATTCCATTCATCACATCCTTTTGGCCATATCACATCACACGGCATATGCTGCAAAAACAAGTTAGACGTCCTCTAATTGTTGTTTCAAATTTTTTTATGTGGCTGCTATAGGTTTCTAGCAAGAACGTTTCTTACCTAGTCCAAAACCACAAAGTGATATGCCAATTTCTATTTACCCTTCATAAGGACCCTTTTCATCGAATCCAATCCAACTAAACTGGGAGAGACAGACACCCGCTAGCCACCTTATGCAACTAGTGCATGTCAGTCGGTGGAACCTGTCTCACGTAAGTGTACGTGTAAGGTCGGTCCGGGCCGCTTCATCCACCATGCCGCCGAATCAAGATAAGACTAGTAACGGCAAGTAAATTGACAAAATCGACGCCCGCAACAACTTGTGTTCTACTCGTGCATTGAAAGTATGCATAACCTGGCTCCGATACCACTGTTGGGATCGTTGCAGAAATTAAAATTTTCTATGCATCACCAAGATCAATCTATGGAGTCATCTAGCAATGAGAGAGAGAGGAGTGCATCTATATACCCTTGTAGATCGCGAGCGGAAGCGTTCAAGAGAACGGGGTTGATGGAGTCGTACTCGTCGTGATCCAAATCACCGATGATCCTAGCACCGAACAGACGACACCTCCGCATTCAACACACATACGGTTGGGAGAGACGTCTCCTCCTTCTTGATCCAGCAAGGGGGAAGGAGATGTTGATCGAGATCCAGCAGCACGACGGTGTGGTGGTGGAAGCAGCGGGGATCTAGGCAGGGCTTCGCCAAGCTCAGCGAGAGGGAGAGGTGTTACAGGGGGAGAGGGAGGCGCCAGTTGCTTGGGTGCACAGCCCTCCCACCCCCCCTCTTTATATAGGGGCCCTGGGGGGGGCGCCGGCCCCCTAGAGATCCAATCTCACGGGGGGGCGGCGGCCAAGGGGGGGAACTTGCCCCCCAAGTCAGGTGGGGCGACCCCACCCCCATGGTTTCCAACCCTAGGCGCAGGGGGAGGCCCATGGGGGCGCACCAGCCCACCAGGGAGCTGGTTCCCTTCCCACTTCATCCCATGGGCACCTCCGGGATAGGTGGCCCCACCCGGTGGACCCCCGGGACCCTTTCGGTGGTCCCGGTACAATCCTGGTGACCCCCAAAACTTTCCCGGTGGCCGAAACTTGACTTCCTATATACAAATCTTTACCTCCGGACCATTCCGGAACTCCTCGTGATGTCCCGGATCTCATCCGTGATTCCAAACAACTTTCGGGTTACCACATACTAATATCTCTACAACCCTAGCGTCACCGAACCTTAAGTGTGTAGACCCTACGGGTTCGGGACACACGCATACATGACCGAGATGACTCTCCGGTCAATAACCAATAGCGGGATCTGGATACCCATGTTGGCTCCCACATGCTCCTCGATGATCTCACCGGATGAACCACGATGTCGAGGATTCAAGTAATCCCGTATACAATTCCCTTTGTCAATCGGTACGTTACTTGCCCGAGATTTGATCGTCGGTATCCCAATACCTCGTTCAATCTCGTTACCGGCAAGTCACTTTACTCGTACCGTAATGCATGATCCCGTGACCAACCACTTGGTCACATTGAGCTCATTATGATGATGCATTACCGAATGGGCCCATAGATACCTCTCCGTCATACGGAGTGACAAATCCCAGTCTCGATCCGTGCCAACCCAACAAACACTTTCGGAGATACCTGTAGTGTACCTTTATAGTCACCCGCCATTCGTTGTGACGTTTGGTACACCCAAAGCACTCCTACGGTATCCGGAGTTGCACGATCTCATGGTCTAAGGAAATGATACTTGACATTAGAAAAGCTCTAGCAAACGAACTACACGATCTTGTGCTATGCTTAGGATTGGGTCTTGTCCATCACATCATTCTCCCAATGATGTGATCCCATTATCAACGACATCCAATGTCCATGGTCAGGAAACCGTAACCATCCATTGATCAACGAGCTAGTCAACTAGAGGCTTACTAGGGACATGTTGTGGTCTATGTATTCACCACATGTATTACGATTTCCGGATAACACAATTATAGCATGAACAATAGACAATTATCATGAACAAGGAAATATAATAATAACCATTTTATTATTACCTCTAGGGCATATTTCCAATTGGTCGGACTAGCCATGAAGGATGTAATAGCCCGTCTATGGCCGACCGAGTCCATACCTAGCAGGCACTTCGGACTCATGAAGCGGCTAGTGGATGCGCTTCCTCGGATCGATACCCTCAAGCGGTCGTCCTGCATAGAAGGTGCCCGAATGGCCTTCGCCCGCGTCAAGGTTCAGTGGGCGAAGATGAAGGCCATCGAGATTGCCACCGCAGGGCCACCTGAAGGCAAGGTTCACTGATTGCTGGAGAAATACTTCGACGAGGTCCTCGAGGAAGCCCGCATTGTAGAGGGCCAGTGCTCAAAGGACATCATATTCGAATAGTTGAGTCCGGTTTGTAATAGTTGTGTAGTAAACTCATGATGTATAATATTTATTCTTGTGCTTTATAATTATTTTATCCTCCCGTTTGGCCATTTATAAATCTGAAAGTTTACCAGTCGCCGGCTTCTGCCCCCACGTAAATATTACAGGGGTGTTCGGGAACGCATGACCACACTTTATCCAATGTCTTGGTCCAGTGTAGGAGGCGGCTTGCGAGGTGAACTAGTTAGTCAGACTATGCGACTTTAGTACTTTCACTTAGCCATAAGAGTCCATAGGTGGCGCTAAGTACTAGCCCTTTGTTGCGTGAGCGGCAATCCGGAGTGCGGCGCCTTTGAACCACGGCTGGTCGAAACCTGGCCCCTCGTATAACACGGCATAAATCACGAACGATTTGAAGTATCACACTAAGTCACCGGATTGCTGACCTGCTCTCGCCTACCTCAGATTTCTCTACTGAGGTAGTTAACCGGACGAACCAGAAAGACAATCGTAGTAGTTCTCCCTTTACTACCTTAGTCGAACTTGCGGGATGTAAGGTGGCAAACACAGGAGCCGGGCAACCCAACTATAGACCAAAGACATGATTCAGAGCCGATGCATATAATGCAATATCCGGGACGCCGAAGAGTTCCCTTTTGTGTTCGGACTTAAGAGTTTTGCGGGGCCGAATACAGCCCCTGATATGAAGGCCGTGCCGAACCACATATGTCAGTCGAACGTGGGTGGGGGACACAGATGACAAGGTAATACCAGGACCCAACCAAGAAGGTGATAATCATCTGCTTCCTTTATATCCTTATTGATACATCAAGGTGTGATTCGACAGACAATGTCGTTCAATATTAAGGTCATATTACATGCCTAAAGAGAAAAATAAAGGGTTTACATAAGGGAAAGTCTAACACAGGGCCTAAAAATAACAGTTCAAAAACTCCAGTGATGCCTTGTCGCACGTCTGCGCCATTTCTCCTTAGTAATAAGTCCTTTGATAGGAGTGTTTTGATGGTTGGGAAACACTAGCCTTAAAAGGATCTCCTAAAATAACCATATAGCAAATGGGCTCTTGATGATCCTGCAGTAAGGCAAGAAAAGGGTATGTGCGGTCCATATGGGGCCGAGCCGTATTATGGCCCTTTTCCGCAGTGTGCCACCGGTCTCGCCCAGGGTATTTTTAGTGCGTAGTTATGTACGAGCGTTACGTGGGCAGCAGCCAGATGGGGCGATCGATGGAGGCTGAATTGCTAATCAAGGTCCGTATCAGTTGTTTTGTTGCCATTATGCACAGACCGGACTCGTTTGGACACATCATTGGTTTTATTGGCGATGAACTGTTCGGCTTGATAAGGCCGCCATACACTTCGGCTGAAAGGGCGCGGTGTGGTCTTCAGTACGGAGGGAGCGCTCCATATTACCATTTGACTGTAATAACACCACGAGGTCCGGGCATTTTAAGCTTCAAGTAAGCGTAGTGGAGGACTGTATTGAAGTGGGTGAAAGCAGTTCGTCCGAGCAGTTCATGGTAGCCACTGCGGAAAGGGACTATGTCAAAGATTAACTCTTTGTTGTGAAAGTTGTCTGGGGAGCCTAATACTACCTCCAGTGTAATTGAGCCCATGCAACGTGCCTCCACGCTGGGTATCATGCCTTTAAAGGTAGTGTTACTGGGTTTCATTCTTGATGGGTCAATGCCCATCTTACGGACAGTGTCTTGATAGATCATGTTGAGACTGCTACCCCTGTCCATAAGGACTCTAGTGAGGTGATATATGTCAATAATTGGATCAAGTACCAGGGCGGATGAACCCCCGTGATGTATACTGGTTGGGTGATCCCAGCGATCAAAAGTGATCGGACAGGCTGACCATGGGTTAAACTTGGGGGCGACAGGCTCTACTGCGTAGACGTCCCTTAGTGCGTGCTTGCGCTCCCTCTTCGGGATATGAGTTTCATAGATGATGTTCACTATTTTCACCTCGGGGGAAATTGCTTCTGACCCCTGGTGTTCGGTTGACGGGGCTCGTCATCGTCTTTGCTTGGAGGTCCCTTTCCCTTGTGTTCAGTATTTATCTTACCGGCCTGCTTGAAAACCCAACAATTCCTGTTGGTGTATTTTGCAGGCTTATCGGGTGTGCCATGAATCTGACAGGGCCTCTCGAGGATTTTGCCCAAGCTGGATGGTCCATCTTTCTTGCCTTTCAAAGGTTTCTTCCGCTGACTGGACATAGAAGCGCTATATCCGGCATTGACCACCGTGTCGTCTGCGTCATCGCTATTATTCCGACGCTTGTTTTTGTTGCGGCGAGGTTTACCATTGCCATCCCTCACCTTAGAAGTGTCGGGGTCGCCCGAGCTGTTGCTTCTATGAGCCAACCAGCTATCCTCACCCGCACAGAAGCGGGTCATAAGTGCGGTTAAGGCCGCCATGGTCTTCAGTTTTTCCTGCCTGAGGTGTCGGGCGAGCCATTCGTCCCGGACGCTGTGTTTGAAAGCCGCTAGGGCTTCGGCGTCCGAACAATCCACGATCTGGTTCTTTTTAGTTAAGAACCGATTCCAAAGTTTGCGAGCTGATTTGCCTTGTTGCTGGATTATGTGACTCAAGTCGTCAGCATCTGGTGGCCGGACATAAGTGCCTTGAAAGTTGGACCAAAAAGCATGTTCCAGATCTTCCCAGGTTCCAATGGAATTTTCTGGGAGGCTATTCAGCCAATGCCACACTGGTCCTTTCAGCTTTAGAGGGAGATATTTAATGGCGTGGAGATCATCTCCTCGATCCATGTGGATGTGGAGAAGAAAAATCATCAATCCAGACGACCGGATCCGTTGTTCCATCGTATTTTTCGATGCTTACGGGTTTAAACCCTTGCGGAAATTGGTGCTGCATGACCTCATCGGTGAAGCATAGAGGGTGTGTGGCCGCTCTATATCGCGCAATATCGTGGTGGAGATCGGCTAACATCTGAGTTCGGTCCTGATCCCGAGTGTAATAATGGTCGTCACACCGGGCTTCGTAATCGTTGTCTCACACCGGGGCATGGCCCCTTGATCCATAGATTGATCTAGTCTGGCTAACTTTATTGGCTAGGTCACGCTGCAAGTCATATATGTATCCCATGACTGCTGTCTCCCTGCCTCTTCTGCGAGGGGGTGCGGGTTGGTGTTTGTCTTGATATGCTGCTTTATCCTACCCACATGGTGGTCGGTCTGGTTGATCCGCCTGATTGTTTTTCGAGGATATTGGCTCAAGGGCTTCATCTTCGAATAGCTGCAGTAGCTTGCGCTTAGGGTAACTTTTGAAAGGTCGCTCGTGGCCGCATTCCTCAGCGGCCAGGACCTTAGTCCACCTTTCGTTGAGCGTATCCTGCTCAGCTTTGAGCTGTTGCTGTTTCTTTTTCAGGCTATGGGTTGTGGCGATGAGCTGACGCTTGAAGTGTTCTTGTTCGAGGGGTTCCTCTAGGACGATAAAATCTTCATCACCGAGGCTGACCTCCTCTCCGAATTCTGGCATATAGTTGTTGTCTTCCGTATCTTATTGATCGGCGTGTTCGGGGCTATACTGACCCTCTTCCCTTTCATCCTGTTCGGATGTGAGCTCGACGGGTATTCTGGATCTTTGGCATCATCCGGAGTCTCATTGTCTCTGGTGCCGGTATGACTATCCTTCGCCCGACGTGATCGTGAGCGGCACCGTTGGCGTCGGTGCTTTGATGGTTTATCGATGGGTTTGTCCTCATCGGGCTCAGGTTATCCTTGTCGTTCTTTTTATCAGGAGTGTCCACCATGTACACATCATAGGTTGAGGTGGCTGTCCAATGCCCCGTGACGAGTGGGACTTGGCTTGGTCTGGCGTCGGCGTCGTCGTCCATGCCGTCGATGTCTTTAGACGCGTAGTTCAGCATGTCGGTTAAATCCTCGATAGTGGCTATTAAGTGGGTGGTGGGAGGGGCATAAAATTCCCCGCTCTCAGCCCCCAGTCCGAGCTGGGTACAGTTCGAAGGCAAAGCCTCCATGATGGCGAGAGACTGCATCAAACCCAATACTTCATCTAGGAGCGAGAGTTGGACCGGAAACCGCGGATTTGCAGGACTGAGTTCGGTGTAGGACACCTAATTGGACCCAATGAGCTCAGACCTCGACAACTCGGAGTGATTGTCAGAACGCAAGTGCGGGGTTGCATCTAGGTTTCTGGTCGGGAGCTCCATAAGGGGAAGGAGTCCAGCGAGGATAACGCTCCCGTCTTCGGACGATGAGACCTGCCACGGATCTAAGGCTGGAGTAGGTATGAGTGTTGATCGTTGAACGGGACCTAGTAGGGGATCCGACGCACCTTCTTGGCGGGGGCACAGAGTGGCAGTCGAGGCCACGAACCCCTCGAAGACCAGATCTCCTTGGATGTCAGCGACATAGTTCAGGTTTCCAAACCTAATCTCGTGGCCAGGGGCATAACTGTTGACCTGCTCGAGGCGTACAACCGAGTTGGCATGAAGCATGACGCCACCGAACACAAAGACCTATATGGGGAGAAAGGTTTCCCTGGATGCAACATCATTGTTGATGAAGAGGTGAGCCATCGATCCTTCTGTCAACGATACATCGAAGCTCTCAATGAAAGCACCAATGTTGGTGTCAAAACCGGCAGATCTCGGGTAGGGGGGCCCAAGTTGTATGTCTGAGGACCAATGGTAACTATGGACAAAGGACACAGTATTTACCCAGGTTCGGGCCCTCTTAATGGAGGTAAAACCCTACTCCTGCTTGATTATATTCGATGGGTATAGGGGTTACAAGAGTTGATCTACCACGAGATTGGTTCGGCTATCCCTAGACTAGCTAGCCTAGCAATGTTGTGATCCTTCCTCTGTTCTAACCCTCCGGTTTATATAGACACCAGAGGGGCTTAGGGTTGTAAACATATCCTGACACCTATACTTTCCATCCACGCACACGGGAGTCCCTACCGGACACGAGAGGTGATCTTCTACCTTGTATCTTGACGGCCCATCAGTCCGGCCCACATCCAATAGACCGGAAGCCCGAGGACCCCATAGACGAGGACTCCCACACCCAATGCCACATGGCCCAAGGGGGCCTTCATCGAGACCTTCAAGGTCTGGCAGCAAGAGTGGTTCTACATCACCGAGCCGCGCCGCACCAACTGGGCGTCAATTCCAGAGTTCAGATCCAGACCCCCCATGACTGGGGGTCCCATACGGAGGTGCAGACGCTACGGACGTGCATCACCAACATGCTGGGCAAGAATGTTGGTCTCACCAATGTGGTGCAGATCATGCTCTTCCGCCGCCTCCTCCCTTGCCAACGCTGGGACTCCCCCATGTGGGAGTTCAATCTGGATGAGTCGCGGACCCTGGAGCACTTCTTTGGCATGACACACGAAAGGATATGGAAGCTGCTCTTCAATTCGCAGAAGAGCTGGCCTATGGAGACCGAAGACGTCGGATTCGACGCTGAGAATCTGGCCACCTCGATTGTCGGCGTTCTGGGAACGGGCGTCCCCAGACTTGCCTGCTTGCGGCCTACGGCGTGGCTCAAAGGGGGCCCCATCACCGCCCTTCTTCATCAACACGAGCTCAAGACCCTCGCGAGGGGCCAAGCCTCGTGGGGCGGACGACAGGGAGCTTCCTCAGGCACGGCCTCATCAGGCTGGCTCGCGAGGAGGCGGAGAGATCAAGGCGGGGTCATCAAGATGCAAGACATGACGACCAAGAGCGCCAGGCGGGTGCGAGCCCACGCAGTGTCCTCCTTTCCTCTTTGGTGCAAAGGGAGCAAGCGCAGGCGAGAGTATCAAGCAAAGGCGTCCATTTCGGTGCAACAAGATGAAGACCAGTCCAACGGCAGGAAGGAAGTCATTGTGGGGCCCAAGCCGGCGTCACCACCAGAGCCTTTGACAGGCGAGGACCAACTTTAGTCAGGATAAGTGTACCATATGTTCCCCTTCAAAATGGCCAATTGTTGGCGCCCTTCCCGCTCAATATTTGGGAAGAGGCCCAGGGCCGTTGCCTATAAATAGGGCTAGCCACCCACAGGGGAGAGAGGGTTTTTTGGAATCTAGAGAGAGGTTGAATCTAGAGAGATCTGGAATCGGCAGAGAGATAGAGAGAATCGGTGAACTCCCCTAGCAGTTCATCGCACCAGCCAAGAACAGACCTTCGCGAGGCCGTTCTTCTTTGTGTTGTTCATCACCATCAGCCCAAGAGGCAATCCACCACACCACAAACTAGAGTAGGGTATTACACCACAATGGTGGCCCGAACTAGTATAAATCTTGTGTCTCTTGCGCTGTTCCTTTCGTAGTTTAGATCCTAGCGAGGCGGCGGGGTCCAGGTAGGTGGAGGACGATATTCCATGCGCACCCCAGTGTACGAACCTCAATGGTCTGCCGGAACCCGAAATCCATGTCTTCCGTCTTCCTCGACCTGCTCTCCGTCGACCACCGCATCCATGTCTGACGCTCGTCGGGCCCGTGCCGAGCGCCGAGCTGCTCTCGCTTCACGCGTCGCCCAGACGGCTCCCATCGGCGGGCGCCCTCGTCGTTCCTTGTCGCCTCCCGTCAACGCCGCCACCGACCCGGCGGGGAACGAACAGCAAGCATCGTCCCAGCATCCCTCCGTGAGGCAAGACGGCTGCACTGCTACCCCCTCGCTCGCCCCGGCTAGTTCTTCGTCTCACGCTGCTCACAGGCCATGGAGGCTCGAGCTGCGCTCATCGCGGCAAACGAGCTCCTGCGCTACCGCCCCGTCGATGACGTCTACGAAGAGTGGCTCGACCGCGTCGCCGAGCTCGTCCACGCCGCAGGGGGCTCCCCCGCGCCGTCTGTCCCGCAGCACCGAACCCCGTCGTGCACGGGCGACGAAGCTCCGGGGGCGCCTCGGCCGCCTCCCCCTCAAGAAGGCGCCCTGGCCCCAAGGCGCGTGGTCCCTGTGCGGAACCCGCTCCGTCCGGCGCCAGCGCGGCAAGAGCAGAGCTGTCAGGAGGTCCCTAGCCCGCAAGAAGCTGCCCGAGTGTCCCCGCTCCAGCTGGTCGCGACCACGCTCCTGCTCCGGCATGTCAAGACACCGCGCTGCTCCCAGCTGTAGCGCACGGGGACCCGCAGGACCAAGATCTTCGTCGTCCAAGGCCTCCCATGGCCACAGTAGGCTGCCGAGCCTTTACCCCTGAGCTGCGCAGCGTCGCGTGGACCGGCAAGTTCAAGCCGGACCTGCCTCCTCGCTATGACGGTACGACCAACCCCATAGAGTTCCTCCAGCTCTACGAGCTGGGCATCGAAGCCGCCAACGGAGACGAAAAGGTCATGGCGAACTGGTTTCCCATGGCGCTCAAAGACGGGGCCCGCACCTGGCTCCTCGAACTGGCCCTGTGCACGATCTCCTCCTCGACGAGATGCGTACCCGCTTCAGCCGCCAACTTCAAGGTACTCGTGACTGCCACCCGCCGTGGAGCGACATGCGCCCGCATCAAGCAGCAACAGGGGAGACCCTACAGAGGTACATCCAGCGCTTCAACAACGCCGCCTCAAGATTCCCAAGGTGACCGAGGAGGCCATCATCTCCGCTTTCTCCGACGGTGTCTTGCGACGTCAAGATGAAGGAGGAGCTGGCGATGCATGAAGATCTGTGCACTTCCTTGGAGCTGTTCAACTTGGCGACCAAGTGCGCCAGGGCCGAGGAAGGGCGTCTCTCCCTCCTCGAGCTGCCAGCCGCAGACCCAGAAGAGAAGAAACCCAAGGTCAAGGACGTGAAGCGCAAGGGGGCTGCCGTGCTCGCGGCAGAACCGGACACCAAGCGGGGCAGAGATCAGCCCGAGTCTTCCAAGGGCGGCCGATACTTCGTGTACCACGACCTCCACACCCACAACACCAGTGAATGTCAAGAACTCCGAACCATGCGAGAAGGGAGGATGGACCGACGTCCCGACCACAGTGACCGGGGCTACGGCCGAGGAAGAGGAAGGAACGCAGGACGCTGGGAAGACCACGGCCCTCGCCAAGGATGGCGCGACCAACCTCGCGAGGATCGCTGGCAAGACCCGCCTCGCGAGGGAGGCTGGAGGGATCAGCCTCGCGAGGATCGCCCGCAAGGCAACGCAGGCCTCCCTCCTCTGCCACCGCAGCCAAGGAGAAATGAAGACCATCATCAAGACGAGGGGGCTGGGGGCTTCCAGGAGCCACGCGCGATCGCCTGCATCCTGGGCGGAGCTCAAGCCCAGCCTATTAATGCATCTTCAAGCAGTTCGCCTGCGAAGTGAATGCAGTCCTCCCCAAGCTCGAAGCCACACGCCCCCTCAGGTGGTCGGCGTGCACCATCGCGTTTAGCTCAGCGGATCAGCTCAAGTATGCGGCCACAGCCGGAGTCCTCCCGATGCTCTGTTCCCCAATCATCAGCAACGTGCTAGTCACCAAGACCCTCATCGATGGCGGGGCAGGGCTCAACGTACTGTCCGTGAAAACGTTCAACGATCGCCAAGTGCCTTATAATCAGCTCCAGCTGACCAAGCCTTTCTCTGGGGTCACCGACGGCTCCACGGTCCCGATCGGGCAGGTTCGCCTCCCTGTCACCTTCGGCGCACGCGACAACTACCGCACCGAGCTCATTGACTTCGACGTCGCCCACATTCGCCTGCCATACAACGCCATCCTCGGGTACCCAGCGCTGGCCAAGTTCATGGCCGTAACCCACCACGGCTACAACATCCTCAAGATGCCAGGAAGTGGCGGAGTCATCACGGTGCCCTGCGAAGAGAAAGACGCAGTGTGCTCCCTGGAGCGAGCCTTTCAGCCGCGGCCACCGGAGGACCCCGGATCGCGGAAGCAGGAGGCCTCCCGAGACCGCTCCCAAGAAGAAGAAGACATCGTCCGGCCTGGCCCCTCATGAGGCAGGCCCCTCAGGGACCGTGCCTGCTCAGGGGGAACCTCCTTCTATCGCATAGGAAAGCGCGCCCGGTGCCCTCCTCAGGTAGGGCTCGGGGGCTCCCCCGTGGAGGGCCACCGACCTTGCTAGAGTCACGAGGGAGGCGCTTGGGCACCACTTGGAAGCGTGTTTCGAAGCACGTTTCCCTCAAGAAGGAGCAAGGCAAGGAGGGTCAAACCCTCAGGAGTTCGTCAGCAAGATCGTGCAGGAGCTGCAAGAGTCAAGAGTCATGAGTGGCAGCCGCCGCATACCTGCCGTGGCTCCCCCATCCAGGCGAGGATGGTGGGCGGCGCGTCTGCATCGACATACCAGGGCTCAACCGAGCCGCCTCTCAGGAGCGCCTCTGGCCCTCTCGCGTGGGGCGCTGCGAAGGTCCACCCCACAGCTACGTTCGCATGCCTTACGGCTTGCTGAACGCGGGTGCCACGTACCATCGCCTCATGAGGGGCATCCTGGAAGGTCAAGAGGCCAGGCGCTCCGCAGCCCTGGCGGAGATGGAGATGGTCCACAAGGAGCCACCAGCGCCTCCGGAGCCCCCCGAGGCCCCTGGGCCTGGGGGCTCGTGAGGATCGGCTCCCGCAGCCCACCGAGTCTGCTGCACCAACAACCTTTCGTCTTCAATGCTACCAGGTAACATCGTTCAAGTTTCATTTCCAGCTGGGAGCGCCCCCCCCAGGGCTGCATTATTCCCAGGCCGCGTGGGTCCGTCCCTGCGGCGTGTATCCCTTTTACTTCCAGTTCATAGCTTACATTATTGGGGGCGCCCCTCGGGCTGCATCATCCCCAAGTTGCTCGGGTCCGACCGAGCGATGTTCTTCTCCTTTGCACTTATCTAAATGGACTTGCTCCTTCGTGATTAACATGCTTGGCCTAGTTGCCCGCTCGACTGACACCAACCGATGAAGCTGCTCCCTAACGGCACAGCGCTTGCGCGTGGGTCCGTGCCCGCAATGCCGACAAACCTGAATGGCTGAGCTCTGGCCGCGGCAGCCCCGCATAGCGCTACCTCGTCAAGCCTTCAGTGCCTCGTCACCCTTTCGAGGCAACCAACGGCTGACTGACGGTCGTAACAGTGAACTTTCGTTCTTTTTGTGATGAGACCGCAGGATCTCTTCAAGGAGCAGCGTCAGGCGAGGCCCCCACGGTGTCTCCTTCACTCTCACCCGCGTGAACCGCTCACACGTTAAAGGGGGGGTGCCTGAGCATCGCGACTCAGGGCTCCTACTGGCTCTGCAGCCCTCACCCTCTGGCCTTGCCCACGGCATCACGACCTGGCATACCAGCGACGGCTGAGACTCGCTCAAGGGCCGGGACCCGAGGACGAGCGTAAAGGGAGCAAAGGCGAGAGAGGAGTGACACGTGAGGACCTCGCCAAGCGACCCCTCGCCCGGCCGATGCAAGGACCCGCAACGCATCGTGAAGCGACTCGCTTTCTCGAGATAAGTCACCCTCCGGAAGCATTAACTAACACGACACCGTCCCCTCACCAAACGCAATCCCGAGTTAGCAATGTCGCTCTCCTTTCTCACTGAACGATGGCTGCTTGGGCGCTAAGGGGGACCACCTGAGCATCGCGACTCAGGAGCTCTTACCGGACCCCAGGCCGCTCACCTCCTGGCCTTGACCACGGCATCGCGACCTGGCATACCAGCGACGGCTGAAGCTTGCCTTGGGACTGGGACCTGTCGGCGTAGAGCATCACGCCCTCGCGAGGTTCGAAACGGAGAACTGAGCTAAGGCGGGATGAGCAACTAGCGTTGATTCACAACAAGGATCATATTAACAAACAGGGCCACAGGCACCTTACAAGACCCCACGGGGCGCGCTTTTGATTCCTCGCAGGGAGTAGATCCTAAAGAACGCTAACTACACGCGCTCCTGCAAAAGACGCCATCATCAACAACGGGTCATCGGGCACCGGCGCCAACCTTATCCAGAACAGGGGCGGCGACGGCCTGCCGAGCCCGCCCTGCTCCGAGAGCGGCGCAGGCTCGGGGGCTCGTAGCTGTCATCGCTCGTCTCCAGAGTCGCGAAGAGCTCAGCGGATTCGCTGGATCCTCCGATGCCTCCACCGCCTGAGGAGCTGCCGAGAGAGCGGCCAGCGGGCCTGGCCCTCGCCACTGTAGGGCCTCAAACACCTCTCCCGGGGCAGCACTCCAGCCGGCGCCCTTCCACATCGAAGACCTTGAAGAGCATGACCGAAGCGCCGTCGTACTCCAGGTGGATCGCGAGATCGCCCCTTGTCCTGCAGACCCGGGCGATCTCACCCCAGCCTTGAGTCATGAAGGCCTCGCCCGGGGCAACGACCTCAACCTCTGCCCCGGTTGCGAGGGTGCCGCAGCCGGCGTGCTACAGCCAGAGCTCCAGGGGCCCTCCCCGCGGAATCGCGGAGGCGAAGAAGGGAGGAAGGCGAATCCAAGACCGAGGAGGCATGGCGGCATCGAGTACGAACTCCCGTGAGGAACCCTCGGCGTGGACTCCAGGAGGAACGACGCGCACCTTCGTGACCCGCCGGCACCGACGGCGGCGTCGCCCATGGTGTTCGGCATCAACCCCTTCAGAGCCTTCGACCTGGGCGTACAAGGGAAGCGGAAACCCCGGTGATGACCGCTCGCACCAGGGCCTCGGTACCACCTGATGGGCACCCTCGTCCCGATGGCAAAGGGTTAGCCGTTTCTTCGGTGGGAGCGGGTCAAGACCCTCTCGAGGAGCCTTTCCCTTCTCTGCCGCGGAGAACCGGCGGATCGGAGCCATTGTAGAAAGACAGAGCAAGAACTGGGAAGAAGAAGAAGCAAGCAGAAGCGGACCAGAGGAGCGCTCATCATTCCATACTTAAAGCCAGAGGAGGCCAACCGCCGACCTCCACGATCATAGGTAATCATGACCCGCTTTGCATGCAGGGACTTGTAAATTCATGCAGTCGCCGAGGTGTCGTGGGGAAGTGGAGACGCCCACGTCCAATCAACCGCCACGCGGCGCCCAAGGCCGCAGGCTGTTAGGGCCCGCAAAGACGCGACTTGCCCTTCGCCTCGCCGGCCAAGTCCGGGCGCGCCTTTGGGCCCGGGGCTCTTGTCGGCGTTCCGGGAACGGGGGTCCCAGACTTGCTTGCCCGCTGCCTGCGGGCGCGTGGCTCAAGGGGGCCCATCACGGCCCATCTTCATCAACACGAGCTCAAGACCCTCGCGAGGGGCCAAGCCTCATGGGCGGATGTCAGGAGCTTCCTCGGTAGCTGCCTCATCAGGCTGGCTCGCGAGGAGGCGGAGAGATCAAGGCGGGGTGCCTCACGAGGTGCCCATGACGCAAGCCATGACGACTAAGAGCGCCAGGCGGGCACCAGCCCGTGCAGTGTCCTCCTTTCCTCTTTGGTGCAGAGGGAGCAAGCGCAGGCGAGAGCATAAAGCAAAGGCGTCCATTTCGGTGCAAGAAGACCAAGACCAGTCCAACGGCAGGAAGGAAGTCATTGTGGAGCCCAAGCCGGCGTCACCACCAGAGCCTTTGACAGGCGAGGACCAACTTTAGTCAGCATAAGTGTACCATCTGTTCCCCTTCAAAATGGCCAATTGTTGGCGCCCTTCCCACTCAATATTTGGGAAGAGGCCCAGGGCCTTTGCCTATAAATAGGGCTAGCCACCCACAGGGGAGAGAGGGTTTTTTGGAATCTAGAGAGAGGTTGAATCTAGAGAGATCTGGAATCGGCAGAGAGATAGAGAGAAGCGACTGAACTCCCCCTAGCAGTTCATCGCACCAGCCAAGAACAGACCTTCGCGAGGCCGTTCTTCTTTGTGTTGTTCATCACCATCAGCCCAAGAGGCAATCCACCACACCACAAACTAGAGTAGGGTATTACACCACAATGGTGGCCCGAACTAGTATAAACCATGTGTCTCTTGTGCTGTTCCTTTTGTAGTTTAGATCCCAGCAAGGCGGCGGGGTGCAGGTAGGTGGAGGGCGAGATTCCGCATGCACCCCAGTGTTCGAACCTCAAGGGTCTGCCGGAACCCGAAGTCTGACATCGATAAGTATTAGCTTTCCGAAGATGTCTATATTTTTGATCAATATGAATCTTATCGGCCCATTTCTTTATAGGGATGGACAAAGAAAGAGGAGCGGAATCAAGAGTCTGGCTCCGTTGCCTGAAGACCCAGTCACTCCGCAGCTGACGGAGATGCTGGTTCCGGCGCCCTACCAGGCATCGGAGAAGAAGGGCAGGGAGGCCAAGGGCGGGCCCTGCTGCAGAGGTCCTTCGGATGCTATGTCCGGAGGGACCGAGGTCGTCTCCTCTCATGAGGAAGACGAGGACACAGAGGACGAGGAGGAGGAGGTGGAGAGTGATTCTCCTTGCAAGTTGAGGAGGAAGAAAAGGATGGCCCCCGAGAATCTGGAGGGGGCGACACCGTAGAGGAAGAAGATTACCCTCTTGGTCAGTTCGGAATCAGAGTCCGAACATAGCCCGTGGAGAGCTTCCGGGGTGAAGCCCCAGGCCGAATCGTAAGTATCAAATCCTTACTTGTTTAGTTTCCGCTTACCCACCTCTGTTATATAAATTGTGTCTTTGCTTGCATTTCACGTGATATTCCGAACACCTCGTCTTCGCCGGGGAACTCTTTGGCGCCTGAAGAGGCGGAGAGTGATGGACCATCACAGGCCCCCTCCCCCATTGCCATGGAGGACACCGAGGTGTCGTCCCAAAGGACCTCTCCTGGGCGAGGAGGGGCAGACAAGGCCGTCCAGAAAGCGCAAGGTTAACACCTCGGATGCCGCAGACCGGCGACGGCGACCCCCACAACCATCGAGGGTTGAGGTCTCAACAGTTCGGACCCCTGCTGAACACCGTCCCGGAGACCAATGTGGCTCCGAGTTTGGATCAGCATCCCCCTTCAACAGAGGGGGGAGGAGTAGCAGCTCCATCGGTGGCCTACGTTAGTCCGGAGGCCGCTCATGCCCTCGAGGAAGCACTGCAACGTGCTTCCATCATGGAGGAGGACCACACCCTGATGGGTGCGGTTATGGAGAAGGTTGAGTCTGTGAAAAGCGGACTGAATGAAGCCTTCAACAGCCTACTAGCGGGCTTTGAGGTATGCGATGTAATTCTCTAACAAGTTTTTTGTATGAAGGGTTGAACCCATGTATAAATAGTAGCCCCTGAGACTTTTTCTGGATTAGAACAATCCAGATAGAGGATCCCAAGTCAAATTATTAACATACTATGTTGATGTGTGAGACAGGCATCCATGTTGGCGGCTACTGCCCAAGCCGCAGAGGTTTCTGAGGTCAATCGGAAGCTTCAACTAGCCGATGAGGAGCTCGACAACGTCACCAAGCGGTTTGACGAAACGCAAGGTATGCGGCACTTTACACACCAGAAGTGATATGTGTGCTAATTCTTTTAACTTATTGAATTTTATGACTATGCTCATAGTTGGCGTAGCCGAGGTCGAGTCCCTCAAGAGCGCGCTTGCCCAAGCCAAAAAAAAGCAGAGGTGAGCAGGGCGGCTGTTGACAAGGTGGCGAAGGAGCTGGAGGCGGAGCAGACTACCCGCCAAAAACGCGAGGCGCGGGTATGCGAAGTTGAGCAAGAGCTCAAGGACGCCATTACGAAGAGCAAGTCCTTGGAGTAGAAGACTTTAGATCAAGCCTCTGAACTCGCCAAATATCTCCAGAGCGTGAAGGAGGCCCGAGATGAGGCCCAGGGCGCTCGCCAGGAGATCCAGTTGGCGAGGCAGATAGCGGCTGGTAAGGCCTTTCTTCTGCAGAGTAAATTTACAAGTAGAAGAGACATCTTGCTGACCCGAGTTTGGAGTTCTCTAGGCGCATTTGCGGATCTACCGAGGAGTGTTTCTGACACTGTAGAGTTCTTCCGAGCCGAAGAGGGGAGCTCGATGGAGAAGCTGTTCTGGTCGTAGTATATTGCGCCAGAGCATCCAACGCCCCTTAGCGACCAGCTAAAGCAGTTGACCGAGTTTCATAAGGTGGCCAGCTTGGCCATGAAGGACCTGATAGTCCAGCTGTGGCCGACCGAACCCATGCCCAGCAGCTACTTCGGTCTCGTGAAGCGGCTAGTCAATGCGCGTCCTCGGATCGGCGCCATAAAGCGGTCAGCCTGCATAGAATGTGCCCGGATGGCCTTTGCCCACGTCAAGGTGCAATGGGCGAAGATGAAGGCCACCAAAATTGTCACTGCCGGGCCGCCCGAAGGCAAAGATCACCGAAGGCCGGAGAGGTACTTCAGCGAGGTCCTCGCCGGAGCCCGAATTGTAGAGGGCCAATGTTCAAATGATATCATATTTGAGTACTGGAGTTCGGTTTGTAAAGACCATGTAATGAACTCATGATGTGAAATATTTATGCTTGCGTCTTATGATTTTGTCAGTTTATCCTCCTTTTCGGCTATTATATTTCTGAAGATTGCCAGTCGTCGGCTTCCTCCCCCATGAAAGTATTTCTGGGGTGTTCAAAAACGCGTGTCCGCTCTTTATCCAACGTCTTGGTCCGTGGAGGAGGCCTCCGCTAGATGAACTAGGAAATCAAACTATACGGCTTTATTATCCTCACTTAGCCATAGGAGTCCATTGGTGGGGCTAAGTACCAGCCCATGTTGCGTGAACGGCAATCCGGAGTACGACACCTTTGCAACACGGCTTGGTCGAATCCCAGCCCCTCGTATAACACGGCATAAATCGCGAACGATTTGTACTATAACACTAAGTCACCGGATCGCTGACCAGTTCTTGCATATCATGATGATCAGTTTTCGGCTTTCTCTACTGAGGTACTTGACCGGACGAACCGGAAATACAATCGCAGTAGTTCTCCCTTTACTACCTTAGCCGAACTTGCGAAACGTATGGTGGTAAACACAGGATCCAGGCAACCCAATTATAGACCAAATACATAATTCAGAGCCGACGCATATAGTCCAATATCCAAGACGCCGAAGAGTTCCCTATAGGTGTTCGGACTTTAAGAGTTTTATGGGTCGAATACATCCCCTAGTATAAAGGTCGTGCCGAAAACGCGTACGTTAGTCAAAAGCAAGGAGGAAATACGGATTATGATATAATACAAGCACCAAACCAAAGGTGGTGATCATCTGCTTCCTTTTATATCCTTATCAGTATATCGAGGCGTGTTTCGACAGACAATGCCATAAATATCGAGGGCATGTTACATGCCTAGAAATTTACATAAGGGAAAGTCTAGCACAGGGCCTAAAAGTAATGGTTCGAAGACGCCAGTTATGGCCTGCCGCACGTCTGCGCCATTTCTCCTTAGTAACGAATCCTTTGACAAGGGTATTTGATATTTGTCCATAAAGGAGGGGGAAAGCCAGCCTTGAAAGGGTCCCTGATGCAACCATACCATGGATAGGGCTCTTAATGAGCCTGCAATGAAAAAAATGTATTATGTCCAGATAGGGTCGAGCCGTACTATGGCCTTTTTCCGTAGTGTGCCTCTAGCGGTTACCAAGATATCTTGAGTGCGTAGTTATCACTAAAAAAATACACCTCCGTGATGATACGTGTTTGTCACAGTAGGTAACATTTTCTGTCAGCATGTACATCCATGACGATTTTATGACAGAATCAAGATAGTCATACCTGTGTTGTCATACAAGTGTTCCATGACATTACCAAAATTATCATCATGGAAGTGTCCACTTCCATGATGATAAACCGTGCGTCATAGTAGTGCTTTCATCGAGGGTGACCGACACGTGGCATCCACCGTAATGGGACGCCGTTAAGCTATCGGGTCCAGTTTTGGATCCGATAACCCGCTAACAGCCATGACCAATGTCGATTTTCCACGTGTAAAATTCTCATTGGCCAACGGAACCACGTGTCAGCTGCGCGTTGGCACAGGTGTCACTCATCCAATGGTCGAGATGCACCTATGATATGTTGACACGTGGACCGGCCCAAAAGTGGCCCATTAAGATTAAATGGGCCGGCCCAACTAAAGGCCCACAAGATTTTGGAAACCATAATGGGCCGGCCCAGCTGAGGCCCACAAGATTTTGCAGACCATAATGGGCCGGCCCAGCTAAAGACCCAACATTCTCACTTAAGGCCCATACGACTACTGTCAAATCGGCCCATCAACGGCTCGTCCTAAAGTTGTCATCATCGCGGCCCATGGTCACATCTGGCCCATTAACAGTCCGCTAAGTATTTGGGCCGAATTACGGCCCGCAGTATTTCCGGTCTGTTAAAGGTCCTGCTTCATTTGGGCCCATTTATAGGCCATTGAAACTTTCAGCCCATAAACGACCGTGAAGGGTTTGGGTCATATTCGGCCATGTCTGACATTCGGCCTGTTAGAGGCCCACTATAGATCTGGGCCACTTTCAGCCTGTTGTGATTTCTGGCCTGTTAACGTCGGACGAAATCCATGGGCCATATGTGGCCCAACATCACATCGGGCCTATTAACTGCCCATATAAAAATGACACTAATCAAGTCCAACTAAACTTTCAGCCTGTTAAAGGCCCGTGTAGTAGGTCGGCGCATTTACGACCAGTCCGAATTTTGGCCTGTGAATGATCCGCATTGTAAATGGGCCACCATTTCGGCCTGCTAAGACCAGTGGGTTATTTGGCACAATCAGGGCCCAATCTCACTTTCGGCCTATTAAAGGCCCATGTTTTTTATGGGCTCGAGATATTTACACCTGTAAACATCCTATTGTTACTGATGGCCCAAATTATGTTTAGGCATGTTAAAGGCCCACCATGGGCACAGGCCTACCAGAAAAATATGAATGCTTATGCTGATTTAGGCCCAGATATTTTAAGTGAGCTACATGCAAATTTCGGCCCATAATAATTTTTAGCCCAATTGGAATGGGCCCGACGAATGTTGGCATGTTGGGCTCATACAAAGCTTTCAGCCGAATATATTACTAAGATAAACCTACACTATACAAAAATAGCGTCGCAATTACTGCAACCTTTGGCAGCATCATAAATGCTGTATCACAACAAAATAAATTCCAACCATACAACAAAAGGCCTGTTGGCATGAATTTTACATTCCTTGTAGATAAAAGCACCATCAGATGTACAGAAGCATAGATCATTTGACCTGAGCGCTAATGTTTCAGGCTGTAGAATCTGATGGAGCAGCACGATCTTCACCTTTTTCTGCCATTGCTCTTGAACAATGAAGCGAATGTCTGATAGTCTGGTTTCAAAACCATTCATATCATGACGACATTTGTCAACCACTATTCTTGTTTCCGAAACGACGTCCATTAGGGATTGGACTTGTGTCTAGAGCATAGATATATCACTCTGTCTAGCCAGAAGATTTTGTTCAGTAGGCGATTTGGACGAGGTTACCTTGACAACTAACCCAGAATTACCCATGAAGGTACTTTTTGCACTGTTAGTGGAGAGATGCTGATGCACTGTAGCAAGAGGTGACATTGTGCCGGTGGTAGCCTCGTCACCTTCAGGTGGTTGTGGCTGTTCAATCATTTGTTCCATAGCTTGCTGAAAGTTTGAACTTGTAGATTAGTGTACCAGATAAGTTACTAATGAGACAAAAACAAACAAACTAGGTTACACGTTTATACATAACTTATTTGGTGAACTACTGTAATACATAAGCATGTATTGTAGTGCCAACTACATAATAAAATCACTTCCGGAACATATGTCCATGTAACATGCCTACTGTATTGTCTATTTCCTCACATTCGTTGCCATCTAAGGATAAAGAGACATGGTTTAAAGTAGGATGAACATAGTATGACATCATTCATTTCTTGGGCAAACAGATATAAAACAAACAGGCTATTTTATCATTGTGTGCGCACGTGAACATCACAACTAGATTACAGATCAAGACCAAAAGAATATCCTTCATCTCTTTTAAACCATGTAAGGTGAAATGATACGTTAAGACAACTGTGTGTAAAAGTGAATAGAGTAACTAACATTGGCTGCAAGCCAAGCAGTTAAATGAACACATCACATTACCAATCAATTCAAAGGCAGGAGGAGTAAGGACTTACAACAGCGGCTTGAACTGGTGTGCTCATGACCTTCATCTTGCTGGTGTGGCAATCCTTGAAGATTTTCACTGCATTCGGTTCAGGTTCTTTTTGGTCCGCACGTGCTTTGCTCTGTATTTGGAACAAGTCAATATAGATATGATAATATGGTATAGAAAAAAGAAGGAAGTAGCAGCTATTTACAAGAGCCTCGCGGTGTGCAATATAGCTACGAGATCGTGTTGTCTGTTGGAATTTCACTTCAGAATAGTTGGTCTTGTTCTTCAAATAGTTAGCCTAGAAGAAGATACACTTGTAAGGCACATACATAAATACAAGTTCAATATGTGGTCTGATCAAATACATATAGCCTACCTGATACTTTGGATCAGACCAGTGTTTAACAATGGCTGTCCAGTCTTCATCTGTAATATATTCGACTGGAGATGTTTGGGCGATTTCATTGTTAGCCTTGCCTTCAAAGTGAGATTTTCTAAGGTAGTACCGATACTTTCGCAGAGCAGACTAAAAAACATGAGTGCATGCTTGTTTAGTTGCATCATCTTTCAGATCCAACTTGAACCTCATCTGTTGAAAAATGAATGTGAGTTTTATTAGGAGGAAGCTAGAAAGTATGGGACAAAGTAAGACAATATTACTAATTGCGATGAATAACATTACTTATAGATTAATGGTCAAGGAAGGTGTTAAACTGGGTATTTTGTCGGGGATATACCCCGCGGTATGAACCGGCCGGAAATATGACCCGGCCGAACTTGTCGGTTTACTTGAGACCCGGTTTACACTTGGCGATTCACTGGCGACCCACCCTGACCAGACGGTTTACAAGCAACCTACCTGAACATTACGATTCACTGGTAACCCGGCAGGCGGGACAGACAAATGACAAGGCCCAAGGCTGAGAGAGCCGGCTTATGCTAATGGCAGGCCGGTTTATGAGGAAAGCACAAGGAATATTATCCTACAAGGAGTTAAGACCCGGACTTGTGGCCATTTTAAACATGTAACCCGCCCCTTCAACTTATATAAGGAGGGGCATGGCTCCCCAAAGAGGGACACGCAAGAAACAATCTCTAGGGTTAGAACCAACTAGAAGAGAGCCGGAGATACGACGTCTCCCTCATGAGCATAATGAGATCTAGCCACAAACAACATGTAGGCCTATTACCGGATGATGTTTCCTGGGGCCCGAAGCTGTCTAAATTCTTGTCTTGCGTGTTGCGTCTCTAGTCCCGATCAACCCCTCTCAAGATACCGCATAGATGCGTTCGCCTCACGATTAAGTCCTCACACTAGGACATCTACCGTGACAATTCCACGTTGGGAGTATACGGGCATGACACCTAACGGCAACGGCTGCCTCTGATACTCACTTGGCTGACTCTGTAGCATCACGTGGCCATTTTAATCCTGCCTCAAAATGGATCTCCATTCTTCCTCCTTTAGATTTTGTTAATCTGTCAAGCATTATCCCTGATGTCTGTTCCCGCTTGCGTCGTGGTGCTAGTTCAACAATGAATATGGAAAGTGTTAGTGTACATCAAACTGTGAGAGTACATATAAAGGAGCACGCAACTGCAACTTGACTCGGTCAGGTACCATCTTGGTGTTGATGCTCATGAGGTTCATCTGATCTTGCCAAGTCCTGTTGTGTCAGCAATGCTTCGAAAGTAGTGTTAGATGTGAAGGCAGCTTAGGAACTGGTTCCGGAGCAAACGAATGAATAACTCGTTGAGATGCTGGTACAGTTGAAGCGGATGCTGCAGCTGGTGGAGCAGGTGATACTGTTTTTGTAGATTTAGCCGGTGGACTTGGACCTTCTACTGCATTATAAGTACTAGCAGAATCTAGAGGGCAGATCCTTTTCCATTTCACCTGACGAGTAACACCATTCCCCACTATACTCTCTTCCTTGCTCTATTTTGAATTTGCCATGTCAAGCCATACCCACAACACAAAAGAATAAAATCGCTCTTCAGAACTCATTGATGCATGATACAGACAAGCAATACTTTGATGTAGGACAACCGTATGAGGATGGAATATGTAAGAAAAATAGGACGGCGTGACATATTCACAGCTACGATGTGTAAACTAAGCAGAAGGATTTTCAAGAAAATAGTAGTAGTGCAAGCTAGACACCATATGAAAGATGCAACCAATATTACTCTTCCAAGTTAAAAGTGTCTTGTCATAAGTGGCAATTCCAAAAATTAGAAGCAGTACAACATAGAAATCAATGCAAGATGCAACCACTATCAAACTGCCATGTTAAAAGCGTCCAATCATGAGTGATTGATGTGAGTACACAACAGCAGTACTTTGATGTAAGAACATGTTATGATAGATAGATCTAGTGTATTCTAGACACAGAAAGCCATGTCATATGCACATGTATGACGTATAAACTCAGCAGGTGCAATTTAATCAAAATATAAGAAATACAGGCTAGACAACATATGCAACATGAAACCAATTATCACACTGTCAACTTAGAGCAAGCACCTGCGATGGTGGAGTACGGGAGATGAACTCATCATGTAGACTTGAGACTTCAACTTCATTAGCAGTAGCAGTGGCAAATCTAGAGAGTCTCTGTTTGCGTCGGTGCGGAGGACCACCATCATCCCCTAACTTACTCTTTTATTTCCTATTTTCTGATATTGCCTTATGAAGTCAAAACCACAAGAAGATGAATAAAATTAGCTCTGCATAACTAGTTGATGCATGATACAGACGATCACTACTTTGATGTAAGGCAAGCGCAGGATAGGAGGATGGAATATATACAAAAAAAGACAGCGTTGCATATTCACACATACTATAGGAGGATGGAATATGTATGAAAACACAGTTAGGAGAAGGCATTTCAACAAAATTAGAAGAAATGAAAGCTAGGCACCATATGAACATGCAACCAATATCACTCTATCAGGTAAAAAGTGTCTCGTCGTAAGTGCCATTTTAAGAAATTAGAAGCAGTACAAGCTAGAAGACAATGCAAGATGCAACCTGCATCACAGTCCCAAGTTAAATGTGTCTTATGGGTAAGTGATCGTTCTAGGTATAAGTTGTAAGCTATGCAGATGCAATTCAACATAATCATAAGCAATACAAACTAGACATCATACGGAACATGCAACCACATATATATAACAGTTCCAAGTTAGAGGAACCACCTATGATGGTGGAGTAGGGGAGATGTTCTCATCATGTACACGTATGTTCTAGAAACAGGAACATGTGTCATATTCACAGGCATTATGTGTAAAGTAAGCAGATGCAATTCAACAAAGTTAGAAGCAATACAAGCTAGACATCATACGCAACATGCAACCACATATATATAACAGTTCCAAGTTAGAGGAACCACCTATGATGGTGGAGTAGGGGAGATGTTCTCATCATGTACACGTATGTTCTAGAAATAGGAACATGTGTCATATTCACAGGCATTACGTGTAAAGTAAGCAGATGCAATTCAACAAAGTTAGAAGCAATACAAGCTAGACATCATACGCAACATGCAACCACATATAATAGTGCCAAGTTAGAGCAGGCACCTGTGATGCTGGAGTAGGGGAGATGTGCTCATCATATACACAGCTACGTTGACTATCCAGCCTTGTGTTGTCTTGCAAATCTTGTTGGGAGGATGGCGGAGTAGAATCTGTGGAGACCCCCTGTTTAAGTTGCTCCAAAGGACCACCATCATCCATTGCCGGACTAATTTCCTTCAGCTGTAATGATTTTGCATTGTGAAGTCAAACCGATAAGAAAAAAGAATAAACCTCGCTCTTCAGAACTCATTCATGCATGATACTGACGAACACTACTCGGATGAAAGGCAAACACATGATGAGAGGATGGAATATGTACGAAAAACAGGATGGCATGACATTTTCACACCTATGATGTGGTAACTAAGAAGAAGGCATTTCAAAAAATTAGAAGCACTGAAAGCTAGACACCATATGAAAGATGCAACCAATATCACTCTGCCAAGTTCAAACTGTATGGCGTTTCAACAAATTAGAAGCAGTACATGCTAGATATCATATGCAAGACACAACCAATATCAAAGTGGTGACTTAAAGGTGCCTTATCATAAGTGACTGATGCGGGATATGTAAGAACAATAGTCTGATGTAAGAACATGGTGTGATCAGATATAGTATGTTCTAGAAACAGGAACACGTGTCATATTCACAGGCATTATGTGTAAAGTAAGCAGATGCAATTCAAAAAAGTTAGAAGCAATACAAGCTAGACAGCAAACGCAACATGCAACCACATATAGTAGTGCCAAGTTAGAGCAAGCACCTGTGATGGTGGAGTAGGGGAGATGTGCTCATCATCTACACAGCTACGTTGACTTTCTAGCCTTGCGTTGTCTTGCGAATCTTGTTGGGAGGATGGCGGAGTAGAATCTGTAGAGACCCTCCATTTCAGTTGCTCGGAAGGACCACCGTCATCCAATGCCTTACCAATTTCATTCCGCTTTATTGATTTTGCATTTTGAGGTCAAATTGACAAGAAAAGGGAATATAATTCGCTGTTCGGAACTCATTCATGCATGATACTGATGAACACTACTCTGATGAAAGGCAAAGTCATGATACGAGGATAGAATATGTACGAAAAACTGGACAGCTTGACATATTCACACCTATGATGTGGTAACTAAGCAGAAGGCAGTTCAACAAATTAGAAGCACTACAAGCTAGACACCACCATATGGAAGGTGCAATCAATGTCACTATGCCAAGTTAAAACTATCTCGTCATAGGCAGCGTTCATCAAACTAGAAGCACTACATGCTAGAAATCATATTCAAGACGCAAACCAATATCACACTGCCAACTTAAAGGTGTCCCATCATAAGTGACTGATGCAGGATACACAAGAAGAGTAGTTTCATGTAAGAACATGGTGTGATAGACAGATATAGTATGTACCAAAAAGAGGAAAGCGTGTCAAATTCACACGTATCATGTGTAAGCTAAGCAGATGCAGTTTACACTAATTAGGAGCAATACAAGCTAGAAACCATACGCAACATGCAACCAGATATCACACTGCCAAGTTAGAGCAAGCACCTTGGATGGTGGAGTAGGGGAGCGGAGACTTGGACCTTGTAATGCACTAGCAGTACAAGGAGAATCCATACAGATGCTCCGTTTACGTTGCTGCAGAGGACCACCATCGTCGCCTTCCTTACTCTTTTCCTTCATCTTTCTTGATTTTGCCTTCTCAAGTCAAACCCACAAGAAAAAGGAATAAAATTTGCTCTTCAGAACTCATTGATGCATGATCTTGTGAACACTACTTTCATGTAAGACAGCCGCATGATAGGAGGATGGAATATGTATGAAAAACAGGACGACGTGACATATTGACATGTATGATGTATAAAGTGTAAACTAAGCACAAGGTGTTTGAACTTGTTAGAAGCAATGCAAGCTAGAAACCATACGAAAGATGAAACCAATATCACTCTGCCAATTTTAAAAGGGTGGCCTAACAAATGTATTTGACCAAATTAGAAGCAATACATGGCAACATGCTAGAAATAATATGCAATATGCAACGAATAAAGGTGTCTCATCGTAAGTGATTGATGCAGGATATAGAAGAGAGGTAGTTTCATGTAAGAACATGGTTAACACATAGATGTAGTGTGTACCAAAAATAGGAAGGCATGTCATATTCACATGTATAATGTGTAAACTAAGCAGATGCAATTTACCCTAATTAGAAGCATTACAAGCTAGACACTGTATGCAACATGCAACCACATATCACACTGTGAAGTTAGAGCAAGCACCTGTGATGGTGGTGTAGGGGAAGTGCGGTCCTCAAGTACAGTGCTACGTTCAATATCTTCATTTAGGCTTGTTGTTTCTTGAGAATCATGTGGAGAGGATGAAACTGCACTATTTATAAGAGTAGCGCATCTCATACTAACCCACGGGCGTGACTGTCTCATCATAAGCAATAGATGCAGGATACACAAGAACAGTAGTTTGCTGTAAGAACATGGTGTGATAGGTAGATGTAGTATGTACCAAAAACAGGAAGGCATATCATATTCACATGTATAATGTGTAAGCTAAGGAGATGAAATTTAACAAATTAGGAGCAATACAAGCTAGGCACCATATGCAACATGCAACCAGGTATCACACTGCCATGTTAGAGCAAGCACCTGGGGTTGTGGAGTAGGGGAGATGAGATTTGGAACTTGCACTGCAGTAGGAGTAGCAGGAGAATCTGCAGAGATCATCTATTTCAGTTACTCCAGAGGACCACCATCATTCCGTGCCTTCGTCCTTTTAGACTTTGCCTTGTCAAGTAAACACACAAGAAAAAGGAATGAAATTCGCACTTCCAAATTCATTGATGCATGATACTGACGAACACAAATTTTATGTATGGAAACCACATTGTAGGACGATGGAATATGTATGAAAAACACTAAGCAGAAAGCATTTCAACAAATTGGAAGCAATGCAATCTAGACACCATATGAAAGATCCAACCAAAATCACTCTACCAAGTTAGATGTGTCTCGTTATAAGTGGCACTTCAACAAATTAGAGGCAATACATGTTTGAAATGATATGCAAGATGCAACCAATATTACACTGTCAACTTGAAGGTGTATCGTCAGAAGTGATTGATGAGGGATACACAAGAAAAGTAGTTTGATGTAAGAACATGGCTAATAGAAAGACGAAGTATGTGCCAAAAACAGGAAGGCATGTCATATTCACAGGTATAATGTGTTAACTAAGTAGATGCAATTTACCCTAATTATAAGCATTACAAGGTAGACACCATATGCAACATGCAACCACATATCACACTGCCAAGTAAGAGAAAGCACCTGCAATGGTGGTGCGGGGAAATTGCAGTCATCCACTAGAGAGCTACGTTGACTATCTTCATTTAGCCTTGTTGTTTCTTGAGAATCATGTGGGGAGGATGACACTGCACTCTTTAAACGAGTAGCGCGTCTCACAATTACCCACTGGGGTGACTGTCTCATCATAAGTGATTGATGAGGGATACAAAAGAGCATTAGCTTGATGTACGAACATGGTTAATAGACATATGTAGTATGTCTCAAAAACAGGAAGGCATGTCATTATCAAAGGTATAATATGTAAAGTAAGCAGATGCAATTTAAGCAAATTGGAAGCAATACAAGCTAGACACCATATGCAACATGCAACCATATTTGACAGCGCGAAGTTAAAGCAAGCACCTAGGATGGTTGTGTGTGGCAATTGAGATCATCAACTGCAGAGCTACGTTTACTATTTCCATCTACTGACACTTCACCTTTTAGAGCGTTGAAACGCTTAGTGCTTATCTTACACTGGAGCGAATTCTGTCTTTTATTTTTTGTATTCATCAACACTGCTCAGAGTCTGAAATACCCATGCACAAAAAAAACAATAGTGTGAGTATGGGTGAAGTGTGTGCACAAGTAGTACAGTGTAAAGGTAGCAGATAGCAGGTCGGTGAGAAATAAATGACAGGAGACATATGATAGCTCTACAACATGCATGGCACACAAAATACTACATGATTCTATGAAAATAACAGTCGACTGAAAAAATAGGTCAGTCCATTTTTTCTGCATCGTCCAATGTACAAAGAATGGGCAGATCACCTTCATCTACCTCCAGCCAGTCAGTGTTATGATGTTCCTCGAAACGCCAGCGACCACCAGCCCAGTCCCTGCCTCCGCCCTCCCCTCGACCTCACTGCACCGTCGTGCTTGGCACCGCCCCTGGACATCCCTTCAAGCCCCATCGACTTACAGATCGGGTGCAAGCAGCTCCTGCGCCCGACACCCCTATGATAGACACTGATGCGCCGCTTCCACGGTGAACAGGCGGACTAGGTGCTCCGCGTGCCTAAGCGGGTGCTGCTTCTTTTAATTGCGTTTCGACTGACTCTAAATTGAAATCCAGGCAGGCTACTGACCTCTAGCAAAGGTGAAATAGTAAATGGGAGGAAACCTTGTGCATTTAGCATCACGAAGAAGATGCAGTAAGAATCGCTCAACTACTTTCTTTCGTGGGATAAATATGGTGTGAGCAGAGATGTAATATTTGCATGAATAAGGGAAGAGGAGTACCTCTTTCTGCTGGCAGTGTTGTGTCCTCCTTCTGTTTTTCCAACGATCTTCTTGTGGTTCGCTGGAAACAAGAAGTTGTGGAGGACGGTGGAGCCTTGGACGAACCCATGGCCAACTTGTTGAGTGTGGTGCGGAGGCTGTCTGTTGGCAGCGGGGAACCAGATCCGGCGGCGAACAACGGCGTAGCTGGAACAACTCCGGTCCGGTGTACGGGTGCGACAGTGGAGCGATAGCGGTGAGGCGCAGGACGGCGTGGTTGAAGTGGTTCTGGTACGGCGCACGTCGGCATCGGTGTCGTGGAGGCAGCTCTGCCTCGGCTTCAGCTGCTAAGTCCTTGAGGGCGTTGCGGTTGCGGTTGCATTGGACGATGATGTCGGGGTACCGGCTCCGGCGTGATGGAGGAGGGCGGCGGTGGATTCGGTGCTATGGGGTGGAGGACGGAGGAGGCTGGGGTTTTGTGGCTGGTGGAGAGGGTGTTTTGGCGCCCATCGAGTATGAATGGGGAAACGGAGGGAGGGGGAACTAAGGGGGAACAATGTTTTGGTTTGGGACGCGCTTGTTTGAAATTTGGGGAAAGTTACAAACTTTGCCCCCATCTAAAATTTCGGACATATTGCGGGTTGGGGGTAGGATAGTAATCTCAGGTGTCCCAAATGGTGGGCGGGATAGATTTCGGCTGAGCGCATGGGTGTTTAGGCACCCATGGAGTATGAATGCTTCTCGGAGGCGGTTGAGACTGGCGTCTTGGTGAAGTTACAAACCTATCCCGGTTTAGATCTTTGGACATCGGGCCGATAGGCTACACGGGCCTTAGTCAGGACAGTAATTTCCTACCACCAAACATTAGTCTCGCGCGGTTTCGGGTGACCAGAGGCTTATTTAGCGCTTAGTTCAATATTTGGGAGCAGAAGCATTAACATTTTCGCTTCTCTTGAATTGAACTTTCAGGGTTTGTCAAACTTCACAAATCCTTACTCTTGAAAATCCTAAAGCTACGATTATTTTGGAATGGAGGGGGTACATTTGAATATACATTGTACAGGAGTATATATTAAAAAATATGCAACTTACCTCAGTTCATGCATGGTTCCAGATATAATCTCCTTGGTTGCAAGAAAATAGTTAGACATGAGTATGAATATATAGCATGTTCAAATGCACAACAAAGATTGATGCCCCCTTTTAGATCTGATTTACAAATGCCATTATCTCGGGTTCAAATAGATGAATGAACTTACTATGAATTCAAATCTTCGAAACCCCCTTTATGTTGAATTCAACATGTATTCTATTTCGTAGCTAGCAATTTGAAATGTATCCATGTAAGTGACAAATGTATAAAGTGCTTCACACTAACAACATGGAGTGCACTAATTAATGTTTTTATATGAATTGCAAAAGCAATGCATTGCCTGTATTTCAAACCACTCTCACTCTATGGATCGATAATATGAAATAATCACATGCACATGCTAGAATTCCATAGAGTATGGGTGTCTGACAGACCAATTTTCGTTCATACGGAAATTGCAATATTCATGATCTCATCCAAAAATAATAATGCCATTTATATTTAATTTTAATGCGTAGAACCGGCTTTTACACATAGATGCACTATGCCTCGGCCCGTTCTTACAAACGCGCTATATATCTCTCTATCTAATGCATAAGTGCACACACTTTATATGCATCGGCATTTCTCTTTCACACATGCTCACAATCTCTCCCGTGGTGTCGGGGTGTCTCACACACACGCTCTCTCTATATCTCTCACTCTCTCTCTCTCTCTTTCTGACTACTATGTACCACTCTTTTCAATAATCTCAGTTGGAAAACACTATTTCTCTCACATTCATATATACACATGCACGGTCTCTACTAGCCCTCTATACGCACATATATGTGCCAACGTGTCTCCCGCACGCACATTATATTTAGGCCTCTCTCGTGCACATTGCCCCCCGCCCCCCAGACACGCCTCTCTCTTAGTAGTTGGCAGATATGATTCCATCAGATCATTCGGTAGGATATCCCTGACTGTTAGGCTAGATGGTAATACGAGGCAAAGTTTTACCCTAGTTCGGACCCTTGCAGTTGAGGAAAAAGCCTACTCTTGGTACTTTATATTAGTGATAGGGGTGTGTACGAAGTACACGGAATACCAGGCATTGTGCGTGTGTGTATACTATCGACGAACTAGCACCCAAGCTTCTATATGATACTGGGGGCCTAGGGTTACCAATCATATATAGTCGGCTTATCACCAGTGGGGATAGAGTCCTCCACGACTCTGGTAGCTTCGTGTTGTACGCCGAGTCCTCTACATGGGTCTTCGTATAATGCGTCTCGGTCCAACCTATGTGTCGCAGGATGGAACCGACCCATGAGTCCTCATGTTGACCCACCACAACTATAAATGATGTGCCCACCACAACTAGAAATGATGTGCCCACCACACCACACACGCAATCGGCCACTAAGAAAATAAGCATATACAATGGTACAATGTTATACATGAAAGTTAATTGCATGGTGCATCCAAAAATATTTGTTCTGCATTTTGAATGTTTATATTTTCTCCTAAAATATTAGTCACGGGAAAGAGAAACGAAGGGCATATCTCTCCTTGTCTCCACCGAACACCCTCTCTTTCTACACCACTTTCACGTACGCAAACAAACTATCTCTCGGCCCTCTAAAAGTAAGCATGCCCATGACACATTCACGCGTGATGGTCACTGTATTTCAAGCGAAAGCACTATACGGTCACTGGACATCAGAAGATGCTCATTACAGTCACCGTATACATTCTCGTGGTGACCATACAGTATCTAGCTCACGATACGTTTCCGTATTTTGTTGATGACACTGATGGACTTTGTATTTGATGCATGCTCCTTATTTTGTTGATGACACTTACGATATGGTCACCGGACTTCAGAATAAGCTCATCACGGTCACCACATACGTTTTGTGGTGCTAACCAACCTGTGGTTGGATGGTTAGGAGGATATTGGTTTCTCGGGCCCACCAGGGTTAAAGTCCTGTTGCTCGCATTTATCCTGGGTTAATTTCAGTATTTTCCGACGACATGCATTCAGTGGGAGTAGACATTCCACTCGACTACGAGGCACCTACGGTGACTTCTTAAAATCTCAAGATCATATGCTGGCTCACTCTCTCGAAGGTGATCATAGGGGTAGGGTCTACGTGTGTGCGCTTATAGCGGTGAGTGCTTGCGCGTATATATGGGCCCTTGCATCTGTACCGTGTTAAAAAAATACATGTCGTGATTATACGCTCACTGGCTCACCCGTACAACTCCATATTTTGTTGATGACACAATCAATTGGCCAGTCAAATGTTCCACGTGGCACAACTAGTGTTGAACCATCGGGGCGCGTAACCATGGGGCCCACCTGTCAGCGCGTATATGAAAAAAGAAATGGTAGTTTGAGTCTGTACTGTGTTAATAAAATACATTTTAGGGTGATCATACGGCCACGGGCTCACCATACAGCTCCGTAATTTGTTGATGACACGGTCAATTGACCAGACAAATGGTCCACATTCAGCAGCGCACATTACCATAGGGCCCACCCGTCAGCGCGTAATGAAGGACATGAATGGTAATAAATTAATGGTCGGTGGGGATTTGAAGTCGTGAGACCTCTGGTTGGTAGTCGCCGGTGGTGGGGGCATGGTGGTTGGGTGGTGGCGTGGGGATCACTGGCGAAAAAGATCGGCGCGGCGGGGGGGGGGGGGGCTAGACGGATGGTCGGGGCGACAGCGGACCGGCGGGGGGGAGTGGTTTCGGGGCAGGTGGGGTGGCCTGGCGGTGCAGGTCGGCTGTTTGGCCGGTGGTGGCTGGCGGCTTAGGGGGGTGGAGGTTGAAGATAAACTGTAGGCCCTTGATTTCGTATCCAACGGCTAGAACATCTACTGACCAGAGATGAAAAAGTCAGTCGACTGACGTGTATCCTCACCCCGCACGTACACATGCACGCACGCAAAACTCGCACGAACACACGCACGCATGCTGCGTGCAACACTGACACGTACACATAAAAAACACATGCACGCATGTAGGCATGCAACACTGACACGTACACATGCACTCACGAACACACGCACGTACGCACACATGCATGCAACACTGAAACATACACATGCACGCACACAACACTCGCACGCCTGCATGCACACAACACACGACGCAAGACACACGCTCAAGCTATACGTGAATGCACCCTTTGTTAAGGACATGGATTGTTACGGGTATTAATCAATCTTATCTGTGATAAGCAGAACATTGATGTTTGCGGCGGTCTTTATGAATCACAACATATTGAACGGGTTATCAATGTATATATGAAAATTTTAAAATTATCTTACATTATATAGTAGGCTTATCTACATGAAATAGATGACGTCACACTCAATGAAAAATCATCGGTTTATGAAATGCCCGCTTCTGACCGCCCTAGCCCACCAAAAGTTCCTCTGTCGTGCGCTGCCTATGTTGGGTCATTGACATGCAGGCCATGTACCCAAAGACCCCACACATTAATGGAAGAATGGCGCGGTGTCGTACTTCAGAGTCGAGGGCGCCACTCACTGCATGCCCGGTTGAACACGGCTCCTTGCCGCATTCAAACGCCTCCATGAAACCCGCCCGTGTGGAAGCCGAGAAACCCACTCTGGACACACGTCGGTTCATGACCGGGCCGGCATTAAACGCAACACCGACCGAGCTCCTCCCGTCCGCCATCTATTTAATCTCCTATTTAAACAAGGCCAAACGCCGGCCAAGAGTCGCACACCTCTGTCGCTCCCCTATCTCCTCCTTCACCATTTTGTCCACTCTTACAATTTCTTACGAAGAGTAGTTATCCGCATCAAAGCCGGCTGGGTGGCCTGCCGAGCCTGCCGGATACGAGCTATGCTGCTCGCTGATCCACCTCCCTTCCCTCGCCCAATGGAGCCAGTTGCCGCCCCAGCGGGCGCGTGGTTCAGCAACTCGCCGCTCCAGGCCAGCTCCACGAGGAGCGGCGCACGGGCATCGTCGCTGCCATCCACGCCGCCGCCTCGTACCGCACCTCCCATGTCTGCGACCACGTCTCCCATTCTGTGGCCGAGAGTCCCATGCCGGCGGCCGCGCCATGCAAGCAGCCAAAGACCGCTGCCGCTTGGGTCCCATGAAGGCCACCGTGGAGGCGACGCCAGCGTACACAACAGGTGTCTTGACGGATCATTTTGTTGCGAGGACCTTCGTCGACCCTGCATGGGCTCCACGGAAGCGGAGAAGCCCCCTTCCACCATCATCTTGGGCATCAGCCAATGATATCAGTTGGGCAGTGGGGAAGCGAGCCATCCTTTGTGCTGAAGCATATACTATCGCGCGTCCTGGATTTGGGGGTATCCAGCCCTGGCTACCTATGGCCCATCGCGTGGCTCCATCGACGGCCTGGTACGGCCTAGCTTTGTCATCAACAACACAAGACCCTCGCGAGGGGCCAAGCCTCACGAGGCGGACGACACCAAGACCCCCGGAGGGATCGGCCTCCTCAGGTTGGCTCCTAAGGGGCGGATGTTGGGTTCTACGGTAGGGTGTGTACACTGCAAATTAAAATTTTCCTACGCGCAGAACATCCAGGAACATGCTACGGGAGATGGATCACAGTTTGTTACCACTAGACTTGCAGTGCCGTGCAGCGGAAGAAGAGATGGGGCAGCGCGTCAGCGTGGATCGTCTCCTCCTTGTCCGATCTCCCTCGAATAGCAAGTCTTCCGACGTACAAATTCGCCAAGCCTCACGAGGCGGACGACACCAAGACCCCCGGAGGGATCGGCCTCCTCATGTTGGCTCCTAAGGGGCGGATGTTGGGTTCTACGGTAGGGATTGTCGACTGCAAATTAAAATTTTTCTACGCGCAGAACATCCAGGAACATGCTACGCGAGATGGATCACAGTTTGTTACCACTAGACTTGCAGTGCCGTGCAGCGGAAGAAGAGATGGGGCAGCGCGTCCGCGTGGATCGTCTCCTCCTTGTCCGATCTCCCTCGAATAGCCAGTCGTCCGATCCCACGTACAAATTCTCCGGAGCGGCGCAAGTGCACCGCCTCTAACGGTATTCGCGCGTGCAGGAGGAACACCGTGCGGTGGACTGCTAGGTCCGATCACACAGTCGGCAGCGAGTGGAGGTGGCTATTCGCAACACATGCAAACCCTAGTCGCGGCGCCGAAGCGATCAACCGCATGAGTGTGCGGCACCTCCACTTTATATAGGCGTCCGTTGCAGGCTCAACACTTGGGCCTCGCACGGATCCTAATGCCACAAGTCTACTCGGTCACGTTCCTAGTCCAGTTCGGATCACATCCGACCAGTGTCCTATGAACCGACCTCGTAGGTTCCTTCCCTTAAGCGCGCGACCCCTTAGGTTCAAGTCGGCTTGGTCACAGTTCGGATCACCTCTGACCTGCTCGGTTAGCGGCCTCTAGCAAGGCGTGCCGACCACCAAGCAGACTATGAAGTTGGTTAGGCGAACCTGTATAACGTGTCACACTTCTGTTCCATTTGCCACACGATATATGTTGTCGGGCTCAAGGCGAGACTGTCATCCTTGTGCTAGCCCGACCTCTTTCTCTTTCCAGTGATGTTGACCACAATCCGGATAATCACATAATCCTTGTCGCATGCCATGTTGTTCCTGGTCGGATCACACGAGGGGCCGAGAGTATATCTCTCCTGATCGGAGGGGCAAATTCCATCTTGCTCGACCATGTCTCGCAGCATGGGACTGGACAAACCCGAAACCTACCTTTGTAACTACCAAGTCACGGAGTAGCGTTTGGTCTGCACAAAGCAAGTCTGTCACCATCCCGAGTACATGCGTCAGCTCAGGTCTTAGGACATAGAACGTATGTTGTACTAGAGACTAACAGATGACATATCGCTGCGTCTCATAGTTGGGTCTATCCGACTCAGACCTTATCTCGACTCGGATCCGACTACGTCGAATCCGACCAGACCTTTCCAAGTCCATATTATCCGGTTAGCATCCAATGCTCCATGGCTAGTGAGACCAAGCCATCGACCGTGTCATATGCTAGTCTAGTCGGTTGCGCGTCCACACTGCCCTTTCGACTAGGGACCTTATAGGACAGTCATCATACAATGCATAATCCCACAAACAAGTCACGTACTTGCTGATACACATCATTGATAATGTCCAAGGACTATCTTTATTCATAAACACATAGGAAATATCATCATAAATGATTACCTCTAGGGAATATCTCCAACAGTCTCAGACTTGCACTAGAGTCAATCAAATAGACATCAAATGCCCATAGCTCTAACGTGCCCCTCATGCTTGGGTTGTGGAAGCGGCTTAGTCAACGGATCTGCAACATTTGCATCCGTGTGAATCTTGCATAACTCTACATCACCATTCTTTACGATCTTTCATATCAGGTGATATTTCCGGTCTATGTGTCTGACCTTGTGGTGATTCCTCGGCTCCTTGGCTTGTGCGATGGCACAAGAATTATCACAATAAAGGTCTAACAGTTTCACCGAGGATGGGAAAATACCAAGATCATCCAGAAAACGACGGATCCAAACACCTTCCTTTGCAGCTTCACAAGCCGCAATGTATTCGGCTTCTGTGCCAGAATCGGCCACCGTATCCTGCTTGGAACTCATCCAGTGCACTGCTCCTCCGTTCAGGACGTACACGAATCCCGACTGTGATCGACAATCATCTCGTCGGTTTGGAAACTAGCATCGGCGTAACCCCTTACGACGAGCTCTTCCTCACCTCCATAAACTAGGAACATCTCTTTAGTCCTTTTCAGGTACTTCAAAATAGTTTTTACCGCTGTCCAGTGACTGTCACCTGGGTTGCCCTAGTATCTACTTGTTAGGCTTATTGCAAAAGCAACATCAGGCCTTGTACATATCATGGCATACATCATGGATCCGATTGCCGAGGCATACGGAATCCTACTCATCCTGCTTCGCTCATCAGATGTCGAAGGACTCTGAGTCTCGCTTAGCCTTATACCATGTGAGAGCGGCAAGAACCCTTTCTTCGCCTCACTCATGTTGAACCGCTTCAACACTTTATCTATGTACGTGCTCTGGCTTAAGCCGAGAAGCCTTATCGATCTATCTCTATAGATCTTAATGCCTAAAATATATACTGCCTCACCAAGATCTTTCATTGAAAACTTGCCATTCAATGACTCCTTGACCGAGTTTAGCATCAAAACATCATTTCTGATCAGTAGTATGTCATCCACATACAAGATCAAAAACACTATCGAGCTCCCACTTAACATCTTGTATAAACAAGAGTCCTCTTCGCTTTTGATGAAACCGAGACCAGTGACGACCTCATCAAAATAAATGTTCCAACTCGGAGATCCTTGCTTCAACCCATGAATGGATCTCTTGAGCTTGCATACCTTACTAGTGCTAGTCGGATCGACAAAACCCTCGGGTTGTATCATATACACGTCCTCGGTTAAATTTCCATGAAGGAAAGCCGTTTTGACATCCATCTGCCATATCTCGTAATTGAAATATGCAGCTATAGCTAGTATGATCCTCACCGATTTCAGCATCGCTACCGGCGAGTAAGTCTCGTCGTAGTCAATTCCTTGAACTTGTCCATAACCTTTAGCGACAAGCCGAGCTTTGTGGATCTGAACATTTCCATCCACATCGGTTTTCTTCTTAAAGACCCATTTGCAACCAATGGCGATTCTGACGGTGGCGGATCAACCAAGCCCCAGACTTGATTCTCATCCATGGACTTTAACTCGGATATCATGGCCTCCAGCCATGCCTCGGAATCTGGGCTCATCATCGCTTCCGCATACGTGTCCGGCTCATCGCTTTCTAGCAACAATACATCACGCACTATGCGCAATCTTTCTGACCTCCGTGGTTCCGGTGCCGCTTCCACTACAGGTTCCCTGACTGACTCCGGTATGATCTCATCACTAGCCGAGCCGTCCGCGAGTGGTCCTCGAATTTCTTCGAGTCGAACCCGTCCTCCCACTGGCCTCCTGACTGAGAAACTCTTTCTCAAGGAAAACCCCGTTCCGAGCAACAAACACTTTGTTCTCTTCCCGGTTGTAGAAGCTATATCCCAAGGTTTCCCTCGGATATCCCACGGATATGCGTTTATCCGACTTGGGTGTAAGCTTGTGTGACATAAGTCGCTTGACAAATGCTTCACAACCCTAATCTTTAGGAAAGACAAACTGGGACTCTTCTCAGTCCACATCTCATGTGGTGTCTTGTCTACCGATTTTCATGGTACCCTATTAAGTGTGAAAGCTGTAGTTTCTAGAGCGTATCCACAAAACGACAAGGGTAAATCCGATTTGCTCATCATAGACCGGACCATGTCCAACAAGGCCCTATTCCTCCGTTCCGACACGCCCGTTTCTCGCGTATGCGTGCGGAGGTGTGAGCTGAGGTACTATACCTCGACTTTTCAGATGATCATCAAACTCCTGGCTCATGTACTCACCTCCACGATCAGATCGCAGAAGCTTTATAGTCTTGCCAAGCTGATTCTCAGCCTCGTTTTGAAACTCTTTGAACTTTTCAACAGTATCCGAGTTGTGCCTCATCAAATAGATATATCCATATCTACTCAAGTCGTCGGTAAAAGTCACGAAGTACTGATAGCCACCTCTGGCAGTTGTGCTCATTGGACGACACACATCACTGTGTATAAGCTCCAACAGCTTGGACGCCCTCTCGCAACTCTATGCGAAAGGATAGTTAGTCATCTTGTCGAGCAAGCATGATTCACATGTCTCGAACGACCCGAAGTCGGACGAAGTTAGGAGCTCATCATCTTGGAGCTTCTTCATGCGTTTCAGACTAATGTGTCCAAGCCGGCAATGCCAGAAGTATGTCGGATTTATCTCATTAGGCTTATGCCTCTTGACATTCATGTTATAGACCGGTTCCTGTTCTAGATTCAATATAAATAGCCCATCATCAATGGGTGCATAGCCGTGGAACATACCATTCAAAAATATCGAACAACCATTGTCCTTTAAATTGAATTCATAACCTTGACTCATCAAACATGAGGCAGAAATAATGTTCGACTAAGTGCAGGAATGTAATAACAATTATTCAATTCCATTATGAATCCGGAAGGAAGCTGGAGCTGCATCGCGTCGACTCCAACGCAGCAACTCTTGCTTTGTTGCCGACTCTGATGTCAATCTCCCCTTGTGCCACACGCCTAGTTCTTACCAGCCCCTGCATCGAGTTGCAAATATGAACAACCGATCCGGTATCAAATACCCAAGAGCTACTAGGTATGTCAGCAAGGTAAATGTCTATAACATATGCAACAAGTGTACCTTTGCTGAAGAAGCATTTTCGCCTTCTTGCCATGCTCTGCAAGCCACTTGCTATAGTTCCTCTTCCAGTGACCGGTCTCCTTGCAGTGATAGCAAACGGTCTTCGAGTCCGGTCCAGACTTCGGCATAGCGGCAGAGGTTACCGTCTCCATGCCCTTTGCCTTAGCCTTTTTCTTGGACCAACTCTTCTTGAACTTAGCCGATTTCTGCACCATCAACACTTGATGCGTGACTTTCTTAATATCCTGCTCTGCCACCTTGAGCATCCCATGCAATTCAGTGAGCTTCTTATCCATGCCATGCATATGATAGTTCGAGATGAACGTCCCATAGCTGGGTGGAAGAGAACCCAGAACAACATCAGTAGCCAGCTCATCCAAGAGTGGGAAGCCCAAACAATCCAAAGCTTGCACATATCCGATCATCTTGATCACATGTGGGCTCAGCGGATCACCTTCCTTCAGCTTGCAATCCATCAAGGATCGCCAGACGTTGAACCTTTCGGTCCTAGCCTATGTCTGAAACATGCTCTTGAGACTCTCAATCATATCGTAAGCCTCAACATTTTCGAAATGCTATTGCAAATCGGGCTCCATACAAGCCAGCATTAGACAGCTGATCTCCGTTGATTCATCAACGAGTTTCTGGTAGGCATTCTTAGTTGTGGCATTAGCATTATCGGCAGGTTCCTCTGGAAGTGGATCCTCTAGAACATGTTCCTTTTTATCATGCTTGAGAAGAATTCTCAGATTTCTATACCAGGTGGTAAGGTTTGTTCCATTCAATTTATCCTTTTCCAGAATTGATTTGAATGCAAAGTTGGGTTGAGCAGGTGGTGCCATTGATCTACAACAGAAAATATGCAATCACTAAGCAATGTGTTTATGTAGAGTAATTCTATCCTAAATGTAAATACTCCCATCAAGTCAGCATCACTCCGCAAACTCTCAGTGATCCAGGATCCGACTAGCGCATGCGACTAGTGAGCTTTAGCATCACTGCTAGCCAACATACCTATCCGGTAAGCAACTCCTTGCTAATCTTATCTCTATATGACTCCTGTCAGTCAGGAAGGTATCTCGTACCCCGACTCCCAACCTTCTTTGCCACAAGGCCCGAAACCATTTTGATAGCCTTGTCAAGTTAACCTGATGTAGTGCATGTCCGTGTCCGACACGAACCCTTCAGTTCAAGGACACCCAGCAGTACCCCAATTTTATGAGCCCACTACTAGACGTACTTGACATGCGAAGGTGCAACATCGGGGATGGCAATTCGCTTGATTTTCATGAGGGATCATTCAATCATTCTAACATGCATAGAAACAAAGAAGTATAGCAATCACAATATAACACATATTGTGAAATAGTATGGCCCCTTCATGGACGTTCTTCCAGGTCGGCTCCAACTCTGATGACCACGAACTCCATCTTGTTTGTCACGCCGGGACGCCAAGCCACAAACCTGATCTCTATTATCCAACTACTACAACTAGTAATGAATTTTATATCGAGTCACAAGTCGACACGCAGGTCGTTATACAATATAATGACAACACTTTGGCTCCTGCCGGCTGACAAACATGACACGCAGCTAATGATAAATTACACACATGCATCACATACACATGAGCCATACTATTCACTTCAAACCTGCAAAACAAAGTTATGCATAGAATAGCATTCTACCGGTTTGTGTGTCGGGTACGAAATACACGGCGCTACGCACACGGCGGTCCCGCTAGCCAATCTTATTGATCTTATCGATCATCGCAAATCTGATTCGGATTTATGTTTCACTGTTAACCCCGATGGCGGATGACCGACCGGTAGGGGTAGATCGTGTCACGACCTCATCGATCCCGATTGACAGAAAACATAGCCTCAACGATCCCCATGTGCAGTTGATCACATCAACCGTGCACATAGACGATCTCTTCAAGGACAACAGATCTCATCTGCCGCCTCCGCATATCTAATATCCATACGATCTGAATCCAAATCCTATAGCAGAGGCTCTGATACCACTGTTTGGGTTCTATGGTAGGGTGCGTCGACTGCAAATTAAAATTTTCCTACACGCAGAACATCCAGGAACATGCTACGGGAGATGGATCACAGTTCGTTACCACTAGACGCGCAGTGCCGTGCAGCGAAAGAAGAGTTGGGGCAGCGCGGTCGCGTGGATCGTCTCCTCCTTGTCCGATCTCCCTCGAACAGTCGGTCGTCCGATCCCACGTAAAGTTTGCCAGAGCGGCGCAAGTGCACCGCCTCTAACGGTATCCGCGCTTGCAGGAGGAACACCGTGCGGCGGACTGCTAGGACTGATCACACAGTCGGCAGCGAGTGGAGGTGGCTATTCGCAACACATGCAAACCGTAGTCACAGCGCCGAAGCGATCAACCGCATGAGTGTGCGGCACCTCCACTTTATATAGGCGTCCGTTGCAGGCTCAACACTTGGGCCTCGCACGGACCCTAAAGCCCAAAGTCTACTCGGTCACGTTCCTAGTCCAGTTCGGATCGCATCCGACCAGTGTCCTACGAACCGACCTCGTAGGCTCCTTCCCTTAAGCGCGCGACCCCTTACGTTCAAGTCGGCATGGTCACCGTTCGGATCACCTCCGACCTGCACGGTTGGTAGCGGCCTCTAGCAAGGCGTGCCGACCACCAAGCATACTATGAAGTTGGTTAGGCGAACCTGTACAACATGTCACACTTCTGTTCCCTTTGCCACAAGATATATGTTGTCGGGCTCAAGGCGAGACTGTCATCCTTGTGCTAGCCCAACCTCTTTCTCGTTCCAGTGATGCCGACCACAATCCGGATTATCTCATAATCCTTGTCGCATGGCCATGTTGTTCCTGGTCGGATCACACGAGGGGCCCAGAGTATATCTCTCCTGATCGGAGGGGCAAATTCCATCTTGCTCGACCATGTCTCGCAAAGATGGGACTGGACAAACCCGAGACCTACCTTTGTAACTACCCAGTCACGGAGTAGCGTTTGGTCGGCCCAAAGCAAGTCTGTCACCATCCCGAGTACATGCGTCAGCTCAGGTCTTAGGACATAGAACGTATGTTGTACTAGAGACTCAGAGATGACATATCGCTGCGTCTCATAGTTAGGTCTGTCTGACTCGGACCTTATCTCGACTCGGATCCTACTACGTCGAATCTGACCAGACCTTTCCAAGTCCATATTATCCGGTTAGCATCCAATGCTCCATGGCTAGTGAGACCAGGCCATCGACCATGTCATATGCTAGTCTAGTCGGTTGCGCCTCCACAGAGCCCTTTCGACTAGGGACCTTTTAGGACAGTCATCATACAATGCATAGTCCCACAAACAAGTCACGTACTTGCTGATACACATCATTGATAATGTCCAAGGACTATCTTTATTCATAAACACATAGGAAATATCATCATACATGATTGCGTCTAGGTCATATCTCCAACAATGGAGAGTTCTATGCAGGTTACCTCATGAGGCTTAGCTGATGTGAGCCATGACGACCAAGGCAAGGCGGGCGCCAGGCGGGCGCAGAGCGCAGGTTTCCTCTTTGGTGCAAGAGAGGCAAGCCACAGCCGCGGAGTCTCGAGAAATCAGCCAAATGCTTCCATTTCAGTGCAACGAGACCAAGACCGCCAGGATGGCAGGACGGAGGTCATCGACGAGCTCATCGCAGCGTCACGACTAGAGGCTTTTCGCAGGCGAAGACTACTTTTGTCAGGATAGACTGTGCTACTTGTGCCCTTTCAAATCCGGCCATTGTGGGATCCCTTCCCGCACATATTTGGGAAGAGGACCAAGGCCACTATAAATAGGACTAGCCACCACCATAGAAAGGGGACGAGATCAGAACAAGTAGAGCTAGCATACACCACACCAGCTCAAGAACACCTCACCTCCTAAGGCTTGAACATCCACTGTACTATGTCATCCTTAGCCCTTCGAGGCAATCTAAAAAAGGCTGGAGTAGGGTATGACACCACATCGGTGGCTCGAACCAGGATAAAAACTGATGTGTCTCTTTGTCCCTTGAGCTTGACGCGCTAGGCTTAGGAGGATCGCGAGTAGGCAGGCTGGGTAGGTTGAGATCTCCGCACGCACCCCAGAGTTTGAACCACTCAAGGGTTTGCGGATCTCACAATCTGACATTTGGCACGCCAGGTAGGGGTCCGTCAGATCTTCTCTTCCATCGATCGATCTGCCACCAATCAGACACCTCCATGGCCGACGCTCGCCGGGCTCGCGTCGAGCGTCGGGCTGCTGTCGCCGCCCGCATCGCTCAGACGGCTCCGACGGGCGACGGTTGTGCCCGTCGCGCCCCTTCTCCGGTGGCCAACGCCGCTATGGGCACTGCCGGCCACGAGTAGTAAGCTTCATCGCTGCACCCGTCGATGCCCCGTGACGGCCGCACCACTACTCCATCACTGACCCCAGCAGCTTCGTCATCCCATGCGCGTCGTGGCCAGGCGAATGCGCAGGCCGCTCTGTTCATGGCGCGTGAGCTCCTTCGCTACCGCCCGGTAGGCGACCTCTACAAGGAGTGGCTCGAGCGGATCGCTGAGCTCGTCAGCGTTGCGCACGGGGGCTCCGCCGAGCCGGCTCGCTCGCTGCCTCAACAACCACCTGCAGCGGGCGACGTCGCGCACGGGGCTCCTCCACCATCTCTGGTCTAGGGCGCCATCGTCGAGCCAAGGTGTATGGCTCCGCGGCGCGACCCGCCGCGCCCTGTGCCAGCTCGGGATGACGTGAGCTGCCAGGAGGTGCAACGGCCACAAGGGGAAGCGCGCATGCTTCCAGCGCCCCAGCACCAGGCCTGCGTACCACCGCAGGATGTGGCGGTGCGCGTGCACCAGTATAAGTTTCCACCCCCTCGAAGACCTCCGGTGGCCACAGAAGGATGCCGCGCGTTCACTCCGGAGCTCCGCAACATCGTCTGGCCAAGCAAGTTCAAGCCTTACCTGCCTCTGCGCTACGGCGGCACCGCCGACCCCGCCGAGTTCCTGCAGCTCTACGAGCTGAGCGTCGAGGCGGCCAGCGGCGACAAGAAGATCATGGCAAACTAGTTCCCGATGGCCCTCAAGGATGGCGCACGTTCTTGGCTCCTGAACCTGACCGAGGGGTCGGTGAGGGAGTCCTGCATTAAGGGGTCCTCGGACAGCCGGACTATATACTTTGGCCGGATTGTTGGACTATGAAGATACAAGATTGAAGACATCGTCCCGTGTCCAGATGGGACTCTCCTTTGTGTGGAAGGCAAGCTTGGATATTCGGTTATATAGATTTCCTTCTCTGTAACCGACTCTGTGTAACCCTAGCCCCCTCCGGTGTCTATATAAACCGGAGGGTTTAGTTCGTAGGACAAGAAGAATCATAATCATAGGCCAGCTTCTAGGGTTTAGCCTTTTCGATCTCGTGGTAGATCAACTCTTGTAATACTCATATCATCAAGATCAATCAAGCAGGAAGTAGGGTATTACCTCCATCGAGAGGGCCCGAACCTGGGTAAAACATCGTGTCCCCTGCCTCCTGTTACCATTAGCCTTAGACGCACAGTTCGGGACCCCCTACCCGAGATCCACCGGTTTTGACACCGACATTGGTGCTTTCATTGAGAGTTCCACTGTGCCGTTGCTGTAAGGCTTGATGGCCCCTTCAATCGTCTTCAACGATGCGTTCCAGGGGGAGGTTTTACTTCTCGGACAGATCTTCATATTCGGCGGCTTCGTACTACGGGCCAACTCGCTTGGCCATCTGGAGCAGATCGATAGCTACACCCCTGGCCATCAGGTTATGTTTGGAAGGTTGAACTACACTGCCGACATCCGCGGAGACTTGATTTTCGACGGCTCGAGCCCATGACAGGTGCGCCGAACAGTCACAGCGGACATGACTTTGATCCGCCGTCGGACAGTATTCGGGAGATGGCACCCGCGTTGGCGCCGGGAATCAATCCGGAGTAGATCGTGCCTTCCGAGGACGGGTGGATGGACCCCGCCACGGAGGTCGCACACCCATCGGCGTTGGAGCCGAACGGTGATCCCACCTCCTATGAGAGTGGTGTCGTTGGACCCCCGGACTCTTCCCCGGTTGCAGGATCCGAACCGCGTGCGTCCGTGCCTATCGAATCAGATTGGGCACCCGTCTTGGAGTTCACCGCCGCGGATATTTTTCACCACTCACCCTTGGGTGATGTGCTGAACTCATTAAGGTCTCTATCCTTGTCAGGAGACTCTTGGCCGAACTATGTACGGCTCGAGTGGGGAGCGGACGATGAAGAAATTCGTCCCCCACCCACCACCCACTTTATAGCCACTGCCGTTGACTTAACCGACGTGCTTGACTTCGACTCCGAAGACATCAACGGTATGGACGACGATGCAGAAGAAGAACATGAACCACCGCCTATAGGGCGCTAGACCGCCACCTCCTCATATGATATTTATATGGTGGATGCCCCTAAAGAAAACAACGGCGATGAGGCAGCGGAAGATAACCCCTTGGGGAAGCAATCTAGACAACGGCATCATCGGCGCCGCTCCAAGCCCCGCCATAGCAAAAATAGTGATACCGGCACAAGGGATAACAATCCGGATGGTGCCGAAGACGAATACAATCCTGCCTAGCCAGGCTTCGAGCAAGCCAAGCAAGAGGAGGGGCAAGCTAGCCCTAAAGAACATGCAAAGGATGAAGAATTAGAGAAAGATAACTACATGCCTCTCTCCGAAGACGAGGTGAGCCTTGATATGAAGAATTCATCATGCCCGAGGACCCCATCGAGCAGGAGCGCTCCAAACGCCGGCTTATAGCCACTGCAAAAAGCCTGAAGAAAAAACAGCAACAGCTTGAAGCTGATCAGGATCTGATAACGGGCAGATGGACCTAGGTCCTGGCTGCCGAGGAATACGAACTCGAGCGCCCTAGAAAAAGCTACCCAAAGCGCAGGCTGCTACCTCAACTCGAGGAGGAGGCCTTAAAGCCCACGCTACCAGCGCATGATGCGGCTGACCGGCCACCCCGTGGCTGCGACAAAGCGGCTTACCAGCCCGACGTCCAGACCGCACCCCGTCGCCAATCAAATGATAATACTAAGGCCCGAGGCTACACGAAGGACCTGGGAGAAGTATTGGAAAAAAAGTAGGACAGTCAAGATCGATCTACGGATCACGTGGGCGCGCCACAAGACGTGATGATCATCGTCACGTTCGATACAATAAACAAAAGTCCGGCCGAGCCGAATACAATAGACCAGACTCATTCGAACTACGTTGGGATGTAGCCCGGCATAGAGGCGCCGCACACCCCCTATGCTTCACTGATGAAGTTATGGATCACGAATTCCCAGAAGGGTTTAAACCCGTAAATATTGAATGATACGATGGCACAACAGACCCCGCGGTATGGATCGAAGACTTTCTTCTCCACATCCACATGGCTCGCGGTGATGACTTACATGCCATAAAGTACGTACCACTTAAGCTCAAAGGACCGGCTAGTCATTGGCTTAATAGCCTGCCAGCAAGCTCCATTGGTAGTTGGGAGGATCTGGAAGACGCATTCCTCGATAACTTCCAGGGCACTACGTGCGACCACTGGATGCTGATAGGTCAAGTCACATAACCCAGCAGCCCGGAGAGTCAGCCAGGAAATTCGGGACTCGATTCCTAACCAAAAAGAACCAAATTGTCGACTGTCCAGATGCCGAAGCCTTAGCGGCCTTCAAGCATAACATCCAAGACGAATGGCTCGCCCAGCATCTCGGCCAACAGAGGCCAAAGTCCATGGCAACCCTAACGACACTCATGACCCGCTTCTGCGCAGGCGAGAACAGCTGGCTGGTGAGGGAGTCCTAGATTAGGGGGTATCTGGACAGGCGGACTATATACATTGGCCGGACTGTTGGACCGTGAAGATACAAGACTCAAGACTTCGTCCCGTGTCCGGATGGGACTCTCCTTTGCGTGGAAGACAAGCTTGGCGATTCGGACGTTAGATCTCCTTCTTTGTAACCGACTCTGTGTAACCCTAGCCTCCTCCGATGTCTATATAAACCGGAGGGTTTAGTCCGTAGGACAACAACAATCCTAATCATCATAGGCTAGCTCCTAGGGTTTAGCCTCTACAATCTTGTGGTAGATCTACTCTTGTAATACTCATATCATCAAGATCAATCAAGCAAGAAGTAGGGTATTACCTCCATCAAGACGGCCCGAACCTGGGTAAAACATCGTGTCCCTGCCTCCTGTTACCATTAGCCTTAGACGCACAGTTCGGGACCCCCTACCGGAGATCCGCCGGTTTTGACACCGACATTGGTGCTTTCATTGAGAGTTCCTGTGTGTCGTCGCTGCAAGGCTCGATAGCTCCTTCAATCATCAACAATAACGCGGTCCAGGGTGAGACTTTTCTCCCCAGACAGATCTTCATGTTCGGCGGCTTCGCATTGCGGGCCAATTCGCTTGGCCATCTAGAGCAGATCAACGGCTATGCCCCTGGCCATCAGGTCAGGTTCGGAAACTCGAACTACACGGAAGATATCCGTGGAGACTTGATCTTCGACAGATTCGGGCCTACGCCAGGAGCGCCGAACAGTCACGACGAGCACGGCTTAGACCTGCTGTCAGACAATACTCGGGATATCGCACCTACAAGAGCTCCGGACATAAATCCGGGGCAGATCGCGTCATCCGAGGACGGGTGGATGGACGCCGCCCCGGAGGCCGCATACTCATCGGCGATAGAGCCAAACACGGACTCCACCCCCAAGGAAGTCTGTGTCACTGGACCCCCGGACTTGTGTCCGGCTGTAAGTTCCAGACCGCGAGCCCCCGAGCCCACCGAATCTGGTTGGGCTCCGGTAATGGAGTTCACCGCTGCGGATATCTTCCAGCACTCGCCCCATGCTGAACTCTATAAAGTCTCTCTCTTCATCAGAGGACTCTTGGTTAACTATGTCCGGCTCGAGGGGGAAGCAGGCGACGTAGAAATTTGTTGCCCACCCACCACCCACTTCATAGCCACTTTCAACGATGTAACAGACAAGCTTGACTTTGACTCCGACGACACCGATGGTATGGACGTCGGCGCAGGGGACGATTTGGAACCACCGCCCACGGGGCGCTGGACTGCCACCTCATCATATGATAAATACATGGTTGACACGCCCAAGGAGGGCGATGGCGACAAAAAGGACACAACGGAGGATGAATTAAAACCCCCGAACAAAAGCCAAAACGACGGCGCAGACGCCGCTCTAAGTCCAGCCACAATAAAAATAGAGATAATAGCGCTAGAAAACTCGACACCCCACTCAACTCCAAATGCAACAATGACCATATGGACCCAGCGATGGAGCAGGATGAGCCAGGTCACGCCGAACATAGCCCGGAGCAGACGCCCGATCATAGCTATCCCGAGGGCCGAACTCATCAACCCGCCTCGGGAGAAGAGCACAGCCCGGACGATGATGCATTCATCATCCCGGAAAAATGTTTGGAACAAGATAACCTCCACAGAAGGCTTATGGCCACTGCGAGAAGCCTAAAGAAGCAGAAGCAAAGGCTTAAGGCCGCGCAGGAAACGCTCAACCGCAGATGGAATAAAGTGCTAGACACTGAAGACAAATACGGTGATGATCGCCACACAAAGAGCTACCCAAAGCGCAAGCTGCTACCAGAATTTGTCGATGAGGCCATTCTGCTGAAGAACAATACGGCCAATAGGCCGAATGAACCACGTCATGACCATGACAGAGCTGCTACTGACGCCGCACACGATTTACGTGAGCTACTGGACAAAAAGGCCGGCGCCACCAGGTCCATTTATGGATCTAGAGGACATGCTCTGGCGCAGGATTATGGTCACCAAAACGATCAGACTGATCGAATACCAGTTCAGAATCAACACCGGACACAACAACATTCGACAGTATGCCACAACATGTCTAGATACAGAGGGGCTGTGCACCCTCTGTGCTTCATCGAAGAGGTACTGGATCACGAGTTTCCATAGGGATTCAAACCCGTGAACATAGAGGCATACGACGGAACGACAAACCCTGGGGTCTGGATTGAGGATTTTATCCTTCACATCCACATGGCTCGTGGGGACAACCTCCACGCCATCAAATACCTTCCCCTCTAGTTGAAGGGCCAGCCCGGCACTGGTTGAAAAGCCTCCCCGAAAATTCAATCGGAAGCTGGGAAGAACTCGAGGACGCTTTCAGGGCCAATTTTCAAGGGACCTATGTCCGACCTCCGGACGCCGACGATTTAAGTCACATAATACATCAGCCCGGATAGTCAGCCCACAAGCTTTGGAATAGATTCCTCACTAAGAAGAGCCAAAATGTCGATTGTCCGGATGCCGAAGCCCTATCGGCCTTCAAGCACAGTATCCGGGATGAGTGGCTCGCCAGACACCTCGGCCAAGAAAAGGCGAGGACAATGGCAGCCTTAACAAGCCTTATGACCCGCTTCTATGCGGGTGAAGACAGCTGGTTGGCCCGTAGAGGCACCAGCGACCCCGGCACATCCAAAATCAGGGATGGCAACGAGAAGCCACGGCGCAATAAAAACAAGCGTCGAAACAAGGGAGAAAATCTGGACAACATAGCGGTCAACGCCGGATACAGGGGATCTCGACCCGATCAACAAAAGAAGCCATTTAAAGGCAGCAAAGAGGGACCGTCCGGCTTGAACAAAGTCCTGGACAGGCTGTGCCAAATTCATGGCACCCCCGAAAAACCTGCGAACCACATTCACAGAGAATGCTAGGTCTTTAAGCAGGCCGCCAAGTTAAATGCCGAACACAAGGGAAGGGAAACACCAAGTGAAGACGAGGATGAGCCTCGCCAGCCGAACACTGGGGGACAGAAAAAATTCCCACCAGAGGTAAAAACAGTAAACATGACCTACGCAACTCACATACCCAAGAGAAGGTGCAAATGCGTGCTCAGAGACGCATACGCTATAGAGCCCGTCGCCCCCAAACTCAACCCCTAGTCGGCCTGCCCGATCACCTTTGATCACAGGGACTAACTGACTAGTATGCGGCACAGAGGAACGGTTGCCTTGGTGCTCGACCCAATAATCGACGGATACCATCTCACTTATGTCCTCATGGACGGCGGCAGTAGTCTCAATCTAATATATCAGGACATTGTCCGCAGGATGGGGATAGACCCATCCAGAATCAGCCAAAGTAACTCCACCTTTGAAGGGGTGATACCAGGCATTGAGGCCCGTTGCAGGGGCTCCCTCGTTTTAGAGGTGACATTCGGTTCTGTAGACAACTTCAGAAGCGAATAATTACTCTTCACTATCGCTCCCCTCCGAAGTGGTTATCATGCATTGCTTAGAAGAACGGCCTTCGCTCGCTTTAACGCAGTACCGCACTATGCCTACCTTAAACTCAAGATGCCCGGTCCACGTGGCGTCATCACCGTTAGCGGAAATATAGAGCGTTCCTTATGTGCGGAAGAGTATGCGAAGGCTCTAGCAGCCGGACACTAAGCGGCCTCTCCTATCAGAATGCATGATCGGTCGTCAAGACCACGGACACGGTTAGACGAGTCCGGCACAGCACCGTCGGTAACATCCCAGTTAAACCTGAGCTGGGTGCTATACACGTAATCCCATAGAGGGCACCAGGGGCTGCAAACATGCAACAAAGCCCACCTTTCAGACTGACATTATTAACAGGCCAATGTCTTAGACTTCAACTATCCATTGATAATAACCAACTCTTCGCACACTTACGTCATACTCTTTTACATGAGTTTTCGTTTCTACAGACACCATTCATGCGATACCCTCCCAGGACACGGCACAACGGAGGCAAAGGCGCAGACGTGCAGCAGGGCCCCGCTCAAAGGTTTCTCTTTAGATTAAGCCCCTGTGTAAACCTTCTTTATTGTCTCTTGTTGCTTGACATCCCATGGGTACTCAATACACCCACAGGGGATACTGGCGTTATTGGCATTTCGCCACGACAGACTAATGCACGTACCTGGAAATACAGGGTTCATAATCAAGGGCGCTACTCAACCCATTATATGTTATAAAGTCCAAATACCTTCGGGAGTGTTCGGTGTCGCCAGTTTGGCCTTATATGCATCAGCTCCGAATCATGTCTTTGGTCAAATGTTGGGTTTGCCCAGTTCCTGGGTTTGCTGCCTTATCTTCCGCTTCTATCGGCTAAGGCGGCCAAAGGAGAACTACTGCGATTGTGTCCTTGTTATTTCGGATGAGCACCTCAGTAGACAAAGCCGAAAACTGACTGTCATGATATAGCGAGAGACTGGTCAACCACTCGAGGACTCATCGGAATCGTTAGGATTCCTCTGCATTAACGAAGGGCCGTTTCTCGGCCATGTACACACGCGCCCGTATCCGGATGCACGCGAAGGTACCAGGGGCTACATAGTAGCTCCGCCGTCAAACTCCTATGGCTAATTGAAAGTGTTAACGCTATATAGTCTGGTTGCCTAGTTCGACGTGTGATCACCTCCTTAATGGACCAAGACGTTGGATCAAGTGTGATTATGCACATTTTTGCGAACACCCCCGCATTGTATGCGTGGGGGCTGAAGCCAACGACTGCTAAGTTTCAGGTTATATATACATCAAACGGCCACACAGGAGGCACAATAACACTTTGGTGAAAGTATAAACATAGCCTCTATAATTAAAATACAATTGTTTTTACAATGAAACGATTTGTCACTCGAACATGTCATTCTTCGAGCACTGAGCCTCTATTAAACGAGCACCTTCTGTTACCTCCTCCAAGTAGTGCTCGACCGGATCCTGGCTTCCCGCCGGATTCTGGGTTGCAATGATGGTGGCCTCCATATCTGCCCAATATGTTTTAACATGGGCAAGAGCCATCCGCGCACCCTCTATGCACGCCGACCTCTTCATGGCATTGATTCATGATACGGCGCCAAGGAATTGTTGCACTAAACCAAAATAACTATCTGGCTTCGGCCCCTTTGGCCATAGATGGTCTATTACAGACCTCATTGCAAGACCGAACAACCTATGAAGCTCGGCCACAGCGGCCACCCTTTCACTCAATGGCAACGGACACGTTGGAGCACTGAATTGCGACCAGAACAACCTTTCTACTTCACTATCTTTTTGATCCATGAAAAACTTGGTTGCATCAACCCTACTTTTTTCCAGATCCGCATACGCGTCTGCAGCGCTCCAGCGCTAACCCAAAGGAGCATACTTTTGATCTAAGAACTTCATCTGCAACAGAGAGGGGCTTCCAGCCGTGATTTCTCCGACCTGTCGAAGCTCCTCCCGCGCATTCCTAATTTCGGAACACGTCTCCTTGGCCGAATCAAGGGCCTTCTTTAGGTCAGCCGACTTTGCCTGATTCTCCTTTTCAAGGAGCTCATACCGGCCGGCGGCGTTTTTCAGCTCTACAACCATCTCGGCTATTTTATCTTCGCTTCGGTGATGAGCAGCCTGTTCGGCTCTCAAATCTTTGGCCACCTTTAGGGCAACTGCATTGCTAGCTCGGGCTTGTTCCTTGGCTAGGGCAAGCTCCTCCCTCAGGGCCTCCACGGCAGCAGCTCCGCCTGCAGTCGAAGCATATCACATTAACATTATGCTCCTCTTAATATGTCCTATAAAAATAAGGAAAACAGAGCACATACTATGTGACTCGTTAAGCCGCTCGTTCACAAGCGTGATGTCTGCGTCCACAACTTCAATCTATCGCCTTAGCTCGGTGACTTCAGCGGTTCGGTCGGACGCCGGACCCTTAGCCACATGCGCATGAATACAGTGCGATCATTACTTAAGAGTGTGATCCTCCATTTGCCGCCTAGGGCTGGCAACCAGAGTCTCAGGGGCTGCTATCTATATGGAGCACACCTAGCGCGTGGTCTACAACCAAAAAATTACGTATTTCATTATATACCTCAAAGCCTTTGAGCAGGCTCGTAAAAGCTTCATTCAACCCGCTTGTGGAGGATGAAATCTTCTCAAGCACCGTGCTCATTAATGAACGGTGATCCTCCGAGAGAGCAGCTTGCTCCAGAAGCCCCGTCAGCATGTCCGGCCGGTCGCTGGACTGTGCCGGACCTTCTCACTGCCCCCCGTGGGAGCCAAACGCTCTGGGCTCAGGGCGGCCGAAGTATTAGCTTCCGGCCTCGGCGAATCTGCACTCCTCCATGACGACACCTCGGGGTCGCCCGCCCCATAAGGCGGAGAGGTAGGTGGGGTTTCACTCTCCATCATCTCCGGAAGAAGATCCCCCGAAGACGAACTCTGTCAAGAAGAACTACTAGCCGGACTGCAAAGAATAGATCCTGGTTATTGTTCTCGGAGGAGGAAGCAGTAGCTTTGTATTTACGATTAACTTATTGCTCGGTTGAGGGCTGGCCCGTTTGCGGGCATGGCGTGGTGAGGATGCCCTCCGGGGCAGGGCCCCTTGGTGAAGTTTTCTTCCGTTGCCTAGGAACCTCCGTCTCCAAGTCTTCGGAGGCGGCCCTCTTCTTCCTGCGGGGGGAGGAGACCATAGATTCCCCTCCCCGACTATCCTCCTTCATGGAGATAGTAATTCCCCCGGTTTGGATGTGCAATGTGTGAAGCTCTGCTTCTTTGTTCTTCCCTTCGTCTTTCCCCGAGGGCACTTGGCTTAGCGCACGACTAAGCATCCTGGCTATGGCTGGACTAGGCGAGCCTTCGGGAAGAGGTGCCGGACACCTGCTTCTCTCCGCCTTGCTGAGCCAATCCTGGCCTCGGATGGTTTTCAGAATAATGTTATGATAAATACAAATGAAGTGTTCGGTTTCTGGGTTACTTACTTGGGTATCTGGACGGTTGCAGCTCAGGCCTGCATCCTCAGTGGTGTCCGGACACTTTACTTGTGGTCCGAAGAATAACTTACACATCCCTTCGAGCGTCATGTCAAAGAAATGCTAAATAGTCCGCGGACCTTCTGGGTTGTACTCCCACATCCGGAGAGGCCGACGTTTGCACGGCAGGATCCGTCGGACTAGCATTACCTGAATTACGCTGACAAGACTAATGTCCCTCTCAAGAAGCTCCCGAATGTGGCTCTGCAATGTTGGTACGTCATTATCAGGCCCCCAATCCAGTCCCACGTTGGCCAATGACGCCAGTTGAGGCGGAGGGCCCGAGCGGAAGTTGGGGGCAGCCACCCACTTTGTGCCTCTGGGAGCCGTGACGTAGAACCACCTCCGCTGCCATAGATCGGACACCTCCGAGAAGAATCCCTCTGGCCATGGGGCGTCGGTGTTTCTCCTTATTGCAGCGCCTCCGCACTCCACATGTCGCCCCTCGATCACCCTCGGCTTTACATTGAAGGTCTTGAGCCATAAGCCGAAGTGCGGGGTAATGTGGAAGAAGGCTTCGCACACGATGATAAATGACGAGATGTGAAGGATGGAGTCCGGAGCTAGATCATGAAAATCTAGCCCGTAATAGAACATGAGCCCTCTCACGAAGGGATCGAGGGTGAAACCTAAGCCACGGAGGAAGTGAGAAACAAATATGACGCTCTCGTTGGGCTCGGGAGTAGGGATGACCTGCCCTGGAGTAGGAAGCCGGTGCTTGATGTCGGCGGTCATATATCTGACCTCCCTAAGCTTCGCAATGTCCTCCTCTCTGATAGAGGAGGCCATCCACCGGCCTTGAAGGTTGGATCCGGACATGATTGGAGATCCGAAGTGCCTAAGCTTGGGCTTCGGGTGTTGGAACTCGAGATGCGGAAAGGCGCAAGCGTGGTAGGAAAGAGGGATAGGCCGCGGCCCCTCTATAAAGGGGGTGAATATCACGCGTCCTTAGCGTAACCGCTTGGGACTTGCCTAAAAACACGGAGTCATACCAACAGGCGTAGTGGGGTTGCCCGCGCCCGTATTGATGGAGGATCCCGCAATAAGGGGAACACGATCTCTGCTTTGACAAGGCGTCCCAATAAAACCTCCTCGCAACATGTGTCGAGGTAGGCCGAGAAAAACCGGTTCGTATTGAGTCAGGACGCGGCGTAAGGGCACACCGTAAAAAAATTGTCAGCAAATTAGATTTGTAAAGTGTTATGCTCTCTACGGTAGTGTGCGGAAATTATCTCACAGAGCCAGACACAATCCTTAATCTACTTTGGAGTATTCGGAGACGGAAGCCGCATCGCAATGCCGAAGAAGAACTGCGAGGCAGACTCATCGTCATTGAAGACTGGTTCAGGGGCTACTGAGGGAGTCCTGGATTAGGGGGTATCCGGACAGCCAGACTATGTACATTGGCCGGACTGTTGGACCTTGAAGATACAAGACTCAAGACTTCGTCCCGTGTCCGGATGGGACTCTCCTTTGCATGGAAGACAAGCTTGGTGATTCGGATGTTAGATCTCCTTTGTAACCGACTCTGTGTAACCCTAGCCTCCTCCGGTGTCTATATAAACCGGAGGGTTTAGTACATAGGACAACAACAATCATAATAATCATAGGCTAGCTCCTAGGGTTTAGCCTCTACGATCTTGTGGTAGATCTACTCTTGTAATACTCATATCATCAAGATCAATCAAGCAGGAAGTAGGGTATTACCTCCATCGAGAGGGCCCGAACCTGGGTAAAACATCGTGTCCCCTGCCTCCTGTTACCATTAGCCTTAGACGCACAGTTCGGGACCCCCTACCCGAGATCCGCCGGTTTTGACACCGACAACTGGCTCGCAGCAATGTCTCACCCAAAAACTCAGGCGATTCAGACGTCAGGGATAGTAACTACAAGCCGAGACGGAATAGACACAAACATCACAATAATGGCGACAACGCCGAAGACACGACAGTCAATGCCGGATTCAGAGGCTTTAAATCCGGACAGCGGAAAAAGCCATTCAAGAGAAACGGTCCGGGCTCGTCCAGTTTGGACTTCATACTCGATCGCTCATGTCAAATGCATGGCACCCCGGATAAACCAGCCAACCACACTAACAGGGAATGCTGGGTGTTTAAATAAGCCGGCAAGTTGAATGCCGAAAACAAGGAAAATGGGCTGCATAGCAATGACGACGAAGAGCCCCGACCGCCGAACATGGGAGGACACAAGAAATTCCCTCCCCAGGTGAAAACAGTGAATATGATATACGCAACCCATATCCCCAAGCGGGAACGGAAGCGTGCACTAAGGGACGTCTACGCGATGGAGCCAGTCGCCCAAAAATTTAACCCATGGTCCTCTTGTCCGGTCACTTTCGATCGCAGGGACCATCCTACAAGTATCCGCCATGGCGGTTCGGCCGCATTGGTCCTTGACCCCATCATCAACGGATTCCATCTCACATGAGTCCTCATGGACGGCGGCAGCAGCCTGAATCTCCTCTATCAGGACACAATATGCAAAATGGGCATTGACCCCTCAAGGATCAAGCCCACAAAAACCACCTTCAAGGGTGTCATACCCGGCGTAGAGGCCTCTTGCACGGGCTCAATCACACTAGAAGTGGTCTTCTGATCTCCGGACAATTTCCGGAGTGAGGAGTTAATCTTCGACATCGTCCCCTTCTGCAGCGGCTATCATGCACTGCTCGGACGAACCGCATTTGCCAAATTCAATGCGGTACCGCATTATGCATATCTCAAGCTCAAAATGCCGGGACCTCGCGGGGTTATTACAGTTAATGGAAACAAAGAGCGCTCGCTTCGTACGGAGGAGCACACTGTGGCCCTTAGGACAGAAGTACAAAATAGCCTTCTTAGGCAAACAACCAATTCGGCGATAAAGAACCCGGATACTGCCAAACGAGTCCGGAGTACTCCGCTACAGGATCATCCGGCACGACTAGAGCTCGACTAGAAATTCGGCATCCGCCCTAGTCCCAGCCAAGCAGCGACATTCGTGCCGTGTGTACATAACTACGCACTTAAAATACCATGGGCATAGGCGGAGGCACGGTCATGACACGGTCCATAATGTGGCTCGACCGCCCCAGGACACGCGCATTTGTGCACCCCTTTTCTCTTTCAGGTCTCTACCTTCAGGAGGCTCTTTCGAAAAATAGGGTATAGGTAACATAGCGGGACGGACACACCAGGAGGACAAGAAGCTTTGGCATACGAGGGAATCCTCAGGTGGTCTCTAATAACAATCATTATACCTGTTTTACATAACCGCATACTGCCCGCTCCTAGTTAGGATGTGTCAAATAGTCCTATTCTGCTTATCACACTACTTGTATAGGTACGCTTTGACGTATCATTCTAAAGCGAAAATAGTATACAGCGTCAGCTTGCTATTAAGTTTATTTGCCCTCTTTTCTTTACTACTCATTTATTATACCCATGCATTTTGGCACGGCCAGTTTGCCAGGGGCTTCAGTACCCCATAACCTGGCAAGACAAGTCTGAACACTTTCGACAATGCGGCACCCCGAACTTATAGCACTATAGGCATCAGCTCCGAATCATGTCTTGGGTCAATAGTTGGGTTTGCTCGGCTCCTATTTTTTGGTACCTTACGTTCCTCTATATCGTCTAAGGTAGCGCAAGGAGAACTACTGTGATTGTGTCCCGGTTCTTCCGGACGAGCACCTTAGTAGAGAAAGCCGAAAACTGACTGTCATGACAAGGCGAGAGCTGGTCGCTGTTCGAGAGGTCTCAAATCCTTAAAGATTTTTTCTGCGTCTGGCGAGGAATCGGCCTTGTCCGATTTAGGAGTGCATAGCGCCCCAAGTCCGGCTGTCCGGACACTAGGGGCATCGCCAAAATTTAAAATTGTAGACTTCTATGGCTAAGTGAGGGCGATAAAGCCATATAGTCCGATTGCCTCGTTCGTGGCGCTAAACACCTCCTTAAAAGGACCAAAAGCTTGGATAAAGAGTGTTTATACTTATCCCGAACACCTCAGTACTAGCTACATGGGGGCGGAAGCCGACGACTAGCCAACTATCAAGAATTTTTTAAAAACGGCCGCACAGAAGGTAATATTTTAAATTAAGAAGCGCTACATAGCGCACATGAACTGGTTTCATATTACAGGATGACATGATTACATTCATTCAAATATCACATCCTTCGTACATTCATCCGCCACAAGGCGGGCACCCTTAATGACATTGTCATAGTACTGTTCGGGGTGGCGATGTTCCTTGCCCTTCGGCGGCCCCTCTGTGACCAGCTTCTCGGCGTCCATCTTCCCCCAGTGCACCTTCGCACGGGCCAAAGCCCTGCGTGCACCCTCAATACAGATGGACCGCTTAACGACTTCAAGTCACGGACAGGCATTCACCATCCGCTTGATAAAGCCGAAGTAGCTGCTGGGTAGGGGCTCGCCGGGCCACAGCCGGACTATGAAGTCCTTCATGGCCAGTTCGGCCGCCTTGTGGAGTTCGACCAATTGCTTTAGCTGGTCGCTCAAGGACATCGGGTGTTCGGCCCCAATATACTGGGACCAAAACAGCTTCTCCGTCGAGCTTCCCTCCTCAGCCCGGTAGAACTCTGCAGCATCAGAGATGTTGCGCGGCAGATCTGCGAATGCTCCTGGAGAGCTCCGAATTCGGGTAAGTAAAAGGAAAGTCTCCTCCACATGCTTGCTTTGCATAATGAAAGCCTTACCCGCAGCTATATTCTTGGCGGCCCCAATTTCCTGGAGGGCCTTTTGGGCTTCGGCCTTCGCGTCTAGTGCGCTCTGACTGGCCTTCGCAAGCTCCGACTCTTGCGTCTTGGAGTCACGCTCCAAGGACTCAATTTTTTTGATGAATTCCTGAAGCTCTTGCTGGACCTCATCAACTCGCGCCACTTGTTTTTCGTGCTCGGCGTGCTCCTTGGCCGCTTTGCTTTCAGCCTCGGACAGCGCCTTCCAAAGGGTCGCCACCTCGGTTGTGGCTCCGAGCAAAATTTATCATGCTTCTATCAGCACCCATGATTTTTCATTTCTATAACATTCAGACGGGGTATTGCTTACCTTTGTTTTCCTCGAGCTGCCTCTTCACGAGGCCGAGCTCTTCTTCGGCACGCCCCAGGCTCTGCTTTCAGTCTGAAGACCTCTGCAGTGGCGGCGGCGGCGGCCAGCAGCAACGCCTGCTTATTCACATAGACATAATATGATTAGATTCCTGGGAATAATATTTGATCCTCAGTTCGGCTTCTCTATCCGAACACCAAACAGAGCATCAGGGGCTACTGTCTACACCGTGATACTTTCTCACAATTTAAATTACTTACCTCAAAGCTTGTCAAAAGACTGGCGCAGGCTTCGGTCAATCCGCTCTTGGCAGACTGAACCTTCGCAATCACCGTACTCATAAGAGTACGGTGTCCTTCGCCAAGGGAAGCGCTCTGAAGCGCTTCCACCAAGTTATCCGATGCCTCTGGATGGACAGAGGTCATCGGTACAGACGGCTCGCCTCCCTTGGTGGGAGGCTGCCCGCCTGAATCCGGAACCACTGGAGGTTCTGGTGCAATATCCGGCTGGGGGCCAAGCTTGCTGCGGCCCCCCTCATCCGAATCCATGGGGATCTTCCCCCCATGAGCCCGGCGTCGGGAATCTCGCCTTGACGCGTCTCCAGGACTACATCCACCTGGCACGGCATCCTCTGAGATAACACCCCAGTGTCATCCGCGGGCCAGGGGGTGGAAGCCGTCGGGAGCGAATAGCTATTCATCTCCGACGAGCTCAAGGACCCATCCGAGGAGGGCAAGTCAATATGGGCTTTGGGCGGACTTCACAAACAAACCTTGACATGATAAGGAGCCATAAAGCTAAAAACATGCAAAGGGTGTTCGAGCATCCGGATACTTACGACTTTGCCAGGGGCTTGGCCCTGGGTAGCCGCTCCTCCTCGCTGTAGGAAGCGGTTGTGGAGTGGTCCAGAGGGAGGGTCCTTCCCCTCTTGGACCCTTCGACCTCCCCGGAAGGGGCGACTTCCCTTTTCTTCTCCCCCTCGTTTTGGGGGAGAGGGTTTTCCTCTTCCTCCTCCTCGCTGTCGTTGGAGGAGTGCGCCTCGGTGTCTTCGGACGATGAGTCCGGCACCACGTTGCGCCAGAGGCTTTTTCTGGTCCCCACGGCCTTCTTCTTGGCCTTCTTCTCCGGCACCTCATAAGGTGCCGGAACCAGCATCTCCGTCAGGAGAGCGTTTGCTGGATCTTCAGGCAAACGGAGCCGGACAGTCGATCCGCTCCGTCGTCTCCATGTATTCCTGTTATATCAGTACGGTGGCTTAAGTTCCTCCCACGAATATGCTGAGGAAAGGCACATCTTGCAAAATGTAGAATGCTTACCGCATTGGCGTGGTGCTTGGCGATGAGTCCGCGGTCCTCGGAAGTGGGAGGAGGGACTTCGCTGGACTTGAACAACACCTTCCAGACGTCTTTGTTCGTCGTGTCAAAGAGCTCTTGCAGTGTCTGGTGTTGGGCCGCGTCGAACTCCCACAGGTTGAATACCCGTCTTTGACACGGGAGAATCCGGCGAAATAGCATGACCTGGACCACGTTGACAAGATTGACATTCTTGGTTATCATATTCTTAACGCAGTTCTGGAGTCCGGTCAGCTCCGCAGATGCGCCCGAGGCTAGGCCCTTCCTCTTCCAGGAAGTAAGCCGCACGGGGATGCCGGATCTGAATTTGGGGGCCGCCACCCAGTTGGCGTCGTGCGGCTTGGTGATGTAGAACCACCCTGATTGCCACCCCTTCACGGTCTCCGCAAAGGAGCCTTCGAGCCAGGTGACGCTGGGCATCTTGCCCACCATGGCGCCACCACACTCCGCCTGCTGGCCGACCACTATCTTCGGCTTCACGTTGAAGATCTTTAGCCACATGCCAAAGTGGGGCCTGATGCGGAGAAAACCTCGCACACGACGATGAACGCCGAGATGTTGAGTATGAAGTTAGGGCCCAAATCATGAAAATCCAGCCCATAATAGAACAAGAGCCCGCGGACAAATGGGTGGAGGGGGAATCCCAGTCCACGGACGAAGTGGGTGAGGAACACGATCCGGAGTCCTGCGTCCGGGAGCCAGTGCGCAATATATGCGGCCAAATATCCGGCCGCCCGAAGCTTCGTAATGTCCTCCTTCTTGACGGAGGAGGCCACCCACTTGCCTCCCGCTCCGAACATGTTTGGCTGTGAGGAGAAGGTGAGATCTGGAGCGCTGGAGCTCGAGTGTGCGAGAACGGATGAGCGAAGAAGGAAGACAGCGTGGGTGAAAGATGAGAATTCTTATCTCTTTATAAAGGCGGTAGAAACTGTGAGCCTCCCCACTTGCCCGTTAAGATCGCTTATTTCCCAAGCGCCACGATTGATGGCGTGGTTGGGTTACCCATACCCATATTGATGAGAATCCTGTGATAAGGGGACACGATCTCTGCTTCGACAAGACGTGTCAAGGAAACTGCCTCGCATTACGTGCAATGGATGGTTGTGAAGAACGGTTCGGATAATGACCGGACCGTGGCGTGATGTCATGCTATAAAAAGCTGTCAGCAGATTGGATTTGTGGAATATTATACTCTCTACGGTGGAATGTGGAATTTGTTTTGCAGAGCCGGACACGATCCTTGTGTTCTAAATCTTCTATGAAGTATTCGGAGAAGGAACCTGCCTTGCAATGCCGAGGACAATATGCGCGCCGGACTCATCGTCATTGAATCCTGGTTCACGGGCTACTGAGGGAGTCCTGGATTAAGGGTCCTCGGACAGCCGGACTGTATACTTTGGCCGGACTGTTGGACTATGAAGATACAAGATTGAAGACTTCGTCCCGTGTTCGGATGGAACTCTCCTTTGCTGTAAGATCCTAGATTTTCAATTTGGAATGTTATACATAGGTCATCCATGCATATCATATTTTATCGCATCTTCGTTCCAAAATCCTCGAAATTCTAAGCAACACAAGTACCCTCGGGGAGAGTTGGGGATTTTCCGGTTTTCATATTTGATTTCTATCAAATACTAAAAACGAGGATTTTTTATTTTAATTATTTTTCTCTCCGAAAAAAATATTTCATAATAAAAATAAATGAGAGGAGATAATATGACTTCTCCAAAATAATTGAAATATTGGAGGAAAAATGTTAAAATCATTATTTGGATTTTATTTGAGTTTATTTGGATTTTATATGCATTAGAAAAATTGCACGTTTGAAAAATTGCATTTAAGGGCCAAGAAAATGTTCATCTCGTTCTAAATATTTCATTTAGACGATGAAAATTTGTTTTAGAATGCCCTGAAGGAAGGAATGGGAACGGAAATGGGAGCGCTGGAAAGAAGCCCAATCCATTCAACAAAGGACAACTGAACCACGTTAACGTGGAGGAGGTTGTAGAGCAGCCGGGCGCGGTAATAGGTAAGTTTTTGGTTAAGTCATTTACTGCTCTTGTTCTTTTCGATACTGGTGCATCGCATTCATACATATCAAGGGGATTTGCGGATAAGTTTAAGTTACCAACCCAAACCCTTAGGACCCCTCTTTTAGTGAGCTCACCTGGAGCAGAGTACATGGCTAGCCGATGGTGCACCCAGATACCCCTAACCATTGGCACACATGTTTTTCCGTATGACCTAATTATCTTGGAGTCGCAAGGATTGGATGTGATATTAGGTATGGACTGGATGTCGAAGTATGGAGGAAGCATTGACTGTGCTAATAAGTCGATTTATCTTACCACCCCGGAGGGAAAAATGATTAAGTATGTATCTAGGCATGTGCCTAGGAGGAGCCAAGTGAATACCCTCACGGGAGTTGTGCAGGAGGAAGTGCCTGTAGTAAAGGATTACCCGGATGTTTTCCCAGAGGAGTTACCAGGCATGCCCCCGGATTGAGACATCGAGTTTTTGATAGAGCTATTGCAGTGCAGGCCAATATCCAAGAGACCCTATCGGATGCCCGCAAATGATCTGGAGGAAATTAAGAAACATATCAAGGAGTTATTGGAGAAAGGTTACATTCGCAGGAGTTCATCACCTTCGGGAGCACCTGTACTTTTGGTCGAGAAAAAGGATAAATCCCTGAGGATGGTAGTTGATTACCGAGCCTTGAATGAAGTAACGATTAAGAATAAGTATCCATTACCGATGATCAATGATCTGTTTGATCAGTTTCAAGGAGCTAAGGTGTTTTCAAAGATTGATCTACGGTCGGGATACCATCAGTTGAAGATCTGAGAGAAGGATATACCAAAGACAGCATTCACCACGCGGTATGGATTATATGAGTATACGGTCATGTCGTTTGGACTGACTAACGCCCCGGCCTATTTCATGAGCATGATGAACAAGGTGTTCATGGAGTATTTGGACAAGTTTGTTGTGGTGTTTATTGATGATATTATGGTATACTCGAAGAACGAAGAGGAGCACAAGGAGCATTTACGTTTAGTTCTCGAGAAACTCAGGGAACACCAGTTATATGCTAAATTTAGCAAGTGCAAGTTTTGGTTGAAGGAAGTTAGATTTCTTGGGCATGTTATATCAGGAGAGGGTATAGCACTGGACCCCAGTAAGGTTCAGTCAGTCACTGAATGATTGGCACCCACTTCAATAGCGAGATCCGCAGTTTCCTTGGACTCGCAGGATATTATCAGAGATTCATTGAATTTTTTCCAAGATTGACAAGCCAATGACTGAATTGCTGAAGAAGGATACTAAGTTTAAATGGACAGATGACTACGAGGCAAGTTTTCAGGAGTTGAAGAAACGTTTGACTACAGCGCGGTGCTAACAACGCCAGGATATACATAAGGAGTTCCAAGTTTATTGCGACGCCTCTCGCTTGGGACTTGGATGTGTGCTTATGCAAGACGGAAAGGTTGTTTCGTATGCCTCACGACAACTGAAGCCCCATGAATTAAACTATGCCACGCACGATTTGGAGCTAGCAGCCATAGTGCATGCATTGAAACCCTGGAGGCATTATCTTATTGGAAATCATTGTGATGTGTACACGGATCATAAGAGTTTGAAGTACATTTTCACACAAAAGGAGTTGAACCTTAGGCAGAGGAGATGGTTGGAGCTTATAAAGGATTACAATATGAAGCTACACTATCATCCAGGAAAGGCCAATGTCGTAGCAGACGCTTTGAGTCAGAAAAGTTATGCTAATATCCTTAAAAGTAAGGAGTTAGCTGAGGATATCATGGAACTTTGGTTGGAGATTGTTCCAAGAGGTTTCATTGCAACAATGGAGGTTCAGTCTACATTGTTGGATAAGATTCGAGAAGCTCAGAAGAATGACAAGGAGATTGCTGAGATAAAGGAGAAGATGAGTAAAGGAAAGGCCAAAGGTTTTCGTGAGGATGAGCATGATACTTTATGGTTTGAGGACCGAGTTTATGTGCCTAATAACTCAGAGATCAGGAAGTTAATACTTCAGGAGGCTCATGACTCACCATACTCGATACACCCCGGAAACACCAAGATGTATTTGGATTTGAAGAAATGTTTCTGGTGGACTGGTATGAAAAAGGATATTGCCGAGTATGTAGTTGTATGTGATGTATGTCAGAGGGTGAAGGCAGAGCATCAGAAGCCAGTGGGACTACTACAGCCTATGGCGATACCCGAATGGAAGTGGGATAAGCTTGGCATGGACTTTATCACCGGGTTGCCCAGAACCAAGGCAGGATATGACTCAATATGGGTAGTAGTGGATCGCTTGACCAAAGTAGCTCATTTCATCCCAGTAAAAACAACTTACACAAGTGCGAAGTTGGCCAAGATATATATGTCCAGGATTGTATGTTTGCATGGAGTCCCAAGGGCCATCGTATCAGATAGAGGAACACAGTTTACTTAAAAGTTTTGGAAACAGCTACACCAGACCCTGGGTACCAGATTGGAGTTCAGTGCAACATTCCACCCACAGACGGATGGACAGACAGATAGAGTCAATCAGATTCTAGAAGACATCTTTGAGAGCACATGCGCTAGATTATGGATCTAGTTGGGATGACAATTTACCTTACGCAGAGTTCTCATACAACAATAGCTACCAGGCCAGTTTGAAGATGGCACCGTTCGAAGCTCTGTATGGACGTAGATGTAGGACACCTCTGATGTGGGATGAGGTAGAAGACCGTTAGTTGTTTGGACCAGAGTTGATCAAAGAGTCGGAGGAGAAGGTTAAACTAATCCGAGACAGATTGAAGATTGCTTAGTCCAGGCAGAAGAGTTATGCAGATTCAAAACGCAAGTAAGTAGCTTATGAAATTGGAGACAGAGCCTATCTGCGGGTATCACCCTTGCGAGGAGTGAAACATTTTGGAGTTAAGGGAAAGTTAGCTCCAAGATTTGTAGGACCGTACCGTGTTTTGGAATGGATGGGAGAAGTTGCCTACAAGCTGGAATTACCTGAAGGATTTTCAGGAGTTCACGATGTGTTCCATGTATCACAGTTGAAGAAGTGTCATGCTGAGATGGCCGATATACCGTTAAGAGATACAGTGCCCCTAGAGGCGATACAGTTGGACAGTAATTTGACTTATAAGGAGAACCCAATAAAGATTCTTGCCTTTGACAGCCGAGTCACCCGCAGCAAGGTTATCATGTTTTGTAAAGTTCAATGGAGCCACCATACCGAGGAGGAAGCCACCTGGGAACGAGAAGATGATATTCGCAAGGACCACCCGCACCTATTTTCTAGCCAACCCGAATCTCGAGGGCGAGATTCATCTTAAGGGGGGTAGGTTTGTAACATCCCAAATTTTCAATTTGGAATGGTATACATAGGTCATCCATGCATATCATATTTTATCGCATCTTCGTTCCGAAATCCTCGAAATCCTAAGCAACTCAAGGACCCACGGGGAGAGTTGGGGATTTTCCGGTTTTCATATTTGATTTCTATCAAATACTGAGAAAGAGGATTTTTTATTTTAATTATTTTTCTCTCCGATAAAAAATATATTTCATAATAAAAATAAATGAGAGGAGATAATATGACTTCTCCAAAATAATTGAAATATTGGAGGAAAAATGTTAAAATCATTATTTGGATTTTATTTGTGTTTATTTGGTTTTTATTTGCATTAGAAAAATTGCACGTTTTAAAAATTGCATTTTAGGGCCAAGAAAATGTTCATCTCGTTCTAAATATTTCATTTAGACGGTGAAAATTTGTTTTGGCATTATTAGATTTTAATTTTATTTTATAGGAATTTTTCTGTAGACGGAACTATTTAAAAAAAAATCCCGCGCCCGACTGGGCCGAAGCCCAGCCGAGCCAGGCCGGCCCATCCTGCTGCCGCCTTCCTCGCTACAAGCACCGCCACGGCTGACTCGGAGGAGTCCGAGCCGGACTCCACCGCCGCCCCGCCTTGGCCCCTTCTCCAAGCCGAGCCCCCCCTCTCTTAAATACCACCGCCGCCACCACCCACCACCACCGCCGGAACCTGACCCGAGCCGGAGCCCGAGCCCGCCGCTGCCGCCTCCCATCACCGAGCCCCGCCGCCCCACGCCACCCCGCCCCGCCGGAGCCCCGCCTCGCCGGACCTCTCGCCGGAGGTATCCGCCGGATCCGAGACCGCCGGTTTTTTTTAACCGTTCGGTTTATTTTCCGAAACCCTAGTTTTCGTTTTTTCTAAATAGATCGGTTTTTCTCCGGTTTATTTATTTAGCGAGCGTTCGCTTGTTCGTTCGTTTTAACGAACGCGTTCTTCGTTTAGATCCAGATAACGAACGTTCGTTCGTTAGTCTGTTCGTCAGTTTTTCATTTTCCCGGATTTATTCCGCGATTTTTCTGTTCGCGATTTCTGATCCTATCTTAGTTTCTGTTTATCTTTTCGCTCGTTTATCAGAATCAGGCGATTCAAGCGCCTAGAGTTTCGTCTCGAAACCCTCTTTCCGAATAATCAACTCAAACAAGTTCTTGCCTCTGTAAAATTTGACCCTAGTTCAGAATTAGTAAAAGGATCTTGTTTCTTTCGTTGTTTGAGTTTTGTTGCTTCGTTTGGTTTGATTATTTTTGCAAACCGGAGTTCTTAAGTTGAACTTTCTGGTCAACCTCTTTTAGTTGAGTTTTACCTGTGCATCTTTTCTTGTTGCTTATGTATGTTATTGTTTGCTTGCGATAGAATTCCCGGAGTGCGAAGCGTGTTACTACGAGTCTCTAGGATTCACGGATCGTCAGCAAGGCAAGTAACACATTGATCATACTCTTTTCATACCCAGTTTTTATGCATTAGCTCAATCCTCAAACATTGCATGATTAGGATACCATTAATTTATGGGTTGGGAAGTAGTTGTTGATGTAGAACCTATTGCCCTGTTACTATCAAACCCTTGGGAGTTACTTCTACGTTTGCTTATACTGCTATGCTATGCTCGTAGACGTGGTTTGGGTTTGAGTGTATCCATGACAGATGTGAGTTGGTTAATTAATGGTTTACTTAAGGTGGCAACTTACATACACATCTTGGTGGATTGAGGTACTGGGTATTCCAGGATTGCCTGTTTTTTTATGGACCGCCACCCAGGCTCAAAGGGAACTGAGATTATTCATGCTAGAAACTTTCGTGTGCAGCCACAAGCTATTATGGGCTCTAGCATAGTTGAGTAAATTACGTGAAGCTCTTGAAGAGGTAGATCAGCAGGTAGTGGGTTTTGTAGGTTTGGTATGGTCTACCCGGAGTAGAGAGTTAATGTTTCTAAAATACTATGTCTCGGTCATTCGTTTCTCAAACACCATGTAGTGCGAGAAATCAACGAAGGCGATCGAGTCTTGTGGGGAAAAGTGCGCAAACCTCTGCAGAGTGTACAATCTAATCATGGTTAGCCGTGTCCCCGGTTATGGACAATTTTGAGTATCTAGTACTTGAGTATTCACATGTATCTCATCACTCTTAAATTAATATTGTTGGGATGTAAACTACTTTAATTGGGATTGAGAATGCTGTCAACCATTCTCAATGATGTTTCAACCACCATGATAGTTAAATAAAAATCTATTCCTTTGTTGTAGGGAAAATTGGCTTTTCGCAAAACAATAACCATAGAGCTTTCCACCAGCCAAATATGCATGTAGTGATAGCATTATTCTGTTCTTGCTCTACTGTGTTATATTGCCAAAGATATTCCATGTCTTGACCCGTTCTCGGGCTGCAATGTATTATGTTGCAGACTTTTCAGACGAGGAGTAAGGTTCGATAGAGTCGTTGCTGCAGCAGCTCAGCCATGCCGTTGGAGTTGATGGACTCACTTTATCTTTCAAGCCTTCCGCTGTTATCACATTAGATGGCCTTAAGCCATATTATTGTAATAAGTTCTCTTTTGAGACATCGATGTAATAAGTGTGTGATTGCTACTCTATTATAAATCCTTCGAGTACAGTGTGTGTCAGCATTACCGGTCCAGGGATGACACTGAAACACAGAGACTTGACCATCTGAGGTCGGGTCGCTACATTTGCGTGGAAGGCAAGCTTGGATATTCAGATATATAGATTTCCTTCTCTGTAACCGACTCTATGTAACCCTAGCCCCCTCCGGTGTCTAGATAAACCGGAGGGTTTAGTCCGTAGGACAAGAACAATCATAATCATAGGCTAGCTTCTAGGATTTAGCCTCTATGATCTCGTGGTAGATCAACCCTTGTAATACTCATATCATCTAGATCAATCAAGCAGGAAGTAGGGTATTACCTCCATCGAGAGGGCCTGAACATGGGTAAAACATCGTGTCCCCTGCCTCCTGTTACCATTAGCCTTACAAGCATAGTTCGGGACCCCTTACACGAGATCCGCTGGTTTTGACATCGACAGTCGGTTTCTTCCTGGGACGAGATGCGCAGCCGCTTCATTGCCAGCTTCCAGGGCACTCGCGACCATCCGCTGGCCGCGGGTGACATGCGCCGCATCAAGGAGCAACCAGCCTTGTCAGGACCGCCGGCAGGGCCAGCCTTGCGAGGGCAACTGGAGGGAGCAGCCTCGTGAGGGTCTCCCTCAGGGCAACGCAGCTTTGCCTCCTCAGCCTCCACCGCCAAGAAGGAATGAAGATCACCACCAGGACGAGGGGGCTGGGGGCTTCCAGGAGCCTCGAGCCATTGCCTGCATCTTGGGAGGCTCACAGGCCCCGGCTTCCTACCTCGTCTTCAAGCAGTTCACGCGTGAGGTGAATTCAGCGCTCCCCAATCCTGAAGCAACTCGCCCCCTCAAGTGGTCCAAGTGCGCCATCACCTTCGACTCCTCAGAACGGCTCAAGTGTGCGGCCACCGCTGGCGCGCTCCCCATGCTCTGCTCCCCCGTCATCAGCAACACGGTCGTCACCAAAAGTCTGATCAATGGCAGAGCAGGGCTCAATGTTCTATCTGTTGAGACGTTTGACACGCTGCAGGTGCCACACTACCAGCTTCACTCCACCAAGCCATTCTCGAGAGTGACCGATGGTTCGACACACCCGATCGGGCGGGTTTGCCTCCCTGTCACCTTCGGCGAGTGCAAAAACTACCACACCGAGCTCATCGACTTCGACGTCCCCGACATCCGCCTGCACTACAACGCCATCCTAGGGTACCCAGCACTGGCCAAGTTCATGGCGGCCATGCACCATGGCTACAACGTCCTCAAGATGCCAGGAAGCAGCGGCGTCATCACGGTCGCCTGCCAAGAGAAGGATGCGGTATGCTCCCTCAAGTGCGCCTTCCAGGCTGCAGCGGTCGAGAACCCCGAAGACGAGGATGGCGCCCTCCCTCCTGAGTTCGCCCCCAAGACGAAGAAGCTGCAACTAGGATAGGGGTCTCGTGAGGAAACTTCACTCGAGGATGCAGCGCTGAGCCTCGCGTGTCCGGACGCGGCACCTTCACCCATCGCATAGGAATGTGCGCCCGGTGCTCCGGTCTTCAGACGCACGTCAGAGCCGAGGAAGAAAGTGAGCGTGCCTCGCTTTCCACCAAGGAGGTAGACCCGTTGACAACATCTTCAAGCACCGCCAACACTTCAGGAAACAGAGCAACAGGGCTCACCCTCGGGGTCGTCACCACCACCTTCTTCGAGGGATCATCTCCAAAGAGCGACTTCTAGGCCTTGTGGAAGCGTGCCTCGAGGGAGGTAAGAGTGCTGTGCTCCATGGCGGCCACCTTCTTGGCCTCAGCGAGGGCCACTTGGGCTACCTCTGCCTCCTGCTTCAGCTTCGTCAGGCAGTCGCGCTCTCCAGCCTGCTCTAAGGCCGCATTCTTCACCTCGACGTCTCGATTGGCGACGATAGCTTCCTGGGCCTTCAGCTTCTCCTCACTTTCCCGAAGCTGGCTAGCCTGGGCGGCCTACCGATCCCGAAGAGCCTTCAGCCCAGCCTCCGCCACGCGGCACTGGTCCTCAGCTTCTGCGGCCTCCTTCCGCGCGAGGTCGTGCTCCGTAGCGGTCACCCCGAGCACCTTTTGGGCTTCCTCCGTAGAGCCCATGGCCGCGGGAACAGACGCGTCAGCCTTGAGCCAACCAGAGATCAGCCCTAGGCGTCCCTGCGCTGAACAATGATCCAGGCCTTGAAGTTCACCCTGGAGGAGGTCCAGCGCCGCCCTTGCCTCTTCCATGGCCCCGGAGGTGGCAGGAGCGCCATGACTCGGCCACGCGCTGGGCAAGGGAGGAGACGCCCCCGGCGCCAAGACAGAAGAAACCTCAGCCTCAGGAAGGACCGTGGGCTCCGGAGGCTGGTCGATCTCAGTAGCCGCAACAAGGCTGGGCGTCGGACGGGTCAGGCCTGCCAGAGGCACCGGCACCTCCTGAGGACGGGCATCCACGTCCTCGGGAGATGGCATCACCACAGGGGCTGCGGGGGCAGCGGCATTCCCCTTAATCAGGGTCTTTGTGGCCACTTCAGCGCCTGCGGCCGCGGCAACTTCCGTGCCCTTCTTCTGCTTCTTCGATGGCTGCTGCCTAACGACAGGCAAAGACGCTAAGTATCGCTTCAAGAACCAACAAACAAGGTTAAGGGAGAGACTTACTGGCCGGCGAAGGCATAGCTCTTCATGCTCAGCAGCGGGCACAGAGGCGGAGCGGCTGGTGCTGAGCTCTTGGGAGCAGGAGAACATGTGGATGGAGCCGCTGGGGACGACATCGGCGAAGGCGGGCTGCAGCCAGGAGGAATCAGCGCGGTCCTGCTCTTCTTCGTGGCCACCAGCTTGGGCTGCATCGAAGAGGATTTCCCAGATCTCGTGGTAACTCCAGAAGGGCGCGACACCTCGACCACCGGGAATTCTTCATCGTCATCATCATCGGGGAAGTCGTGGAGGAGCTCCCTCTGCCGCGGGGCAGAGGATATCTCCACCATCTCGTCCGCGGTGGCCTCGAAGGAAAGATCATTGGAGGACAGGTGCACCAAAGCAGTAGGCGGCGGGGGAGGCCCCGGCCGCACAAGCCCAAACTCGTCGAAGACAGGCATAGCCACAACAACCTCCTCGCCGTCATCCTGACAGTACAGCGGAAGCCAATCTTCCGGAGGATCGCTCGGGTCCTTCCCCGTCCAGTAGAGCAGCACTTTGCTCAGCTCCTCCTCGGGAAGGGCGTCTTGGCGCAGGAGGATATTGTCTTCATCACCACCAAGCTTCCACAAGGGCCGGGAGTGGTCTTGGAGCGGCGCGATGCTCTAACTCAGGAACTCCTTGATGAACATGGCTCCCGTCAGCTTCTCGCCTTCAGGTCCTTCTCCATCTTCTTCACCAGCTTCGTCAGGAAAGGGTCGGTGATCTTCTCAGAACGCCACCCCTTCTCGGAGACGGGGAATGCGGTCGGCAGCGCCAGCGAGCTCTGGGAGCACTTGGCATCCATTAGAACCCACCTCTTCACAGTGTCCTCCACCTTCTTCCCAGCACGGGAGAATGCGTTACCACCCCGCGCCGCAACAAAGCCGATGCACCCACCGTATTGTCGCCAGTCATGCGAAGGAAGAAGAAATGGCATAGTAGGGAAACAGAGGGCATCACCCCCACGAACGCCTCACAATAGAAGGCGAAAATGGACAGGAGGAGGATGGAGTTGACATGGATGTGGAGCGCGTGAAGACCAAAATGGTGAAGGACGGCGAAGAAGAAGCGGGAGAATGGGGGCACCAGCCCTGAGTAGATGATGTGCATGAAGAAGGGAAGAAGGTGATGTTCGTGGGCTCTGGTGCAGCGGTGGCGACCCGGAGTGCTATCTACTTCCACTCGTTGTCATCGCTCGCCGTCAGGAGGAGCGCGGTTTGGAGATTCTCCCCGGCCACGCAGGGTGCCAGTAGCCCCGGCTCATACCAGGCGGGGCTGGCAGCCAGGGCAATAGCCGCGGTCTTCTCGGCGGCCATCGAGTAGAAGATTTGGGGGGAATCGACAGATCTGGTGAGTTCTTCCACTGCAAGGAGAAAGGGATCTAGAGCAAGACGAAGAAGGGGCAATGAAAGCCTGGCGGCAGGCGGCACCCCTTTTGTCAGACCGAAACAGTTGTTGAGGCAGCGTGCGGAAGTGGAGTCTCCACATCCTATCAATCGCCATGCGTCATCAAGGCCGCAGGCAGTTAGGGCCCGCGGTGCTCCGCACTTGCCTTTTGGCTTCGCATGGAAGCCAAGTCCGAGCGCGCCTTGGGCCCGGGGGCTACTATCGGCGTCCTCGATTTGGGGGTATCCAGCCCTGCCTGCCTGCAGCCCACCGCGTGGCTCCATCGATGGCCTGGTACGGCCCAGCTTTGTCATCAACAATAGAAGACCCTCGCAAGGGGCCAAGCCTCGCGAGGCGGACGACACCAAGACCCCCGGAGGGATCGGCCTCCTCAGGCTGGCTCCGAGGGGCGGAGAGTTCTATGCAGGTTACCTCACAAGGCTCAACTGACGTGAGCCATGGCGACCAAGGCCACGCGGGCGCACAGCGTAGGTTTCCTCTTTGGTGCAAGGGAGGCTCATCACTCTTAAATTAATATTGTTGGTATGTAAACTACTTTATTTTTGAGTATCTAGTACTTGAGTATTCACATGTATCTCATCACTCTTAAATTAATATTGTTGGGATGTAAACTACTTTAATTGGGATTGAGAATGCTGTCAACCATTCTCAATGATGTTTCAACCACCATGATAGTTAAATAAAAATCTATTCCTTTGTTGTAGGGAAAAATTGGCTTTTCGCAAAACAATAACCATAGAGCTTTCCACCAGCCAAATATGCATGTACTGATAGCATTATTTCGTTCTTGCTCTACTGTGTTATATTGCCAGCATATTCCATGTACTGACCCGTTCTCGGGCTGCAACGTATTATGTTGCAGACTTTTCAGACGAGGAGTAAGGTTCGATAGGTCTTTGCCGTGCGGCTCAGCCATGCCGTTGGAGTTGATGGACTCACTTTATCTTCCAAGCCTTCCGCTGTTATCACATTAGATGGCCTTAAGCCATATTATTGTAATAACTTCTCTTTTGAGACATCGATGTAATAAGTGTGTGATTGCTACTCTGTTATAAATCCTTCGAGTACTGTGTGTGTCAGCATTACCGATCCAGGGATGACACTGAAACACAGAGACTTGACCATACGGTGGGTGCATCGGCTTGGATATTCGGATATATAGATTTCCTTCTCTGTAACCGACTCTGTGTAAGCCTAGCCCCCTCCGGTGTCTACATAAACCGGAGGGTTTAGTCCATAGGACAAGAACAATCATAATCATAGGCTAGCTTCTAGGATTTAGCCTCTATGATCTCATGGTAGATCAATTCTTGTAATACTCATATCATCAAGATAAATCAAGCAGGAAGTAGGGTATTACCTCCATCGAGAGGGCCCGAACATGGGTAAAACATTGTGTCCCCTGCCTCCTGTTACCATTATCCTTAGAAGCACAGTTCGCGACCCCCTACCTCAGATCCGCTGGTTTTGACATCGACAGTCGGTTTCTTCGTGGGAGGAGACGCGCAACCGCTTCATTGCCAACTTCCAGGGCACTCGCGGCCGTCCGCCGGCCGCGGGTGACATGCGCTGCATCAAGCAGCAGCCCGGAGAGACCCTGCAGAAGTATATCCAGCGCTTCAACAACGTTCGCCTCAAGATTCCCAAGGTGTCGGGCAAGGCCATCATCTCCGCGTTCACCGATGGCGTCCGCGATGTCAAGATGAAGGAGGAGCTGGCCATCCACGAGGATCTCTTCACCGCTCTGGAGATGTTCAACATGGCGAACAAGTGTGCAAGGGCTGAGAAGGGACGCCTCTCCCACCTCGAGCTCCCCAAAGCTGATCCAGAAGATAAGAAGACCAAGACCAAGGACGTGAAGCGCAAGGGGCCAGCCATGCTTGCGGTAGAGCCAGAGACGAAGTGCGGCTGCGATCACCCCGAGTCATCCAAGAGCAACCAGCCGTTCTGCGTCTTCCACAACGTTCACGGCCGCAACACCAACGACTGCCAGGAGCTCAGGGCCCTCCGTGACAAGCGCCTCGGACGACGCCCCGAGTGCAATGATCGAGGCTACGGTTGTGGAGGTGGCCGAGGTGGAGGACGCTGGGAGAGGGACGCGATCATCATCAGGAGTGGTGCGACCAGCCTTGTCAGGACCGCTGGCAGGGCCAGCCTCGCGAGGGCAACTGGAGGGAGCAGCCTCGTTAGGATCGCCCTCAGGGCAACACAGCTTTGCCTCCTCAGCCTCCACCGCCAAGAAGGAATGAAGATCACCACCAGGACGAGGGGGCTGGGGGCTTCCAGGAGCCTCGAGCCATTGCCTACATCTTGGGAGGCTCACAGGCCCCGGCTTCCCACCTCGTCTTCAAGCAGTTCGCGCGCGAGGTGAATGGAGCGCTCGCCAAGCCTGAAGCAACTCGCCCTCTCAAGTGGTCCAAGTGCGCCATGACCGTCGACTCCTCAGACCGGCTCAAGTGTGCGGCCACCGCTGGCGCGGTCAACATGCTCTACTCCCCCGTCATCAGCAACACGGTTGTCACAAAAACTCTGATCGATGGCGGAGCAGGGCTCAAAGTTCTATCTGTTCAGACGTTTGATAGGCTGCAGGTGCCACACTACCAGCTTCACCCCACCAAGCCATTCTCAGGAGTGACCGACGGTTCGACACACCCGATCGGGCGGGTTCACGTCCCTGTCACCTTCGGCGAGCGCAACAACTACCACACCGAGCTCATCGACTTCGACGTCCGAGACATCCGCCTGCCCTACAACGCCATCCTAGGGTACCCAACACTGGCCAAGTTCATGGCGGCCATGCACCACGGCTACAACGTCCTCAAGATGCCAGGAAGTAGCGGCGTCATCACGGTCGCCTGTCATGAGAAGGATGCGGTATGCTCCCTCAAGTGCGCCTTCCAGGTTGCAGCGGTCGAGAACCCTGAAGACAAGGACGGCGCCCTCCCTCCTAAGGTCGTCCCCAAGACAAAGAAGCTGCAACTGGGATAGGGGTCTCGTGAGGAAACTTCACTCGAGGATGCAGCGCTGAGCCTCGTGTCTCCGGACGTGGCACCTTCACCCATCGCATAGGAAGGTGCGCCCGGTGCTCCTCTCAGGCTAGGCTCCTTTGGAGGGCCTCAGATCTAGCCAATGTCGCGAGAGAGGTGCTCGGGCACCATGTGGAGGCGCTCTTTAGAGCATGCTTCCCAGGAGATGGCAGCAGGCGTGAGGCACCAGGCGTTCAGGAGTTCATCAGTAAGGCAATCGAGGAGATTCAGAAAGGAAGGGTTCTGCAAGGCGGTTGTCACCTGCCGTGTGGCGCATCTCACTGCCCTGGCGAGGGTAAGGAATTCTGCGTCTGCATCGACATCCCCGGGCTCAATAGGGCCGCGTCTCGGCAGCTCATGTGGCTGTCTCGTGTCGGCTGATGCGAGGGTCCGCCTCACAACTACATACGCATGCCATTCGGCCTGTCGGGCACGGATAAGGCGTTCAAGTGCTGCATGAGGGACGCTTAGACGGCCTGCGACGCCAGGCACCAGGCGGTCCTGGCTGAGATGGAGGAGCACCTTCAGGAGCCTCTCGGTCCCTCCGAGTCTCCGAAGGCTCGGCACCAGAGCGGCTCATGAGGAATGGCTCCAGCGCGCGTTTTTGGCTACTTCAACACCTCTTCAGCAACGGTACCAGGTGACATCTCTCTAGTTCATTCAGTTTGGGGGCACCCCTTGGGCTGCATCATCCCAGGCCGTGTGGGTCTGTCCCTACGGCATGTATCCCTTCCGCATCTATCAGAGCCAGTTACAATCCTTTGCAAGATACTTTTAAATTATTGATTTCCTGACCGACGCTTCGTCGCTAAGAATGTCTCGCGCCCTTGCAAGCCCTCCCGCGACTGCCTCATGATTAAGGACTAGCACGGCGTTTGTGCTTGGGTTCGTCCCTGCTGCGTTGCTAAACCCAAGTGGCTGAGCTCTGGCTCACGGGCTAGTCCCCGTGTACGTCACCTCCCATGGCTCTTGGTGCCTTGTTCTTGCATGAGCTAATCGCGGGTGGATGAGTGAAGGCGCGCGACCTGGTGCCCCCGTGGCCACGGGAACCGCACGCCGGTTGTTTTTCTTCAGGATCTTTGCATGAGAAGACTGGCCACGACATTTGTGTTCGGGTCCATCCCTGCAGCATCGATAAACACAATGGTGGGACGGTCCCATTCAAGTCACCTCCTAGGGTCGTTGGTGTCCGTCCTTCTCATGCAATAAACTCAGGAGACTCATTCGGTGCAGGCTCCCTAACCATCTCGCAGGACTAACTCAAGCATCCCCCATCAAGATCAGGCGCAACCCGCCTTGAGGTAGGGCCTCGTGAGTCCCGCACTGGCTCACCGGTGCCCATACACACCACCTTCAGCCCTGCCGTGCAAGCCACCTGTCAGGGCGGGCTGTACACGCCCCGGGGGCTCTCCTTAGAGGGAGCCCCCTCCCACGCACCAGTGGAAGCACCATTCACCGCACTGGCCGTCGACACTGCCGAGGAGCGGTATGCCCATGCAAGTGCGGAAGCGCCATGCTCCGTGCTGGTGATAAACAACTGGGGGTGGCCTCATGGCCGCATTAACGTCAGGGGGCCTCCGGGCTCAGTGGCTAGCCTCAGCGCGCTGCTCTCCCTCGGGCGCGAGGGGGCTGGGCACGGGGGCTACGCTCAGGTCATGCATGGCATACCCCACCTTGCCAGGCCTCACGGGCCTGGTCTTCACGCACCCATCCCAAGCGAGAGCTCGGCGAGGAAAAGGTATGATGGTATGTCCGTACGTCAAGGGGGACTCCTGAGCATCGCGTCTCAGGAGCCTAACTGGTCACGTAGCCCCTCACCTCTTGGGCTCGTCCTGGTGATCCGGATGACCCAACAGCGGCTGAGGCACGCGCGGGGCCGGGCCCTGCCGACGCAGAACGCCAAGACCTGGCTTTCACCCTTTTTTCAAGTTGTTCGCACGTCAAGGGTGACTCCTGAGCATCGCGTCTCAGGGGCCTAACTGGTCACATAGCCCTCACCTCTTGGGCTCGTTCTGGTGATCTGGACGACTCAACGATGGCTGAGGCATGCGCGGGGCCGAGCTCTACCGACGAAGAACACCAAGGCTTGCCCCTGCACCTTTTCCTAAGCTATTCGCACGTCAAGGAGGACTCCTGAGCATCACGTCTCAGGAGCCTAACTGGTCACGTAGCCCCTCACCTCTTGGGCTCGTCCTGGTGATCTGGACGACCCAACGGTGGCTGAGGTACGCGGGGCCGAGCTCTGCCGACGCAGAACAACGAAGCAAACGGAAAAGCTGAAGGAGCATAATCGAGTTATTACAAGACATATTGTTCCAAGCAAATAGTTTTAAACGCCTCCCCGAGGCATGCTGCATGATACAGGACAGACTGGGAAAAGCAGAATCACCGGGCAACCTCTTCATACTCGGGCACCACCGCCGCCCGCCAGCAGAGCCTCGTCGCCAGGCGCGTCGCCCATTCCATCGACTTCAGTCGGAGGACCAACGACCGGGAACTAACTCAACATGGCGTCCACAGAGCTCTTCAGAGCCGAGGAACAAAGTGAGCGTGCCTCGCTTTCTGGAGATAAAGATGGCTAAAGACGCACGTCAGAGCCGAGGAACAAAGTGAGCGTGCCTCGCTTTCCACCAAGGAGGTAAACCCGTTGACAACATCTTCAAGCACTGCCAAGACATCAGGAAGCAGAGCAACAGGGCTCACCCTCAGGGTCGTCACCACCGCCTTCTTCGAGGGATCATCTCCAAAGAGCGACTTCGGGACCTTGTGGAAGCGTGCCTCGAGGGATGTAAGAGTGCTGCACTCCATGGCGGCCACCTTCTTGGCCTCGGCGAGGGCCACTTGGGCTGCCTCTGCCTCCTCCTTCAGCTTCGTCAGGCAGTCGCGCTCTCCAGCCTGCTCTAAGGCCGCATTCTTCACCTCGACGTCTCGATTGGCGATGACAGCTTCCCGGGCCTTCAGCTTGTCCTCACGTTCCCGGAGCTGGCTGGCCTGGGCGGCCTACCGATCCTGAAGAGCCTTCATCCCAGCCTCCGCCACGCAACACTGGTCCTCAGCTTCTGCGGCCTCCTTCCCCACGAGGTCGTGCTCAGTAGCGGTCACCCCAAGCACCTTTTGGGCTTCCTCCGCAGAGCCCCAGGCCGCGGGAACAGACGCGTCAGCCTTGAGCCAACCAGAGAACAGCCCCAGGCGTCCCTGCACTGAACGAAGATCCGGGCCTTGAAGTTCACCCTGGAGGAGGTCCAGCGCCGCCCTTGCCACTTCCAGGGCGCCGGAGGTGGCAGGAGCGCCATGACTCGGCCACGCGCTGGGCAAGGGAGGAGACGCCCCCGGCGCCAAGACAGAAGAAACCTCAGCCTCAGGAAGGACCGTGGGCTCCGGAGGCTGGTCGATCTCAGTAGCCGCAACAAGGCTGGGCGTCGGAGGGGTCAGGCTTGCCAGAGGCACCGGCACCTCCTGAGGACGGGCATCCACGTCCTCGGGAGATGGCATCACCACGGGGCTATGGGGGCAGCGGCATTCCCCTTAACCAGGGTCGCGGCGGCCACTTCAGCGCCTGCGGCCGCGACAACTTCCGTGCCCTCCTTCTACTTCTTCGACGGCTGCTGCCTAACATCAGGAAAAGACGCTAAGTATCGCTTCAAGAACCAACAAACAAGGTTAAGGGAGAGACTTACTGGCCGGCGAAGGCATAGCTCTTCATGCTCAGCAGCGGGCACAGAGGCGGAGCGGCTGGTGCTGAGCTCTTGGGAGCAGGAGAACATGCGGATGGAGCCGCTCAGGACGACATCGGCGAAGGCGGGCTGCTGCTAGGAGGAATCATCGCGGTCCTGCTCTTCTTTGTGGCCACCAGCTTGGGCTGCTTCGAAGAGGATATCCCAGATCTCGTGGTAACTCCAGAAGGGCGCGACAGCTCGACCACCGGGGGTTCTTCATCGTCATCATCATCGGGGAAGTCACAGAGGAGCTCTCTCTGCCGCGGGGCAGAGGATATCTCCACCATCTCATCCACGGTGGCCTCGAAGGAACGATCATCGGAGGACAGGTGCACCAAAGCAGTAGGCGGCGTGGGAGGCCTCAGCCGCACAAGCCCAAACTCGTCGAAGACAGGCATAGCCGCCGCAACCTCCTCGCCGTCATCCCGACAGTACAACGGAAGCCAATCTTCCGGAGGATCGCTCGGGTCCTTCCCCGTCAAGTAGAGCAGCACTTTGCTCAGCTCCTCCTTGGGAAGGGCATCTTGGCGCAGGAGGATCTTGTCTTCATCACCACCAAGCTTCCACAAGGGGCGGGAGTGGTCTTGGAGCAGCGCGATGCTCTGCCTCAGGAACTCCTTGATGAACATGGCTCCCGTCAGCTTCTCACTCTTCAGGTCCTTCTCCATCTTCTTCACCAGCTTCATCAAGAAAGGGTCGGTGATCTTCTCAGAACGCCATCCCTTCTTGGAGACGGGGAATGCGGTCAGCAGCGCCAGCGAGCTCTGAGAGCACTTGGCATCCATTAGAACCCACCTCTTCACTGTGTCCTCCACCTTCTTCCCGGCGCGGGAGACTGCGTTACCACCCCGCGTCGCAACAAAGCCGATGCACCCAACCGGATTGTCGCCAGTCATGCGAAGGAAGAAGAAATGGCATGGTAGGGAAATAGATGGCATCACCCCACGAACGCCTCACAATAGAAGGCGAAAATGGACAGGAGGAGGATGGAGTTGACATGGATGTGGAGCGCGTGAGGACCATAATGGTGAAGGACGGCAAAGAAGAAGCGGGAGAATGGGGGCACCAGCCCTGAGTAGATGATGTGCATGAAGAAGGGAAGAAGGTGCTTTTCGTGGGCTCCGGTGCAGCGGTGGTGACCCGGAGCGCTGTCTCCTTCCACTCGTTGTCATCGCCCGCCGTCAGGAGGAGCGCGGTTTGGAGATTCTCCCCGGCCACGCAGGGTGCCAGTAGCCCCGGCTCATACCAGGAGGGGCCGGCAGCCGAGGCAGGAGCCGCGGTCTTCTTGGCGGCCATCGAGTAGAAGATTTGGTGGGAATCGACAGATCTGGTGAGTTCTTCCACTGCAGGGAGAAAGGGATCTGGAGCAAGACGAAGAAGGGGCAATGAAAGACTGGCGGCAGGCGGCACCCCTTTTGTCAGACGAAAACAGTTGCCGAGGCAGCATGCGGAAGCGGAGTCTCCCCCTTCCCATCAATCGCCACGCGTCATCAAGGCCGCAGGCGGTTAGGGCCCATGGTGCGCCGCACTTGCCTTTTGGCTTCGCTTGGAAGACAAGTCTGAGCGCTCCTTGGGCCTGGGGGCTACTATCGGCGTCCTCGATTTGGGGGTATCCAGCCCTGCTTGCCTGCGGCCCACCGTGTGGCTCCATCGATGGCCTGGTACGGCCCAGCTTTGTCATCAACAACACAAGACCCTCGCGAGGGGCCAAGCCTCGTGAGGCAGACGACACCAAGACCCCCGGAGGGATCGGCCTCCTCAGGCTGGCTCCGAGGGGCGGAGAGTTCTATGCAGGTTACCTCACGAGGCTCAGCTGACGTGAGCCATGGCGACCAAGGCCACGTGGGTGCCAGGCGGGCGCACAACGTAGGTTTCCTCTTTGGTGCAAGGGAGGCAAGCCACAGGCGCGGAGTACCGAGGAATCAGCCAAAGGTTTCCAATTCAGTGCAACGAGACCAAGACTACCAGGATGGCAGGAGCGTCATGACCATAGGCTTTTCACAGGCAAATACTACTTTTTTCACGATAGACTGTACTACTTGTCCCCTTTCAAATCCAACCATTGTGGGATCCCTTCCTGCTCATATTTGGGAAGAGGACCAAGGCCACTATAAATAGGACTAGCCACCACCATAGAAAGGGGATGAGATCAGAACAAGTAGAGCTAGCATATACCACACGAGCTCAAGAACACCTCACCTCCGGAGGCTTGTTCATCCACTGTACTAGCTCATCCTCAGCCCTTCGAGGCAAACCACCAACACGCAAGAGTATGGTATTACAACACATCGGTGGCCCGAACCAGGATAAAAACTGATGTGTCTCTTTGTCCCTTGAGCTTGACGCCCTAGGCTTAGGAGGATCACGAGTAGGCAGGCTGGGTAGGTTGAGATCTCCGCATGCACCCCAGAGGTTGAACCTCTCAAGGGTTTGCGGATCCCACAACCCGACATATACCTCCGGTGCTCCCAACAGTCCGGTGATCGTGTCGCCGGACATGAGGAACACAAATGGATTGGCAGGCGACCATTTAGGCCAGGTATTATATACTTGTGTTGTCCAGAACTAGCACCACGTAGTTCGTTTGAATGTAATGAAATCCGTCATGTTTGTATGAAAATCTGGTATTTTATATGATTTCCGTCATTGTTTATATGAAATATCGCCGTGTTTGCATGAATTTCGTCCGGTTGGTTGAGTTGCTGTCATAATGTGTGCGGCAACGGTTGGATGTCATAATTTGTGGGTCGTCGGTCGGTCTGCGGCCGGCTCAGACGGCTTGGTGGGACAAAAAAAGCACAGCTCGTGCGAGCTCATCTCCAACATGCGCGCTGGAGGATGAATGAGCACCCGAGCCATTCCTCGTTCATCGGTGGCAAAGGCACCGGTGGACAAAAGGGTCGCCGATATTTTGGCTACCCCGGGCAAGATCCAGACAGCCCCTCCCAGCAGATTCAAATCCCTCGTTCACCGTGGAATTTTTCCATGTGTTGTTTTCATGGACTAGCAAGATGCCCGTGCATTGCACGGAACATCAAGATGCATTTTTTTACAAAACACCTGTTGTGATTGACCCATGCAGGAGTAATCCCATGTCTAAAAACTAACAATATCTCGATAATTTTATAGGAAAAATGGTATCTTGAGAAAGATGAGAGAAAAGGTGAGGAGGAGTGGGACGTGGTGGTGACTGGTGGTCGGACTAGGCGGAGGCATGGGATGGACGGCGCATTATGTCTAGGTTTGTATCCCTCTCTCTCACAGACCCACGTAGGTGGGGGACATGCACGAAGAGAAGAGGTTCACGCATGGCGCACATACTCCCCTCTCTTTCCCAACCACACCCACGCGGGTACACGGTGGAGCTCATTTCTATACGAAAAGGCAGCCCACGTGGTAATTTGACATATGTACTGGTTTTCCACTTGATGGAGCATCGTCTACCATGGGTGAACAAACAAATTGCGAATTGACGCATTATCTTAAAAAAGAGGCAAACCATGTGGGGCCTACCTTAGAGGCAAGGCACTATACACTGGAGTACTTTTGATGTGTCCCGTCAACTCGCAGAACGAGGAGAAGCTTGCTTAGTATGCCGTCTCCCCCGCCCATGGTCGCGTTGCCTCGCAGGATGAGGTGAATCTTGCTTACTAGTACGCCTTACGCCCGCTCCCTCGCCCACTCGTGCGGTGGCTCGCAGGATGAGGAGAAAATTTTACTACTCCCTCCGTTTACTCCTCGTCCCTACCTTGGTTAGAGAGATTATCATATTGTTTGGAATATATGTCCTTTAGTACTCCCTCCATTTACTTATACAAGGCCACTATAAAAAAATACATTTTGCATCTATACAAGGCCACAAATAGTAATCGAGACAAAAGTTACTACTCCCTCCTTTCCAGTTTATGGCTCAATTTCAAAATCTCCCCAACCAAGGTAGACGGTGAGTGGTGGAATTAATTTCATAGTTTGCAAGTAATTAGTACGCTCGTTTTTCTCAAGAAGTTATGTTTACACATGCATTAATTAGAACGAGTGCATGCATGACCACTAAATTTCCATGAACTTCTACATGCATTGGTGAGTTTTCTCTTTACACTGCTTGCATCAGGTGATTTAACGCACCTCTAAATCCAACATGTGATGGTACTACTACTAGTAGTAGAATTGAGACTTATAAAACGGGAAAACGATTTTTTTTAGATGAGCCCTTTAAACCGGAAAGGAGGGAGTAGTAAGTAGTACTACCTCCATAGTGGGTATGTACTCCGTAAAATCAGATTTAACCAAAACTAAGTCGCTCAACCTTTATTTGCTTGTTTCCCTTCCTGCCTCCTTGCCTCGAACAGACTATGCCAAACTCCCCTACCTGCCGCGCGGGAAAAGACCCGCCCTTGCCTTTTTTAGTCCGGGTTTTTATCGATGGACCGCGCGAAGCAGAGAAAACCAAGCCGTGTCTTGTACTCCTCCGTCGACGCTTGCTTTCATGAATTATGCGCTTCCTCTCGCCGACATTTGGGACATATAGCAACCGTGTCAATGTGTGATGCACCAAATAACAGTGCAGAACAGTAGGGGGACGCACCCTAGTCTGTTGGCGTTCTGGGAACAGGGGTCCCCAGACTTGCCTGCCCGCGGCCTGAAGCGTGGCTCAAGGGGTGGCCTAGCACGGCCCATCTTCATCAGCATGAGCTCAAGACCCTCGCGAGGGGCCAAGCCTCGCGGGGCGGACGACAGGGAGCTTCCTCAGGCACGGCCTCGTCAGGCTGGCTCGCGAGGAAATTTGAGAGATCAAGGCGGGGTACCTCACGAGGTGCCCATGACGCAAGCCATGACGACCAAAGGGCGCCAGGCGGCGCTAGCCCATGTGATGTCCTCCTTTCCTCTTTGGTGCAAAGGGAGAAAGCGCAGGTGAGAGCATCAAGCAAAGGCATCCGTTTCTGTGCAACAAGACCAAGACCGTCGCAACGGCGGAAGGAAGTCATCGTGGAGCCCAAGCCGACGTCACCACCAGAGCCTTTGACAGGCGAGGACCAACTTTAGTCAGGATAAGTCTACTAGATGTTCCCCTTCAAAATGGCCAATTGTTGGCGCCCTTCCCGCTCAATATTTGGGAAGAGGCCCTGGGCCTCTACCTATAAATAGGACTATCCTCCCATAGGGTAGAGGGATCCGGAATCCAGAACAGGGTAGAGGCATCTAGAAATCTTGGAGACCGCCTAGAAAAAGAGAGAGAGAGAGAGAGAGAGCGACTGAACTCCCCTAGCAGTTCATCGCACCAGCCAAGAATAGACCCTCGCGAGGCTGTTCTTCCCTGTGTTGTTCATCATCAGCCCAAGAGGCAATCCACCACACCAAAAGCTAGAGTAGGGTATTACACCACAATGGTGGCCCGAACTAGTATAAACCTTGTGTCTCTTGTGTTGTTCTTTTCATAGCTTAGATCCTAGAGAGGCAGCGAGGCGCAGGTAGGTAGAGGGCGAGATCTCCGCGCGCACCCCAGTGTTTGAACCTAGAGGGTCTGCCGGAACCCGAAATCTGACATTTGGCGTGCCAGGTAGGGGTGCGCCGGAATTCGTGTTCCGCCGCCCTGTTCTTCACCGACCATCGCACCCATGTCAGACGCTCGTCGGGCCCGCGCCGAGCGCCGAGCCGCTCTTGCTTCCCGCGTCGCCCAGACGGCCCCAGCCGGGCGGCAGCGCTTCGTCGTTCCTCGTAGCCGCCGTCCATTAACGCCGCCACCGGCCCGACGGGGAACGAGCAGCAAGCATCGTCCCAGCATCCGTCCTTCAGGCAAGACGGCCGCACCGCCACTCCTTCGCTCGCCCCAGCTGGTTCTTCGTCTCGCGCGCTCCGCGTGCCCATGGAGGCTCGAGCTATGCTCATCGCAGCAAACGAGCTCCTGCGCTACCGCCCTGTCGACGACGTCTATGAGGAGTGGCTCGACCGCGTCGCCGAGCTCGTCCACGCTGCAGGGGGCTCCCCCGCGCCGTCCTTCTCGCTGCACCGCGCCCCGCCCTGCACGGGCGATGAAGCTCCGGGGGCACCTCAGCCGCCTCCCCCTCAAGAAGGCGCGCTGGCCCCAAGGCACGTGGCCCCGGGGCGGAACCCACTCCGTCCGGCGCCAGCGCAGCAAGAGCAGAACTGCCAAGAGGTCCCTCGTCCCCAAGAAGCTGCCCGGGTGCTCCCTGCACCGGCTCGTCACGACCACGCTCCTGCTCCAGCACGCCAAGACCCCACGCTGCTCCCATCGGTCGCGCATGGGGACCCACAAGACCAGGCTCTTCGTCACCAGAGGCATCCCGTGGCCACAGCAGGCTGCCGCGCCTTGACCACCGAGCTGTGCAGCGTCGCGTGGCCCGGCAAGTTCAAGCCAGACCTGCCTCCTCCCTACGACGGCACGGCCAACCCTGCGGAGTTCCTCTAGCTCTACGAGCTGGGCATCGAAGCCGCCAACAGGGACGAGAAGGTCATGGTGAACTGGTTTCCCATGGCACTCAAGGACGGAGCCCGCACCTGGCTCCTGGCACGATCTCCTCCTGGGACGAGATGCGCACCCGCTTCATCGCCAACTTCCAAGGTACTCGCGACCGGCCTCTTGCCGTGGCGACATCGCGCGCATCAAGCAGCAACCAGGGGAGACCCTGCAGAAGTACATCCAGCGCTTCAACGACGCACGCCTCAAGATTCCCAAGGTGACCGAGGAGGCCATCATCTCAGCCTTCTCCGACGGTGTGCGCGATATCAACATGAAGGAGGAGGTGGCGATGCATGAAGATCTGTGCACTTCCTTGGAGCTGTTCAACTTGGCAACCAAGTGCGCCAGGGCTAAGGAAGGGCGCCTTTCCCTCCTCGAGCTTCCAGCCGTAGACCCAGAAGAGAAGTAATCCAAGGCCAAGGACGTGAAGCACAAGGGGGCTGCCGTGCGCGCGGTAGAACCAGACACCAAGCGGGGCAGAGATCAGCCCGAGTCTTCCAAGGGCAGCCGGTACTGTGTGTACCACGACCTCCAGACCCACAATACCAACGAATGTCGAGAGCTCCGAGCTGTCCGACAAGGTAGGATCGGCCGACGCCCCGACCGCAATGATCAAGGCTACGGCCGAGGAGGAGGAAGGAACGCAGGACGCTGGGAAGACCGTGGCCCTCGCCAAGGGTGGCGCGACCGACCTCGCGAGGATCGCTGGCAGGATCAGCCTCGCGAGGATCGCCCGCAAGGAAACGCAGGCCTACCTCCTCTGCCGCCAAAGCCAAGGAGAAACGAGGACCATCATCAGAACGAGGGGGCTGGGGGCTTCCAGGAGCCGCGCGCGATCGCTTGCATCCTGGGCGAGCTCAAGCCCCAGCCTCTCAGCGCATCTTCAAGCAGTTCGCCCGCGAAGTGAATGCAGTCCTCCCCAAGCTCGAAGCCACACGCCCTCTCAGGTGATCAGCGTGCGCCATCACGTTCAGCTCAGCGGATCAGCTCAAGTGTGCGGCCACAGCCGGAGTCCTACCGATGCTTTGTTCCCCAATCATCAGCAACGTGCAAGTCACCCGGACCCTCATCGACGGTGGAGCAGGGCTCAACGTCCTGTCCGTAGAGACATTCAACAATCTCCAAATGCCTTACAATCAGCTTCAGCCAACCAAGCCTTTCTCCGGAGTCACCGATGGCTCCACGGTTCCGATTGGGCAGGTCCGCCTCCCTATCACCTTCGGGGCGCGCGACAACTACCGCACCGAGCTCATCGACTTCGATGTCACCCACATTCGCCTGCCATACAATGCCATCCTCGGGTACCCAGCTTTGGCCAAGTTCATGGCCGTGACTCGTCATGGCTACAACGTCCTCAAGATGCCAGGAAGCGGCAGAGTCATCACGGTGCCTTGTGAAGAGAGAGACACAGTGTGCTCCCTGGAGCGAGCCCTTCAAGCCGCATCACTTGAAGACCCAGATCGCAGGAGCGTGAGGCTCCCTGAGACCGCTCCCAAGAAGAAGAAGACATAGCCAGGCCCGACCCCTCGGGAGGCAGGCCCCTCAGTGTCCGCGCCTGCTCGGGGGGCACCTCCATCTGTCGCATAGGAAGGCGCGCCCGGCGCCCTCCTCAAGCAAGGCTTGGAGGCTCTCTCCTGGAGGGCGACCGACCTTGCTAAGGTCACGAGGGAGGCGCTTGGGCACCACTTGGAGGCGTGCTTCAAAGCACGTTTCCCTCAGAAAGGAGCAGGGCAAGGAGGGCCAAACCCTCAGGAGTTCGTCAGTCAGATCACGCAGGAGTTCTAGGAGTCAAGAGTCATGAGTGGCAGCCGCCTCTTACCCGCCGTAGCTCCCCATCCAGGCGAGGATGGTGGGCTGCGCATCTGCATCGACATCCCAGGGCTCAACCAAGCCGCCTCTCAGGAGTGCTTCTGGCCCTCACGCGCGGGGCACTGCGAAGGTCCACCCCACAGTTACGTTCACATGCCCTACGGCCTGCCGAACGCGGCCGCCACGTACCAGCGCCTGATGAGGAGCATCCTGGAGCCTCAAGAGGCCAGGCGCACCGCAGTCCTGGCGGAGATGGAGATGGTCCGCGAGGAGCCACCAGCGCCTCCGGGGCCTCCCGAGGCTCCTTGGCCTGGGGGCTCGTGAAGGTCTGCTTCCGCAGCCCACGACGTCCGCCACTTCAACACCCCTTCGTCTTCAATGTTATCAGGTGACATCCTTCAAGTTTCATTTCCAGCTGGGAGCGCCCCCCAGGGCTGCATCATTCCCAGGCCGTGTGGGTCCGTCCCTGCGGCGTGTATCCCTTTTACTTCATGTTCCTAGCTTACTTTGTTGGGGGCGCCCCTCGGGCTGCATCATCCCCAAGTCGCTCGGGCCAGACCCAGCGGCATGTACCCCTTCTTCCTTCATGTCGGCCGCTTGCATGTTAAAGGGGGGGTACCTGAGCATCGCACTCATGGCTCCTACTGGCTCTCCAGCCCTCACCCTCTGGCCTTGTCCACGCATCGCGACCTGGCATACCAGCGACGGCTGAGACCCGCTCAAGGGCCGGGACCCGAGGACGTAGAGCGTTGGCATGTAACCAAATTTGCAAGAACACATCACAAGTTAAGGCCCAGTGCCAGGCGCAACCCGCCTTGAGGTAGGGCCCCGTGAGTCCTGCGCTGGCTCACGGGTGCCCAGATACACCTCGTCAGGCCCTACCATGCCAGCCACGTGTCAGGTCGGGGATGTACATGCCCCGGGCGCTCCACCCAGAGGGGAGCCCCCTCCCACGCACCAGTGGAAGCACCATGCTCTGCGGTGGCTGACGACACTGCCGAGGAGCGGCTATGCCCGTACACATACGGAAGCGATATGCTCCGCACTGGTGATAAACAACTGAGGGTGGCCCCCGGCCGCATCAACCTCAGGGAGCCCAGAGCTCAGTGTCTGGCCTCATCGCAACGCCTCCCCTCGGGAGTGCCGCGCGAGGGGGCTAGGCACGGGGGCTACGCCTGGGTCACGCCCATACGCACGCCACCCAGCCAGGCCCTCGGTCCTGGTTCGTCGCACGTCTCTCCCCGAGCGGAGCCAAGGTACGAAGGCCATTTGAGTGTCAAGGGGGACTCCTGAGCATCGCGACTCGAGAGCCTAACTGGTCACGTAGCCCCTTGTCGGTGTCAAAATCAGCGGATCTCGGGTAGGGGTCCCGAACTGTGCATCTAGGCAGATGGTAACAGGAGACAAGGGACACGATGTTTTTACCCAGGTTCGGGCCCTCTCGATGGAGGTAATAACCTACTCCTGCTTGATTAATATTGACGATATAGGTAGTACAAGAGTAGATCTACCATGAGATTGGAGAGGCTAAACCCTAGAGGCTAGCCTATGGTATGATTGTTGTTCGTCCTACGGACTAAAACCCTTCGGTTTATATAGACACCGAATAGGGTTAGGATTACGCAGAGTCTTTTACAATGGTAGGAAATCTACATATCCGTATCGCCAAGCTTGCCTTCCACGCCAAGGAAAGTCCTATCCGGACAAGGGACGAAGTTTTCAATCTTGTATCTTCATAGTCTAGGAGTCCGGCCAAAGATGATAGTTCGGTTATCCGGACACCCCCTAGTCCAGGACTCCCTCAGTAGCCCCTGAACCAGGCTTCAATGACGACGAGTCCGGCGCGCATATTGTCTTCGCCATTGCAAGGCGGGTTCCTCTTCCGAATACTTCATAGAAGATTTTGAACACAAGGATAGTGTCCAGCTCTGCAAAACAAGTTCCACATACCACCGTAGAGGGAATAATTTTCCGCACATATCTGCTGACGTATTCCGCGGCGTGACATCACACCACCGCCGAGCCTTTATTCGAATCGTTTTTTACTGTCCCACCTCAGTGCGTTTAGCGAGGCGGTTTCCTTGGCACGTCTTATCAAAGCATAGATCGTGCCCCCTTATTCCGGGATTCCCATCAATACGGACGTGGGTAACCCATCCGCGCCATTGATTATGGCGCTTGGAAGATAAGCGAGTTTTACCAGGCTGGCGGGGGATGCATAGCTTCGTCCATCCATATAAGGGGATAAGGATCCACCTTTTCACCTATGCCTTCTTCCTCCTTTGCTCATCCATTTCTGCGCACTCGAGCTCCAGCGCCCAAGTCCGCACATCCCACTTCAACCTTCTCCAACTATGTCCGGAGCGGGAGGCAGTTGGATGGCCTCCTCCGTCAGGAGGGGCACATCAAGAAGCTGTGGAAGGCCGGATACTTGTCCAGCGACATCGCGCATCGGCTGCCCGACGAAGGGCAGCTCATCCCCACCCCCAGGCCCCATGAGAGGGTGGTGTTCCTCCCCCACTTCCTCCGCGGACTAGAGTTTCCACTTCACCCATTTGTCCGGGGGCTCATGTTCTACTACGGCCTAGATTTCCATGATCTGGCCCCGAATTTCATTCTCAACATCTCGGTGTTTATCGTCGTGTGCGAGGCCTTCCTCTGCATCCAGCCCCACTTCAGCTTATGGCTGAAAATCTTTAATGTCAGGCCGAAGGTAGTGGGCGGCCGCCAAGCGAAGTGCGGAGGCGCCATGGTTGGCAAGATGGCCAAAGTCCTATGGCTCGAGGGCTCCTTTGTGGAGACCATAAAGGGATGGCAATCGGGGTGGTTCTACATCACCGAGCCGCGCGACTCTCAATGGGCGGCGGCCCCCGAATTCCGATCTGGCTTCCCCACACGGCTCACATCATGGAAAGAGACGGGCCAGACGTGGGGGGATTCGGATGAGCTGTCCGGACTCCAAACTTGCGTCCGAAACCTGGTAGACAAGAATCTCAGGCTTGTCAACATAATCCAGGTGATGCTCATCCGCCGGATTCTCCCATGCCAACAACGGGCCTTTAAATTGTGGGAGTTCGATCCGGCATAGCACCAAACCTTGAACCGACTCTGCGACACTACATATGAAGATGCCTGGAAGGTGCTGTCCAAGGGCGCCGAAGCTGCCACATCCGCTACCGAACATCGCAGATTCAGCTCGCAGTGTCAAGCCAGCGAGGTAAGTTATTTTACCCTTTACGGGATTCTTTTTTCATAGTTTGACTCTATGCGGGATCTAAAACTCCCTAACCTTTGACAGGACCGGCTGAAGACGCCCGGACAAATTAACTGTCCGGCCCCTTTGCCAGAAGACCCAGCGGACGCCCGATTGGCGGGGCTGTTGGCTCTGGCACCTCACGTGGTGCCGGAGAAGAAGGCCAAGAAGAAGGCCACGGGAACTCGAAGGAGCTCCCGGCGCCAGGGGCTGTCGGACTCATCGCCCGACAACCCTGAGGCGGAGTCCTCCTCACGAGGAAGAGGAGGAGGAAAGAAACCTCTCCCCGGAGGGGAGAGAAGAAAAGGAAGGCCGCCCCAACTGGGGAGGCCGGAGGGTCCAACAATGGAAGGACCCTTCCTCCGGACTTCTCCACCAACGTCGACAACGACGAGGAGGAGTGGCCAACAAGGGCCAAGCCCCGGGCGAGATCGTAAGTGTCCGGATACCCATGGCTTTTTTTATTGCATAGTGTTCTCTAATGCCGAACAATCATGCAGCCCGCCCAAGGATGAGCTCGCCGCTTCGTCGAGCGGGTCCCTGAATTCGTCGGAAGTGGAGAGTACTTCACCTTCGGCCACCTCCTCACCTCACGCTGCGGACGACCCCGAGGAGGGGCCCCGAGGGGGGATTGGTCAAGAGGAGGTGGCGCAGGAGGTGCCGCAAGGCAGCCTCCCGGACTCTAGGCGCGAGGGGAGCGAGACCCCCAGGGGCTCTAAGCCCGACCCTTGTCCGGACTCCATACCGAAACCTTCAGCGGTTCCGAAGTCCGGCAAGCGGCCCCTTCGTAGGAAGGGTAAGACGCCGGTGTCCTCCGTCCAACCGGAGGCACCGGATAGCTTACTGGAGGCGCTTAACAGCGCCTCCATCGAGGAAGAGCACCGTACTGTTATGAGTGTGGTGATCCAGAAAGTTTAGTCCGCCAAGAGCGGGCTGACTGAAGCCTGTACCAGCCTTCTAACAGGCTTTGAGGTAAGTTTAGAATATATAAAAATATTACCGCATAGACAGTAGCCCCTGATGCTCAGTTCGGTGTTCGGAAAGAAAAGCCGGACTAAGGATCTAAAAAGATATACGCAGGAGTCTAACATAAGTATGTCAATATGGGAATGCAGCCTGCGCTGCTGACCGACCGCCACACCTTATCGCTGGAGGTCAATGCATTGAAGCAAAGGCTCGAGCGGTCCGAGAACGAGCTCGTCCAAGCCAAGAAGCAGCTCGAGGACAAGGAAGGTAAGTAATACCTTATTAAAGTAATACCTTATGGAAAGGATTTGGTTGCAAAAAATGACAGGAATAACGTGGGTATTGTAGGGGCCACGAACGAGGTGGCGACCCTGAAGGAAGCGGTGTCCGCGGACGAAAGCAAAGCGGCCGCAGAGCACACCGAGCGAGAGAAGCAGGAGGAGCGGGTGGCGGAGGTGCGGCAAGAGCTCCAGGCTCTCGTGGAAAAACATGAGAGTTTGGAGCGTGACTCGAAGACTCGAGAGTCCGAGCTCGCCTCGGCTCTTGAGAGTGCCAAAGACGCTAAGGCCGAAGCCCAAAAAGCCCTCCAAGAAATTGAATCATTAAAGAAGATAGTGGCGGGTAAGGCATTCTTTATGCAAAGCAAGCATGTGAAAGTGAATTACCTATTACTTACCCGGATTCAGAGCTCTCCAGGAGCATTCGCAGATCTGCCCCGTAGTGTGTCCGATGCCGCTGCGTTCTACCGCGCCAAGGAGGGGAGCTCGACGGAGAAGGTGTTCGGTCTCAAGATCCGAGGCCGAACGTCCGGTGCACCTGAGCGACTAGCTGAAGCAGCTAGTCGAGCTCCACAAGGTCACTGAACAGGCCATGAAGGGCCTCATAGTTCGGCTGTGGCCATTGGAGGCCATGCCTGGGAGCTACTTCGGTCTAGTGCAGCGGCTGGTGGACGCCTGTCCATGGATTGAAGTCATCAAGCGCTCCGTCTGCATTGAAGGTGCCGTCAGGCCCTTGCCCGTGCTAAAGTGCACTGGGGCAGGCTGGATGCGGAGAAGCTTGTGACGGACGGGCCACCGAAGGGCAAGGAGCATCGCAAGCCCGAAATGTACTATGAGGGCGTCCTGAAGGATGCCCGCCGTATAGCGGATGAGAGCTCCAAAGATGTAATTTTTTAATAGACTCGCATTTGTTATCCTATACGCTGAAAACTTATTCATATGCGCTAAGCAACGCTTGTTAATTTAAAATATTACCTTCTGTGCGGCCGTTTATCAAATTTGAGAGATGGCAAGTCGTTGGCTTCAGCCCCATGCCACGAAAGTCTTTGGGGTGTTCGGGGTAAACTTGAGCGCTCTTGTTCCCATTCTTGGGTCCGTCGAGGGAGGCGCTCAACGCAACGAACAAGGCAACCGGACTTATAGTGCTTGAGCATTCTAACTTAGCCATAGAATTCGATAATTTTAAATTTCGGCGAAGCCCCTAGTATTCGGAAGACCGAGTTCGGGGCGCTATCCACGACTTGGCCGGACAATGCCGACTCCTCGCTCTAAGCGGCATAAGTCTTTAGGGACCCGAAAAAACCTCTCGAACAGCGACCGGCTCCCGCCCTATCATGACGGTCAGTTTTAGCTTTCTCCACTGAGGTGCTCAACCCAGCTCAACCGGGGCACAATCGCAGTGGTTCTCTCAGTGCTACCTTAGCCGATATAACAGAACGTAAGGTTCCAAAACATGGGAGCCGGGCAAACACAACTATTGACCAAAGACATGATTCGGAGCCGATGCATATAATGCTATAAGTTCGGGGTGCCGCACTTGTGAAAGTGTTCGGACTTGTCACACCATGTTTTTGGGGTACTTAAGCACCTGGTGTATTGGCCGTACCAAAGTGTACAGGTGCAACATGTCATGAAATGAACATATATATAGATAAAGAAAGGAGTGCAATAATAGGCAAAAGCTATGTATTGTTTATTCAAAAAGGGTACTGCGATGAAAGCAGAACGATACAAATAGTGCGATAAGCAAGGGATGGGACTATTTAACATGTCCCCCTCTAGGGGTAAGTCATGGGATGGTATGAAAACAGGTATAATGATCGTAGTAAAGACCACTGGACACTCGACGTAGCTTTACGCTTCTCGGCTGTTGCATCGTGAGTTCGGCAATTCTAGTGCCGTACAGTACTTCTAGAAATCTGAGTCCTGAAAGTAAGAAAAAAGAAGAAAAGAAAAAGAATGACACAATCGGGAGCCCCTAGTGCGGTTGAGCCGCATTATGGGAGTGCCGTGGTCGTGCCCCTCCCCTTATGCCCATGGTATCTCCAAAGCGTAGTTATGTACATGTAGTACTGGCTTCGCAGTATCGCGAGGGCAGGGGTTGGGGCCGGATTGCTACGTGTGCTCGGATCATGCCAGGCGGTCTTGTTGTAGGTTACTCCGGGCGCGCTTGACGGTGGCCGGACGTTTAATAGCCGGACTCGAGAATAGCTGTGAGGGCCGCCGTGTGCTCCTCCGTTCGGAGAGAGTGTTCGGTGTTTCCATTGACCGTGATTACTCCTCGACGGCCTGGCATCTTGAGCTTGAGGTATGCGTAGTGCGGCACCGCATTGAACTTTGCAAATGCAGTTCGTCCAAGCAGTGCGTGATAGCCGTTGCGGAACGGGACTATGTCGAAGACTAACTCTTCACTTCGGAAGTTATCCGGGGATCCGAAGACCACTTCGAGTATAACTGAGCCTGTACAATTGGCCTCTACACCCGGTATGACGCCTTTAAAGGTCGTCTTTGTGGGTTTAATCCATGAGGGGTCTATGCCCATTTTGCGCACTGTATCCTGATAAAGCAGGTTCAGGCTGCTACCGCCGTCCATCAGGACTCTAGTGAGGTCAAATCCGTCAATGATTGGGTCAAGAACCAATGCGGCGAATCCGCCGTGGCAAATGCTAGTGGGGTGGTCCCTTCGATCAAAGGTGATCGGGCAGGAGGACCATGGGTTGAACTTTGGGGCGACTGGCTCCATCGCATATACGTCCCTTAGCGCACGCTTCCGCTCCCTTTTGGGTATATGGGTTCCGAACTTGTGGGGGGAAACCCTTCTGTCCTCTGTTGTTCGGCGGCCGGGGCTCCTCCTCGTCATCGCTATGCAGCCCCTTGTCATTGAGTTCGGCATTTAACTTGCCTGCCTGTTTGAAGACCCACCAATCCCTGTTGGTGTGGTTGCCTTGCCTGCCTGTATTTGGCACGAGCGATCGAGTATTCGGTCCAAGTTCGACGGGCCCTGGGTATTTCTTTTGAACGGTTTCTTCCGTTGACCGGGTTTAGAGCCTCTGAATCCGTCATTTACTGTCGTATCTCCAGCATTATCACCGTTAATGCGGCGTTTATTCTTGTTGCGACGCGACCTGTCATTGCTATCCTTGGTATCCGAACTAGCAGGGTATTTGGCCAAGTTGTTGCTTCGAGCTAGCCAGCTGTCCTCTCCCGCGCAAAAGCGGGTCATGAGTGTGGTGAGGGCTGCCATGGATTTCGGCTTTTCCTGTCCTAGGTGCCGGGCTAGCCACTCGTCGCGGATGTTGTGTTTGAAGGCTGCTAAGCGCCTCTACGCATCCGGACGATCGACGATCTGATTTTTCTTTGTTAGGAACCGCGTCCGTAATTGTCTCGCCGATTCTTACAGCTACTGAATTATATGGCTAAGGTCATCGGCGTCTAGTGGTCGCACATATGTGCCCCGGAAGTTATCAAGGAATGCGGCTTCCGTGTCCTCCCAACAACCAATTGATTCTCACGGCAAGCTGTTAAGCCAATGCCGAGATGGTCCTTTAAGCTTGAGTGGGAGGTATTTGATGGCATGTAGATCATCACCGCGGGCCATGTGGATATGGAGGAGATAGTCCTCGATCCAGACCGCAGGATCTGTGGTACCATCGTATGATTCGATGTTTACGGGTTTGAAGCCCTCGAGGATTTGATGATCCATTACTTCATCTGTGAAGCATAGTGGGTGTGCGGCGCCTCTGTATTGGGCTATATCACGACGTAGGTCATATGAGCTTTGTCTACTGTGTTCGGCCCGGCCGGGTTTGCTGTATCCGGCGTGATGGTAATCATCCCGAGTCGTTGGGCACCCACGCGAACTGTAGATCGATCTTGTATGCTTTGCCTTATCCTCCAATATATCTCGCAAGTCCGGCGCGTTTTCCCGTGCCTTGGTACTTTTTGAGCGGCGTCGGGGTGTGGCTTGAGCGGAGGACCGTGAGGCTTCTCTATAGCGGCCACGGGGTGGACGGTCTGCCATATCGTGCGCTGGTGACGTGGGTTCTTCCTCCTCTGATCGAGGCAACGGCCTGCGTTTGGGGTAGCTTTTGGAGGGGCGTTCGAGTTCATACTCTTCGGCTGCAAGGACTTCAGTCCATCTGTCAGCTAGCAGGTCTTGGTCAGCTCTAAGCTGTTGCTGCTTTTTCTTGAGGCTTCTTGCCGTGGCCATGAGCCTGCGTTTAAAACGCTCTTGTTCGAGGGGGTCCTCTGGCACGACGAATTCGTCGTCGTCGATGTTTGCCTCGTCTTCGGAGGGGGGCGCATAATTATCGTCCTCTACCTCTCTTTCTGCCGCACTGATGTGCGGACTTGCTTCTCCCTCCTCTTGCGCTGAGTCCTGCTGGAGGGGGTCATCTTTGACACTGTCCGGGGTATTATTATCTCCCGTGCCGGAATCGCCATTTTTACTGTGGCGGGATTTAGAGCGGCGCCGCTGACGTCGGCGCTTGGGCTCTCCAGATGCCGGAATCGGGCTGTTTCTTGGAGGGTTCATCCTCCGCTGTTCCATCGCCGTTCCCATCTTTTGGGATGTCCACCATCTATGTGTTGTATGACGATTGGCCTTCCAGTGCCCTATAGGCGCTGGTTCTTGGTCGTCTCCTGCATCGTCGTCCATACCGTCGATGTCTTCGGAGTCGAAGTCGAGCATGTCGGTTAAATCATCGACAGTGGCTACAAAGTGGGTGGTGGGTGGGCGTTGAATTTCTTCGTCATCCGCATCCCAACCTTCCTGACCGTAGTTCGGCCAGGGCTCTCCAGATAAAGAGAGAGACTTTAGTGAATTCAGGATGTCGCCAAAGGGCGAGTGGTGAAAGATGTCCGCGGCAGTGAATTCCATAACCGGCGCCCAGTCGGATTCGACTGGCAGGGGCGCGGAAGGTTCGGAGTACGGCACCTGGGAGTCACGAGCTTCGCGACGGACAGGGATGGTGTTCGGTGTTGGGGAACGTAGTAATTTCAAAAATTTTCCTACGATCACGCAAGATCATGGTGATGCATAGCAACGAGATGAGAGTGTTGTCTACGTACCCTCGTAGACCAACAGCGGAAGCGTTGACGCAACGTAGAGGAAGTAGTCGTACTCCTTCACGATCCAACCGATCCAAGTACCGAACGTACGGCACCTCCGAGTTCTGCACACGTTCAGCTCGATGACGTCCCTCGAACTCCGATCCAGCCGAGTGTTGAGGGAGAGTTTCACAAGACGACGGCAGGACGATGATGATGTTCCACCGGGCGCAGGCTTCGCCTTAAGCTCCGCCACGGTATTCTCGAGGTGTAATATGGTGGAAGGGGCACGGCCCACGGCTAAGGAAAGATCTCAAGGATCAACTTGTGTGTCATGGGGTGCCACCTGCACCTGTATATAATGGAGGGAAGGTGAGTGGCTGGCCGGCCAAGGCTTGGTGCGCCAGGGGTGTCCTACTCCTACTAGGAGTAGGATTCCCCCCCCCCAATCCTTGTCCAACTATGTTTCCCCAAGAGGGAAGGGAGAGAGGGGGGGGGCGCCCCCTGCTCCTCGTGCTAATAGGACTAGGGAAGGGGGGAAGGTGCGGCCAGCAGTTGTGCCCCCGTCTCTCCTTTCCACTAAGGCCCATGTTGGCCCATTAGTATTCGGGGGTTCGGTAACCTCCCTGCATTTCTGGTAAAATTCCCAATTTCACCGGAACACTTCCGATGTCCAAACATAGACTTCCAATATATGAATCTTTATGTCTCGACCATTTCGAGACTCCTCGTCACGTCCGTGATCTCATCCGGACTCGAACAACCTTCGGTACAGAAACATCATAACAACTCATAGTAACATCGCCATCGAAAGCGTTAAGCGTGCGGACCCTACGGGTTCGAGAACTATGTAGACATGACCGAGACTCCTCTCCGGTCAATAACCAATAGCGGGACCTGGATGCCCATATTGGCTCCTACATATTCTACGAAGATCTTTATCGGTCAGACCGCATAACAACATACGTTGTTCCCTTTGTCATCGGTATGTTACTTGCCCGAGATTCGATCGTCGGTATCCAATACCTAGTTCAATCTCGTTACGGCAAGTCTCTTTACTCGTTCCGTAATACATCATCTCACAACTAACACATTAGTTGCAATGCTTGCAAGGCTTATGTGATGTGCATTACCGAGAGGGCCCAGAGATACCTCTCCAGAGCAATCGGAGTGACAAATCCTAATCTCGAAATATGCCAACCCAACATGTACCTTCGGAGACACCTGTAATGTACCTTTATAATCACCCGATTCACGTTGTGACGTTTGGTAGCACCCAAAGTGTTCCTCGTGCAAACGGGAGTTGCATAATCTCATAGTCATAGGAACATGTATAAGTCATGAAGAAAAGCACTAGCAACAAACTATACGATCAGGTGCTATGCTAATGGAATGGGTCATGTCAATCGGATCATTCAACCAATGATGTGATCCCGTTAATCAAATAACAACTCCTTGTTTATGGTTAGGAAACATAACCATCTTTGATTAACGAGCTAGTCAAGTAGAGGCATACTAGTGACACTCAGAGGGTTTATGTATTCACACATGTATTATGTTTCCTGTTAATACAATTCTAGCATGAATAATAAACATTTATCATGATATAAGGAAATAAATAATAACTTTATTATTGCCTCTAGGGCATATTTCCTTCAGTCTCCCACTTGCACTAGAGTCAATAATCTAGATTACACAAGAATGATTCTAACACCCATGGAGTCTTGGTGCGATCATGTTTTGCTCGTGGAAGAGGCTTAGTCAACGGGTCTGCAACATTCAGATCCGTATGTATCTTGCATATCTCTATGTCTCCCACCTGGACCAAATCCGGATGGAGTTGAAGGCGTCTTTTGATGTGCTTGGTTCTCTTGTGAAATCTGGATTCCTTTGCTAAGGCAATTGCACCAGTATTGTCACAAAAGATTTTCATTGGACCCGATACACTAGGTACAACACCTAGATCGGTTATGAACTCCTTCATCCAGACTCCTTCATTAGCTGCTTCTGAAGCAGCTATGTACTCAGCTTCACATGTAGATCCCGCCACGACGCTTTGTTTGGAACTGCACCAACTGACAGCTCCTCCGTTTAATGTAAATACGTATCCGGTTTGCGATTTAGAATCGTCCGGATCTGTGTCAAAGCTTGCGTCGACGTAACCGATTACGACGAGTTCTTTGTCACCGCCATAAATGAGAAACATATCCTTAGTCCTTCTCAAGTACTTAAGGATGTTCTTGACCGCTGTCGATGATCCACTCTGGATTACTTTGGTACTGCCGCGGACTTCTGACAAAGAAGGCACACATCAGTCTGGTACACAGCATTGCATACATGATAGAGCCTATGGCTGAAGCATAGGAACATCTTTCATCTTCTCTCTATCTTCTGCGGTGGTCGGGCATTGAGTCTTACTCAACTTCACACCTTGTAACACCGCAAGAACCCTTTCTTTGCCTCGATCCATTTTGAACCTTTTCAAAACTTTATCAAGGTATGTGCTTTGTGAAAGTCCTATTAAGCGTCTTGATCTATCTCTATAGATCTTAATGCCCAATATGTAAGCAGCTTCACCGAGGTCTTTCATCGAAAAACTCTTATTCAAGTATCCCTTTATGCTATCCAGAAATTCTATATCATTTCCGATCAGTAATATGTCATCCACATATAATATCGTAAATGCTACAGAGCTCCCACTCACTTTCTTGTAAATACAGGCTTCTCCAAAAGTCTGTATAAAACCAAATGCTTTGATCACACTATCAAAACGTTTATTCCAACTCCGAGAGGCTTGCACCAGTCCATAAATGGATCGCTGGAGCTTGCACACTTTGTTAGCTTCCTTTGGATCGACAAAACCTTCTGGTTGCATCATATACAACTCTTCTTCCAGAAATCCATTCAGGAATGCAGTTTTTACATCCATTTGCCAAATTTCATAATCATAAAATGCGGCAATTGCTAACATGATTCGGACGGACTTAAGCATCGCCACGGGTGAGAAGGTCTCATCGTAGTCAATCCCTTGAACTTGTCGAAAACCTTTCGCAACAAGTCGAGCTTTATAGATAACATTACCATCGGCGTCAGTCTTCTTCTTGAAGATCCATTTATTCTCAATTGCTTGCCGATCATTGGGCAAGTCAACCAAAGTCCACACTTTGTTCTCATACATGGATCCCATCTCAGATTTCATGGCCTCAAGCCATTTTGCGGAATCTGGGCTCACCATCGCTTCTTCATAGTTCGTAGGTTCATCATGTTCCAAAGAACATGACTTCCGAATAGGATTACCGTACCACTCAGTGCGGATCTTGCTCTGGTTGATCTCTGAAGTTCTGTAGAAACTTGATCTGAAGTTTCATGATCATCATCATTAGCTTCTTCCCTGTTTGGTGTAGGTGTCACGAAACTGTTTTCTGTGATGTACTACTTCTCAATAAGGGAGTAGATACTGATTATCTCATCAAGTTCTACTTTCCTCCCACTCACTTCTTTCGAGAGAAACTCCTTCTCCAAAAGTTTCCGAATTTAGCAACAAAAATCTTGCCTTCGGATTTGTGATAGAAGGTGTACCCAACAGTTTCCTTTGGGTATCCTATGAAGACACATTTCTCCGATTTGGGTTCGAGCTTATCAGGTTGAAGCTTTTTCACATAAGCATCGCAGCCCCAAACTTTCAGAAACGACAACTTTGGTTTCTTGCCAAACCACAGTTCATAAGGCGTCGTCTCAACGGATTTAGATGGTGCCCTATTTAAAGTGAATGTAGCCGTCTCTAAAGCATAACCCCAAAATGATAGCGGTAAATCAGTAAGAGACATCATAGATCGCACCATATCTAATAAAGTACGATTACGACGTTCGGACACACCATTACGTTGTGGTGTTCTGGGTGGCGTCAGTTGCAAAACTATTCCGCATTGTTTCAAATGTAGGCCAAACTCGTAACTCAAATATTCTCCTCCACGATCGGATCGTAGAAACTTTATTTTCTTGTTACGATGATTTTCTACTTCACTCTGAAATTCTTTGAACTTTTCAAATGTTTCAGACTTGTGTTTCATTAAGTAGATATACCCATATCTGCTCAAATCATCTGTGAAGGTGAGAAAATAACGATATCATACGAGCCTCAACATTCATTGGACCACATACATCAGTATGTATGATTTCCAATAAATCTGTTGCTCTCTCCATAGTTCCGAGAACGGTGTTTTAGTCATCTTGCCCATAAGGCACGGTTCGTAAGTGCCAAGTGATTCATAATCAAGTGACTCCAAAAGTCCATCAGTATGGAGTTTCTTCATGCGCTTTACACCGATATGACCTAAACGGCAGTGCCACAAATAAGTTGCACTATCATTATCAACTCTACATCTTTTGGCTTCAACATTATGAATATGTGTATCACTACTTTCGAGATTAAGTAAAAACAAACCATTCTTCAATGGTGCATGACCATAAAAGATATTATTCATATAAATAGAACAACCATTATTCTCTGATTTAAATGAATAACCGTCTGCATCAAACAAGATCCAGATATAATGTTCATGCTCAACGCTGGTACTAAATAACAATTATTTAGGTCTAATACTAATCCAGAAGGTAGATGTAGAGGTAGCGTGCCATTGCGATCACATCGACTTTGGAACCATTTCCCACGCCAAGATCGTCACCTCGTCCCTTAGCCAATCTTCGCTTAATCCGTAGCCCTGTTTCGAGTTGCAAATATTAGCAATGTAACCAGATATCAAATACCAGTGTGCTATCATGAGTATTAGTAAGGTACACATCAATAACATGTATATCACATATACCTTTGTTAACCTTGCCATCCTTCTTATCCGCCAAATACTTGGGGCAGTTCCGTTTCCGATGACCAGCCTGCTTGCAATAGAAGCACTCAGTTTGGGCTTAGGACCAGACTTGGGTTTCTTCTCTTGATCGACAACTTGCTTGCCGTTCTTTTGAAGTTTCCCTTTTTCTTTCCTTTGCCCTTTTCTTGAAACTAGTGGTTTTGTTAACCATCAACACTTGATGCTCCTTTTGATTTCTACCTCCATGACTTTCAGCATCGCGAAGAGCTCGGGCATTGTTTTGGTCATCCCTTGCATATTATAGTTCATCACGAAGCTCTTGTAGCTTGGTGGCGGTGATTGGAGAATTACATCAATGACGCAATCATCCGGAAGATTAACTCCCGGTTGAATCAAGTGATTGTTATATCCGGACATTACGAGTATATGCTCACTTGAGAACCGTTCTCCTCCATCTTACAGCTATAGAACTTATTGGAGACTTCATATCTCTCAATCCGGGCATTCGCTTGGAATATTAACTTCAACTCTGGAACATCTCATATGCTCCATGGTGTTCAAAACGACGTTGAAGTCCCGGTTCTAAGCCGTAAAGCATGGCACACTGAACTATAGAGTAGTCATCAGCTTTGCTTTGCCAGACGTTCACAACATCTGGCGCAGCCCTTGCACCAGGCATGGCACCTAACGGTGCTTCCAGACGTAATTCTTACGTGCAGCAATAAGGATAATCCTCAAATTACGGACCCGATCCGTGTAATTGCTGCCATCATCTTTCAACTTTGCTTTCTCAAGGAACGCATTAAAATTCAACGGAACAACAAGACGAGCCATCTATCTACACATCATAGACAAGCAAGATACTATCGTGTACTAAGTTCATGATAAATTTAAGTTCAATTAATCATATTACTTAAGAACTCCCACTTAGAAAAATATCCCTCCAATTCTCTAAGTGATTGCATGATCCATATCAACTACACCATGACCGATCATCACGTGTGATGGAGTAGTTTCAATGGTGAACATCAATATGTTGATCATATCTACTATATGATTCACGCTCGACCTTTCGGTCTCCGTGTTCCGAGGTCATATCTTATATGCATAGCTCGTCAAGTATAACCTGAGTATTCTGCGTGTGCAACTGTTTTGCACCCGTTGTATTTGAACGTAGAGCCTATCACACCCGATCATCACGTGGTGTCTCAAAGACGAAGAACTTTCGCATAGCGGTGCATACTCGGGAGAACACTTCTTGATAATTTAGTAAGGGATCATCTTATAATGCTACCGTCAATCAAAGCAAGATAAGATGCATAAAGGATTAACATCACATGCAATCAATATAAGTGATATGATATGGCCATCATCATCTTGTGCTTGTGATCTCCATCTCCGGCACCGTCATGATCACCATCGTCACCGGTAGCGACACTTTGATCTCCATCGTAGCATCGTTGTCGTCTCGCCAAACTTATGCTTCTACGACTATCGCTACCGCTTAGTGATAAAGTAAAGCATTACGAAGCGATGCATTGCATACAATAAAGCGACAACCATATGGCTCCTGCCGATTGCCGATAACTCGGTTACAAAACATGATCATCTCATACAATAAAATATAGCATCACGTCTTGACCATATCACATCACAACATGCCCTGCAAAAACAAGTTAGACGTCCTCTACTTTGTTGTTGCAAATTTTACGTGGCTGCTACGGGCTGAGCAAGAACCGTTCTTACCTACGCATCAAAACCACAACGATACTTCGTCAAATAGACTCCGTTTAACCTTCTCAAGGACCGGGCGTATGCACTTTCAGTTCAACTAAAGTTGGAGAGACAGGTCTTCCACAAGCCATCTATGTGCAAAGCACGTCGAGGGAACCGGTCTCGCGTGGAGAGTACGCGTAAGGTTGGTCTGGATCGTCTTTCCAACAATACCGCTGAACCAAAGTATGACATGCTGGTAGGTAGTATGACTTGTATCGTCCACAACTCACTTGTGTTCTACTCGTGCATATCATCAAACCATAAAAAAACCTGGCTCGGATGCCACTGTTGGGGAACGTAGTAATTTCAAAAATTTTCCTACGATCACGCAAGATCATGGTGATGCATAGCAACGAGATGAGAGTGTTGTCTACGTACCCTCGTAGACCAACAGCGGAAGCGTTGATATAGCGTAGAGGAAGTAGTCGTACTCCTTCACGATCCAACCGATCCAAGTACCGAACGTCGGCACCTCCGAGTTCTGCACACGTTCAGCTCGATGGCGTCCCTCGAACTCCGATCCAGCCGAGTGTTGAGGGAGAGTTTCGTCAACGACGGCGTGGTAGCGATGATGATGTTCCACCGGCGAGGCTTCGCCTAAGCTCCGCTACGGTATTCTCGAGGTGTAATATGGTGGAAGGGGGCACCGCACACGGCTAAGGAAAGATCTCAAGGATCAACTTGTGTGTCATGGGGTGCCCCCTGCCCCTGTATATAAAGGAGGGAAGGGGAGGGGCTGGCCGGCCAAGGCTTGGTGCGCCAGGGGTGTCCTACTCCTACTAGGAGTAGGATTCCCCCCCCCCCCCCAATCCTAGTCCAACTAGGTTTCCCCAAGTGGGAAGGGAGAGAGAGGCGCCCCTTCTCCTAGTCCTAATAGGACTAGGGAAGGGGAAGGTCTTGACCAGCACTTGGGCCCCCTTCTCTCCTTTCCACTAAGGCCCATGTTGGCCCATTAGTATTCCGGGGGTTCGGTAACCTCCGGTACTTGGTAAAATTCCCAATTTCACGGAACACTTCCGATGTCCAAACATAGACTTCCAATATATGAATCTTTATGTCTCGACCATTTCGAGACTCCTCGTCACGTCCGTGATCTCATCCGGGACTCGAACAACCTTCGTACAGAAACATCATAACAACTCATAGTAACTGGCCATCGAAGCGTTAAGCGTGCGGACCCTACGGGTTCGAGAACTATGTAGACATGACCGAGACTCCTCTCCGGTCAATAACCAATAAGCGGGACCTGGATGCCCATATTGGCTCCTACATATTCTCTGAAGATCTTTATCGGTCAGACCGCATAACAACATACGTTGTTCCCTTTGTCATCGGTATGTTACTTGCCGAGATTCGATCGTCGGTATCCAATACCTAGTTCAATCTCGTTACGGCAAGTCTCTTTACTCGTTCCGTAATACATCATCTCACAACTAACACATTAGTTGCAATGCTTGCAAGGCTTATGTGATGTGCATTACCGAGAGGGCCCAGAGATACCTCTCCGACAATCGGAGTGACAAATCCTAATCTCGAAATATGCCAACCCAACATGTACCTTCGGAGACACCTGTAATGTACCTTTATAATCACCCGATTCGTTGTGACGTTTGGTAGCACCAAAAGTGTTCCTCAGGCAAACGGGAGTTGCATAATCTCATAGTCATAGGAACATGTATAAGTCATGAAGAAAAGCACTAGCAACAAACTATACGATCAGGTGCTATGCTAATGGAATGGGTCATGTCAATCAGATCATTCAACCAATGATGTGATCCCGTTAATCAAATAACAACTCCTTGTTTATGGTTAGGAAACATAACCATCTTTGATTAACGAGCTAGTCAAGTAGAGGCATACTAGTGACACTCTGTAGGTTTATGTATTCACACATGTATTATGTTTCCTGTTAATACAATTCTAGCATGAATAATAAACATTTATCATGATATAAGGAAATAAATAATAACTTTATTATTGCCTCTAGGGCATATTTCCTTCAGTTCGGGTCGATCGCCGTAGAGATTTCAGCCCCCGAGGCGGTGTCCAACCAACCATCCTCGATCGGCGAGATCGGCTCCGAATCAATGGTCGGAGCGGACACTAGTGCGGCCTCCAGGACACTGTTCGGCGGCAGAGTTGGATCATGCCCATCGAGACAGTGCGGCGTGCTCGGCTGCGGCTCGAATTCGTCGAAGATAAAGTCTCCGCGAATGTCGGCCGTGTAGTTTAAACTTCCAGACCTGACCTGATGGCCAGGGGCGTAGCTTTCGATCTGCTCCAGATGGCCAAGCGAATTGGCCCGCAGTGCAAAGCCGTCGAATACGAAGATCTGTCCAGGGAGAAAGGTCTCACCCTGGACCGCATCGTTGCTGATGATCAAAGGAGCCATTGGGCCTATCGGTGACGACACAGAGGAACTCTCAATGAAAGCACCAATGTCGGTGTCAAAACCGGCGGATCTCGGGTAGGGGGTCCCGAACTGTGCGTCTACGCGGATGGTAACAGGAGACAAGGGACACGATGTTTTTACCCAGGTTCGGGCCCTCTCGATGGAGGTAATACCCTACTCCTGCTTGATTAATATTGACGATATAGGTAGTACAAGAGTAGATCTACCACGAGATCGGAGAGGCTAAACCCTAGAAGCTAGCCTATGGTATGATTGTTGTTCATCCTACGGACTAAAACCCTTCAGTTTATATAGACACCGAATAGGGTTAGGGTTACATGAGTCGGTTACAATGGTAGGAAATCAACATATCAGTATCGCCAAGCTTGCCTTCCACGCCAAGGAAAGTCCTATCCGGACAAGGGACGAAGTCTTCAATCTTGTATCTTCATAGTCTAGGAGTCCGGCCAAAGATGATAGTTCGGCTATCCGGACACCCCCTAGTCCAGGACTCCCTCACCCCTCATTCCTTAGTTCCGAAAGGCTAATGGCGGTTGAGGTATGCACGGGGCCGGGCTCTGCAGACGTAGAATGGTAGATTCACCCACACATCTCACCTCCCTACTTGTTGTTCGTGCGCCAAGGGGGACTCCTGAGCATCGCGACTCAGGAGCCTAACTTGTCACGTAGCCCCTCACTCCTTGGTCCCGTCCTGGTTTACAGTGGGGGCCCTAGCAGTGGCTGAGGTATCTTGTGAGGCCGGGCTCTGCCGGCGTAGAACATAAGCAAGTTGGAAGGAGAAGCGCAAATCTCAAGGAATTTAAAAGCAAACATTACAGTCCATAATTGTTATCACACCACCAAACGCAAGTTTAAACGCCTCCCCGAGGCATGATGCATGTTGCAGGAGATGAAAGCAGAACAGGAGCTACAACGGAGTCACTTGTTGGCGGTGGAGCTGCGCGGAGCGGGTTCGCCTCGTGAAGCCCCAGGACCGGCAGCGCCTCGCTTCGGCTTGGTGCTGAAGGCCCGGAACTTCGACAGCAGAGCCTCCGCTCGACCCTTCATGGCCTCAGCAGCGGCAGCGGCAAGCTTGCCGCTCGCTGGCTCCAGCAGGCTGTCGAGGTCGACGTCAGGATCGTGAAGGTACACATGGGTAAGGACCCGCGTCAGCGCTGCAGAAGATAGGACACGCGCCTCGGCCTCAGCCGTAGGGCCAAGGCCAAGGGTGACATCTTCAAGAGCGCGGATCAGGAAGGGAAGCAGCTTGGCGGGGCCGTCCTCGGCGCCGGCCAGCGGGCTTTCCAGGCCGCTATCGTAAAGCGACCTCAGCAAGGTGCGAGCCTTCACCTCCATCTCCGTGAAGGCCTCGCGGTCCTCGGCAAGAACCCGCGCCTTGCCGTCCAGCTCGACCTTCTTCGCCTCCAACTCCTGCTCCAGCACACCCAGGCGGTCACGGCGCCTATTAAGCTTGGCGTCCCGGTCCTTGACGGCCGCCTCGCGAGCCTTCATGTCTTCCTCCTTCTCTTTGCGAATGCGGGCCTCTTTGGCAAGCTGGTCCCGCAGGCCCTGCAGCTCGTTCTCCAGCATCTTGCAGCGACCTCGGAATATCGGCTACCTCCCCCAAGGCGGCGTCGCGAGCAGCCTTCGCCCCAAGGACGGCCTGCTTCTCCTCGTCGCAAGCCGTCGAGGCCTGAACCAGCACCGCTTGAATCGAAGCGTCAGAGCGAATCCAGCCAGAGGCCGGCTGCAAGCGCCCGGCCACCAAGCGAGGGTCGGCGCCCATAAGATCTTGCCGCAACCGGTCCAGTCAGCAGCAGCACGATCCAGGACAGTGGGAGGAGTCGGAGAGACAGCATTTGGTGGAGTAGGAGGAGAAGACGGCAGCGTGACCACAGTATCCTGAGGCGGAACCTGCTGCGCCCCAACAGCTGCGGCGGGGGCATCAGGCAAGGATACCTCAGGAGTCGCTTGGGCCATGGGGGCTGAGCTCGCCCCACCCAGCTCCGCCAGGCCTCGCGAGAATGACCGGGCAGGAGAGGCCCGTGTCTTGCCATCGCCTTCCTTCGCGGGCAGAGGCGCTGCCCCAGACGGAGCCTCAGGAGCTCCCTTCAGCTTCTTCGCCGCAGGCGCCAGCCTAGCTAGGAGATACAGATATCATGCCTCAGCGACAAATCAAGGAATAAAACAGGAATCAAGCACTTACTAGTCATCGCTCGCGAGCTCGAGCAACCTCCAGCCATACTTGAAGCTCGAGAGCCGGCTGCAGGGATCAGCCTCAAGAGGACCGGGAGCAGGAGGCACGCCTGCGGATCGCCTCGGAGCCGGGCCAGACCCGTGGGGGACCAGCCCAGTCCTGTCCTCTTTCGGGATCTGGGGCAAGCTCTCGCCGCCCCGATCATCGCCATCTTCGTCGTCGTCGCTCGGCAAGAGGCGGAGAGCGCGGGACCTGCGCCAGGGGAGGGGCGCTCTCGACTCCCCATCGGTCGCCTCGGAGTCAGGCCCCGCTTCCCGCTCCTCTTCTAGCTCCTCTTTGCTAGACTCGTCAGAGGACACGTTCACCGCCGCCAGGGCCGCCGGGTCCTCGAGAACCTCCGTGGGCACGGGCCCGTCCCCATTGAAGACGGGCATGGATTCCACCACCTGCTCCCAATCATCTCGGCGAACAGGGCACAGAGCGCCCTCCAGCCTCGCCACGTCTCCCCCGACCAAATATTTGAGGACTGCGGCCAGATCTTCGTCGGCCAAGACTGCGGGGCTCGGGCGGGGCCTCCACAGCGGAAGCGAGTACTAACGGAGCGGGGCCACCTGATGCTCCAGGAACTCCCTCAGGAGCGACGCACCAGTCAGCTTCACCGCCGCCGTGTTGCTCGGCCGCAGATCCGAGTCCATCTTCTCCAGCACCGGCTTCGCGCGGGAATCCACGAGTTCCATGCGAGACCAATCATCGGAGCTCGTGGGATGCTCCGTGGGCAGAATCAGCAGAGGGTGGATGCGCCCAGCATCTACCATGACCCACTTGCTCCTGAAGCCCTCAATCCTCTTCCCGGGCTTCGAAATGGCGTTAACACTGCCATACGCGAGAAAGCTCGCGCGCGTGGAGATGGGACCGCGAGAGGTCCGGAGGGAGAAGTAGTGGCGCAGCAAGGCCACTGAGGGTTGCACCTCGACGTGAGCCTCAAAATAGTAGGCGAAGATCGCCAGAAGAAGAACATAGTTGGGGTGGAGGTGTAGATCTTGCAGTTTGTTGTGGCGGAGGACAGAGAAGAAGAACTCAGAAAATGGAGGCACCAGACCGGCAGCAATGGCGCTCACGAAGAGGGGATAGAAGGTGCTTCCTTGGCCCTCGGAAAGGGCGGAGCCAACCTTGAACACCTCTGCCCCATCGATGCCTTGCGCCGCCACCATCCGGCGCACCCGGGCAAGGCCCTCCTCCGACACATTCGGGCGAGTCCAAGGCGGCTGAGTACCAAGCTCGGCTGGGTGCATGCGGCGCCATGTCTTGCTAGGGCACGTGGTCGAAGTAGATCTAGAGATTTCAGAGGCAGGAAGGAAAGGCGCAAGAAAGGGGATCTGGGCAATGACCGGAGGAGACGAGGGAAGCAAAGCCTAGACAAACGCCGCTCTTTTGTCGATTCGCGCAGTTGCTAAGGCGCCTACGTCCTACCAACCGCCACGCGGCGCCCAAGGTCATGAGCTGTTAGGGGCTCACATGGCGCCAGACTTGCCCCTTCGCTTCTCTGCTCAGCCAAGTCCGGGCGCGGCTTGGGCCCGGGGGCTACTGTCGGTGTTCTGGGAACGGGGGTACCCAAACTTGCCTGCCTGCGGCCTGCAGCGTGGCTCGAGGGGTGGCCCAAAGACGGCCCATCTTCATCAAGACGATCTCAAGACCCTCGCGAGGGCCAAGCCTCATGGGCGGACGACGAGGAGCTTCCTCGAGCACGACCTCGTCAGGCTGGCTCACGAGGAGGCGGAGAGATCAAGGCGGGTACCTCACGAGGTGCCCATGACGCAAGCCATGACGACCAAGGCGCCAGGCGGGCGCCAGCCCAGCAGTGTCCTCCTTTCCTCTTTGGTGCAAAGGGAGCAAGCGCAGCCGAGCATCAAGTAAAGGCATCCGCTTTGGTGCAACAAGATCAAGACCGCCGCAACGGCAGGAAGGAAGTCATCGTGGAGCCCAAGCCGGCGTCACCACTGAGCCTTTGACAGCGAGGACCAACTTTAGTCAGGATGAGTGTACTAGATGTTCCCCTTCAAAATGGCCAATTGTTGGCGCCCTTCCCGCTCAATATTTGGGAAGAGGCCCTGGGCCTCTGCCTATAAATAGGACTAGCCTCCCACAGGGTAGTGGGATCCGGAATCCAGAACAGGGTAGAGGCATATAGAAATCTTGGAGATCGCCTAGAGAAAGAGAGAGAGAGAGAGAGAGAGAGAGAGAGGGAGAGAGAGAGAGAGTGGCTAAACTCCCCTAGCAGTTCATCGCACCAGCCAAGAACATCCCCTCGCGAGGCAGTTCTTCCTTGTATTGTTCATCATCAGCCCCTGAGGCAATCCACTACACCACAAACTAGAGTAGGGTATTACACCACAATGGTGGCCCGAACTAGTATAAACCCTGTGTCTCTTGTGTTGTTCTTTTCATAGCTTAGATCCTAGCGAGGCGGCGAGGCGCAGGTAGGTAGAGGGCGAGATCTCCGCGTGCACCCCGGTGTTCGAACCTTGAGGGTCTGCCGGAACCCGAAATCTGACACAGTCGTACTGCCCCAGTAGTAGTAATGACCAATGAGACGTCAAATCACAATGTCGCACCTTCCCAGACGGACGAAGCAACCATTATTTCAAACTTCGCTTCGCCATCATCTCCTTCAAGAAAATCACGTAGTATTGCTTCTGCCATTGTTCTGCCTCAAGAAGGACACGCGCATCGCCTTGGTACATCATGACACGTGGGACCGCATGACAGGCCATGCACCCCCGCCTATCGCTCGGTAAAATCACCTCATTTTTACCACGTCCTCCGTATCGGTTTGTAGGCATGCACGTCGTTCTAGGTTGAGAATTTAACTGGCTATATATGTGATGAACAATATATGTTTAGAAACTACACCGCTTAAGAATCCAATGATATACTTTTTGTGACATAGTAACTCATATTTAGTTAGTCAAATGGATGACCTAGAACTACGTGCACGCCCTATAAACCGAGACATAGAGGGTAGTACAGTATGTATATTTTTAGATCAATATAGTCAGGATTCAACAAGGAGCAAAACCAAGTGGTAGGTTGCTCCTGTCGTGTTGGCGTAGCAACTCAAGCAGGGTCAGTCCGCACACGAAATGGCGACACACTTAACAGGACCCCTTTGGCTGACATGTGGCTCATCCACTGTCTTGTTCAACGTGTGATGCACCAAATTACAGTTTGGAGCAACGGTTGGACTTGGAGGCACCTCGATCATAGCGCCGCAGTAGTATTAAATGAGCGATGAGGGGTCAAATCACAAAGCCCCACCTTTCCCGCATTAAGCTAGATTGACGAAGCAACCATCATTTCACTCTAGGGCGCAAGAGCATAAAGAAAACAGAAAACCAATGATGCGTGCGGCAGCTACTTAGGGCACCCTGGGTAGGGGCCTCCACTACAAATCCTTTTTTTAACGCGCCTCCACTACAAATCCGTTTCTCCCTCGTCCTCTTGAAGAAAACTGATGATGCGCGCGGTGGTAAGGTTTATAGGAGTACTACAGCGTGTGGGGCCACGTCGTAGTAAACGGGAGAGGGATTGAGTTCGAGTCGACGCCTTAATATGTGGGGCCGCTTGGTTTTACGGGAACGAGGCAGCGTTTTGGGTTCATGGACCGGTGGAGATATACGTACAAAAAATTGTGGACGTAGGTTCGACCGAAAGGCAATGATGCATGGGCCCTGCATTTTGATATACCCGTGACCGCGTGAAATTTGCTACTCTATCAAAACTAGTAAGGTACACATGCATTGAACGCATGAGATTTGGAAACCAAATTATGAATAAATACACACTGTAGCATGTAAAGCTTTGAGTCATATATGCATGATGTAGATGTTCGTTTAGTTCTTATAGTTCATCTCATTCAAAACCAATTAGTTTTGTAAAAATGTTAAGATTCATGTGTTTGTGCATTGTAAAGTGTCGGATTTCGGGTTCCGGCAGACCCTCTAGCTTCGAACTCTGGGGTGCACGTGGAGATCACACCTCCAACCTACCTACGTCTCGTCGCCTCGCAAGGATCTAAACTACGCAAAGAACAACACAAGGGACACGAGGGTTTATACTAGTTCGGGCCACCATTGTGGTGTAAAACCCTACTCTAGTTTGTGGTGTGGTGGATTGCCTCAGGGGCTGATGATGAACAATACAAGGAAGAACTGCCTCGCGAGGGGAGGAGTTCTTGTGGTGGTGGATCTGGCTAAGGTTCTTCCTCTCCTCTCTTCTCTCGCTTCTCGCCTCCTGGGGTTCTATGAGATGCCTCTCTCTGTGGTGGCTAGTCCTATTTATAGAGCAAGCCCCGGGTCCTCTTCCCAAATATTGAGCGAGAAGGGCGCCAACAATTGGCCATTTCGAAGGGGAACATCTAGTACACTTATCCTGACTAAAGCCGGTCCTTGCCTGCCAAAGACTCTGGCGGTGACGCCGGCTTGGGCTCCACGAAGACCTCCTTCCTGCCGCCCTATTGGTCTTGGTCTTGTTGCACCAAAATGGTTGCCTTTGCTTGATACTCTTGCCTGCGCTTGCTCCCTTTGCACCAAAGAGGAAACAAGGACTCTGCGCAGGCCGGCGCCCGTCTGCCGCCTGCCCGGCCTCGGTTGTCATGGCTTGCGTCATGGACACCTCATGAGGTACACCGCCTTGATCTCTCCGCCTCCTCGCGAGCCAGCCTGATGAGGCCGTGGCTCGAGGAAGCAGTCAGTCCGCCTCATGAGGTTTGGCCCCTCATGAGGGTCTTGAGCTCGTGTTGATGAAGATGGGCCGTACTGGGCGATTCCTCGAGCCACGCCACAGGCCGTAGGCAAGCAAGTCTGGGTACCCCCATTCCCAGAACGCCGACAGTAGCCCCCGGGCCCAAGGCGCGCCCGGACTTGGCTTAGCAGAGAAGCGAAGGGGCAAGTGCGAAGCGCCGTGGGCCCCAACAGCCTACGGCCTTGGGCGCCGCGTGGCGGTTGATTAGGCGTGGGCGTCTACACTTCCCACGACGCCTCGGTGACCGCACGATTTTGACAAATCCCTGCATGCAGAGGTATGGGTCATGATTACCTGCGATCGTGGTGCTCGGCGGTTGGCCTTCTCCGGCTATAAGTACGGGACTGCGCGAGCCCCTTCAGTCCGTCCCTTCTTGCTACTCCCTTTCTTCTTCTAGGTTGCCTGCCGTCCCCATGGCTCTGAAGAGATTCTCGGCCGTGGAGAAAGGATAGGCTCGCCAGGCAGGGCCTGACTCCCCTCCCCCCCCCCCCCCCGACCAAGCGTGGCCGTGGTCGCCCTCGCAAGCATCCCACGGTCCCCGTGGTGACTTCCCGTGGCCATGGAGGCGGTGCTCTGAGAGGTGGCGAGCGCCCTGCTGCCGAGGAGAGGCATGCTGTGACCGCGCGACCTCCCAGGCCGTCCTTTCGCTCCGCGGAGGTGCTGCCGGAGTTGGTCGCGTGGTCAGCGGACCCGACCAGCACCTGGCTCCAGCTTCCCCATTTCTTCGTAGGTGAACTGCCGGCCAGCGCCCGGTGCGGCTTCTGGCTCCAGGTAGATGGTTGATGTAGCAGGGCCTCCTGGGCTTCGCTGGAGGTCTCCGCCTCTGGGAATGCGGCCCTGACTCGCGGCTGACAGACGTTTGCCCGCGCGTGCGGCTTCGGCCGGCGATGCACCCTGCACTTCAAGTTCGATGGCGGTGCCACCCTCTACGTGAGGGTGTTTGGGGAAGATGGTCGCCGCACTGGAAGCTGCCCCGAAGACGATGATCGCGGCCGCCTACCCAGCCCTGGTACCGACCTGGATGAAGATGAGGACAGGCGGACAGGCGGCGGTGCTCAAGGTTCGCCAAGCTTCAGTGTCTCCCCAACGGACAACAGCTCCTCCAGCGGTGGTTGCGGCCAGCCCCCTCGTCGTCGCGCTCTCCCGGGAGAGGGCGTCGGGTCGGCCAGGCACCACACCTCGGTGAAGCGGGAGGCGGAATCCAACTGAGCTCCGGAGGCAGCACGAGCCCCTGCCGAGAGTCGATGCCGGGCAAGTCGCGCCCATTTTTCCTTTCCTTCTTTCCTGCGCAAAAAGGGATGTAGTATGGTGCCCCAAGGGGGTCGTATTGAACTGTTGCTGTTTAATTGGTGCGCTGTTTCTGCTGTTTCTGCACTCTGTTTTCTTCCTCGTGTTTATGTGTGGAAATCACTTAACCTGGGGGATGCTCGCTGCGGTCCTCGCCTCCCAAGGCAAGGGCCTCGTCGTGCGCCTTGTGTCCTGCAGGGGTTAGTCAGTTGGGGTAGCCTCCGGCCCTGGTAGCGGGGGCGACCAACCTAATGGGTATGATCGCGTCGCGATGCCCGTGGGGCTCGGACTGGGAGGGGTGCTCCCGCAGCGGGCTCAGACAAGGGAGTTCCAAATCACCGGGGCAGAAATCACTCGCGAGGGTGCCAACGTTCCTCCCTCGTGAGACTTTTTGCGAAAGAAAAACGAATCGAATAAGTGAAACGGATGAAAGGTCGCGAGCTCGAAATGGTAACAGCTTCAGTAAAACTTCAAATAGAAACGGACAAGCCAACTGCAGAAAGCAAATGAAAGAAGCCGAGTCCGGCACCTAATCTAGTCTTCGACGTCTTCTAACCAGCGCGGAGCTAAGTGCTACCACTGGGCGTGGGCGGGAGCCCCCGAGGCCCGAGGGCGGCACTCCAGAGACTCCGGGGCATGTACAGCCCCACTCATTATTACGTGAGAGTGTCACGGGCGGCGAGCTTCACAGGCCTTTGCCTTCTTCACAGGCACCGGGCCTTTTCAAAAACGCGACAGCTTCACAGGCATTCGCCTTCTTCACAGGCACCGGGCCTTTTCCCAATCGCAGCGGCTTCACAGGCATTCGCCTTCTTCACAGGCACCGGGCCTTTTCCCAATCGTAGCGGCTTCACAGGCATTCGCTTTCTTCACAGGCACCGGGCCTTTTCCCAATCACAGCGGCTTCACAGGCATTCGCCTTCTTCACGGGCACCGGGCCTTTTCCCAATCGCAACGACTTCACAGGCATTTGCCTTCTTCACAGGTAAAACCTTCGGAGATGCTGGATGTTCCACGCGTTCTGGACGGGCACCCCCTCCTGGGTCTCCAAGCGCACGGAGCCGGGCCTGGAAACATAAACAACCTTGAACGGGCCCTCCCACATGGGAGAGAGCTTATGCAGTCCCTCCCTGGAGAGAACCCGTCTGAGCACGAGGTCCCCTACCTCAAGAGTCCTGGGGCGAATGTTGCGGCAGTGGTATCGCCGCAATGCTTGTTGGTACCTTGCTGCTCGTAGCGCGGCTTCTCGTCGATGCTCCTCCCCCAGCACGAGGTCCGTCCCCCGCATGGCGTCCTGCTGCGCCTCGTCGAACGCCAGGACCCGTGCGGAACGACGTCTGACCTCGTGAGGGAGAACTGCTTCTGCGCCATAAACCAGGAAGAACGGGGTCTCGCCAGTTGGCTTGGTCGCGGTCGTGCGAATGGACCACAGCACAGACTGAAGCTCATCGTACCAGCCCCTGCCGCAGGCTTCCAGCTTCTTGTTGAAGCTCCTGGTTTTGAGGCCCCTCATGACCTCTGCGTTGGCTCGCTCGGCCTGACCGTTGCTCCGCGGGTGTGCTACCTAAGCGTAGCATATCTGCGTTCCAAGGTTAGCACAGTATGTTTTGAAGAGGGTACTGGTGAACTACGAACCGTTGTCAGTGATGATGCAGTTCGGCACCCCGAACCGACTCACGATGTCCTTGATGAACTTGACCGCGGAACCTGCGGGGATGGTGCAGACAACTTCCACTTCAGTCCACTTGGTGAATTTGTCCACGACAACGTAGAGGTAGTGATAGCCTCCCGGCGCCCGAGGGAACGGGCCCAGGATATCCAGCCCCTAGACTGCGAATGGCGATGAGAGGGGTATAGTTTGCAGACCTCCCGCCGGCTGATGGATCTGCTTGGCATGGAATTGGCAGGCCTCGCAAGCTTTCACTAGTTCCACGGCATCATTGAGTGTCGTGGGCCAATAGAACCCACTGCGGAACGCCTTGCCAACGAGGGTCCGTGATGACGAATGGTGCCCACAGTCTCCACCGTGTATGTCGGCCAGCAGCTCCTTCCCTTGCTCCCTGGAAATGCAACGTAGGGACACATCATTCGGCCGTCTCAGGTAGAGCTCTCCATCCTTGTTGCAGTATGTTGTGGCCTGCTACGCCACACGCTCTGCTTCCTCCTCCTTTTCCGGCAAGGTCCCTTGCATTAGGTAACTCCTGAGCTCTGTGATCCAAAGACCCTCCCGAGGCTCCAGCGAGGAGCAAAGCGCCTCGAGGCCGGGCCGCACTGTGGCTCCCGTGGCAGGTGGCTGGGGGAGCTCTTCCCGAGGCTGCGCCGTGCTTGACAGTGATGGCGTCGCTGATGGCTTGATGAGCCGCTCCTCGAAGACGCAAGGTTCATGAGGTAGTCGCCTGGATGCCCTTTTGGCGATGTCATCAGCCTCTTGATTGGTGCCGCGAGGCACATGCTGCAACTCCAGTCCCCAGAACTGCTTCTCCTTCCTCCGGACCTCCGCGAGGTAGGCTTCCATGTGCTCGTCCCTCGGCTCGTATACTTTGTTGGAGAAGTTGACGAGGAGTTGTGAATCACCCTTGACGGTGAGGCGCTTCACCCCCAGGGCGACTACGGCTTTCAGGCCTGCTATCAGGCCTTCGTATTCTGCTATGTTGTTGGAGACCTTTTCTCCGTGCTGGAAACAGAGTTGCACGGCGTAGTAGAGCTTGTCTTGAGTGGGAGATATGAGCACTGCGCCAGCCCCCGCGCCGTGCCGGGAGAACGCCCCGTCGAAGTACATGACCCAACCGTCCGGTGCCTCGCTTCCCGGGGAGAGGGATCGATCCTCTTCAGCCTTGAGGCCTGGCGCCTCCGTCCATTCCGCCATGAAGTCCGCTAGCGCGGCCCCCTTGATGACTCTGGTTGTGCTGAATTCTAGCTGAAACGCTTGCAGCTTGATGTTCCACTCAGCGACTCTTCCAGCCGAGTTGGGGCTCCTGAGCACCCTTTCCAAGGGGTACGCTGAGACGACCTTGATGGGATGGCCCTGAAAATAGTGTCGTATCTTGCACGAGGCTACCAGTAGCGCGAGGAGAAGTTTCTGGGGCATGGGGTACCGCGCCCTCGCGTCCCGCAACACCGTGCTGACGAAGTACACAGGGTGTTCGACGAGGTTGGGAGTGCTTGTGCTGCTAGCGTCCTCCGGAGGCCGGGGCGCCTCCTGAGACAGTGGAGCCCCCAGCGGCTGGTCGCTTGGGGGAGGGGCCTCTCCTGTTCCGAGTGCACTTCCCTGCGGCGGTTGATCCTTCTCAGCTGTGGTCGTGATCTCTGTGAGGCTCCTTTGACCCTGCTTCGCTCCGACCCGGGCGGTTGCCGCGGCTTTGATCCAACGCTCCTCCCTAACCGCCACCAGGGCTGCGCTGACGGAGTAGGGGGTGGCTGTGAGGTAGAGCACCAGGGGCTCTTGACGGCGTGGAGCCACCATTACCGGAGGGCTGGTTAAGTACCTTTTGAGATCATGGAACGCCTTGTCGGCCTCTTCAGTCCATTCAAAGGGGCCCTTTTTCTTTATCAGCTTGAAGAAGGGCAGCGCTCGTTCCCCCAACTTGGAGATGAAGCGTCCTAGTGCGGTCACGCGCCCGGTGAGCTTCTGCATCTCTCTGAGGGTCTTTGGCGGGCTCATGTCCTCAACTGCTTTGACCTTTTCTGGGTTGGCCTCGATGCCACGGTGGGACACGAGGAAGCCCAGGAGCTTGCCCGAGGGGACTCCAAACACACACTTCTCAGGGTTGAGCCGCAGGTCCACTTTGTTGAGGCTCGCGAAGGTTTCCTCCAAGTCTTGTATCAGGGTTTTTGCCTCCCGAGACTTCACCACAATGTCATCAACGTAAGCCTCAGCATTCCTCCCGAGCTGCCGACCCAAGGCGATGTGCATCAGCCGCTGAAAGGTCGCACCTGCGTTGCGCAGCCCGAACGGCATGCATGTGTAGCAGTATACTCCACACGGGGTCAGGAAAGCCGTCTTCTCCACGTCTTCTATCGCCATCTTGATCTGGTGATAGCCAGAGAAGGCATCCAGGAAACATAGCAGGTCACACTCTGCGATGGAGTCGACGATCTAATCGATACGAGGGAGCGGGAATGGATCCTATGGGCAAACCTTTTTGAGGTTGGTGAAGTCGACACACATGCGTTCCTTCCCCCCTTTCTTTGGCACGACAACTGGGTTCGCCAACCAATCTGGGTAGCGGACCTCACGAATGACCCCTGCCGCCTCTAGCTTGCGGGTCTCTTGGACGATGAAAGCCTGCTTCTCAGCGGACTGCCGTCTCGCTTTCTGCTTCACGGGGCGCACGTTGGGGCACACGTTGAGGTGGTGCTCAATTACGCTTCTCGGAACTCCTGCCAGCTGATCAGGTCCCCATGTGAACACCTTCCTGTTCACGCGCAGGAACCTTACCAGGGCCTCCTCTTGCTCGGGCTCAAGGTTGGCGCCTATGGTGAAGGTGGCATTAGTGGATCCGTCCTCGTCGACCGGTACCTGCTTGGTTTCTGCCTTGCCATGGGTGAATAGTTGCTTCTTCTTGGCCGGTGTAGCCCCCTTGGGCTCATAGGCGTCTGAGTCGGTGGGCTGCGCCGCCGCCGCAGTCTTGAAGGCGAGCTTGAGCACCTGCAACGCATCCCCGGTGTCTCCGGATATGGTGAGGACGCCGCTGCTCCCGGGCATCTTCATGAGGTTGTACGCTGGATGAGTCGCGGCCATGAATTGGGCTAGTGCTGGGTAGCCGAGGATGGCGTTGTATGGGAGGCCGATTGGGGCGATGTCGAAGTCAACTAGCTCCGTGCGGAAGTTGTCGCAGGTGCCGAAGGTCACCGGAAGACGGATCTGCCTGTGGAGCCGCTTGAACCGCCCGACGCCCAAGAAGGGCCTCTTTGGGCTGAAGCCGCTCCGGCGGTACATGGAGGAGGCTGAAGGCTTCGACCGAGAGCACGTTGAGGCCTGCGCCGCCGTTGATGAGAGTTCTGGTGACGGCCACCTGGCAGATGGTGGGGGTGCACAACATTGGGAGTGCGCCCGAGCAGGCTGAGTTGGAGGGGTGATCATCTGAGCTGAAGGCCAGATCGGCCTTGGGCGCCGACTGACCCGGAGGAGCCCCGTGCTGTGCGGAAGCAGCGCCGATCTGGCGGACGAACGGCTTGATGTGGCGGCCTGAAGTTGGCGCCTGCGAGCCGCACAGGAGTGCTGCGACGACCGGGAGTGCCGGTGCAGCGTTCAAAGCGAGGAATAGGCCGCGCAGCTCCCCCCAAGAGGCCACGGAAGCCGTTGTCAGGTGGAGCAGCCACATGCGCGGGACGCCGGTGAGGGCCATGGGAAACCAGTTAGCCATGACCCTGTCGTCGCCCCCGGCTTCGAGGACGGCCTCCTCGTACGCCAGCAGGAAGGCCAGCGGATCGGTCGTGCCGTTGTAGCGTGGTGGCATCTCCGGCTTGAACTTGTTCGGCCACTGCACCTGCCGCAAGGCGGGGGCCAAGGCCCAGAGCCCCCTAGCCCCTGCACTGGCGCTGGCGACCGGAGCGGGCGGCGCATTGCCCATCATGAGGGCGAATCACGATGTTGACGGAGAGCGGCTCGGTTGAAGTGCAAGCTCCGGTGCACCCCTACCTGGCGCGCCAAATGTCGGATTTCGGGTTCTGGCAGACCCTCTAGGTTCGAACTCTGGGGTGCACGCGGAGATCACACCTCCAACCTACCTACGTCTTATCGCCTCGCAAGGATCTAAACTACGCAAGGAACAACACAAGGGACACGAGGGTTTATACTAGTTCGGGCCACCATTGTGGTGTAAAATCCTACTCTAATTTGTGGTGTGGTGGATTGCCTCAGGGGCTGATGATGAACAATACAAGGAAGAACTGCCTCGCGAGGGGAGGAGTTCTTATGGTGGTAGATCTGGCTAAGGTTCTTCCTCTCCTCTCTTCTCTCGCTTCTCGCCTCCTGGGATTCTATCAGATGCCTCTCTCTGTGGTGGCTAGTCCTATTTATAGAGCAAGGCCCTGGTCCTCTTCCCAAATATTGAGCGGGAAGGGCGCCAACAATTGGCCATTTTGAAGGGGAACATCTAGTACACTTATCCTGACTAAAGTCGGTCTGCGCCTGCCAAAGACTTTGGCGGTGATGCCGGCTTGGGCTCCACGATGACCTCCTTCCTATCGCTCCGTTGGTCTTGGTCTTGTTGCACCAAAATGGGTGCCTTTGCTTGATACTCTTGCCTGCGCTTGCTCCCTTTGCACCAAAGAGGAAACAAGGACTCTGCGCAGGCCAGCGCCCGCCTGGCGCCCGCCCGGCCTCGGTCGTCATGGCTTGCGTCATGGACACCTCGTGAGGTACCCCGCCTTGATCTCTCCGCCTCCTCGCGAGCCAGCCTGATGAGGCCGTGCCTGAGGAAGCTTTCTGTCGTCCGCCCCGCGAGGCTTGGCCCCTCGCGAGGGTCTTAAGCTCGTGTTGATGAAGATGGGACGTACTGGGCCACTCCTCGAGCCATGCTGCAGGCCGCAGGCAGGCAAGTCTGGGTACCCCCGTTCCCAGAACGCCGACATAAAGGATAAAGTAAAAAACAAATAATGGAAATTCATTTAGAAAAAAAAGTTTGGGCAATTGTAATACAGAAGATTCTAGAACAAAGGAGAAGTAGTTGTGTTTTGAGGTTTGTGCATTATCCTTAAGTTCAACCATGGAGTCTTCTAAATTGTACATGTGGCAGAATCTGGTGGAATGTTGATGATATCCAATGGCCAGTAGTGCTCGGATTTGCCATCTCTGCACTGTCGGATTAGCTTCATCTAGCGGCCATCTTTCAAAGTTATTCACACACTATATAGGGGTATAGATAATGCATAAAAGTTCCTCCAAAAACATCTATAACTAAAGAAAAAAATGAATTGTAGTTAAAAGAATGACATTTCTAACAAAAATGTGAATGTGAACTACATATGTGTGCATGTGACAAGCACATACATTGTCAATACAAAATTTCATGCAAGAAATAACTTATGAGTAATATGCACGAATTGATGATGTGGTGCTTGCATGCATAGAGTACAAAAACAATGTGATTTATGACTTGCACGCATGACGTGTTATTGTGCCATAGTTGCATGTCTTGGGAAAAATCTACTAGTCGGTTGTACTAGCTATTTATTAGGAATAGAAAATGTATACATGGAAGTTGTAGAGAAAGAGATGACATGGAGTATCTCAATTCCTATGAGTAGGGATTGGAAAAGAGATGTCATTTGGTTCACATCATAGGAACTTTTCTATTGAATCTAGAGATGCCATATATCTCAATTCCTATGAGGAGGGATTAGAAAAGAGATGTCATTTGGTTCACATCCTAGGAACTTTTCTATTGAATATACGTGAATGTTTATTTTCCTTTGAAATTATGGGAGTATAGGAATCCATTCATATGAACCAAGTGACTCTAAAGGTATAAAAATGATATCATGTGTATTTCCTTTGAAATGTGGAGTATATAAATATATTCCTATGAACCAATTGGCTCGAAAGGAAAAAATCCTATAAAAATCATATCATATAGAGTTCCTATGATATTCCTCCACACCAAAGGATGGTTGAAATTGTTGTAGGTGATACGATGGTCTTTCTTGGTAGACTCCTCCCCCACCTTTATAGTTACATCTCGAAGATGAATGAAATGACATATACTGGGTATTCTATATGTGAATTTTGGTACACGAAAACTCGGTAAAAGTTTGTGAGGTTCGAATTTTCAATAAAGCTATATGCACTGCATTTTGGAACAGAGGAGCATACGACAATTGCTAACACTCACGTGGAAGATTTGTGTGTAGGAGGAGTGGCTATTCTGTTAAATGACATGGCAAAACTGACACTGTCGGATGCCGATCTAATGGTTCTTACGGCGTTCGTCAGGAAAAGGCTTGTGGCGAACGTTTGTCGGATAATGATTTACGGACACATGCATTGCATTGATACATTCCCCCCCTCTCTCACGCACACACGCACCCTCATGTGTCACGACTCTCCCGAGTCATCTCGCACCCACCATCTATCTGCAAGTAGACGTCACACACATATGTGCTCTTCACACCCTACCCTCAAAACTTCTAAAAAATAAAAGACGTCGCGCACATTTTATTTTAGCTCGCACGCCACACACTTGTACTATTACTATTGTGGCGAATGTTCATTGGGCATAGTATATTGTACTCTCACGAAGAGAAGCGGTGCATGCACGCACTAGTTCTCTCAGACCCACTCGCAGGTACAAGTAGGAGCGCATTTTTTGAAGCTGGTACAACAAAATCACTCCACTATATATATAAGCTGGAACCTTAGCGCTTGCTTGACTAGGGTTCCTCTCTTTCACTCTCGCGTGCTCTCTAGATCTAAGCAATACATAGGTGGCCACACTCTCTCTCTGCGCACGGCTGGTCACAAATCCGGCCGGACCACCTCGACCGGGGCAGGGGTGTAGGTGCATCGTTCACGTTGTCGTCGGCGTCAAGGGAGGAGACCAACGATTGCCCGCGCATCCCGATTGGCGGCCGTGCCGTTCTCTCCGAGAGAGCGCCGGCTAGGGAGGGCCTTCGACCCGTTCTTCCTTCTTCCGGTATTGTGGCCAAGATGCAGCCTCCCGACACCGTCTTTGCCACATGCCGACGACCCTTAGGTGTATATTCCTTTGAAACTTTCCTTGCTCTACTGCCCGAGCTCCCCACTTGGTTGTGTGTGGATCTTTTTCTACTTCCGTCGGTTGTTCCAAAGCCACCTAGACTTTTACTATTATTAGAGGTAAAGCTAGTTCATATAGTCGACTCTAAGAGTTGGTTCAAACAGGGAAGAAAGTGGAAAAGCTGTAGCATGAATCTAGGACTTGGTTCTAAGAGGAAACAGGGGAAAGTAGTAGATACTGGCTACCCGACCGGTCTATTGGTTGAAAAGGCGAAGAAAGCATGGTGGATGGCGAAGGGTGGCAGAAGTGGACCTGTCTATTGGTTGAAAAAGGAAAGAAAATGAGGGGTGTTGGAGGACAACGCAAATGAGAATGAGCAGGTCTAGATTTCATGTGCTCACATTGGAAAATGTCGCTGATGAGATAAAAAGTGGGACAAATGCAAACATGCTGCCAGAGTGTTTGCCGCTCTCGGCAACCACATCTGCCTTACCACTTTATGCCCCTGCTGTCCCTATGCCCATATCGCTACCGTTAATGTAAAATCACATGAAGTATTAAGCAATGCCACCTAATGTCACTATAAGTAATGGTCTTGTGCCGTCGATAAATTGAAGCAATGCCACCACCATTTTATGAAGTGCTTCTGTCTTGCTTTATTTCCCATGAATTGTGTTTTTGCAGTTACACTTAAATCTCACACCGCTAACATTGCTTCATCCCAGTGGAACTACATAAATTTGATTGCACATTTACTGAACATGTGCTACTCTCATGACAGTAATACTAATGCTATTGTTCTGCATGTTAATCTAGTGGCAGTGTTGATGTGATGTGATTCTACTTACTTAAGGGCACTTTCATACTGTCAATCTAGTGCCAATTATAACACAATAGATGCTGCTGTTAATCATACGCCACTGCAAATATCTGTCACTATTTTAATAACCGTATTTCATATTTGTGCAAACAGGGATGTCTGTCTCCATATCATTTCTATCTGCGCAATCAAAAGTACACACCTCAGTTTTAGTACAACTGCACACAATGAGATGGCTATACCTAGCCGTCGTCCTCTAACCACCAGTGTTCCAGGTATTCCTACATTGGTAGATTCGTATGTTTTACTTCCTGATTGCAGTGCATGGACGAGTGAAAACAACTGCATCCTAGTCCGGAATGCACTTTCTACCAGTTCATCCATGGACCGAGGACTAGCTGGCACGGCTGCACGGCGGTATTTGGGACATGTGCGCGGACAAGAGGCATTGTGGTCTGCTTATTTCTGCAAATAGCGGCGCTTAAATTTAGTGGAATGCACAAGAATTTCAGCTGGTTAGTACACTGCATGGTTCAGTTCAGCATTCCAGCTGAGAACACAATTATAATTAGTTATTCTGGAATGAGAGAACCTAACCCTGGATGGTGGCAACAAGAAAAAACCAGAGTGAACTCCAGGAAATTTAAGCCTACCGGGAGGCCCTTTGCTCAGAGAAGCCTTGCTTGGTTTTTCCTGATTTGTAAACCTTCTCACAACTTTGTCTTTTGCTATGAACTATTATTTGTTTGTTATGTTCTATGAATCTTTGAGATGTATAAAATTGCTTAACTTATGCTTTTCAAGTTTTTTATGAAGCCGAGTTTAATATGAGTGTTCCACATGAACGCTGGACTAGCATGTGAATGTTTGGAATTTACATTGTGGCCTCAGTTAACTGCATGAACCACTGTAACAAGATACGTAGTTGCTTATATGTCAGACAACAGATTGTTGATTGTTTGCTGGTCGATAGCCTAGTGTTGAAGCGAGCTGAGCCCCGTGTTTTGCACAACTTCTTACAAGTGGGGTAGCACCAACAGTGTTTACAAGTACTTATGTATACGTCGGCGCACATTTCTCGAATGAGTACTCTATTTCATCAAACACACACTGCTTGTAGGATAAACCGTGACAACCAATGTCTTACCATGCCATATTCATGAAAAAACTAGTGAGGATGCATCTGTTTCGGCAACTATTATGATGGTTCTCACATGATTCATGGGCACGCAAAAGTAGTAGTGGTTCCCATAGATGGATTCAAAGAAAGTACTAGCCCCAGAGGGCTCAACAACATGCAAGGTTCGGATAATTAGACCCAATCCAAACTACTATTAAACACTAGCTGGGGCAACTATTTCATGCCTCGATCTAATTTGGGCTGGACACAAGACGGGCCTTGCCATGAAGATCATCGAGGACGTTCGGCAGTAGCTCAATCATGTGAACCTTCATGAAGATAACCTTGTGGCCTTGCCACTCATAAACTTGTTTGTGGAGGCGTGCCACGTCATCTTCCTACGTAAGCTTGAAAAGAACAGTATGCCTCACAAATGAAGGAGTAGCTTTGAACTTCTTGTGCTTCAGTACACCCTGGACAACACGCCCGACAACAGTGAGGCTGGAATACAACTCGACATCGGTATAAGCGCAAATGGCTTCCAGGATCCAACATCCTAAGAACTCTGTTTTCCTAGTGCGTATATTCAGGTCATCCGCCTCATAGCGAGTGACATGTACAACCACACAATCCTTGTCTGCATCAGGGCTCTAATTGAAACAGAAACAAATTTTGAATTACTTTCCAGTATAAGAAATACAAGTTATTTAAACCACTATGTATAGCATGGCATTGAATCTAATAAAATTTTGCATTATTCATCACCACATACTTAGATGAAAAACCACAATCGAGATCGGCAAAGAAGAAAATCACCTTGGGCAGCTCAGCGGGGGGGGGGGGACACATCCTCAAAGGGGGGAAACTGCTCCTGTAGTGCCACGGGGGCTGTAACCTCAAACGGGGCGTTGACTTTCTCAGTAGTGGCCATGAGCGTATCTGGGGTCGGCTTGGTGGTTGCCTCCATCTTCTTGGAGTTCTCTGTCTCGTGGGGATAAGCCTCCCACGTCTGCTCCAATATCAGCAGATCTTTGCCTGGTTCTCCTTGGTCCATCATGAAACTGACGAATACTAGGAGACCACTAAAAGGAAAACACAATCGCATTGACAATGAAACAGAAAAGAGAGTGAGGATCGGTTACTGCTTTGCAAAAGTTCTTTTTTTTCTCTGAACGAAAATGTACCAACATCACAGATCTGCTTACCTTCCCTTCATTGGGAGAGAAGAACAGTGGCAGATGCGAGTGTTGGCTTTCTTGAAGACGGTGAGGGAGAAAGAGATTCAGCGAAGAGTGAAATGATGGTTACTTCGTCCGTCAAAGTTAGACTGCGGGGAGGTGGGGTTTTGTGATACGACGGCTCGTTACTGTCGCGCTACGACCGGGGTGACTCTCCGTCTGCATACTGCCTTATAATTTGGTGGATGGCATTTGAGCCCACGCGCTGCATGGCCCGCATGTCGGGTAACAAAAATAAAACGACATTCAGTAGAGGGAGACATTTCGATGACCTGGGAGGAGCTAGAAGCGGTAGTGTATCCACTGTATTAGTAGTAATCGTTTTTCTGGGTAGCTGTAGAGTGTCTCCACTTTACTAGTAGTAATTGTTTCTCTGGGCCCAAGACAAAACAGCCCATCCATCCTAGTGAATAATAAAATCAATTCAAAATACCATATATTTACTTAATGAGTGGCGCTACCCACACCCAGCACACCGCCCCCCCCCCCCCCAAAGAATCTGGGTGCTCTTCTTCCTCCTCACTCCCACCCACCTCATGTCAGCTCGCTCCACTCATACCCCCAAATTCCTCACCTCACTCCTACCAAAAACCACAGCTCCCCTTCTTCCTCACTACTACAGAAAACCCCCAGCTCCCCTTCTTCTTCCCTCACACTACAACTAGGCTCGTCATTCATTACTCTACTCAAATCTGTGAGCGTGACGCGACACCCTCGAGGAAAATGGAGTCGCCTGACCCCAGTGCCAAGAAGATGAGGCTCCCGCCAGCGGCGATGCCTATTGTAGATCCCGCACCTGGCAGCGCAGGGAGAAGTGGCGACCCCGCCCCCACCGAATCCCAGGAACCCGTAGAATCTCGGGTGAACCGCATCAGCGATCTCCCGGACGCTGTCCTTGGGGAGAACATCTCGCTCCTCCCCACCAAGGATTGATGCCGCACCCAAGTCCTCTCAATTCGGTGGCACCCTCTATGGCGCTCCATGCCCCTTAATCTCGACTATCGTCAGCCATCTCTCTTCAATGATTTTGAAATCCCAGAGCCATCATCTCCTCCCACCAGGGCTCCGTTCAAAGCCTTTGCATCCTGTCATGATACTTCAGCAAGCATACCATGCCCTGCACGGTGGACGCCTGGCTGAAAACCCCTAAATTCACAGAACTACAGCTGCTTGAGTACTACTATTCCCCTGGAGTTCACGTACCAGATACCGAACGCCATGTCATTGTGCCCTCAGCACCGATGTCCATCTCACGGTTTTCCTCCTCTCTCCACACCGCCACCTTTGCGCTGTGATACGTCTCCATCGTATCTATATTTTTTTATTGTTCCATGCCAATATTATTCAACTTTCATATACTTTTGGCAACTTTTTATATTATTTTTTGGGACTAACATATTGATCTAGTGCCCAGTGCCAGTTCCTGTTTGTTACATGTTTTATGTTTCCCAGAAAACCCATATCACACGGAGTCCAAACGGGATAAAAACGGACGGAGAATATTTTTGGAATATTTGCGAGATTTGGGAAGAAGAATCAATGTGAGATGGTGCCCGAGGGGGCCACGAGGCAGGGGTGCACCCCAGGGGGCAGGCGCGCCCCTGACCCTCGTGGGCACCCTGTAAGGAGGTTGTTGCTCTTCTTTGGCCGCAAGAAAGCTAATTTTCAGGAAAAAATTTGTGGCGAAGGTTTCAATCCAATCAGAGTTACGGATCTCCGGATATATAAGAAACGGTGAAAGGGCAGAATCCAAGAACGCAGAAACAGAGAGAGACAGAGAGACAGATCCAATCTCAGAGGGGCTCTCGCCCCTCCCACGCAGACCATGGCCAGAGGGGAAACCCTTCTCCCATCTAGGGAGAAGGTCAAGGAAGAAGGAGAAGAAGGGGGGCTCTCTCCCCCTCCCTTCCGGTGGAGCTGGAACACCGCCGGGGGTCATCATCGTCACAGCGATCTACACCAACAACTTCACCGCCCTCATCACCAATTCCTCCCCCTCTATGAAGTGGTGTAACCCCTCTTTTACCCCCTATAATCTCTACTTAAGCATGGTGCTCAACGCTATATATTATTTCCCAATTATGTATGGCTATCCTATGATGTTTGAGTAGATCAGTTTTGTCCTATGGGTTAATTGATGATTGTGATTGGTTTGAGTTGCAAGTTTTATTATTGGTTTTGTCCTATGGTGCTCTCCGTGTCGCGAAAGCATGAGGGATTCCTGCTGTAGGGTGTTGCAATAGTTCATGATTCGCTTATAGTGGGTTGCTTGAGTGACAAAATCATAAACCCGAGTAAGGGGGTTGTTGCGTATGGGATAAAGAGGACTTGATACTTTAATGCTATGGTTGGGTTTTACCTTAATGATCTTTAGTAGTTGCGGATTCTTGCTAGAGTTCCAATCATAAGTGATTATGATCCAAGAAGAGAAAGTATGTTAGCTTATGCCTCTCCCTCAAATAAATTTGCAATAGTGATTACCGGTCTAGTTATCGATTGCCTAGGGACAAATAACTTTCTCGTGACAAAAAGATCTCTAATAAAACTAACTTAGTTGTCTCTTCATCTAAACAACCCCTACTTTTTATTTACGTGCTCTTTATATTCTTGCAAACCTATCCAACAACACCTACAAAGTAAAGCGAACGCTAAGCGAGCGTAGAGTTGTATCGGTGGTCGATAGAACTTGAGGGAATATTTGTTCTACCTTTAGATCCTCGTTGGGTTCGACACTCTTACTTATCGAAAGAGGCTACAATTGATCCCCTATACTTGTGGGTTATCAAGACCTTTTTCTGGCGCCGTTGCCGGGGAGTCATAGCGTGGGGTGAATATTCTCGTGTGTGCTTGTTTGCTTTATCACTAAGTAATTTTTATTTGTTGTTCTAAGTTGTTCTCTATCTTTAGTTATGGATATGGAACACGAAATACCAAAAAAATTAGGTGTACTTGCTACTCATGGAGATGGGGAACCTCCTAAAACCCTCGATGCTCATTATGTGAAAGATATTATGTACTACTTCGATAATCCTGAGAAAACCCCATTCAATTATGTTATGGGAGACACGTTGGATCAACGTGAATACTTTAGGGATTATCGCTTGACACAAAAAGGGAAACTATTATGGGATCAAATTTATATGTTGTATTGGTATGCTAGGCAACTATGCTTGAGATATGATTATACTTCTTGCTCTAGGATGAAGGCTCCACACCTTCCCTTTTCATGCAAATTTAATGATAATAAAACATCAGCTTCTTATGCTAATGGTATATATGATTACTATGATGTGGAACAAATAGAAGAATTTGTTGCTTTTATGGGTGCTTAGGAAATTGAATCTTTGTTTAAAGAGTGTGAAAATCTTGATGATGTTATTTACAGACCTAAATTTTTTGCTATACTTAAATATTGCTATGAGAGTTATGAATTCAATTCCGATATTGATGCATTTATTGAGGAAGTCTCCGCTGTCCAAGAAGAGACCAATATTTTGCAGGAGTCTATGGAAGAAGAAATTGATGAAACTGTGAGCTCGTTGGATGAAAAAGATGGTGAGGAGAGTGAAGAACAAAAGGAGGAAGAGCGGATTAGCTACCTGTGCCCACCTTCTAATGAGAGTAACTCTTCAACTCATACATTGTTTAATTTCCCTTTGTGCTTACTGAAAGATGATTGCTATGATGATTGTTATGATCCCGTTGATTCTCTTGAAATATTCCTTTTTGATGATGCTTGCTATGCTTGTGGCCATGATGCCAATATGAATGATGCTTATGGATATGAACTTGCTATAGTTCCTTATGTTAAACATGAAATTTTTGCTATTTCACCCACGCATGATAGTCCTATTACCTTCTTAAATTCTCCAAACTACACTATATCGGAGAAGTTTGTGCTTATTAAGGATTATATTGATGGGTTGCATTTTACTATTGCACATGATGATTTTGATAGATATAATATGCATGTGCTTGCTGCTCCTACGTGCAATTATTATGAGAGAGGAACTATATCTCCGCCTCTTTATGTTTCCAACACGATAGAATTGCAAGAAACTGCTTATACCGATGCATAGGAAGAGAGTTAGACTTCGTTGTTGCATGATATATGTTACTTTGCGTTCACTACTAAATTACAAATCATTGTTAATTAAAATTGGCTTTGATATACGTTGGGATCCGGGTGGATCCATTACTTGAGCACTATATGCCTAGCTTAATGGCTTTAAAGAAAGCGCTGCCAGGGAGACAACCTGGAAGTTTTAGAGAGTCATTTATTTCTGTTGAGTGCTTTTATATAGTTTAAAAACAAAAAAATAAGGACGTCGATAACTGCCACACGTGTGGCAGGAAAGGGGACGCACCACATGTCTATAATGCAAATAGATTGCCACATAATTGCATGCATGCATGCGAGAATCTTTTCGGATTTACAATTTTCAAAATGTTTTATCTCTTAAATGAAAAATCGGATTGAAGATCCGTTTTCACCATTAAATCCCTCGCGACGAGATCTTTAAAACTAGGTCTCATATCGATATATTTTGGCGAATTTTTTTTTGGTTAAAAGTTGCCATGTCTATTGCACATGAATTGCCATGATATTTACACTGAAGTTGCCATGATATGTTTCAACTATTTTCTTTTATATTTAAAAGTAATTTTAACATATTATAAAACGAAGAATTAAGAAACTAGACTTGCGATGCACCATAAACTAAAATTGCCATGATACATGCAATTAAAATTGCCATGGTTCAATAAAAAAATATTTTCATGGTCAAAGTACTGGAATTGCCATCATCAAAAAACTAAAATTGCCATGATCTACAAAATAAAATTGCCACGTGGCAACTTTAGTTTAAGCACTATGGCAACTATAGTGTAGACATCATGGCAACTTCTGGGCAAAAAAAAATTCGTCGAAACATATCAACATGGGGTCTAGTTTTAAAGATCTCGTCGAGACGGATTTAATGGTGAAAACGGAATTTTAGTTTGCTTTTTTATTTAGGAGATAAAACATTTTTAAGCCGAAAACCAAAAAGATTTCTGCTGATGTCATCTATTCATACGTGGCAAAATGAGTGGTGGTGGAGGCATGTGGGCGATTTGCAAACGCCCACACGTGTGGGCGTTAGTTTTTCTGAAAAATAAATAGGGGAACCCAAAACTTTTCAAAAAGGAAAGTGAAAGTGAGAGAGACAAGCATTGTTGAAGTGGGGGAGCTCCTTGAACTTAGTTCATGCTCACGGAAACTTTGTGAATCTTAATTACAGAAAATTTTCATCAAAAATAATTATGCCCTTGTACAATTCCATTGTATTATAAAAATAAAGTGCTAAGGTTTGCCTTTAGGATGTTTACAATGCTTGTTGGTTTGTGCGGTGCAGGACAGAAACTTTATCTGTAGTGCGTGATTTTAAATTTTTTACTGGAACGTCAAACGGTTCTGATTCTTTCCTCACTGTCTTTCTATACAAATTTTTCATTTTTCCTAATTTTGGTAGAATTTTTGGGGTACTAGAAGTATGGTGAATGTTCAGATTGCTACAGACTGTTCTGTTTTTTTTACAGATTCTGTTTTTGATGCATAGTTTACTTGTTTTGATGAAACTATCAATTTCTATCAGTGTATTAAGCCATGAAAAAGTTATATTACAGTAGAAAAAATGCAAAAACAAAATATGAATTGGTTTGCAACAGTACTTTGAGTAGTGATTTTCTTTATTATACTAACGGATCTTACCGAGTTCTCTGTTGAAGATTTGTGTGGATGAAGTGTTTGATCGAGGAGGTCTCGATATGAGGAAAAGAAGGAGAGGCAAGAGCTCAAGCTTGGGGATGCCCAAGGCAACCCAAGTAAATATTCAAGGAGACTCAAGCGTCTAAGCTTGGGCATGCCCCGGAAGGCATCCCCTCTTTCTTCAACAAGTATCGGTATGTTTTCGGATTCGTTTCGTTCATGCGATATGTGCAAATCTTGGAGCATCTTTTGCATTTAGTTTTCACTTTTATATTATGCACCATGCTAGTATGAGATAGTCCTTGGTTTATTTATAGAATGCTCTTTGCACCTCACTTAAATATTTTGAGTATGGCTTTATAGAATGCTTCATGTGCTTCACTTATATTATTTGAAGTTTGGATTGCCTGTTTCTCTTCACATAGAAAACAACCATTTGTAGATTGCTCTTTTGCTTCACTTATATTTGTTAGAACGTGGGCATATCTTTTGTAGAAAGAATTAAACTCTCTTGCTTCAATTATATCTATTTAGAGAGATGACAGGAATTGGTCATTCACATGGTTAGTCATAAAATCCTACATAAACCTGTAGATCGCTGAATATGATATGTTTGATTCCTTGCAATAGTTTTGCGATATAAAGGTGGTGATATTAGAGTCATGCTAGTGGGTGACTGTGGATTAGTAGAAATACTTGTGTTGGGGTTTGTGATTCCCGCAGCATGCACGTATGCTGAACCGTTATGTAACGAAGTTGGAGCATGAGATATTTTTTGATTGTCATCCTTTGTGTGGAGGTCAGGATCGCGCGATGGTTAACTCCTACCAACCCTTCCCCTAGGAGCATGCGTGTAGTACTTTATTTTGATGGATAATAAATTTTTGCAGTAAGTATGTGAGTTCTTTATGACTAATGTTGAGTCCATGGATTATACGCACTCTCACTCTTCCATCATTGCTAGCCTCTTCGGTACCGTGCATTGCCCTTTCTCACCTCGAGAGTTGGTGCAAACTTTTCCGGTGCATCCAAACCCCGTGATACGATACGCTCTATCACACATAAGCCTCCTTATATCTTCCTCAAAACATCCACCATACCTACCTATCATGGCATTTCCATAGCCATTCCGAGATATATTGCCATGCAACTTCCATCATCATCATATACATGACTTGAGCATTCATTGTCGTATTGCTTTGCATGATCGTAAGATAGCTAGCAGGATGTTTTGATATCTTTGCTATGCTAGATCCTTGCGCATCCTAGTACACCGCCGGAGGCATTCATATATAGTCATATCTTTGTTCTAGATATCGAGTTGTAATATTGAGCTGTAAGTAAATAAAGTGTGATGATCATCATTATTAGAGCATTGTCCCGGAAAAAAAGAGAGAGAGGCCAAAGAAGATAAAATAAAAAAGGGGCCCAAAGAAGCCCCCAAAAAAGAGAATAAAAGGGACATGAGCAAGCAAGGACTTGTTACTATCCTTTTTCCACACTTGTGCTTCAGAGTAGCACCATGTTCTTCATATAGAGAGTCTCCTATATTTTCACTTTCATATACTAGTGAGAATTTTCATTATAGAACTTGGCTTGTATATTCCGATGATGGGCTTCCTCAAACGCCCGAGGTCTTCATGAGCAAGCAAGCTGGATGCACACCCACTTAGTTTCCAATTTTATCTTTCATACACTCATAGATCTTAGTGCATCTGTTGCATGGCAATCCCTACTCCTCACATTGACATCAATTGATGGGCATCTCCATAGCCCGTTGATTAGCCGCGTCGATGTGAGACTTTCTCCTTTTTTATCTTCTCCACATAACCCCCACCATCATATTTTGTTCCACCTATAGTGCTATATCCATGGCTCACGCTCATGTAATGCGTGAAAGTTGAAAAAGTTTGAGAATACTAAAGTATGAAACAATTGCTTGGCTAAAACTGGGGTTGTGCATGATTTGAATATTCTGTGTGATGAAGATGGAGCATAGCCAGACTATATGATTTTGTAGGGATAACTTTCTTTGGCCATGTTGTTTTGAAAAGACATGATTGCTTTATTAGTACGCTTGAAGTATTATCGTTTTTATGTCAAATGATAGACTATTGCTTTGAATCACTCGTGTTTTAATATTCATGCCATGATTAGATTACATGATCAAGATTATGCTAGAAAGCATTCCACATCAAAAATTATACTTTTTATCATTTACCTAATCGAGGACGAGCAGGAATTAAGCTTGGCGATGCTGATACGTCTCCGTCGTATCTATAATTTTTGATTGTTCCATGCCAATATTATTCAACTTTCATATACTTTTGGCAACTTTTTATATTATTTTTGGGACTAACATATTGATCCAGTGCCCAGTGTCAGTTCCTGTTTGTTGCATGTTTTATGTTTCGCAGAAAACCCATATCAAACGGAGTCCAAACGGGATAAAAACTGACGGAGAATATTTTTGGAATATTTGCGATATTTGGGAAGAAGAATCAACGCGAGACGGTGCCCGAGGGGGCCACGAGGCAGGGGCGCGCCCCTGACCCTCGTGGGCACCCCGTAAGGCGGTTGTTGCTCTTCTTTGGCCGCAAGAAAGCTAATTTTCAGGGAAAAATCATGGCGAAGGTTTCGAACAGGAGTTACGGATCTCCGGGTATATAAGAAACGGTGAAAGGGCAGAATCCCAGAACGCAGAAACAGAGAGAGACAGAGAGACAGATACAATCTCGGAGGGGCTTTGGCCCCTCCCACGCCATGGAGACCATGGACCAGAGGGGAAACCCTTCTCCCATCTAGGGAGAAGGTCAAGGAAGAATAAGAAGGGGGGCTCTCTCCCCGTCGCTTCCGGTGGCGCCGGAACGCCGCCGGGGGTCATCATCATCACCGCGATCTACACCAACAACTTCACCGCCCTCATCACCAACTCTTCCCCCCTCTATGCAGTGGTGTAACCCCTCTTTTACCCGTTGTAATCTCTACTTAAACATGGTGCTCAACGCTATATATTATTTCCCAATGATGTATGGCTATCCTATGATGTTTGAGTAGATCCGTTTTGTCCTATGGGTTAATTGATGATCGTGATTGGTTTGAGTTGCATGTTTTATTATTGGTGTTGTCCTATGGTGCTTTCCGTGTCGCGCAAGAGTGAGGGATTCCCTCTGTAGGGTGTTGCAATATGTTCATGATTCGCTTATAGTGGGCTGCTTGAGTGACAAGCATAAACCCGAGTAAGGGGGTTGTTGCATATGCGATAAAGAGGACTTAATACTTTAATGCTATGGTTGGGTTTTACCTTTATGATCTTTAGTAGTTGCGGATTCTTGCTAGAGTTCCAATCGTAAGTGCATATGATCCAAGAAGAGAAAGTATGTTAGCTTATGCCTCTCCCTCAAATAAAATTGCAATAGTGATTACAGGTCTAGTTATCGATTGCCTAGGGACAAATAACTTTCTCGTGACAAAAATCTCTCTACTAAAACTAACTTAGTTGTGTCTTCATCTAAAAGGCCCCTACTTTTTATTTACATGCTCTTTATATTCTTGCGAACCTATCCAACAACACCTACAAAGTACTTCTAGTTTCATACTTGTTCTAAGTAAAGCGAACGCTAAGCGTGTGTAGAGTTGTATCAGTGGTCGATAGAACTTGAGGGAATATTTGTTCTATCTTTAGATCCTTGTTGGGTTCAATACTCTTACTTATCGAAAGAGGCTACAATTGATCCCCTATACTTGTGGGTTATCACACTGTGCTACCTACCAGACAATCTGTTACTAAACCTTCGACTCCCATTTCTCAAGAAACTTTCACTTGTGCGGGTTCGTATATCGGAGGCCTCATTGCACAGTGTCATCTATTCCAGTTGCCCTGCCCTGGAGTGCTTGGTGCTTGTTTTCACAGCTAGAATTGGTTGTCTCCAAATAAAGTCGCCTAACCTTGTAAGAATTAAAATATCTTTTGATGGAAGGCAACTCATCATCCAAGATGCCCCTTCACTTCAAAGGTTGATCCTTGATTCTAGTTATTCACCATCGCAAATAACCGTCCTCTTTGCGCCTAAACTGGAGACCTTGGGTGTAATACATGATCTTTGTGCTCATTTCAGTATGGTGTTTGGCTCCACAGTTCTTCAGGTACTTTATATTATCATCTACACTTGTAACCATAAGATGCATTTTAAATTTTTGCGCATAAGTTATATATCATCTTGGAGTACATATTTTGTACTAATATTATGTTCTATGCTCAATGAAGAGTTTCTCCATGGATGGCCTATCAATGGTGCTGGATTCTGTCAAGATCTTATATATCCAAATGAATAGTTTTGATCTGAACAAGATTATTGGCTTGCTGCAATACTTTCCATGTCTGGAGAAGTTGTATATAAAGGTGATAATTTCATGCACATTGGAAGCTTGCATATAGTTTACTAGAATTACCCGTTCAGCTGTTGCTCTTTCGACACTCTTTTTTTAGACCTTAACTATTTTCAGTCTTCATGTCTATTTAGGCAACAGGATGGGGTAAGAAAGTTATAACCAATCGGTGGATTCGTAAGCACCGGGATTTTTGCAGTTCTCATGACATTCGATTGAAGACAATAACGCTAGAACGATATGTAGCCAACCGTGCAAACTCTAGATTTTTCACATTCTTCATGCTAAAGGTGAGGTTACTATTGTCCATTAGGCTTAAGTTTTTCAGCAGCATGGTTTTGACAGATGGGTATGTCGAAGAGCAAGAAAAGGAGTTTCAGGTGGGCAAAAGAGCTTCTAAACGTTCCAGGCTTCTATTTACAACATATTGTGGTCATAATCCAGTAAATTTTACGACCCAGGATGTTCATTCTATGGACCTGACCGATCCATTTGACTGTGGCTGCCGAAAACAGTGATGGAGTTAGATGTTGTTGCCCTTTTCAACCTGGGTTTTGTCTAAACCTGATGAACAGTTAACCCTCCTGCTTTTGTACAATTTGTAAGCTGGAGTTAGATGTTCTTGCTCTTTTCAACTCGGCTGTGACTGTCATATTTTCTTCGAAACAAGGCAAATGGCTTGCCATTCGTTTAATTTAGAGTGAAATATTGTAACAAATCCCAACCAAGGGAAATAACATCACTCTCACCGGCTCCTTGAGCTTACTGCTCATTACAAAAGCTAACTGATTAGCCCCCACTAGCACCCACTAACATTTTTTGAACTAGCACATCAAATGGGCTGTAAATTTTCATAGGAAAGGCTACATGATCGTGATAGATTTGGATTCTGACATTTGGGACCCATGAGGAAATAGCCTATCCAAGGTGGTGTCGACTTTCTAGCTAGTCAACAAACGATTCTGCCTACCAGCCGTTGGATTGACATCCAACATCTGTCGTGTATCTTCTATCTCTTGTCTTCTTCCTCCAGCCGCCCAAACCAAACCACCCCGTCGGCTCCGCCTGCTCCTGCCTCCCATGGCTGGCTACGCCTCAGCCGCCCTACCATACGCTCCAACGTTGGCCAGTCCCCCCTCTATTCCCCCACACGTCCTGTTATTCTCCGGCGACGTGCTACGTCTTGAGCTTGCATTGGTTTTCCTTGAAGAGGAAAGGGTGATGCAGCAAAGTAGCGTCAGTTTTCCCTCAGTTTTTGAGAACCAAGGTATCAATCCAATAGGAGGCTCCTCAAAAGTCCCACGCACCTACACAAACAAACAAGAACCTCACAACTAACGCAATAAAGGGGTTGTCAATCCCTTCACGGCCACTTGCAAAAATGAGATCTGAGAGAGATAATATGATAAGATAAATATTTTTGGTATTTTTATGATATAGATTGGAAATTAAAAGATGCAAATAAAAGATAGATGAAAACTTATATGATAAAAGATAGACCCGGGGGCCATAGGTTTCACTTGTGGCTTCTCTCAAGATAGCATAAGTATTACGGTGGGTGAACAAATTACTATCGAGCAATTGATAGAAAAGCGCATAGTTATGAGATTATCTAGGCATGATCATGTATATAGGCATAACGACCGTGATAAGTAGATCGAAATGATTTTGCGTCTACTACTATTACTCCACACATCGACCGACTCCTGCCTACATCTAGAGTATTAAGTTCATGAAGAACAGAGTAACGCATTAAGAAAGATGACATGATGTAGAGGGATAAACTCATGAAATATGATATAAACCCCATCTTTTTATCCTCGATGGCAAAAATACAATACGTGCCTTGCTGCCCCTCATCACACCGGGAAAGGACACCGCAAGATTGAACCCAAAGCTAAGCACTTCTCCCATTGCAAGAAAGATCAATCTAGTAGGCCAAACCAAACTGATAATTCGAAGAGACTTGCAAAGATAACTTAATCACACATAAAAGAACTCAGTGGAGATTCAAATATTTCTCATAGATAAACTTGATCATAAACCCACAATTCATCAGATCTCGACAAACACACCGCAAAAAGAGTTACATCAAATAGATCTCCAAGAAGATCGAGGAGAACTTTTTATTGAGATTCAAAGAGAGAGAAGAAGCCATCAAGCTAATAACTACGGACCCGAAGGTCTATGGTAAACTACTCACAACTCATCGGAGAGGCCTTGGAGATGATGTAGAGGCCCTCCATGGTCGATTCCCCCTCCGGCGGAGCACCGGCGAAGGCTCCAAGATGGGATCTCGCGGATACAGAAGGTTGCGGTGGTGGAATTAGGTTTTCGTGGTCGCTTCTGATGTTTTCAGGGTACGGGAGTATATATAGGAGGAAGAAGTAGGTCGGTGGACACTCGAGGGGCCCACGAGGGTGGGGGGTGTGCCCACCCCTAGGGGGCGCGCCGTGCACCCTCGTGGCCGCCTCGTTTGTTGCTTGACGTCAACTCCAAGTCTTCTGGTTGGCATTTGTTCAGAAAAGATCGCTCATGAAGGTTTCATCCCGTTTGGACTTCGTTTGATATTCCCTTTCTTCGAAACACTAAAATAGGCAAAAAAACAGCAATTCGGGCTGGGCCTCCGGTTAGTAGGTTAGTCCCAAAAATGATATAAAAGTGTAAAGTAAAGCCCATAAACATGCAAAACGGGTAATATAATACCATGGAACAATCAAAAATTATAGATACATTGGAGACATATCAAGCATCCCCAAGCTTAATTCCTGCTCGTCCTCGAGTAAGTAAATAATAGAAACAAAAAAATTTATGTGGAATGCTACCTAGCATAATCCTTAATGTAATTTTCTTTATTGTGGCATGAATGTTCAGATCCAGATGATTCAAAATAAAAGTTCATATTGACATAAGAAATAGTAATACTTCAAGCATACTAATAAAGCAATCATGTCTTCTCAAAATAGCATGGCTAAAGAAAGTTATCCCTACAAAATCATATAGTCTGGCTGTTGCTCTATCTTCATCACATAAAGTATTTAATCATGCACAACCCCGTTGACAATCCAAGCAATTTTTTCATACTTTAGTAATCTCAAACTTTTTCAACTTTCACGCAATACATGAGCGTGAGCCATGGACATAGCACTATATGTGGAATAGAATGGTGGTTGTGGAGAAGACAAAAAAGGAGAAGATAGTCTCACATCAACTAGGCGTATCAACGGGCTATGGAGATGCCCATTAATAAATATCAATGTGAGTGAGTAGGGATTGCCATGCAACGGATGCACTAGAGCTATAAATGTATGAAAGCTCAACAAAAGAAACTAAGTGGGAGTTCATCCAACTTTCTTGCTCACGAAGACCTAGGGCATTTTGAGGAAGCCCATCATTGGAATATACAAGCCAAGTTCTATAATAAAAAATTCCCACTAGTATATGAAAGTAAAAACATAGGAGACTCTCTATCATGAAGATCATGGTGCTACTTTGAAGCACAAGTGTGGTAAAAAGGATAGTACCATTGTCCCTTCTCTCATTTTTTTATTTGGCCTTTCTCTTTTTTTATTTGGCCTTTCTCTCTCTCTTTTTTAAAGTCTGAATTCTCATCCCGACTTGTGGGGGAATCATAGTCTCCATCATCCTTTCCTCACTTGGGACAATTCTCTAATAATGAAGATCGTCACACTTTTATTTACTTACAACTCAAGATTACAACTCGATACTTATAACAAAGTATTACTCTATATGAATGCCTCTGGCGGTGTAACGGGATATGCAATGAATCAAGAGCGACATGTATGGAATTTTGAAGGTGGCTTTGCCACAAATACGATGTCAACTACATGATCATGCAAAGAGCAATATGACAATGATGATGCGTGTCATAATAAACGGAAAGGTGGAAAGTTGCATGGCAATATATCTCGGAATGGCTATGGAAATGCCATAATAGGTAGGTATGGTGGCTGTTTTGAGGAAGGTATATGGTGGGTGTATGGTACCGGCGAAAATTGCGCGGCACAAGAGAGGCTAGCAATGGTGGAAGGGTGAGAGTGCGTATAATCCATGGACTCAACATTAGTCAAAAAGAACTATATACTTATTGCAAAAATCTACAAGCCATTGAAAACAAAGTAGTATGCGCATGCTCCTAGGGGGATAGATTGGTAGGAAAAGACCATCGCTCGTCCCCGACCGCCACTCATAAGGAATACAATCAATAAATAAATTATGCTCCAACTTCATCACAAAGCTGTTCACCATACGTGCATACTACGGGAAACACAAACTTCAACACAATTGTTCTTTAAATTCAAAATTACCCAACTAGCATGACTCTAATATTACCATCCTCATATCTCAAAACAATTATCAAGCATCAAATTGATCATAGCATCCAATTCACTTTCTATGATAGTTTTTATTATACCCAACTTGGATGCCCATCATTCTAGGACCAATTTTATAACCATAGAAAATACCAAGCTGCTCTAAAAGACTCTCAAAATAATATAAGTGAAGCATTATATATCAAAAATTTCTTCAAAATAAAGCCACCGCCGTGCTCTAAAAGATATAAGTGAACTAGAGCAAAAATTGTCTAGCTCAAAAGATATAAGTGAAGCCCATAGAGTATTCTAACAAACTCTAAATCATGTGGGTTTCTTACCAAAAGGTGTGTGCAGCAAGGATGATTGTGGTAATTTAAAAATCAAAGACTCATCTCATACAATACGCTCCAAGCAAAACACATATCATGTGGCGAATAAAAATATAGCTCCAAGTAAAGTTACCGATAGACGAAGACGAAAGAGGGGATGCCTTCCGGGGCATCCCCAAGCTTAGGCTTTTGGTTGTCCTTGAATATCTTGGGGTGCCATGGGCATCCCCAAGGCTAGGCTCTTGCCAATCCTTATTCCATAGTCCATCAAATCTTTACCCAAAACTTGAAAACTTCACAACACAAAACTCAACAGGAAATCTCATAAGCTCCGTTAGTGCAAGAAAGAAAAACCACCACATAAGGTACTGTAATGAACTCATTCTTTATTTATATTTGTGTTAAACCTACTTTATTCCAACTTCTCTTTCGTCATACCCCCCGATACTAGCCCTAGATGCATCAAAATAAGCAAACAACACACGAAAAACAGAATCTGTCAAAAACAGAACAGTTTGTAGCAATCTGTAACTTTCGAATACTTCTCGAACTCTACAAATCCTACAAAAATAGAAAGTCCTGGTAAATTTGTCTATTGATCTACATCAAAAAGAATCAATGCAAAATCACGTTTCTGTGATTTACTAAAATTATTTTCGTCCGCGCATAAGTTTCTGTTTTTCAGCAGAATCAAATTAACTATCACCGTAGGTTATCCTATAGGTTCTACTTGGCACAAACACTAATTAAAACATGAAAACACATCTAAATAGAAGCTAGATGAAATATTTATTACTAAACAGAATAAAAAAGCAAGAAACAAAATAAAATTGGATTGCCTCCCAACTAGCGCTATCGTTTAACGCCCCTAGCTAGGCATAAAATCGAGGATACATCTAAGTAGTTGCATATTTGGCACTCAATTCATAAGTAGCTCGCATGATATAATACATAAGGTTTTTAACTTTATTTCTAGGGAATGTTCCATGCCTTTCCTTAATGGAAATTGGAATCTTATATTCCCTTCCTTCATATCAATAATCGCACCAATCGTTCTAAGTAAAGGTCTACCAAGAATAATAGGACATGAAAGATTGCAATCTATATCAAGAACGATAAAATCTACGGGCACATAATTCCTATTTGCAACAATAAGAACATCATTGATCCTTCCGGTGGAATCCGCAAGGTGCAAGTTTAAAGAGCAATCATCAAAATCATGGAAACCTAGAATATCACATAAAGTTTTCGGAATCGTGGAAACACTAGCACCCAAATCACACAAAGCATAACACTCATGATCTTTAATTTTAATCTTTACAGTAGGTTCCCACTCATCATATAGTTTTCTAGGTATAGAAACTTCCAACTCAAGTTTTTCCTCATAAGATTGCATCAAGGCATCAACAATATGTTAGGTAAAAGCTTTATTTTGACTATAAGCATGAGGAGAATTCAACACGGATTGCAACAAGGAAATACAATCTACTCCCTCCGTTCCTAAATATTTGTCTTTCTGGATATTTTAAATGGACTACCACATACGGATGTATGTAGACATATTTTAAAGTGTACATTCACTCATTTTGCTCCGTATGTAGTCACTTGTTGAAATGTCTAGAAAGATAAATATTTAGGAACGGAGGGAGTATTAAAGAACAATTATCATAATTAAATTCCTTGAAATCCATAATAGTATGTTCAGTGCTATTTAAAGTCTCGACCTCTCCAATCCCACTTTTACCAAATTTAGCATCAAGATCTAAAAACTCCGAATTATTGGGATGCCTTTTAACTAAAGTTGACTCATCTCCAGTCCCATCATTATCAAGATTCATATTGCAAAACAAGGATTTAATATGGGACACATCAATAACTTTTAGATCTTCATCATTATTTTCATGGAAACTAGAAGAACACGCTTTTACAAAGCAATCTTTCTTAGCACGCAATCTAGCGGTTCTTCCTTTGCACTCATCAATGGAAATTCTCATGGCTTTGAGAGACTCATTGATATCATGCTTAGGTGGAATAGATCTAAGTTTCAAAGAATCAACATCAAGCGCAAGTCTATCAATGTTCCTAGCCAAATCATCAACTTTAAGCAATTTTTCTTCAAGCAAAGCATTAAAATTCTTTTGAGAGATCATAATTCTTTAACGCTATTCTCAAAATCAGAGGGCATCTTATTAAAATTTCCATAAGAGTTGTTGTAGGAATTACCATAATTATTAGAGGAATTACTAGGGAACGGTCTAGGATTAAAGTTTCCTCTATAAGCATTGTTACCAAAATTATTCCTACCAACAAAATTCACATCCATAGATTCATTGTTATTCTCAATCAAAGTAGACAAAGGAATATCATTGGGATCAATAGGAGTACTCTTAGTAGCAAACAATTTCATATGTTCATCCATCTTTCCACTCAAAACATTAATTTCTTCTGTAGCATGCACTTTTTTACTAGTAGATCTTTCGATGTGCCATTCAGAATAATTAGCCATAATGTTATCAAGGAGTTTAGTAGCTTCTCCTAAGGTGATTTCCGTAAAAGTGCCTCCCGCGGCCGAATCTACAAGGTTTCTGGAAGCAAAATTCAATCCGGCATAAAAATTTTGTATGATCATCCATAAGTTCAAACCATGAGTAGGGCAATTGCGAATCATCAATTTCATTCTTTCCCAAGATTGGGCAACATGCTCATGATCAAGTTGTTTAAAATTCGTAATATCGTTCCTAAGAGAGATGATCTTAGTGGGAGGAAAATACTTAGAGATAAAAGCATCTTTGCACTTATTCCATGAATCAATACTATTCTTAGGCAAAGACGAAAACCAAGTTTTAGCACGATCTCTAAGTGAAAACGGAAATAACTTCAATTTAACAAAATCATTATCCGTATCTTTATTCTTTTGCATATCACACAAATCAACCAAGTTGTTTAGATGAGTAACGACATCTTCACTAGGAAGGCCAGAGAATTGATCTTTCATAACAAGATTCAACAAAGCAGCATTGATTTCACAAGATTCAACATCATTAAGAGGAGCAATCGGAGTGCTAAGGAAATCATTATTATTGGTATTGGAAAAGTCACACAATTTGGTATTATCTTGCACCATCGGGACAAACAATCCAACACACAAGCAAACAAAAAGGCAAGCGAAAGAGGGGGAGGAGATTGGGAAAGATGGGGCGAATAAAACGACAAGGGTGAAGTGGGGGAGAGGAAAACAAGAGGAAAATGGCACATAATGTAATGCGAGGAAGATGAGTGTGTGATGGGAACTTGGTATGTCTTGACTTGAGCGAAGACCTCCCCGGCAATGGCGCCAAAAATCCTTCTTGCTACGTCTCAAGCTTGCGTTGGTTTTCCTTGAAGAGGAAAGGGTGATGCGGAAAAGTAGTGTAAGTATTTCCCTCAGTTTTTGAGAACCAAGGTATCAATCCAGTAGGAGGCTCCTCAAAAGTCCCACGCACCTACACAAACAAACAAGAACCTCACAACCAACGCAATAAAGGGGTTGTCAATCCCTTTACGGCCACTTGCGAAAGTGAGATCTGATAGAGCTAATATGATAAGATAAATATTTTTGGTACTTTTATGATATAGATTGGAAAGTAAAAGATGCAAATAAAGGATACATTAAAAATTATATGATAAAAGATAGACCTGGGCGCCATAGGTTTCACTTGTGGCTTTTCTCAAGATAGCATACGTATTACGATGGGTGAACAAATTACTGTCGAGCAATTGATAGAAAAGCGCATAGTTATGAGACTATCTAGGCATGATCATGTATATAGGGATCACGTTCGTGACAAGTAGATCGAAACGATTCTGCATCTACTACTATTACTCCACACATTGACCGACTCCTGCCTGCATCTAGAGTATTAAGTTCATGAAGAACAGAGTAACACATTAAGAAAGATGACATGATGTAGAGGGATAAACTCATGCAATATGATATAAACCCCATATTTTTATCCTCGATGGCAACAATACAATATGTGCCTTGCCGCCCCTGCTGTCACTGGGAAAGGACGCCGCAAGATTGAACCAAAAGCTAAGCACTTCTCCATTGCAAGAAAGATCAATCTAGTAGGCCAAACCAAACTGATAATTCGAAGAGACTTGCAAAGATAACTTAATCACACATAAAAGAATTCAGAGGAGATTCAAATATTTCTAATAGATAAACTTGATCATAAACCCACAATTCATCGGATCTCGACAAACACACTGCAAAAAGAGTTACATCGAATAGATCTCCAAGAAGATCGAGGAGAACTTTGTATTGAGATTCAAACAGAGAGAAGAAGCCATCAAGCTAATATCTATGGACCCGAAGGTCTGTGGTAAACTACTCACAACTCATCGGAGAGGCCTTGGAGATGATGTAGAGGCCATCCGTGGTCGATTCCCCCTTCGGCGAAGCGCCGGCGAAGGCTCCAAGATGGGATATCGCGGATATAGAAGGTTGGGGTGGTGGAATTAGGTTTTCGTGGTCGCTTCTGATGTTTTCAGGGTACGGGAGTATATATAGGAGGAAGAAGTAGGTCGGTGGACGCTCGAGGGGCCCACGAGGGTGGGGGCGCGCCCACCTCCAAGGGGCACGCCGGGCACCCTCGTGGCCGCCTCGTTTGTTGCTTGACGTCAACTCCAATTCTCCTGGTTGGCATTTGTTCCGAAAAGATCGCTCCCAAGGTTTCATCCCGTTTGGACTCCGTTTGATATTCCTTTTCTTCGAAACACTGAAATAGGCAAAAATACAGCAATTCGTGCTGGGCCTCCGGTTAGTAGGTTAGTCCCAAAAATGATATAAAAGTGTAAAGTAAAGCCCATAAACATCCAAAACGGGTAATATAATAGCATGGAACAATAAGAAATTATAGATACGTTGGAGACGTATCACGACGTCAGCCCCAACACGCACCCGCACCCGAACCAGTCAACCCTCGTACTCCCCTCCACCTGTGACTGGATCGGTGCATCTTCTATGGCTCCTGTTCATTCCGTCCGAGGCCTCGCCGCCGTCCTCCGCCTTGGTTCGCTCGCCATGCGCGATGCGCCGCCCTCTTGTGTTGTCAACATCGTCAACAACCGAGAGGAACAAGGAGATGACTGTACGTGGAGAGGATGGCAGTAGGGACCACACGGCGTCATGGCAGTATGCAAGCAAGTGCCTCATTATTACAAGCCCCAAAAATGGTTCCTCCTAATGGTTGGACATCTCGGGCTCACGCCATTGTCAACGTAGTCAATAAACAAGAGAATTGTACTACGAGTGGCTGACACCAGGGACCCAACAGGTCGCACGGTTGTTATTTTTTAGGAACAAGCAGTTGTTATTAATACTAGTTTTAGCGACCGATCAGGGTAACAACGCGGCTTTGCGGGGGCTGTGGCCCGTCTAGCAAGGGTTTTACTTATGTTTACCACATCATGAGCCGGTTGTGTTTGTTTCTTGCTGAAAATGGCTAGCCTAGTTCTATTTTTTTAAAGAAATACCCAAACGAGGCCTACTTGCTTTATCAGCCCTGCTGGGTTGCAAATATTTCAAGACGAGGAGAGTTTCATTCGGTTTGCCCAGAGATGGGTTGTACATTTTTAAAACACATCAAACTGGGAATTAGTTCAATTTTTTTTCATTACAAGATTTTAAATTCCATTGATTTTTATGCGTGGACAATTATTTGGATTTTATATTTATATAAATTATTTTTTTCAAAATAGTTTGAATGTGACTCGATATTTCAGGATTAAAAACAGTTGACCGCACCAAAATATGCGAAATTTCGTATAATTTTAACCGGCCACAATATGGGGTGTAATGCTAATAAAAAGAAGATGGGATCCAATTTTTTTTAAGAATTAGCAAGTGGGCTGTAAATTATTAGAAATAATGGCAGATGGGTTGTATGCTATTTTCCACAGATTTGAGGCTGACTTGTGCGCCTACTACAGTTGACGCGTATGCTTTCCTAAAAAAAGGTTGACGCACACGCAACGCCGTGTCAACTTAGTCAACACACGACAGCATTGACTATTGGATGTCCATCCAACTGCCATTGTGCTTCTTCAATCTTTGCTCTTCCTGCTCCAGCCGCTCAAACAAGCGCCGGCGGGACTGCCTGGTCCCTCCTCCCGCGGCCGGCTATGCTGCCGCGCAGGCCTCATCGCCCCACCGTACTCCCATCGCTGGCCTAGCCATCCATCTACTGACCCACACCTGTTGTTATTCTCCGGCGACAGCAGACGAACAAATAAACCCTCGTACTCCCCTCCGCGTGGGGAACAACTACCGAGTCTTCCCTGACTCCGTGTCGTTCCCTTCCTAGGCCTCGCCGTCGTCCACCGCCCTGGTGCTCTCGGTGCAGCGTGCTCAACGTGGTTAACGAACGACATCCATCAGAAGTGGATTGTACATGGAGAGGTTGACAGCTGGGTCCACGGCCACACGCAAGGAAATGCATCCTTATTACACGCAAAATAATGATTCCTCCACCTGACAGCTAGGACCCGCCGGAAGGGCCTTTGTATTTCGTGAAAAAAAACGTTCCCCCTGCTGACAGGTCAGACCCACCAGCTATATCTTCACACGCAAGGAAGTGCCTCCTTATTAGCACACAAAAATGAATACTCCCTGCTAGCTAGGACCCAGCATAGTGGGAGGCTGACTTGTGGGCCTACTAAGTTGACGGGGACGGAGGGCTTTGTCAACTTAGTTAATACGAACGATTCTAGCTCCAGTGACCATACGATGTCCATCCAACGGCCGTAGTGCTTCTTCAACCTCTGGTCTTCTTGCTCCATCTGCCCAAACCAGCGTCGGTCATGCCGCGTGCTCCTACCTCCCGTGGCCAGCTGTGATGCCACGGAGGCCTCACCGCCCCTACTACTCCCACCGCTGGACAGGCCATCCACTCACCCAAACCCCCTGTTATTCTGCAGCGACGGCAGCCTCACATCGCATCCGAACCAGTGAACCCTCGTACTCCTCTCGGCGTGGTCTTCCACTGCCACGTCTTCCCCGGCTCTGTGTCGTCCCCTTCCTAGGCCTCGCCGTTGTCCACCGCCCTGGTGCTCTCAGCGCAATGTGTTCAAGGAATGACTTCCATCGGAAGAGTACTGTATCTAGAGAGGCTGACAACTGGGTCCATGGCAGCAGCAAGGAAGTGCCTCCTTATTATGCGCAAAATAATGATTCCTCCACCTGACAGCAGGAACCCACCAGACGGGCCACCATATTTCGTGAAAAAAACGTTTCCCCCCTGACTGCTGGGACCCACCAGCTACATCTTCACATGCAAGGAAGTGCGTCCATATTACAGGAAAAAATGATTCGCCCCCTGACTGTTGGGACCCACTAGCTACATCTTCGCACGCAAGGAAGTGCCTGACAGTCGGGACCCACTTGGTCGAAGCGTACGTAGCATTGTCATTCTGGTCGCGAATGTGTACGTACATACTGATCGATGTAGAGGCGTGCACGTGTCCTAGTAGAGGAGCGCATGTAGCATGTACACGTCTGTATAGCAGCAAGGGTGGATGAAAGTAAATATGGCCACGTACGTACATATAGGCGGGGTCTCGAACGCCTACTCGCGCATACGTACGGCCAGGGCTCGTGTACATGGCTGGGTCGGAACGGAGAAACGGTGTCATCGTCGTGTTCATGGGGAGGCAACGGAATGAGTCATGTTCATCGGGAGGCAACGGAACGCGTGCTGTTCATCGGGAGCCAACCGGCTTGGACAGAACAGCCGATGGAAACAAGGCCTGGCATACCGCAGAACGGAGGAAACGGCCTTGTGTTTGACCGACCACGGTCGAAACGGGATCCTATTCATCGGGAGGGGCCTGGCATACTGTAAAACAGAGGAAACGGACTTCTGCTGGACCTCCTACGGTCGAAACGAGGTCCTGTTGATCGGGAGGGGTGTGGCATACCGCAGAACGGAGGAAACGGACTTGTGTTGGGGCGCTACGATTGAAACGGGGGTCCTGTTCATCAGGAGGGGTGTGGCGTACCGCAAAACGGGACTCCATGGAATACTGTTCATCTCCACCGTCGACCTCCTCCAGCCTCCACCTGCGACTGTTCATCCACAGGCTCCTGTTCACCCAACCTCCACCGTGCGCTCCACCACCGGCTACTGTTCAACCAGCCCTCTCCATGGGGTCCTGTTCAACCACGCCTCCACAGGCTACTGTCCATCCCAGCCCTCCACTGGCTACTGTTCAACCAGCCCTCCACAGGCTATTGTTCAACCTTCCCTCCACGGGGTCCTGTTCATCCAGCCCTCCACGGGGTCCTGTTCATCCACGCCCAACCGGCTCGATAGATTGGGGTTCTGTTCATCCAGCAGCAACACCACGGGGTCCTGTTCATCCAACCCACCACCAGGAACTGTTCATCCAACCCCCCCCCCCACAACAATGCTCACTGTTCATCCAGAGGCAGCATCAATCGGCTTCAGTTAGCAGCAGTAGCTAAGGAATCGCTCGATCAGGTTCAGTTAACAGCCATCGATCGATCGCTCAGGTTCAGTAACGCATAGCCTGTAGGGAAATCGCTCGGGTTCAGTAGGCGAACGCCTCGCTTGGGTTCAGTTAGAGCCCAACGCCTCGCACCAATGCACGTGCGTGTATGAGAGAAACGCGCAAACCTCCATGCATCGCTCGGCCCCGACCACCCACTCTAACCGGGAAAACCCCGATATTTTCCTCGCCCTCGCTTCTACCATGAGTTTTTCCATCATGGACGACCCAAAGAATGTCATGCAGCTGCGTCTCCGGCCCGCCCAGGACGAAAAGCCCATTTTCTGTCATGATTTTTTGTCATAGAAGTAGGAGCCCACCACATCTATGATGATATCGGGTTTTGTCGCAATTATCGTCATAGAAGTGTCATAAGCATGACAGACAAAATTTCATTTGGCCCAAAATGTCACGGATGTGTCTTTTTTGTAGTGTATGTACACGCGGTACGTAAGCCGCAACCTTATGGGGCAATCGACGGAGACCAAATTGTTAATCGAGGTCCGGATTTGTCAAGTTATCAGACAGGGCTAGTTTAGAGATGTCATTGGCTTTAATGTCCGATGAATTGTTCGGCTTAATGAGGCTGACATACACCTCGACTCCAAGGGCCGCTGTGTGCCCTTCAGTATGGAGGGAGCGCTCCATATTTCCATTGATTGTGATAACACCACATGGTCCAGGCATTTTAAGCTTTAAATAAGCATAGTGCGGGACTACATTAAAGCGGGCAAAAGCAGTTCGTACGAGAAGTGCGTGATAACCACTGTGAAAGGGGGCGATGTCGAAGATCAGTTCTTCACTTTGGAAATTGTCCGGGGAGCCGAATACTACATCCAATGTTAATGAGCCCATGCAATGGGCCTCCACGCCAGGTATCACACCTTTAAAGGTGGTATTGCTAGGCTTGATTCTTGATGGGTCGATGCCCATATTGCAGACAGTGTCTTGATAAATCAAGTTGAGACTGTTGCCGCTGACCATAAGGACTCTAGTGTGATGGTATCCGTCGATGATTGGATCGAGTACTAGGGTGGCCGAACCCCCGTGACGGATACTGGTTGGGTGATCCCTGCGATCAAAGGTGATCGAACAGGCTTCCCATGGATTGAATTTTTGGGCGACAGGCTCTACGGCGTAGACGTCCCTTAGTGCGCGCTTGCGCTCCCTTTTGGGGATGTGAGTGACATAGATCATGTTCACTGTTTTTACCTTCGGGGGGAACTGCTTTTGGCCCCCGGTGTTCGGCTGATGGGGCTCATCATCGTCCTCGCTTGGAGGTCCCTGTCGGTGTTAAAACCGGCGAATCTCGGGTAGGGGGTCCCGAACTGTGCGTCTAGGCGGATGGTAACAGGAGACAAGGGACACAATTTTTTTACCCAGATTCGGGCCCTCTCGATGGAGGTAATACCCTACTCCTGCTTGATTAATATTGATGATATGGGTAGTACAAGAGTAGATCTACCACGAGATCGTAGAGGCTAAACCCTAGAAGCTAGCCTATGGTATGATTGTTGTCCATCCTATGGACTAAAACTCTCCGGTTTATATAGACACCGAGTAGGTTAGGGTTACACAGAGTCGGTTACAATGGTAGGAGATCTACATATCCGTATCGCCAAGCTTGCCTTCCACGCCAAGGAAAGTCCCATCCGGACACGGGACGAAGTCTTCAATCTTGTATCTTCATAGTCTTGGAGTCCGCCGTGATGATAGTTCGGCTATCCGGACACCCCTAGTCCAGACTCCTCAAGAGCCCTGAACCAGGCTTCAATGACGACGAGTCCGGGCGCATATTGTCTTCGGCATTGCAAGGCGTTCCTCCTCCGAATACTTCATAGAAGGTTTTGAACACCAGGATAGTGTCCTCGCTCGCAAAAACAAGTTCCACATACCACCGTAGAGAGAATAACTTTTGCACAGATCTGCTGACGTATTCCGCGGCGTGACATCACACCATGGCCAGGCCTTTATATGAATCGTTTTTTACTGTTCCACCTTAGCGCGTTTAGCAAGGCGGTTTCCCTGGCACGTCTTATCAAAGCATAGATCGTGGCCCTTATTCCTGGATTCTCATCAATACGGACGTGGGTAACCCATCCGCGCCATTGATTACGGCGCTTGGGAGATAAGCGAGTTTTACCCGGCTGGTGGGGGACGCATAGCTTCGTCCCTCCATATAAGGGGATAAGGATCCACCTTTTCACCTACGCCTTCTTCCTCCTTTCCTCATCCATTTCTGCGCACTCGAGCTCCAGCGCCCAAGTCCGCACATCCCACCTCAACCTTTCTCCAACCATGTTAGGAGCGGGAGGCAGGTGGATGGCCTCCTCCGTCACGGAGGGGCACATCACAAGACTGCGGGAGGCCGGATATTTGTCCGGCGACATCGCGCATAGGCTTCCCGACAAGGGGCAGCTCATTCCAACCCCCAGGCCCCATGAGAGGGTGGTGTTTCTCCCCCACTTCCTCCGCGGACTAGGTTTCCCACTTCACCCATTTGTCCGGGGCCTCATGTTCTATTACGGCCTGTACTTCCATGACCTGGCCCCAAATTTCATCCTCAACATCTCGGCGTTTGTCGTCGTGTGCGAGGCCTTCCTCTGCATCCAGCCCCACTTCGTCCTATGGCTGAAGATCTTCAACATCAGGCCGAAGGTAGTGGGCGGCCGCCAAGCGGAGTGCGGAGGCGCCATGGTTGGCAAGATAGCCAAAGTCCTATGGCTCGAGGGCTCCTTTGTGGAGACAATAAAGGGGTGGCAATCGGGGTGGTTCTACATCACCGAGCCACGCGACCCCAAATGGGTGGCGGCCCCTCGACCAGATCTGGCTTCCCCACACGGCTCTCGTCATGGAAAGAGACGGGCGGACTTGGGGAATTCGACGAGACATCCGGACTAAAAACATGCGTCCGAAACCTGGTGGACAAGAATCTCAGGCTTGTCAACGTAATCCAGGTGATGCTCATCCACCGGATCCTCCCATGCCAACAACGGGCCTTCAAATTATGGGAGTTTGATCCGGCACATCACTCGACACTACGTACGAAGACGCCTGGAAGGGGCTGTTCAAGGGCGCCGAGGCTCCCTCATCCGCTACTGAAGATCGCGGATACAGTTCGCAACGTCAAGCCGGCGAGGTAAGTTATTTTTCCCTTTACGGGACTCTTTTTTCATAGATTGACTCTATGTGGGATCTAAAACTCCCTAATCTTTGACAGGACTGGCTGAAGACGTCCGGACAGATTAACTATCCGGCTCCTTTGCTGGAAGACCCGGCGGACGCCCGATTGACGGGGCTGCTGGCTAAGAAGGCCAAGAAGGAGGCCACGGGAACTCGAAGGAGCTCCCGACGCCAGGTGCTATCAGATTATGAAGCAAAACCTTCTCCTGAGGACGAGGAGGAGGAAAAAGAAGGTTCTCCCCCAGCAGGGGAGGAGAGGAAAAGGAAGGCCGCCCCAACTGGGGAGGCCGGAGGGTCCAAGAAAGGAAGAACCCTTCCTCCGGACTTCTCCACCAACGTCGACAGTGACGAGGAGGATTGGCCAACAAGGGCCAAGCCCCTGGCGAGATCGTAAGTGTCCGGATGCCCATGGATTTTTCATTATTGCATAGTGTTCCCTAATGTCGAACAATCATGCAGCCCGCCCAAGAGCGATCTAGTTGCTTCGACGGGCGGGTCCCTGGGTTCGTCGGAAATGGAGAGTACTTCGCTTCCGACCGCCTCCTCGCCTCACGCTGCGGACGACGCCGAGGTGGTGCCCCAAGGGGGGCCTGGTCAAGAGGAGGTGGCGCAGGAGGCGCCACAAGGCAACCTCCCGGACTCCAGGCGCGCGGGGGGCAAGACCCACAGGGGCTCTAAGCCCGACCATTGTCCGGACTCCATGCCGGAACCCTCAGCGGTTCCAGAGTCCGGCAAGCGGTCCCTTCGCAAGAAGGGTAAGACGCCGGTGTCTTCCGTCCAACTGGAGGCACCGGATAGCTTACTGGAGGCGCTTAACAGCGCCTCCATCAAGGAGGAGCACCGTACTGTTATGAGTGCGGTGATCCGGACAGTTCAGTACGTCAAGAGCGGGCTGACCGAAGCATGTACCAGCCTTCTAACAGGCTTTGAGGTAAGTTTAGAATATGTAAAAATATTACCGCATAGACAAGAGTTCTCGATGCTTAGTTCGGTGTTCGGAAAGAAAAGCCGGACTAAGGATCTAAAAAGATATACGCAGGAGTCTAACATAAGGATGTCAATATGGGAATGCAGGCTGCGCTGCCGACCTCCGACGACCGATCATGGAGGTCAATGCACTGAAGCACAACCTCGAGCGGTCCGAGAACGAGCTCGGACAAGCCAAGAAGTAGCTCGAGGACAAGGAAGGTAAATAATACCTTATTAAGAAAAATACCTTATAGAAAAGGTTTTGGTAGCCAAAAAATAACAGGAATAATATGGGTACTGCAGGGGCCACGAACAAGGTGGCGACCCTGAAGGAAGCGGTGTCCGTGGCCGAAAACAAAGCGGCTGCGAAACGCACCGAGCGAGAGAAGGGGAGGCGCAGCTGGCCAAGATGCGGCAAGAGCTCCAAGCTCTCGTGGAAAAACACGAGAGTTTGGAGCGTGACTCAAGACTTCGAGAGTCCGAGGCTCGCCTCGGTTACGGAGAGTGCCAAAGCTGCTAAGGCCGAGGCCCAAAAGGCCCTCCAAGAAATTGACTCAGTAAAGAAGATAGCGGCGGTAAGGCATTCTTTATGCAAAGCAGGCATGTGAAAGTGAATTACCTATTACTTACCCGGATTCGGAGCTCTCTAGGAGCATTCGCAGATTTGCCCCGTAGTGTGTCTGATGCTGCCACATTCTTCCGCGCCAAGGAGGGGAGCTCGATGGAAAAGGTGTTTTGGTCCCAATATGCTGAGGCCCGACATCCGGTGCCCCTGAACGACCAGCTGAAGCAGCTGGTTGAGCTCCACAAGGTTGCCGAACAGGCCATGAAGGGCCTTATAGCGCGGCTGTGGCCATTGGAGGCCATGCCTGGGAGCTACTTCGGCTTGGTGCAGCGGCTGGTGGACGTCATTCCCACGGGTTGAAGTCATCAAGCGCTCCGTCTGCATTGAAGGTGTCCGTCGGGCCCTTGCCCGTGCTAAAGTGCATTGGGGCAAGCTGGATGCGGAGAAGCTTGTGACGGACGGGCCACCGAAGGGCAAGGAGCATCGCACGCCCGAAATGTACTATGAGGGCCTCCTGAAGGGTGCCCGCCGAATAGCGGATGAGTGCTCCAAAGATGTAATTTTTGAATAAACTCGCATTTGTTATCTTGTACGCTGAAAACTTGTTCATATGCGCTAAGCAACGCTTGTTAATTTAAAATATTACCTTCTGTGCGGCCGTTTATCAAATTTGAGAGATGGCAAGTCATTGGCTTCAACCCCCATGCCACGAGTGCTGGGGTGTTCGGGATAAACTTGCGTAATATTATTCCCATTCTTGGGTCCATCTAGGGAGGCGCTCAACGCAACGAACAAGGCAACCGGACTTATAAATCTTGAACACTCTCACTTAGCCATAGAATTCTATAATTTTAAATTTCGGCGAAGCCCCTAGTATTCGGAAGACCGAGTTCCGGGCGCTATCCACGCCTTGGCCGGACAACTCCGGTTCCTCGCTGTAAACGGCATAAGTCTTTAGGGACCCGAAAAAACCTCTCGAACAGCGACCGACTCTCGCCCTATCATGACGATCAGTTTTAGCTTTCTCCACTGAGGTGCTCGACCCATCTCAACTGGGGCACAATCGCAGTGGTTCTCCCGGTGCTACCTTAGCCGACATAACGGAATGTAAGGTACCAAAACACGGAAGCCGGGCAAACCCAACTATTGACCCAAGACATGATTCGGAGCCGATTCATATAATGCTATAAGTTCGGGGTGCCGCACTTGTGAAAGTGTTTGGACTTATCACACCATAATTGTGGGGTACTTAAGCCCCTGGTGTATTGGCCGTACCAAAGTGTACGGGTGCAACATGTCATGATATGAACATATATATAGATAAAAAAGAGTGCAATAATAGGCAAAAGCTATGCATTGTTTATTCAAAAAGGTACTGCAATGAAAGCAGAACAATACAAATAGTGCGATAAGAAAGGGATGGGACTATCAAACATGTCCACCTCCAGGGGTAAGCTGCGGGATGGTATGTAAAATAGGTATAAGGCTCGTAATAGAGACCACTTGAACACTCGACGTAGCTTTCTGCTTCCCTGGCTGTTGCATCGTGAGTTCGGCGATTCTAGTGCCGGACAGGACTTCTGGAAAACAGAGTCCTGAAAAAGGAAAGAAAGAAGAAAAAGAATGACACAATCGGGAGCCCCTGGTGCGGTCGAGCCGCATTCTTGGCGTGCCGTGGTCGTGCCCCTCCCCTTATGCCCATGGTATCTCTAGAGCGTAGTTATGTACGCGTAGTACTGTCTTCTCAACTTCGCGAGGGCTGGGGTTGGGGCCGGATTGCTACGCGTGCTTGAATCGTGCCAGGCGGTCTTGTTGTAGGTTACTCCGGGCGCGCTTGGCAGTGTCCGGACGCTTAGTGGCCGGACTCGAGAATTGCCGTGAGAGGCTGCTTTGCACCTCCGCCGCGAGGGCCGCCGTGTGCTCCTCCGCTCGGAGAGAGCGTTCGGTGTTTCCATTGACCGTTATTACTCCTCGAGGGCTGGCATTTTGAGCTTGAGGTATGCGAAAGCGGCACCGCATTGAACTTTGCAAATGCGGTTCGTCCAAGCAAAGGCGTGATAGCCGCCATGAACGGGACTATGTAGAAGATTAACTCTTTGCTTCGGAAGTTATTCGGGATCCAAGACCACTTCGAGTGTAATCGAGCCTGCATAATTGGCCTCTACACCCGGTATGACGCCTTTAAAGGTCGTCTTTGTAGGTTTAATCCTTGAGGGTCTATGCCCATTTTGTGCCTTGTATCCCGATAAAGCAGGTTCAGTTGCCGCCGCTCCATCGTGACTACGGTGAGGTGAATTCCATCGATAACTGGGTCAAGAACCAATGTGGCGAAACCGCCGTGACGGATGCTAGTAGGGTGGTCCCTTCGATCGAAGGTGATCGGGCAGGAAGACCATGGGTTGAACTTCGGGGCGACTGGCTCCATCGCATATACGTCCCTTAGTGCACGCTTTCGCTCCCTTTTGGGTATATGGGTTGCGTATATCATGTTCACCGTCCGCACTTGTGTGGGAAAACCCTTCTGTCCTCTATTGTTTGGCGGCCGGGGCTCTTCCTCGTCATCGCTATGCAGCCCCTTGTCATTGAGTTTGGAACTTAACTTGCCTGCTTGCTTGAACACCCAACAATCCCTATTGGTGTGATTGGCTGGTTTTTCGGGGGTGCCATGTATCTGGCACAAGCGGTCGAGTATTCGATCCAAGTTGGACGGGCCCTGGGTATTTCTTTTGAATGGCTTCTTCCACGACAGTGGTTTAGAGCCTCGAATCCGGCATTGACGGTCAGATCTTCAGCATTATCGCCGTTAACGCGGCGCTTTGTTCTTGTTGCGACGCGACCTGCCATTGCTGTCCTTGGTATCCGAACTATCGTGGTGTTTGGCCAAGTTGTTGCTTCGAGCTAGCCAGTTGTCCTCTCCGCACAAAAGCGAGTCATGAGGGTTGTGAGGGCTGCCATAGATTTCGGCTTTTCCTGTCCTAGGTGCCGGGCAAGCCACTCGTCGCGGATGTTATGTTTGAAGGCTGCAAGGGCCTCTGTATCCGGACAGTCAACGATTTGATTTTTCTTTGTTAGGAACCGAGTCCAGAATTGTCTGGCCGATTCTTCCGCTGCTGAATTATGTGGCTAAGGTCATCGGCATCCGGTGGTCGCACATATGTGCCTTGGAAGTTATCAAGAAATGCGGCTTCCTGGTCCTCCCAACAACCAATTGATTCTGGCCGGCAAGCTGTTAAGCCAATGCCGAGCTGGTCCTTTAAGCTTGAGGGGGAGGTATTTGATGGCATGTAGATCATCACCGCGGGCCATGTGGATATGGAGGAGATAATCCTCGATCCAAACCGCAGGATCTGTGGTACCATCGTATGATTCGATGTTTACGGGTTTAAAGCCCTCAGGGATTTGATGATCCATTACTTCATCGGTGAAGCATAGTGGGTGTGCGGCGCCTTTATTGGGCTATATCACGACGCAGCTCAAATGAGCTTGTTATATTGTGTTCGCCCCGCCGAGTTTCTCAGATCCGGCGTGACGGTGATCATCCCGCGTCGTTGGGCGCCCACGCGATCCGTAGATCGATCTTGTATGTTTTGCCTTATCCTCCAATATATCTCGCAAGTCCGGCATGTTTTCCCGTGCCCTGGTAATTTTTGAACGGCATCGGGTACGGCTTGAACGGAGGGTCTAGAGGCCTCTCTATCGCGGCCACGAGGTGGCCGGTCTGCCATGTCGTACGCTGGTGACTTGGGTGCTTACTCTGATCGAGGCAACGGCCTGCGTTTGGGGTAGCTTTTGGAGGGGCGTTCGAGTTCATACTCTTCGGCTGCCAGGACTTCAGTCCATCCGCCGCCTAGCGTGTCTTGATCAGCTCTAAGTTGTTGCTTCTTTTTCTTGAGGCTGCTTGCCGTGGCTATAAGCCTGTGTTTGAAACGCCTCCTGTTCGGCGGGATCCTCGTGCACGACAAATTGCCGTAAATCGCCGAGGCTTGCCTCATCTTCGGAGGGAGGCGATAATTATCGCCCTCGACCTCTCTTTACGCTGCAGACCGTCAGGCGGACTTGCTTCTCCCTCCTCCCGCGCCGAGTCCTGCTGGAGGGTTTTCTCTGCACTTGTCCGGGGTGTTATTATCTCCGTGCGGAATCACCGCTTTTGCTGTGGCGGGATTTAGAGCGGCGCCACCGACGCCGGCGCTCGGTTGCTTCTTGGAGGGGTCATCCTCCGTTGTTCCATCGTCGTTCCCATCTTTTGGGATGTCCACCATGTATATGTCGTATGACGAGGTGGCCTTCCAATGCCATGTAGGTGCTGGGTCTTGGTCGTCTCCGGCATCGTCGTCCATACCGTCGATGTCTTCGGAGTCGAAGTCGAGCATGTCGGTTAAATCATCGACAGTGGCTACAAAGTGGGTGCTGGGTGGGCGTTGAATTTCTTCGTCGTCCGCATCCCAACCTTCCTGACCGTAATCCGGCCAAGGTCCCTGACCGTAATCCGGCCAGGACTCTCCGGATAAGGAGAGAGACTTTAGTGAATTCAGGATGTCGCCAAAGGGCGAGTGCTGAAAGATGTCTGTGGCGGTGAACTCCATGACCGGCGCCCAATCGGATTCGATTGGTAGGGGGGCGGAGGGTTCGGAGTCCGAAGAGGAGTCCGGCACCTTGGAGTCACGGTCTTCGCAGGGGACTGGGATAGAGTTTGGCTCAATCGTTGTAGAGATCGTAGCCCCCGAGGCGGTGTCCAACCACTCGTCCTCGATCGGGGAATCCGGCTCCGGATTGAGGGTCGGAGCGGATGCTGGTGCGGCCTCCGTGGCAATCGCTCGGCTGCAGAGCTAGATCATGCCCATCGAGACAGTGCGGCACGCTTGGCTGCGGCTCGAATCCGTCGAAGATCAAGTCTCCCCGGATATCGGCCGTATAGTTCAAACTTCCAAATCTGACCTGATGGACAGGGGTGTAGCTTTCGATCTGCTCCAGATGGCCAAGCGAATTGGCCCGCAGTGCAAAGGCGCCGAATACGAAGATTTGTCCGGGGAGAAAGGTCTCACTCTAGACTGCGTCGTTGTTGATGATCGAAGGAGCCATCGGGCCTATCGGTGACGACACAGAGGAACTCTCAATGAAAGCACCAGTGTCGGTGTAAAAACCGGCGGATCTCGGGTAGGGGGTCCCGAACTGTGCATCTAGGCAGATAGTAACAGGAGACAAGGGACACGATGTTTTTACCCAGGTGCGGGCCCTCTCGATGGAGGTAATACCCAACTCCTGCTTGATTAATATTGATGATATGGGTAGTACAAGAGTAGATCTACCACGAGATCGTGAGAGGCTAAACCCTAGAAGCTAGCCTATGGTATGATTGTTGTTCGTCCTATGGACTAAAACCCTCCGGTTTATATAGACACCGGATAGGTTAGGGTTACACAGAGTCGGTTACAATGGTAGGAGATCTACATATCCGTATCGCCAAGCTTGCCTTCCACGCCAAGGAAAGTCCCATCCGGACACGGGACGAAGTCTTCAATCTTGTATCTTCATAGTCTTGGAGTCCGGCCGAGATGATAGTTCGGCTATTCGGACACCTCCTAGTCCAGGACTCCCTCAGTCCCTTTCCCTTTTGTTCGGTATTTAACTTACCGGCCTGTTTGAAAACCCAACAGTTTCTGTTGGTGTGGTTAGCAGGTTTGTCAGGTGTGCCATGAATCTAACAGGGCCTATCAAGGATTTTGTCCAAGTTGGATGGACCGTCCCCGTTGCGTTTGAAAGGTTTCTTCTGTTGATAGGATTTAGAACCACTGAATCGAGCATTGACTATTGTATCATCTGCATTGTCATTATTGCTCTGGCGTTTGTTTTTATTGCAACGTGGTCTACCATTGCCGTCCCTGGCCTCATAAGTGTCGGGGTCGCCAGAGCTGTTGCTTCTACGAGCCAACCAGCTATCTTCACCCACACAGAAACGGGTCATGAGTGAAGGTAAGGCTGCCATGGTGTTTGGATTTTCCTGCCCGAGGTGTCGGCCGAGCCATTCGTCATGGACGCTATGTTTAAAGGCCGCTAAGGCTTTGGCGTCCGGAGAGTCCACGATTTGGTTCTTTTTTATTAGGAACTGATTCCAAAGCTTGCGAGCCGATTCGCTAGGTTGCTGGATTATGTGACTTAGGTCATCATCATCCGGTGGCCGGGCATAAGTGCCCTGAAAGTTGGCCCGAAAAGTATCTTCTAAATCTTCCCATCTTCTAACGGAGTTCTCTAGGAGGCTGTTTAACCAGTGCCGTGCTGGTCCTTTCAGCTTTAGAGGAAGATATTTAATGGCGTGAAGGCCATCTTCACGGGCCATATGGACGTGGAGAAGAAAATCTTCGATCCAGACGGCTGGATCCGTCGTTCCATTGTACTGCTCGATATTTACGGGTTTGAACCCTTCCAGAAACTGGTGTTGCATTACCTCATCGGTAAAGCACATAGGGTGTGCGGGACCTCTCTACTGTGCAACATCACGGCGGAGATCGGATGACATCTGAGTTTGGTGCTGATCCTGAATATGGTAATGTTCATCACGCCGGTCTTCATAGCCGTTATCTCGTGCCAGGGCACGGCCTCTTGATCCTTAGATCGATCTGGTCTGACCAGCTTTATTGGGCAGGTCCTGATGCAAATCATATGTATAGCCCGCAACCGTTGTCTCCTTGCCTCTTCGGAGAGGGGGTGCAGGCTGGTGTTCGGCTTGATGTGCCATTTTATCCAGTCCGCGTGATGGTCGGTCTTGTTGATCTGCCTGATTGTATTTCAATGGTATTGGCTCAAGGGCTTCGTCGTCGAATTGTGGCAGCAGCTTGCGCTTGGGGTAACTTTTTATGGGTCGCTCGGGGCTGTATTGCTCGGCGGCTACGACCTTGGACCACCTTTCGTTGAGCGTATCCTGTTCAGCTTTGAGCTGCTGCTGCTTCTTTTTCAGGCTGTGCGCGGTGGCGATCGGGTTGTTTTTAGGTGCTGTCCTCGGCAGACCACCACAAAAGGTCCGAACCAGGCGAAACTTCTTTTGGTGCCAGCGAGAAGTAGTAACAAGAACTCCTCCTCTGTGACTTTGAAGTTGAAGCTTGCCCGCAGAACGATGTAACCATGCTGGTTGTCGCTTGAAGCGTTATTGTTCGAGAGGTTCCTCTGGGACGATAAAATATTCGTCACCAAGGCTGACATCCTCTTCGGAGACTCACATATAGTTGTTGTCCTCTGAATCTTCACGATTAGCGTATTCAGGGCTAAACTGACCCTCCTCCCTCTCATCCTATTCGGATGTGGGCTCGACGGGGTGTTCGGGGTCTTCAGCATTATCCAGAGTCTCGTTGTCTCCGGTGCTGGTATGGCTGACCCTTGCCCGACGCGGTCGTGCGCGGCACCATTGGCGATGGCGCTTTGGTGGTTCTTCGAGGGCTTGTCATTATCTGGATTCTGATTATCCTCATTGTCCTTTTTATTAGGAGTGTCCACCATGTATACATCATAGGCAGAAGTGGACGTCCAACGCCATGTGATAGGTGGGACTTGGCTTGATTCGGCATCGGCATCATCGTCCATACCGTTGATGTCTTCGGATGCGTAGTCTAGCATGTTGGTTAAATCCTCGACAGTGGCTATTAAGTGGGTGGTGGGCGGGTCATAAAATTCCACGCTCTAAGCCCCCAGCCCATGCTAGGTGCAGTTCGGAGGCAATGCTTCCATAATGGCAAGGGATCGCATTAGGTCCAGTGCTTCGTCTAAGAGTGAAATCCAGATAGGAGTTCGTGGATCTGTAGGGCTGGGTTCGGCGATAAACGCCTGGTCGGGCCCAATAGAAGCAGACCTCGACAGTTCGGATTTCTCCAGAGGTGAGCCCAAGATCGCATTTGGGTCTCCGGTTGGAAGTTCCGTGATGGAAAAGAGTCTAGCGGGGTTGATCCTCCCGTCTGCGGACGATATGACCTGCTCCGGACCTAAGGCCGAGGCGGGTGCGAGTGTTGATCCCTGGACGGGATCTAAGAGCAGATCTGAAGAGCTTCCTTCATGGGGGCAGGGCGGCAACCGAGGCCACAAATCCCTCGAAGATCAGTTCTCCTCAGATATCAGTGACGTAGTTCAGGTTTCCGAACCTGATCTGGTGGTCGGGGCGTAACTGTCGACCTGCTCAAGGTGGCCGGTCGAGTTGGAACGAAGCACGAAGCCGCCGAACACAAATACATGTGCAAAGATAAAGGTTTCCCTGGACACAGCATCATCGTCGATGAAGAGGCGAGCCATCAATCCTTCTATTGACAACACAGCGGAGCTCTCAATGAAAGCACCAATGTCGGTGTCAAAACCGGCAGATCTCGGGTAGGGCGGCCCAAGCTGCATGTCTGTGGATCGATGATAACAATAATCAAAGGGACACAGTGTTTACCGAGGTTCGGGCCCTCTTAATGGAGGTATAACCCTACTCCTTCTTGATTATATTTGATGGGTATAGGGGTTACAAGAGTTGATCTACCTCGAGATCGTAGTGGCTAAACCCAAGCTTGGCTAGCCTATCAATGTTATGATCCTACCTCCGGTCTAAAACCCTCCGATTTATATAGATACCGGAGGGGCCTAAGGTTGTACAAAGTCGGTTTAACAGAAAGGAAATAGTATATCCGGACACCAAAACTTTTCGTTCACGCATACGGGAGTCCCAACCTGTCACGAGAAGTGGTCTTCTTCCTTGTATCTTGACAACCCATTAGTCCGGCCCACATTGAATAGACCGGACACCCGAGGACCCCTTAGTCCAGGACTCCCTCAGCAGTAGCAGGCGGGTCGGGGCGACGGTGGGAAAACCTCGGGGCGACAATGGGGACCGTGTATCACGTCACTATGGCCCGTAGGGGCGACACAGCGGTGACACGTGAGTCGATGTAGGTGTGAGGAGAACCACGGGGCGGCGGCACTGCGGCCCGATGGGGCAACACAGCGGCAGCCTGTTGCTCGATCCATGGAGGGGCGTGCTAAACTCAGGGACGATCTTCACGGGACCTGCAGAGGCGCGGCAACCGACAAGCAAGGTCATTCGTGCGGCGTAGATGGGGTGGATCGCGGCGGCGAGCGGGTGATCAAGCAAATCAGGCGCGAGGTCGGGACACCACTCGGTGGAGGCAGGGTGGCAGCGGAGTCCAAGATGAGATTGGTGATGACGGATGGCATGGGACGGCGTGTGGATGAGCGCGTCAGCACCGGTGCCCGGGCTACGAGGCCCGAGTAACCAACGGAGCAGCGGCGCCTGAGCTTTTGGCAGCCGACGAGCCTGACGGGGCGAGCCGGCGAGCACGGGGCGGTTGTGATTGGTGCTGCATGGTGCGAGGCCGCCGGGTCAGGGCGATGCAGGAGTCCCGGTCGGAGCAGGGGGTAGAAAATATGACCTAGAGGCAATAATAAAATAGTTATTATTATATTTCCTTGTTCATGATAATTGTCTATTGTTCATGCTATAATTGTATTAACCGGAAACCGTAATACATGTGTGAATGCATAGACTACAACATGGTCCTAGTGATCCTCTAGTTGACTAGCTCGTTGATCAATAGATGGGTGTGGTTTCCTAACCATGGACATTGGGTCGTTGATAATGGGATCACATAATTAGGAGAATGATGTCATGGACAAGACCCAATCCTAAGCATATCACAAGATCGCGTAGTTCGTTTGCTAGAGCTTTCTAATGTCAAGTATCATTTCCTTAGACCATGAGATTGTGCAACTCTCGGATACCATAGGAATGATTTGGGTGTATCAAACGTCACAACGTAACTGGATGGCTATAAAGGTGCACTACAGGTATCTCCGGAAGTGTCTGTTGGGTTGGCACGAATCGAGACTGGGATTTGTCACTCCACATGACAGGGAGGTATCTCTGGGCCCACTCAGTAATGCATCATCATAATGAGCTCAATGTGACTAATGAGTTAGCCACGGGATCATTCATTATGGAGCGAGTAAAGAGACTTGCCGGTAACGAGATTGAACAAGGTATAGGGATACCGACGATCGAATCTCGGACAAGTAACATACCGATGGACAAAGGGAATTGTATACTAGATTGATTGAATCCGCGACATCGTGGTTCAGCCAATGAGATCATCGTGGAACATGTGGGAGCCATATGTGTATCCAGATCCCGCTATTGTTTATTGGCCGGAGAGGCATCTCTGTCATGTATGCATGGTTCCCGAACCCGTAGGGTCTACACACTTAAGGTTCGGTGACGCTAGAGTTGTAATAGGAATTGTATGTGGTTACCGAAAGTTGTTCGGAGTCTCAGATGAGACCCCGGATGTCACGAGAAGTTCCGGAATGGTCCGGAGGTAACAATTTATATATGGGAAGTCCTATTTTGGCCACCGGAAAATGTTCAGGATTTTTCGGTATTGTACCGGGAAGGTTCTAGAAGGTTCCGGAGTGGGGCCCACCTACGTGGGGGACCCACATGAACGTGGGTAGTGGGGGGCAAGGCCCCACACCCTGGTCAAGGCGCACCAAGATCCCCCCTTAGAAGGAATAAGATCATATCCCGAAGGGATAAGACCCTAAAAAGGGGGATAACAATTGGTGCGGAAGGGAAAGGATGGGATTTCTTTCCTCCCACCTTCTCCAACGCCCCAATGGACTTGGAGGGAAAGAAACCATCCCCCTCCACCCCTATATATAGTGGGGAGTCACATTGGAGCTGGTCCCCTTGCCCCTGGCGCAGCCCTCCCCCTCCAACTCCTCCTCCTCCTCTGTTGAGCGTAGTGAAGCTCTGCCGGAGAACCACGAGCTCCACCACCATGCCGTCGTGCTGCCGGAGTTCTCCCTCAACTTATCCTCTCCCCTTGCTGGATCAAGAAGGAGGAGACGTCCCTGGGCTGTACGTGTGTTGAACGCGGAGGCGTTGTCTGTTTGGCGCTTGGATCGGATCTTCCGCGATTTGAATCGCCACGAGTACGACTCCGTCAACTGCGTTCTTGTAATGCTTCCGCTTAGCGATCTTCAAGGGTATGAAGATGCACTCCCTCTCTCTCGTTGCTAGCATCTCCTAGATTGATCTTGGTGACACATAGGAAAATGTTTGAATTATTACTACGTTCCCCAACAGTGGCATCATGAGCTAGGTCTATGTGTAGATTCTATGCACGAGTAGAACACAGGTAGTTGTGGGAGATGATTTGGTCAATTTTCTTACCGTTACTAGTCCTATCTTGACTCGACGGCATTTTGGGATGAAGCGGCCGGGCCGACCTTACATGTACGCTTACGTGAGACAGGTTCCACTGACTGACATGCACTTGCTGCATAAGGTGGCTAGCAGGTGTCTGTCTCTCCCACTTTAGTGGGATCGGATTCTATGAAGAGGATCCTTATGAAGGGTAAATAGCAATTGGCATATCACCATTGTGGCTTTTGTGTAGGTAAGAAACGTTCTTGCTAGAAACCCATAGTAGCCATGTAAAACATGCAACAACAATTAGAGGACGTCTAACTTGTTTTTGCAGGGTATGCTATGTGATGTGATACGACCAAAAGGATGTGATGAATTATATATGTGATGTATGAGATTGATCATGTTCTTGTAATAGGAATCATGACTTGCATGTCGATGAGTATGACAACCGGCAGGAGCCACAGGAGTTGTCTTAATTTATTGCATGACGTGCGAGTCAATATGAGCGCCATGTAATTACTTTACTTTATTGCTAACCGTTAGCCATAGTAGTAGAAGTAATAGTTGGCGAGACAACTGAAGACACGATGATGGAGATCATGATGATGGAGATCATGGTGTAATGCCGGTGACGATGGTGATCATGCCGCGCAAGATGTTATTGGCCATATCATGTCAGTTTATGATTTGCATGTGATGTTTGTCATGTTTACATCTTATTTGCTTAGAATGATGGTAGCATAAATAAGATGATCCCTCACCAAAATTTCAAGGAATGTGTTCCCCCTAACTGTGCACCATTGCGAAGGTTCGTTGTTTCGAAGCACTACGTGATGATCGGGTGTGATAGATTCTAACGTTCGCATACAACGGGTGTAAGCTAGATTTACACATGTGAAACACTTAGGTTGACTTGACGAGCCTAGCATGTACAGACATGGCCTTGGAACACGAGAGACTGAAAGGTCTAACATGAGTCGTATAGTAGATGTGATCAACATGAAGATGTTCACCATTGATGACTAGTCCATCTCACGTGATGATTCGACATGGCCTACTCGATTTGGATCATGTATCACTTAGATGACCAGAATGTTTATTTGAGTGGGAGTTGATACGTCCATTTTGCATCATGCTTTTATATCAATATTTAGTGTATTATGGGCTGTTATTACACTTTATATCTCAATACTTATGGCTATTCTCTTTTATTTTACAAGGTTTACCATGAAGAGGGGGAATGCCGGCAGCTGGAATTCTGGCTGGAAAAGGAGCAAACATTGGAAACCTATTCTGCACAACTCCAAAAGTCCTGAAACTCCACGAAACAACTTTTTGGAATTTATAAGAATTTATGGGCGAAAGAAATAGGCCAGGGGGCCCACACCCTGTCCAGGAGACAGGGGGCGCCCCCCCCCCCTATGGCACGGCCCCCTGTCTCCTGGGCCCCCTGGTGGGCCTCCGGCGTCCATCTTCTGCTATATCATCGCTCTTACCCTGGAAAAAATCGTGGGCAAGCTTACGGGACGAAACTCCGCCACCACGAGGCGGAACCTTGGCGGAATCAATCTAGGGCTCTGGTGGAGCTGTTCTGCCGGGGACACTTCCTTCCGGGAGGGGAAATCATCACCAACATCATCACCAACGATCCTCTCATCGAGAGGGGGTCAATCTCCATCAACATCTTCACCAGCACCATCTCCTCTCAAAACCCTAGTTCATCTCTTGTATAAAATCTTGTATCAAAACCACAAATTGGTACCTGTGGGTTGCTAGTAGTGTTGATTACTCCTTGTAGTTGATACTATTTGGTTTACTTGGTGGAAGATCATATGTTCAGATCCTTTATGCATATTATTACCCCTCTGATTATGAACATGAATATGCTTTGTGAGTAGTTACGTTTGTTCCTGAGGACATGAGTGAAGTCTTGCTATTAGTAGTCATGTGAATTTGGTATTCGTTCGATATTTTGATGAGATGTATGTTGTCTTTCCTCTAGTGGTGTTATGTGAACGTTGACTACATGACACTTCACCATTATTTGGGCCTAGAGGAAGGCATAGGGAAGTAATAAATAGATGATGGGTTGCTAGAGTGATGAAGCTTAAACCCTAGTTTATGCGTTGCTTCGTTAGGGGTTGATATGGACCCATATGTTTAATGTTGTGGTTAGGTTTACCTTAATACTCCTTTTTGTAGTAACGGATGCTTGCAATAGGGGTTAATCATAAGTGGGATGCTTGTCCAAGTTAGGATAGTACCCAAGTACCGGTCCACCCACATATCAAATTATCAAAGTACCGAACACGAATCTTATGAACGTGATGAAAACTAGCTTGACGATAATTCCCAATGTGTCCTCGGGAGGTCCTTCCTCATTATTAGAATTTGTCTAGGCTTATCCTTTGCTACATAAAGGATTGGGCCACCTTGCTGCACTTTATTTACTTTATTTACTTTTTGCTCATTACTATTTATCTTATCACAAAACTATCTATCACCTACTATTTCAAAGGTGCTTGCAGAGAAAACCTTACTGAAAACCGCTTATCATTTCCTTCTGCTCCTTGTTGGGTTCGACACTCTTACTTATCGAAAGGACTACGATAGATCCCCTATACTTGTGGGTCATCAAGACTCTTTTCTGGCACCATTGTCGGGGAGTGTAGCGCTTTTGGTGAGTGGAACTTGGTAAGGAAACATTTATATAGTGTGCTGAAATTTTCTGTTACTTGTCACTATGGAAACTAACCCTTTGAGGGGCATGTTTGGGGTATCTTCACCCCAACCAGAAGAACAAAGAGATGCTCCTCAACCTACTGAACCTTATGAAAATATTCACTTTGAGATTCCTTCGGGTATGATAGAAAAACTGCTAGCTAATCCTTTTGCAGGAGACGGAACATTGCATCCTGATTTACACCTTATCTTTGTGGATGAAGTTTGTGGATTATTTAAGATTGCAGGTATTCCCGATGATGTTTTCAAAAGGAAGTTATTTCCTTTATCTTTGAAGGGAGATGCAATGACATGGTATAGGCTATGTGATGATACGAGATCTTGGAATCATAAGCGATTGAAGTTGGAATTTCACCAGAAGTTCTATCCTATGCATCTTGTTCATCGTGATCGTAATTACATATATAATTTATGTCCTCGCGAAGGAGAAAGCATCGCTCAAGCTTGGGGGAGGCTTAATTCAATGTTGTATTCATGCCCCAATCATGAGCTCTCTCGGGAAATGATTATTCAGAATTTTTATGCTCGGCTTTCTCTTGATAATCGCAACTTGCTCGATACTTCCTGTGCTAGTTCCTATATGCTGAAGACTATTGATTTCAAATGGGACTTATTGGAAAGAATTAAACGCAACTCTGAATATTGGGGTTCTCACGATGGTAAGGAGTCAGGTATGACACCTAAGTTCGATTGTGTTAAATCTTTTATGGATACCGATGCTTTCCGTGGATTTAGCTCTAAGTATGGACTTGACTTTGAGATAGTAGCTACTTTTTGTGAAACTTTTGCTACTCACGTTGATCTCCCTAAAGAGAAGTGGTTCAAATATAATCCTCATGTTGAAGTGAAAGTAGTTGCGCCTATTACAGTCGAAGAAAAGATTATTACATATAGTGATCCCATTGTTCCTACTGCTTATGTTAAAAAACCTCCTTTTCCTGTTAGAATAAAAGATCATGTTAAAGCTTCGACTGTTGTTCGTAAGAGTAATACTAGGACCTATACACCTCTTGAGAAAATTAATGTTGAACCTGGTATTGCTATGATTAAAGATCTCTTGGATGAGGACTTAGATGGGCATGTTATCTCTTTCTTGGGTGAAACTGCTAATATTGCTAGACCCGATACTAAGACACGTAGACCTGTTGTAGGCACGCCTGTTATTTTTGTTAAAATAGGAGATCATTGTTATCATGGTTTATGTGATATGGGTGCTACTGCTAATGTGATACCTTATGATCTTTATAAAGAAATTATGCACGATATTGCACCTGTTGAATTAGAAGACATTTATGTTACTATTAAGCTTGCTAATAGGGACACCATTAAAACTATTGGGATTGTTAGAGATGTTGAAGTCTTGTGTGGAAAAATGAAATACCCTGCTGATTTTCTTGTTCTTGGTTCCCACAAGATGATTTTTGTCCCATTATTTTTGGTAGACCCTTCTTGAATACTGCTAGTGCTAAGATTAATTGTGAAAAGAATATTGTCACTGTTGGCATAGATGGTATGTCTCATGAGTTTAATTACCTTCAGTTTAGTAGACAACCTCGTGAAAGGGAACCACCTAGTAAGGATGAAATTATTGGTCTTGCTTCCATTGCTGTTCCTCCAACTGATCTGTTAGAACATTATCTGTTAGACCATGAAAATGATATGTTTATGAAGGAAAGGGAAGAAATAGATGAAGTGTTCCTTAAACAAGAACCTATGCTAAAACATAACCTTCCCGTTGAACTCAAAGGGATCCCCCTCCACCCAAGGGTGATCCCGTGTTCGAACTCAAACCATTACCTGATTATCTTAAGTACACTTATCTTGATGAAAAAGAAATGTATCCTGTTATTATTAGTGCTAACCTTTCAGATAAAGAAGACGGAATATTATTGAAAACTCTGAAGAAGCATCGAGCCGCTATTGGATATACTCTGGATGATCTTAAGGGCATTAGTCGCACATTATGTCAACACAAAATTTCAGTGGAGAAAGATGCCAAACCAGTTAGAGATCCTCAAAGACGATTAAATCCCAAAATGAAGGAAGTGGTAAGAAAGGAGATTCTAAAGCTCCTTGAGGCAGGTATTATTTATCCGTTCTTTGATAGTGAATGGGTAAGCCCTCTCCATTGTGTCCCTAAAAAGGGAGGTATTACCGTTGTTCCTAATGATAAAGACGAATTGATCCCGCAAAGAATTATTACAGGTTATAGGATGGTAATTGATTTCCGTAAGTTAAATAAAGCTACTAAGAAAGATCATTACCCTTTACCTTTTATTGATCAAATGCTAGAAAGGCTATCCAAACACACACATTTTTGCTTTCTAGATGGTTATTAAAGCTTCTCCCAAATACTGTGGTCCATGAAGGATCAATCTAAAACTACTTTTACTTGCCCTTTTGGTACTTTTGCTTATAGACGTATGCCTTTTGGTTTATGTAATGCACCTGCTACCTTTCAAAGATGCATGATGGCTATATTCTCTGATTTTTGTGAAAAGATTTGTGAGGTATTCATGGATGACTTTTTTGTCTATGGATCCTATTTTGATGATTTTTTGAGCAACCTTGATCGAGTTTTGCAGAGATGCAAAGACACTAGTCTCGTCCTGAATTGGGAAAAGTGTCACTTTATGGTTAATGAAGGCATTTTCATGGGGCACAAGATCTCCGAGAGAGGTATTGAAGTTGATAAAGCCAAAGTTGATGCTATTGAAAAGATGCAATGTCCCAAGGACATAAAAGGTATAAGAAGTTTCCTTGGTCATGCCTGTAAGTGCATCTAGTGCCCCTTAGTGATTTTGGGGTATTGAAGACTTATAGGTTAAGGGACTAATGTGTTTATGAGTGTACACAGGTCTATAAGTCTATGAAGAGTTTGATATTTACAGAGAAAGTCGACCCCTAAAAATGAAGTTCTTCGACTGAAGACTTTGATATTCTGAAGACTTTCTGAAGACTTTGAAAGTGAAGAAATTGGTGTCACCTTGAAGACTTGGTATTCATTTGAGGAACATGAAGCGTGAAGACTTTTGTTTTTGTAGTTTCGTTTTTCTCTTTCTTGAGTCATAGGAAACACCATACTGTTAAAGGGGGTCGAGGAAATACTAAGGAAAATTTTCCATGTGATGCTCAACTCAAAATCCTACACCTACCAATCCCTTCGAGTGAAGCCTTTGGAAATCTCATACTGATTCAGTCAATTTCTTCAAAGGATGTGAGACGAAGTTCTTCTGGTCGCTGAGGAATTTTTTCTGACTGAGGAGTTAGGAATTCGCCAGTGTGGATTGCCTACACAGTGAGGAACATGACAGCCCTGAGGAATTTGAGAGTCAAATTTCCGACCGTTGCTGTGTTGCGTGCCAGCTCTCCCAAAATATCTTATCCACCTAACGGTCATATCATTGAAGGGCATTTATGTCTTATAATGCCGGGCTGCTCCCTAGGCTATAAATAGCCGCCCCCTACAACCACTAGCTGGTTGGCTGCTCTGAGAGAACTTGACACTTGTCATTTGAGAGCAACCCATCCTCCGAGGACTTTGAGCGAAAATCATCGAGTGAGGAAAACCCAAAACCAAACCCCTACAAACCCAAAGTGATTGAGCATCATCAAGAGATTGATCCTGCGTGGATCCGACGATTGTTACCTTTGAAGATTGTGCTTCTTCCAGACGGTTAGGCATCATGGTCTAGAGCATCCAAGAGGAATTGTGGATCGCCGAGTGACCGAGTCTGTGAAGGTTTGGAAGTCGCCTGAAGATTTACCACGAGTGATTGGACGAGGTCTGTGTGACCTTAGTTCAAGGAGAATACGGTGAGGACTTGGTGTCCTGAGCTGCGTGCTCAGCGACTGGGTGCCCGGGACTGTGTGTCCTCGAGTTTAAATACTCAGCCGCTCCAACCAGACGTACAACTGAGACAGCAGTTGGAACTGGTCTACCAAATCATTGTCTTCACCAACCTAACTGGTTCTATTTCCTCAACTCTTTCATTTCCTCATTACTTTGTTGAGTGTTTGTTCATATCTGTGTTTGAAGACTTTGACTGAAGACTTTCTCAATTTCCTCAGTTCAATTTCTTCAGTCTGTTTGTCTTCATCTTGCGTTATCCTGTGTTTACGCTTTTTGTACTCTTTGATTGTCTTCATTTCATCATGATGACCATGCCCGCATTCTGTTATGCTTACTTCTGAGTACTTATTCCGCTGCAAGTAGTTCTTCACTTAGGAATTTCCTCTCCGGCAAATTCCTCATTGAAGAATTCATAAAAATCGCCTACTCACTGTAACGCCCCGGATTCGATGCGCCAGGTGTTTGCCAGTTTTTCGCCGTCGTTGCCATGTCATTTGCTTGTGTGTCGCATTTTATCATGTCATCATGTGCATCTCATTTTGCATACGTGTTCATCTCTTGCATCCGAGCATTTCCCCGTTGTCCGTTTTGCAATCCGGCACTCCTATGTCCCCCGGCGTCCCCCTTTTGTCTCTCCTTGTGAGCGGGTGTTAAACTTTCTCGGAATGGCCTGAGGTTTGCCAAAGCGGCCTTGGTATAGCACCGTGAACCGCTTTGTCAAGTTTCGTGCCATTTGGGGGTCGTTTGGTACTCCAACGGTTAACCGGGTAACCGTAAAAGCCTCCTTCTCTTTGCAGCCCAACACCTCTCCAAAATAGCCCAAAACCCAGCAAACTCCCCTCCATGCTCTCCGCTGTTTGATCACGATCACCTGGCCGAAAACCGCTCCTCATTTGGACTCTCCTAGCTCCCTCTATCTATAAATATGTCCCTCTTCCCCGAAATCACGAATGAAACCACCCCTAACCCTAGCCCTCTCCTCCCCAGCGCGGGCAGCGTCGCGTCGCGCCGGACGTCATCAAACCAGCTCCCGCCCGCCGCCACGTGTCGCCGCCCGACTTCGCGCCCAGCGCCACTTCGCCGCGCCAGGCCCGCCCGAGCCAGCAGGCCCCCAACTCCGCTTGGCGCCTCCGCGCCTTCCGCGCCCTCGCCCGGCCGCCCGGGTCAGCGCCCGCCCAGCCACCCGGCCGCCATCGTCCGGCGCCTCCAGCGCCCAGAGCCGGCGAGCTCGGTGCGACCCCGCCCGGATCCGGCGACCCCCCTTCGCCGGCGAGCTCTATCGCCTCCGGCCTCCTCCTCCCCAACTCCGGCGAGACTCCGGTCGCCTCGAAGTCCGTGCCCGCATCCCCCAGATCCAGATCCAAAACGAAGGTTGACCCCGTTTTTCGTCTAAGTCCCGAAATATTTTGCATAATCACGCCATGTTCATCGCATCATAACTCCGTGCATACTGCTCCTTTTCGTGCTTGTAATATGTCAAATTATTCGTCTCAACGAGTAATTCATTTCATTACATTGCACCATGTTCATTTGAGTTCATATTGATGTCTGAATCTTCGTTGCAAGAGTGTTATATGATGTTAACCTGCTGAAACTGTTATAACTTGATGATTTTTCATTTTTGTTGCATTTGATGTGTGCATCTTATGAGCATGAGCTCTACATGTGTTTTGTGCTATGTCATGTCATCTTTAGAGGGGTGTTATCCATGTATTTTTGTTAGTCTTGTACTGAGTTCATCAAGCTTGTTAAGTAGGGTACTTGTTGCTGTTTTGCATGTCTGAATCTGCTATATCATGATGCTATGTAAACCTGCTTCTACAAGTCATTCTATGCATAATCTGGAGATATTCACTAAGGATGTTTTGCTACACATGTCATGTTATATCCATAAATGCCCCTGGTTGCATTTATAGCCGGCTGTAAGATGTTGTAATCTTGATCTCAAATCGCTAAATAATGTTGTTGTCAGCCTGTTAACATTAAGTTCAATGTTGCCATGATTGTTGTTAGTGATCCATGTACCCTATGAACTTGATCTTGCCATGCTTAGCTTCAAAAACATGTCTTCTTACTGTGAGTTGCCTTGCCATGCCATGTATTGCTCTGTGGTGAGTGGTTAAAGCTCACAAATATGTCTACTTATTGTTGTTCCTGCCATGTATGAATCCGTCATATCATTTTCCATGTTTACATGGGTGCCATCATATTTTATGTGCCTTTTTGGCTGATGTTCAGTAAAGGACTTTTGTTCTATGAAATTAGTAGATTCATGCCATGCCTTTGTTTGCCATGATACGTTCCTGTAGCATGTTGTTTGATAGCTCTAAACATTGCAACCTGATGTTATTTCTGCAAAGTCTGAAACTGTTAGTATTTGCAATCTCGCCATGTCATTTTGAGCATGTTCTAATGATTTCTGGAGATAGCTCAGTGTTCATTTTTTGTCATGCTTTACCTTTACTTCATTCCCATCCCTTTTTTTATCATGTTAAGATGATGTAGCTTGTTGTTTGGGTGCTTGCTATATGCCTAGTTGCTGTTTTGGAAAGTTTGTCCTTTAAACTTGTATTGTGTGTATGTGTTGAACCGTTCCTCCGTTTTGATTGTGCTCTATATGAAACTTGCTTGATTTTGCATGTAGATTCATATTATCATGTTGCATCCATGTTTGGAGGTGTTTGCGTGATGTTTGTATGCATTTTGTATCAATGCCATGCTTATCTTTTTTTGCTCATATCTTCTAGGCCGTAGCTCCGAATTTAATGAACTTTATATGTAACTTGACTAGAATTTCGTGTAGATCATCGTGGTGCATCTTAACTTGCTGTTTAACAACTTGAACATAAGGTTTATTCAGATCTGGACCAATTTCGAAATTTGCATATGAGGACTTACCGGAATTGTTATATGTCGTTTCCGGCCTCATTTAAGCTTGCTTTGATGTGTTGCTCTTGTTTGCATCATCTCTTGCCATGAGTAGCTTCATGTAGCCTTGTCATGCTTCATGCTTGGTTGAGCATCATGTCTTGTTCATGTGTGGTGTGTTTACTATGTTGTGTGCTTCTTCTCGATAGTTCCCGTTTCGTTGCGATCGTGAGGATTCGTTCGTCTACGCTTGGTTCGTCTTCGTGGCTTCATCTTCTTCATGGACTCGTTCTTCTTCCTTCCAGGATTTCAGGCAAGATGACCGTCACCTTGGATCTCATTACTATCATTGCTATGCTAGTTGCTTCGTTCTATCGCTATGCTGCGTTACCTACCACTTGCTGCTCAAGCCTCCCAAATTGCATGATAGCCCCTAACCTTTGCCACCCTTCCTAGCAAACCGTTGTTTGGCTATGTTACCGCTTTTGCTCGGCCCCTCTAGTTGCAGGTGAAGATGAAGATTGCTCCATGTTGGATTATGTTTATGTTGGGATATCACAATATCTCTTATATTATTAATGCATCTATATACTTGGTAAAGGGTGGAAGGCTCGGCCTTATGCCCGGTGTTTTGTTCCACTCTTGCCGCCCTAGTTTCCGTCATATCGGTATTATGTTCCCGGATTTTGCGTCCCTAACGCGGTTGGGTGATTTATGGGAACCCCTTGACAGTTCGCTTTGAATAAGACTCCTCCCAAAGGCCCAACATTGGTTTTACCATTTGCCTCACCTATGTCCTTTTATTTCCCTTGGGTTTCGGATCCCGAGGGTCATCTTTATTTTAGCCCCGGGCCAGTTCTCCTCCGAGTGCTGGTCCAAACCGGCGATGTCCGGCCCCGGGCAAATTGTGGTCTATGCCAACCCGCTGTCTTGCTCATCCGGTGTGCCCGAGAATGAGATATGTGCAGCTCCTATCGGGATTTGTCGGCACATTCGGTGACTTCTGGTCTTGTTTTATTCTTTGTCGAAATGTCTTGTAGCCGGGATTCCGAGACTGATCGGGTCTTCCCGAGGAGAAGGAATATCCTTCGTTGATCGCGAGATTTTATCATGGGCTAAGTTGGGACACCCCTGCAGGGTATAAACTTTTCGAGAGTCGTGCCCGCGGTTATGGGAAGATGGGAATTGTTAATGTCCGGTTGTAGATAACTTGACACCAGATCCGAACTAAAATGCATCAACCGCGTGTGTAGCCGTGATGGTCTCTTCTCGGCGGAGTCCGGGAAGTGAACACGGTTTCTATGTTATGTTTGACGTAAGTAGGAGCTCAGGATCACTTCTTGATCATTACTAGTTGACGACCGTTCCTTTGCTCCTCTTCTCGCTCTCATTTGCGTATGTTAGCCACCATATCATGCTTAGCCGCTGCTGCAACCTCACCACTTATCCATTCCTTACCCATTAAGCGTTGCTAGTCTTGATACCCATGGTAATGGGATTGCTGAGTCCTCGTGGCTCACAGATTACTACAACAACAGTTGCAGGTACAGGATTATGCGGTGATCATGACGCGAGAGTGATGTTTGCTTGTTTTGGAGTTCTCCTTCTTCTTTTTCTTCGTTCAGGGGATAGGTTCTAGGTCGGCAGCCTGGGCTAGCAGGGTGGATATTGTTTGAGTTTCTGTTTATGTTTCATCCGCAGTCGGATGTCGATCTTGTATATGATGTATTGTTGTATTCATGTGACATTGTATGTATTGGATGTATTCCCACTATTATGTAATGTTGATGTAATGATATCCACCTTGCAAAAGCGTCTTCAAGATGCGCTTCTATCCTTGGTGGGACCTTCGAGTTCCTTTAGGATAGGGTCGCATCTTGGGCGTGACATTCACCCCCCCCCCTCTAGTCGATATAACGCACTTTCAATGCCGGCTTTTATAGGAGGTTCATTAAGGACTTTCTAAAATCTCTAGGCCTCTGACTAATTTATTGCAAAAAGATATTCCTTTTGTCTTTGATGATGATTGTGTAGAAGAATTTGAAACACTTAAGAAAGCCTTGATCACTGCACCTATTGTTCAGCCACCTGATTGGAATTTACCTTTTGAAATTATGTGCGATGCTAGTGATTATGTTGTAGGTGCTGTTTTAGGGCAACGAGTCGATAAGAAATTGAATGTTATCCAGTATGCTAGTAAGATTCTTGATACTGCCTAGAGAAACTATGCTACTACTGAAAAAGAGTTCTTAACAGTTGTGTTTGCATGTGATAAGTTTAGACCTTATATTGTTGATTCCAAAGTTACTATTCACACTGATCATGCTGCTATTAAATATCTTATGGAAAAGAAGGATGCCAAGCCTAGACTCATTAGATGGGTTCTCTTGCTCCAAGAATTTGACTTGCATATTATTAATAGAAATAGAGCTGAGAACCCTGTTGTAGACAACTTGTCTAGGTTAGAGAATGTTCTTGATGACCCACTGCCTATTAATGATAGTTTTCCTGATGAAGAATTAGCGGTTTTCAATGCTTCTCGTACCGCTCCTTGGTATGCTGATTATGCTAATTACATTATTGCTAAATATATACCGCCTAGTTTCACAGACCAGCAAAAGAAAAAGTTCTTTTATGATTTAAGACATTACTTCTGGGATGATCCATAGCTTTATAAGGAAGGAGTAGATGGTATTATTAGACGTTGTGTGCCTGAGCATGAACATGAACAAATCCTACGCAAGTGTCACTCTGAATCTTATGGAGGACACCACACTGGAGATAGAACTGCACACAAGGTACTACAATCTAGTTTTTATTGGCCTACTCTTTTCAAAGATGCTCGTAAGTTTGTCTTATCTTGTGATGAATGTCAAAGAATAGGTAACATTAGTAGACGTCAAGAAATGCCTATGAATTATTCTCTTGTTATTGAACCGTTTGATGTGTGGGGCTTTGATTAGATGGGACCTTTTCCTGCCTCCAATGGTTATACACATATTTTAGTTCTTTGTTGATTACGTTACTAAGTGGGTAGAAGCTATTCCAACTAGTAGTGCTGATCATAACACTTCTATTGAAATTCTTAAAGAAGTTATTTTTCCCAGGTTTGGAGTTCCTAGATATCTTATGACTGATGGTGGTTCACACTTTATTCATGGTGCTTTCCGTAAGATGCTCACTAAGTATGATGTCAATCATAGAATCGCATCTCCTTATCACCCGCAGTCTAGTGGTCAAGTAGAGTTGAGCAATAGAGAGCTCAAATTAATTTTGCCAAAGACTGTGAATAGATCTAGAAAGAATTGGTCCAAAAAACTTGATGATGCATTATGGGCCTATAGAACTGCATACAAAAATCCTATGGGTATGTCTCCATATAAGATGGTTTATGGAAAAGCATGTCATTTACCTCTTGAACTTGAACATAAAGCATATTGGGCTATTAAAGAGCTCAATTATGACTTCAAACTTGCCGGTGAGAAGAGGTTGTTTGATATTAGCTCACTTGATGAATGGAGAACCCAAGCATATGAGAATGCCAAGCTTTTCAAAGAAAAAGTAAAACGCTGGCATGATAAGAGGATACAAAAGCGTGAGTTTAACGTAGGAGATTATGTGTTATTATTCAACTCTCGTTTAAGATTTTTTGTAGGAAAACTTCTCTCAAAATGGGAAGGTCCCTACGTTAACGAGGAGCTCTATCGTTCTGGTGCAATAAAAATCAACAACTTCGAAGGCACAAATCCGAGGGTGGTAAACGGTCAAAGAATTAAACATTATATTTCAGGTAATCCTGTCAATGTTGAAACTAATATTATTGAAACCATAACCCCTGAGGAATACATAAGAGACACTTTCTAGAACGTTCCGGACTCCGAAAAGGCATAGGTACGTGGTACGGTAAGTAAACCGACTCCAAAACAACTCTAATGGCAATTTTTATCAGTTTTGGATTATTTAAGAATTTTAGGAAGAAAGAAGTAGTCCGAAAGGGACACGAGGCTCTCACGAGAGAGGAGGCCGCCCCCCCCCCCCCCTGTAGGGCGCGCTCCCCTGTCTCGTGGGCACCTCGTGTGCCTCCCGGACTCCGTTTTCTTGTATGTTACGTATTTTGGTCGGTAAAAATTCATTATATATATACTCCCGAAGGTTTTGACCACCGTATCACGCAAATATCCTCTGTTTTCATTTCGAGATGTTCCTGTTGCACATTTGGAACAAGATGTTGTCCCAAGATTCGGAGGGAGAGAGCTACATGGCTGATTATATCGCAAACCCGAGAGTATATGGCGATGTGGAACATTATGGTTGGACCACAGAGGAAGAAGATGACTATAATCCAAAGAGGAAGGAGGAGACAAGCTCCGATGAAGAGGACGATCCACTACCTCAACCTGGTGATATGCATGTGGAGTTCAAGAAGTCAAGCCTCCCTAAGGTCCAATCTATCCCGCCACATTTTTAGCAGGACAGCAAGGCAGCACTACGCGAAAAGATAATGAAACTTGAGCTCGAGAATGAGGATCTGAGGGAGGAAAATTTTAGCCTCAGACGCAAGCTAGAGGAGAAAAACACCGTCATTACCATCTCCATCACCTCCGAAGAAATAATCACATGGGTATGGGCACTCACCTTGGCAACTGCCAAGCTTGGGGGAGGTGCCCCGGTATCGTATCACCATCACACTCTTATCTTTACCGCTTTATTTAGTTCGATCCTTTTAGTAGTATCTTGATCTAGTAGATTGAAGTTTTGATATCAAGTAGTTTAGAGTTTTGCATTGTGATCTCTTTATGTAATCGAGTCTCATGTCCTATCTATAATAAAGATTAGTGTTGAGTCAAGGGCTTTGCTTTGTTGCTATGATCTTGAAGAAAGTAGAAAGAACAAAAGAATTCATATTGATCTTATGGATAGTGATAACTTCACATATAGAAAGTATGAGGCATAAAAATTGTTGAGAGTTAATGAACGTAGCCTTGGTCATCGTTGCAATTAATAGGAAGTGATAAGGAAAGAGGGGTTCACATATAAATATATTATCTTGGATATCTTTTATGATTGTGAAGCACTCATTAAGTATGACATGCTAAAAGAGTTGATGTTGGACAAGGAAGACAACGTAATGGTTTATGTTTTCCGACATCTCAGTTAAAGTATATTGTCATTGACCTTCCAAACATGTTGAGCTTGCCTTTCCCCCTCATGCTAGCCAAATTCCTTGCACCAAGTAGAGATACTACTTGTGCTTCCAAATATCCTTAAACCCAGTTTTGCCATGAGAGTCCACCATATCTATCTATGGATTGAGTAGGATCCTTCAAGTAAGTTGTCATCGGTGCAAGCAATAAAATTGCTCTCTAAGTATGCATGACTTATTAGTGCAGAGAAAATAAGCTTTGTACGAACTTGTTGTGGAAGTAATAAAAGCGACGGATTGCATAATAAAGGTCCACATACAAGGGGCAATATAAAGTGACGTTCTTTTGCATTAAGATTTTGTGTATCCAACCCTAAAAGCGCATGACAACCTCTGCTTCCCTCTGTGAAGGGCCTATCTTTTACTTTATGCTTTTACTTTATTCTTGAGTCAAGGTGATCCTCATCTTTCCCTTTTTCATTTTATCCTTTGGCAAGCTCTTCGTGTTTGAAAGATCATGATACATATATCCAATTGGATGTAAGTTGGCATAGGCTATTATTGTTGGCATCACCTAAAGGTGAATACGTTGGGAGGCAACACAAGAAGCCCCTATCTTTCTCGGGTGTCATTTGAAACTCTATAACCACAAGTATTGCGTGAGTGTTAACAATTATGGGAGACTACGAGATAGTTGAGTATGTGAGCTTGTTGAAAAACTCTATTATTGACTCTTTCTGAGGCTACGATAAATTGCAATTGATTCAGTGATTGAGATTATAGTTTGTTAGATCCCAATGAAGTTTTTGAACCATACTTGACATTGTGAATTGCTTATTACTTGAGCATAAGAAATCATATGACAAAATCCATATATGTTGTTGTTATTAGAATGACCATGATGCCCTCATGTCCGTATTTTATTTTTATCGACACCTCTATCTCTAAACATGTGGACATATTTTTCGATTTCGGCTTCCGCTTGACGACAAGCGAGGTCTAAGCTTGGGGGAGTTGATACGTCCATTTTGCATCATGCTTTTATATCAATATTTAGTGTATTATGGGCTGTCATTACACTTTATATCTCAATACTTATGGCTATTCTCTTTTATTTTACAAGGTTTACCATGAAGAGGGGGAATGCCGGCAACTGGAATTCTGGCTGGAAAAGGAGCAAACATTGGAAACCTATTCTTCACAACTCCAAAAGTCCTGAAACTCCACGAAACAACTTTTTGGAATTTATAAGAATTTATGGGCGAAAGAAATAGGCGGAGGGCCCACACTGTCCAGAGAGGCAGGCGCACTTCTAGGTCATGGCCCCTATCTCCTGGGCCCCCTGGTGGGCCTCAGGCGTCCATCTTCTGCTATATCATCACTCTTACCCTGGAAAAAATTGTGGGCAAGCTTACGGGACGAAACTCCGCTGCCACGAGGCGGAATCAATCTAGGGCTCTGGCGGAGCTGTTCTGCCGGGGACACTTCCGTCCGGGAGGGGGAAATCATCACCAACGTCATCACCAACGATCCTCTCATCAAAAGGGGTTCAATCTCCATCAACATCTTCACCAGCACCATCTCCTCTCAAAACCCTAGTTCATCTCTTGTATCCAATCTTGTATCAAAACCACAAATTGGTACCTGTGGGTTGCTAGTATTGTTGATTACTCCTTGTAGTTGATGCTATTTGGTTTACTTGGTGGGAGATCATATGTTCAGATCCTTTATGCATATTATTACCCCTCTGATTATGAACATGAATATGCTTTGTGAGTAGTTACGTTTGTTCCTGAGGACATGGGTGAAGTATTGCTATTAGTAGTCATGTGAATTCGGTATTCGTTCGATATTTTGATGAGATGTATATTGTCTTTCCTCTAGTGGTGTTATGTGAACGTCGACTACATGACACTTCACCATTATTTGGGCCTAGAGGAAGGCATAGGGAAGTAATAAGTAGATGATGGTTTGCTAGAGTGTGAAGCTTAAACCCTAGTTTATGCGTTGCTTCGTTAGGGGTTGATATGGACCCATATGTTTAATGTTGTGGTTAGGTTTACCTTAATACTCCTTTTTGTAGTTGTGGATGCTTGTAATAGGGGTTAATCATAAGTGGGATGCTTGTCCAAGTTAGGACAATACCCAAGTACCGGTCCACCCACATATCAAATTATCAAAGTACCGAACGCGAATCTTATGAACGTGATGAAAACTAGCTTGACGATAATTCCCAATGTTTCCTAGGGAGCTCCTTCCTCATTATTAGAATTTGTCCAGGCTTATCCTTTGCTACATAAAGGATTGGTCCACCTTGCTGCACTTTATTTACTTTATTTACTTTTTGCTCGTTACTATTTATCTTATCACAAAACTATCTATCACCTACTATATCAGTGCTTGCAGAGAAAACCTTACTGAAAACCGCTTATCATTTTCTTCTGCTCCTCTTTGGGTTCGACACTCTTACTTATCGAAAGGATTACGATAGATCCCCTATACTTGTGGGTCATCAGGAGTTCACTAAATAATTTGATTAGTTGAACTCATTATCATGAACATAGTCTAAATTGTCCTTGCAAATTATGTTGTAGATCAATAGCTCGCGCTTTAGCTCCATGTTTCAATATGTTCCTAGAGAGATACTAAGTTGAAAGTTATTGTGAGAAATTGTGCGGGCTAGGGCCGTAGTCTGAGGATTGTCCTCACTGCTACATAGAAGGCTTCTATCCTTGATGCACCGCTCCATGTGCCAACCCCTGTAGAGTCCTCTGTGGATGTTGTGAACATCTGGCAGACACGTTTTGATGACTACTTGATAGTTTAGTGCGTCATGCTTTACGGTTTAGAATCGGGGCTCCAAAGGCATTTTTGAACGCCATGGAACATATGAGATGTTCCAAGAGCTGAAATTGGTATTTCAGGCTCATGCCTGTGTTGAGAGGTTCGAGACCTCTCACGAGATCTTTGCCTACAAGATGGAGGAGAATAGCTCAGCCAGTGAGCATGTGCTCAGAATGTCTGGGTACTTCAATTGCTTGAAACAAGTGGGAGTTAATCTTCCAGATAAGAGAGTGATTGACAGAGTTCTCCAGTCACTATCACCAAGCTACTAGAGCTTCATGATGAACTATAACATGCCAGGGAAGATGATCCTGGATCTGTTCGTCGTGCTAAAGGCCGTGAAGGTAGAAATCAAGAAGGAGCATCAAGTGTTGATGGTTAACAAGACCACTGGTTTAAAGAAGGGCAAGGGCAAGAAGGGAAACTTCATGAATGGCAAGCCAATTGCCGCTCCAGTGAAGAATCCCAAGAACACAAACTCGAGATGAAGTGCTTCTATTAGGGGAACGGTTACTGGTAGCGGAATTGCCTCAAATACTTGGTAGATAAGAAGGCTGGAAACTTCAACAAAAGTATATTTGATATATGTGTTATTGATGTGTACCTTACTAGTACTCCTAGTAGCACCTGGGTATTAGATACCGGTTCAGTTGCTAATATTGGTAACTCGAAACAAAAGCTATAGAATAAACCGAGACTTGCTAAAGGCGAGGTGACGATGTGTGTTGGAAGTGTTTCCAAGGTTGATGTGATCACCATCGCACACTCCCTCTACCTTCGGGATTAGTGTTGAACCTAGATAAATGTTGTTTGCATTGGTCTCTACGTTGAGCATGAACATGATTAGATCATGTTTATTGCAATATGGTTATTCATTTAGGTCAGAGAATAACGGTTATTCTGTTTACATGAATAACGCATTCTATGGTCATGCACCCAATGTGAATGGTTTATTGAATCTCAGTTGTAGTGATACACACATGCTCATAACATTGATGCCAAAAGATGTAGAGTTGATAATGATAGCACCACTTTCTTCTGGCACTGCCGCTTAGGTCATATTGGTGTAAAGCGCATGAAGAGCCTCCATGCCGATGGACTTCTGAAGTCACTTGATTCTGAATCACTTGACACATGCGAACCATGCCTCGTTGGCAAGATGACTAAAACCCCGTTTTTGGGGAACAATAGAACGAGCAAGTGACTTGTTGGAAATCATACATGCTGACGTGTGCGGTCCGATGAGCGTTGACGCGTGCGGTGGATATTGTTATTTTCTCACCTTCACCGATGAATTGAGTAGATATGGGCATGTTTACTTAATGAAGCATAAGTCTGAAACGTTTGAAAAGCTTAAGAAATTTCAGAGTGAAGTTGAGAATCATCATAACAAGAAGATCAAGTTCCTACGATATGATCAATGGGAGAGTATCTGAGTTATGATTTTGGCAATCACTTAAGACAATGTGGAATCGTTTCACAGTTGACGCCACCTAGAACACCATAGCGTAATCGTGTGTCCGAACGTCGTAATCAGACTCTATTGGATATGGTGTGATCTCTGATGTCTCTTACCGATCTACCGCTATCGTTCTGGGGTTATGCATTAGAGGCAACTACATTCACTTTAAATAGGACACCATCTAAGTCCATGGAGATGACACCGTATGAACTCTGGTTTGGCAAGAAACCTAAGTTGTCGTTTCTTAAGGTTTGGGGCTGCGATGCTTATGTCGATAGGCTTTAGCCAGAAAAGCTCGAACCCAAAGCGGACAATTGTGTCTTCATAGAATACCCAAACAAGACGATTGGGCATACCTTCTATCTCAGATCTGAGGGCCAAGTGTTTGTCGCTAAGAACATGTCCTTTCTCGAGAAAAGTTTCTCTCAAAATAATTGAGTGGGAGCAAGATAGAACTTGATGAGTTTCTTGAACCTTTATTTCAACCAGAGAGGAGCGCAGCACAGAAAGATGTTTCTGTGGCACCTACGTTAGTTGAAGAGAAAGCTAATGATGATGATCATGAAGCTTTAGATCAAGTTACTATCGAACCTCGTAGGTCGGCAAGGGTGCGTACAACTTCTGAGTGGTAACCCTGTCTTGAAAGTCATGTTGTTGGACCACAGTGAACCTACGAGCTATGGAGAAGCGATGGTGGGCCTGGATTCCAACAAATGGCTAGGAGCCATGAAATCCGAGACAGGATCCATGTATGAGAACAAAGTATGGACTTTGGTGGACTTGCCCGATGATCGGCAAGCCATTGAAAATAAATGGATCTTTAATAAGAAGACAAACGTTGATGGTAATGTCACCATTTATGAAGCTCGACTTGTCTCAAAGAAGTTTCTGACAAGTTCAAGCAGTCGACTATGATGAGACTCTCTCAATCATAGCGAAGATGAAGTCTGTTAGAATTATGTTAGCAGTTGCTGCATTTTCATTTACAAAATCTGGCAGATGGATGTCAAAACAAAGTTTCCTTGACGGTTTCCGTGAGGAAAGGTTGTATGTGATACAACTAGAAGGTTTTGTCAATCCTAAGGATGCTAAAAGGTATGCAAGCTCCAGCGATCCTTCTATGGACTAGAGCAAGCATCTTGGAGTTGGAACACACGCTTTGATGAGGTGATCAAAGCTTTTGGGTTTATACAAAGTTTGCAAGAAACTTGTATTTACAAGAAAGTGAGTGGGAGCACTACAACATTTATGATAAGTATATGTAGATGACATATTGTTGATCGGAAATGATGTAGAATTTCTGGAAAGCATAAAGGGTTGTTTGAATGGAGTTTTTCAAAGGAAGACTTGGGTAAAACTGCTTACATATTGGGTATCAAGATCTATAGAGATAGATCAAGAGGCCTGATAAGACTTTCACAGAGCAGATACCTTGACATTATTTTGAAGGAGTTCAAAATGGACCAGTCAAAGAAGGAGTTCTTTCTTGAGTTGTAAGGTGTGAAGTTAAGACTTAAAGCTCGACCACGGCAGAAGAAAGAGAAAGGACAAAGGTCGTCCCCTATGCTTTAGCCATAGGCTCTATACGATATGCCATGTTGTGTACCGCACCTGATATGTGCCTTGCCACGTGTCTGGAAAGGGGGTACAAGAGTGATCTAGGAGTGGATCATTGGGCAGCGGTCAAAATTGTCCTTAGAGGAATAAGGAAATGTTTCTCGGTTATGGAGGTGATAAAGAGTTCGGCGTAAAGGGTTACGTCGATCCAAGCTTTAACACCTATCCGGATGACTCTGAGTAGCAAACCGGATACATATAGTGGAGCAACCATTTGGGATACCTCCAAGTGGAGCGTGGAAGCAACATCTACAATATGACCTAGAGATTTGCGAAGTACATACGGATCTGAATATTGCTGACCCGTTGACTAAACCTCTTCCACGAGCAAAACATGATCAACACCAGAACACTATGGGTGTTTGATTCATTACAATGTAACTAGATTATTGACTCTAGTGCAAGTGGGAGACTGTTGGAAATATGTCCTAGAGGCAATAAAAAAATAGTTATTATTATATTTCCTTGTTCATGATAATTGTCTATTGTTCATGCTATAATTGTATTAACCAGAAACCATAATACATGTGTGAATGCATAGACTACAACATGTCCCTAGTAAGCCTCTAGTTGACTAGCTCGTTGATCAATAGATGGTTCTGGTTTCCTGACCATGGACATTGGATGTCGTTGATAACGGGATCACATCATTAGGAGAATGATGTCATTGACAAGACCCAATCCTAAGCATAGCACAAGATCGTGTAGTTCGTTTGCTAGAGCTTTTCTAATGTCAAGTATCATTTCCTTAGACCATGAGATTGTGCAACTCCGGGATACTGTAGGGATGCTTTGGGTGTATCAAACGTCACAACGTAACTGGGTGGCTATAAAGGTGCACTACAGGTATCTCCGAAAGTGTATGTTGGGTTGGCATGAATCGAGACTGGGATTTGTCACTCTGTATGACGGAGAGGTATCTCTGGGCCCACTCGGTAATGCATCATCATAATGAGCTCAATGTGACTAATGAGTTAGCCATGGAATCATGCGTTACGAAATGAGTAAAGAGACTTGCCGGTAACGAGATTGAACAAGGTATAGGGATACCGACGATCGAATCTCGGACAAGTAACATACCGATGGACAAAGGGAATTGTATACGAGATTGGTTGAATCCCCGACATCGTGGTTCATACAATGAGATCATCGTGAAACATATGGGAGCCAATATGGGCATCCAGATCCCGCTATTGGTTATTGGCCGGAGAGGCATCTCTGTCATGTCTGCATGGTTCCTGAACCCGTAGGGTCTACACACTTAAGGTTAAGTGATGCTAGAGTTGTAATGGGAATTGTATGTGGTTACCGAAAGTTGTTCGGAGTCTCGGATGAGATCCCAGACGTCACGAGGAGTTCTGAAATGGTCCGGAGGTAACGATTTATATATGGGAAGTCCTATTTTGGACACCGGAAAATGTTCGGGATTTTTCGGTATTGTACCGGGAAGGTTCTAGAAGGTTCCGAAGTGGGGCCCACCTGCATGGGGGGCCCACATGAATGTGGGTAGTGGGGGCAAGGCCCCACACCCCTGGCCAAGGCGCACCAAGATCCCCCCTTAGAAGGAATACGATCATATCCCGAAGGGATAAGATCAAGATCCCTAAAAAGGGGGGATAACAATCGGTGGGAAAGGTAAAGGATGGGATTTCTTTCCTCCCACCTTTGACAATGCCCCAATGGACTTCGAGGGAAAGAAACCAGCCCCCTCCGCCCCTATATATAGTGGGGAGGCGCATGGGAGCTGGACCCCTTGCCCCTGGCGCAGCCCTCCCCCTCCGCCGAGTGTAGCGAAGCTCTGCCGGAGAACCACGAGCTCCACCACTACGCCGTCATGCTGCCGGAGTTATCCCTCAACTTCTCCTCTCCCCTTGCTGGATCAAGAAGGAGGAGGCGTCCCCGGGCTGTACGTGCATTGAACGCGGAGGCGCCGTCTGTTCGACGCTTGGATCGGATCCTCCGCGATTTTAATCGCATCGAGTACGACTCCATCAACCGCGTTCTTGTAACGCTTCCGCTTAGCGACTTCAAGGTTATGAAGATGCACTCCCTCTCTCTCGTTGCTAGCATCTCCTAGATTGATCTTGGTGACACGTAGGAATATTTTTTGAATTATTACTATGTTCCCCAACACAGGGCGGTGACGGCCAGTGCAGGGCGACTGGCGGGGCCGACGCACGGACGGCGGCTGGCCCTGACGGGCCGCCTCGGCGCGCGTGGCCGCCGGGTCGGAGGAGAGGCCAGCTGGTCGCGCCGGGATCAAAGTAGAGGCGCGCGAGGGTCGAAGGTGGTGGTGGGCGATGCAAACCGATCTTAGATCGGAAAACGAAAAAGAAACACAGATCAAGATGACCGGCGGGAGAGAGAAAAACCCGGAGCAAGGGCTCGGGAAAAATACTCTCTAGGGCAGTTGGTCAACACGACCCGCGGGGATGAACCCTAGATATGGGCGGCGCCGGGCGTTGATCATCAAGGCCGACCGCCCCGTGGGAGGCGCGCGGGCGGAAGCGTTGGGCGGTGGCTAAGGATGGATCGGTTAGGTTGATACCATGTTAGAAGGGAGGGATGGGGATTGGTGGAATTGTTGATGTATTGCTTGAGCCTCGTGGGCATATATATAGGAGCACAATGACCAACTTGGAGTACAAGACAAGGTAGGACCAAATCCTATCTATCCTATACTTCTTAATAATCATATACTCAACATCCATCACTGGAGCCACACAAACCTTGTTGTAGTAGACAGTCGGGAAGTCGTCGTGCTAAGGCCCCATAGGACCAGCGCACAAGAGTAGCAACCATCACCGATGAAGAAAATCGTACATCAGAAGGACCAAACCTGTAAACACCTATACAAAGACGAACGAAGATCGGATCCAAATAGATCCATCGAAGTCCAGCACCGACCGAATCCCGTAAGATCCAACGGAGACAAACCTCCACACGCCAACCGATGATGCTAGACGCACCATCGGGACGGGGATAGAACGTGGGAGACATTATTCGTACTAATGGACATCGCCACCGGCCGATATGTCTCCAACGTATCTATAATTTATGAAGTATTCATGCCATGTTTACAACAATTTTATATGGTTTTGTCATGATTTGAATGGAACTAACCCGGACTGACGCTGTTTTCAACAGAATTACCGTGGTGTTGTTTTTTTGTGCAGAAATAAAAGTTCTCGGAATTGGATGAAACTTTTTGACAATTTTGTTGGAAGAAAAGAGAAATGATGGAGCAAAGAACAACCAGAGGGGCCCCCCTGCTGCCCATAAGACACCAGGGCGCGCCAGCCCCCCTGGCGTGCCCTGGTGGGTGGTGGGCCCCCTGAGGCCAATCTTCGCGTGAAACCGATGCCAAAAAATCATATATATTCAGAAACCTCTAAAAGTTAACCTAGATCAGAAGTTCCTCCGCCGCAAGCCTCTATAGCCATAAAAACCAATCGGGGGCCCATTCTAGCACCCTGCCAGAGGGGGAAATCATCACCGGGGCCATCTTCATCATCCATATGGTCTCCATGACGAGGAGGGAGAAGTCCACCCTCGGGGCTGAGGGTTTTACCAGTAGCTACGTGTTTAATCTCTCTCTCTCTCTCTCTCTCTCTCTCTCTTGTGTTCTTGATTTGACACGATCTTGATGTATCGCGAGCTTTGTTAACATAGTTGGATCATATGGTGTTTTCCCCTCTCTATCTTGTTGTGATGAATTGAGTTTTCCCTTTGAGAATTTGTTATTATCGGATTGAATACTTTTATGGATTTGAGAGGACTTGATCTATGTCTTGCTATGAATACCCGTGGTGATAATGGGATATCATGTTGATTCACTTGATATATGTTTTTACACTCAACTCACGTATTCCCGAGGTGGCATTGGGGTAATCTATGCAAAGGGGTTTATGCATGTTTTCATCCTTGTTTCTCCAGTAGAAATTTTGGGGCACTCTTTGAGGTTCTTTGTGCTGGATTGAGTATTATGAACTGTAGCTTAAATACCCGGGCGTCACATTACTACTTTCCAATGCCTTCCCCTAGGCCCACATCATGGTGAAGTGTCATGTAGTCGACGTTCACATAACACCACTAGAGAAAAGACAACATACATGTCATCAAAATATCGAACGAATACCAAATTCACATGACTACTTATAAAAAGACTTCTCCCATATCCCCAGGAACAAAAGTAACTACTCACAAAGCATGTTCATGTTCAAGATCAGGGGGTATTAAATATCATTAAGGATATAAACATATGATCTTCCACCAAATAAACCAACTAGCATCAACTACAAGGAGTAATCAACATTACTAGAAACCCACATGTACCAACCTGAGGTTTTGAGACAGAAGATTGAATACAAGAGATGAACAGGATTTGAGATGAGATGGTGCTGGTGAAGATTTTGATGAAGATTGGTCCTCCCATGATGAGAGGATCGCTGGTGATGATGATGGCTTCGATTTACCCCTCCGGAGGGAAATTTTCTCGGCGGAATCGCTCCGCCGGAGAGCTAGATTGCTTCTGCCTAGATTCCGCCTCGAGACGGCGGCGCTTCGTCCCGAAAATCTTCTCTTGATTTTTTCTTCTAGGTCAAAACACTTCATATAGCAGAAGATGGGCACCAAGCGCTGGCCAGGAGGCCTAGAAGCTCAGGGGGCGCGCCCCAGGCTTGTCACCACCTAGTGGGTCCCCTATTGGCATTTTTCGGCCAATATTTTTTATATATTTCAAAATAATTCTCTGTAAAATTTCAGGACATTTGGAGTTGTGCAGAATAGAGATCTCAAAATTGCTTCTTTCCGGTCCATAATTTTAGCTGCCAGCATTCTACCTCTTTATGTAAATCTAGCAAAATAAGAGAGACAAGGCATAAGAATTGCATCATAATGTGTAATAATAGTCCATAATGCAATAAATATCAACATAAAAATATGATGCAAAATGAACGTATCACGTGGCGCAGTGGAGACTCGGCGTCCGATGCGCGGAGATGAACTCGCGCAAAAGGAGGACATTGTCTGGCGTCGATGGCAGAGAGGCCTGTCAAGGTCAGTGCATTAGTTTCTCCTCTGAAGATCGATTGATGGAAGACGGCGGCGACGACACATGAGAGTGCGTCGGACCGGTTTCTACCCCAAACCTAGTATGTTGCTCGGTTGGGGCATCCGGCTTTAGATGTTAGTCTTTGGTGTGATGTCTGTTTGGTATTAGGCTCGGACTATCTGCGTCCCTTCATCAACTGGATAAGGGTAGCGACGGTTGTTGCTAAGATGGTGGCTTCAAACTACCTGATGTACTACTTTATAAGAGCAACTCCAACAGTCGCGGCAAAACGCACGCCCGCGCGGTAAAAGCAGTTTTTCGCGCGTGCCGGTTGGTTCCGCGCGCTCCAGCGGTGGAGGGAAGTTATCGCGCGTGGGCGAAAGCGGCACGCGACGCGGTAGATTTGGCGCGCCGCTTCGCGCACGCTTATAAAGTCCCGCGCTCGCCACGCGCACAGAACAGCCACGCGCCCTCCTCCTCGCAACCTCGCCGCTTTGCCGCTTTCTGCGCCACCACCGCGCCACCATGTCGCCGCGCCGCCAGGGTGCTTCGGGCTTTCGCGGCGTCCGCGAGCGCCCCAACGGCTGGTACTCCGTCGAGATACGGGTCGGCGACGTCCGGCTCGGCCTCGGGAAGTTCCGGAGCGTGGTTTGACGCGGCGGAGAGGCGGCCCGCGCGTACGACGCGGCGGCGTGGCGCTTGGAGAGGCCCCGGTCGCAGATGAATTTCCCGGACGTCTTCATGCATGAGGAGGCGCAGCGCGTCGCCCCTCCGCCGCGTCTCATCACGGACATGGACCGTGCCGACCATGCTCGGCGGCAGCGCCGTCTCCTCGTCGCCGAGGAGGACGAGCGAGCCATGGCGGAGTGGCGCCGCCGCCACCCAGAGGACGTCGACGCCGAGCGTGCCTACTGGGCGGAGAGGACGGCAAGGCGCCGCTCGGAGCGGACTGACCGGCGTCAGCGGAAGGCACTGGCGAACGAGCAGTGCGACATCGTCTCCGCAGGTGGGAGGTCGTTCTTCACCTCGGATGATGAACGTTGCGACGACATATGGCTCTCAACCTCGGACGACACCGACGAGGATGATGATGGTGATGGTAGCAACTTGGAGTAGTTTTCTATCTATGTATGCCGTAGTAGTTTCTATCTATCTATCTATGCCATAGTAGCAACTATCTATCTATGTATGTCGAACTATCTATCTATCTATGCCGTAGTAGTTGCATCTTTGTATCGTTTTTTTTATATATGCAATTTTAATTTAAAAATATTATAGAATGAGCACGCGCTGCATTTTACCATGCTTGCTGGAGCTGCGCGCGCGGCTTTTCAGCGCGGCTGCTGGAGCAAACCACTAGTAGAAAAACACCTATTAGTCCCGGTTCGTAAGGGCCTTTAGTCCCGCTTCATGAACCGGGACTAATGGGTCGTTACTAATACCTCTCCCTTTTAGTCCCGGTTCTAACACGAACCGGGACAGATGGTCCTCCACGTGGCCGGTGCGCCGCGCCAAACCAGGCGATGGGCGTGCGCCAAATCCGTTTTTACCGCGCGGCATGTTGGGCGCCTGTTGGAGATGCTCTAAGGTCTTTGTGAATAATTAGTAAAATGGCTGCATGCATCACGCAGATGCAAGATGGAGAGGCTAGGGTAATCCTTGTTAAAAAAAATCACTGCAACAACCACAAGGAAATATCTAAAATCAATCGACGTGCCGAGATGCGTAGCGCTGACAATACACTGCTTCATATGTTCACATATCTGCCGGGAATAGATAAGCTCAGTCCTCGGTAGCACTAAGGTACGCAGTTTCATGCAAATAAGCAGAGTCCTCGGCGGGCAGATCACTGTAAGCCTGTCCCTCCAAGGAGTGAATCTCCCCAGAGCCACGCAGCGCTTCAAGCACCGGCAACCTGACGTCTTCTGATCTTAGCACATCTAGAGCCTGCGCCGTCGACGGCCGTCGCACCGGATCGTGGTGCGCGCACCAAAGCCCTGTCACGAGCAGACGCTCCATCTGCGGCCTGTCGAAGTCGCCGTCGAGCCTCCTATCCGCCGCGTCAAGGATCTGGTTCCGGCAGTACATCTCCCGGACCGACGCCAGCAGCGCTGCCGAGGCCTGACCCGGCCCCCTCGACGTCGGCTGCCTGCCACAGGCGATCTCGAGGAGCACGACGCCGAAGCTGTACACGTCGGACTCGGCGCTCGGCCTGCGGCCATTGACGAATTCCGGGTCAATGTACCCGACGGTGCCTGCCACGACCTGCGTCGTCTGCGGCTCAGCGCCGTGGTCGACGAGCCTCGCCAGCCCAAAGTCGCCGAGCTTGGCGTCGCGCGACGCGTCGAGCATCACGTTTGCAGGCTTGATGTCCCCGTGCACGACGCGCCGGTCGCACTCCGTGTGGAGGTACCGCAACGCGGAGCCCAGCCCCAGCGCGATCTTGTACCTGCAGCGTGGGCATCGATCAACCTTAACTTTCCAGGTGAGGCTAAGCCAAGTGACTGTTCGTTGCAAAACAAATGAAATTATTTACCTCTCAGACCAAGGTATGGTTCGGTCAGGATTGTAGAGGTGCGTGTCGAGGCTGCCTCCGGGCATGAGCTCGTAGACAAGCGCCGGTTCTCTCCGTCGGCCGCACCAGCCGACAAGGCGGACGATGTTGCGGTGCCTCAGCTGGCTCATTATGGTGACCTCTGCCTTAAACTCCTTCAGACCCTGCGCAGATTGCTCCTCCGAGAGTATCTTGATGGCCACATGACGGTCTTGGTCAGTCAAGTAGCCTCTGTACACCGGACCGAATCCCCCTCTCCCGATCTTCCTCTCCTCTGCGAAGTTGTCCGTCGCGGCGGCGAGCTCGCTGTACCTGAACTCCCTAGGTCCCGATGCTCGCCTCAGCTCAGGTTCTCTTACTATGTGCTCGACGTCTTCCAGTTCGACAGACCTAGCAGTGCTCTGCCGCGGCCTCTTGCTACGCATGCAGCAGAGCAGCAGGGCTGCCACGGCGCAGATCAACCCCATCAAGGCCGAAGCCGCAACAGCTGCTTGCTCCAACCACGACGATACGGCCTTCCCGCTGGCTGCGACGTGCAGTTTCCTCGTCGCTCTCCGGCCATATGTACCGGACAGCAATCTTCGCGCCCTAAGTTCGTAGGGGAGCCTGTGATAACGCCGTCGGCTGGGTACTCTTCCACTTCGTCGTGTGGTACGTGTGATGCCATCTAGTAGTAAGTAAAATGAATCTCCTCGTGTGATTCTGCAATGGACTGTGAGGTTGTGAAATCGAACACCTCCCAGTGAACCAACAGAGAAAGCAAATGGTTTCTGTTGTTCTTGTAAGAACACAAAAAAGACAGGATCGCATGATTCGGTGGTGTTAATCCCAAGGAACTTATCACGGTGGTGATAGGAATAGGATCCGCTGCAATTGAAGGTTAATTCAGCAGCGTGAGGAGCAAGGTAGGAAACACGGGGCAGAAGAGCAGACGATAGGTTCTTGCTCGGCGAAAAAGTCGTCTCCGTGCACCCCGTAGATCTCACGCCGATGGCGATAAGCTTGCTGCTGCGATCCTCAGTCTCCGGGCTGAAGCCGGCAAAGCGGTGGCCGTACCAGTCCGTGGTGGAATCCTGGGACGGGCGGAGGCCCAGGTTCTGCCCGTGGCCATGGGGCATCGTCGGAGTGAAAGAGAAGGGCGTCGCATCGCCGGCACACGACGAGCTGTGGCTGTGCAGGCCCGGAATAATTTGAAAGGAGAAATTGGTGGCGAAGCTTACCGTCTCGCCCGTGGGGTTTTCCCATGGCGGCACTCTCTTCGGGTACGACGCCCGGCCGGTGCTGTGCGCTCTGCTTCTGCCAGGTCTCGCACTCGCAGTGGCAGTGATGGATGAAGGCTCGAGGAAGATGGGGATTGCGGTGGGGCGGGAGAAGTCGAGGTCCAAGGACAACGAGACAGCGGAATTGGCATGGATTGATGAAGTGAAACAGAAGTAGAAGCAGAAGAAGAGGAACAGGGCAGGGAGACAGGAGCTCCTCGCTCTGGCCATCATCGCTTGTGTTTGTGTGAGATCTAAAATGAGAGTTGAGACTAGTGGACTATAGAGCCGGCCGGGTGGATTTTTCGAGCATACGACAGCCGGCCGAGTATTAGCGACTCGGTCCTCGGCCCTTGTTAGAATAGACTAGAGAATCTTATAAATGATCTGGGCAAAAAATGCTATTCGTACGCACAGCTTCTACGTGGACCTTAGAGAATCTACAATAGGAGCCCTAGTATTGCCCTCAACCGTCCAGTTGGCCTATCCGGTCATTGATCGGCCTTTTTATCCAAGCCCTGGTACAAAATGTATGTTAGAAAAATATATTGTTGAATTTGTATTCGAAAAAAGTTTCCGGTGATATAATTTTTAAAAAGTTTGATTTATATTTGTTAAACAAAATTCAGCTGATGTACAAAGCATGTGAACACTGTAATCTGCAAAAACTAGTATTCTTATAGTGTTATGGGATAAAATCTGAATTTTGTCCACATGTTATTCAAAAGACTTACAACATGCTAAACCAAATATACAATGCACGGCACACCAGGCGCGCAGCAAAATGCAGCAAGTTGCCGGCATTTCCATGTTCTGCTTTCAGTTGAGTAAACGTAGGTGCATTAGCATTGCCATGTTCAGAATTATAGGTGCTAGTGAAAATGACTGAAACTTATGAGGCAGAGTGTCTGGGTGCATCAACATCGCCATGTTCAGAATTCAATCTTTGTCAAAACACAAAATCATTTCTGCTGATGGACTGAAACTTTCAGCCGAGTAATGAAACTCAAGTGCTCAACTCACTGCAAGAACCACCACATTTGTGTCCCTGTCAACACCAGATACGTCATCTAAGAGAAATGCAGGTAGCAACGTTGAAGTAGTGGCCATTGTCAACACATTACTAATGTCCCCGCATCAGTGTTCAAACTGCTTCTGAATATTACAACCGTGATGCCAACGCAAATAGTTTCCTTACTGTCAGGAGACAAAATAAGTTTAGCTAGCAGAAACACAACAAATGCTGGGTTTTCCTGAACCCGTATCGCAACGGAGGAACTGGGTTCTAATGTCATCGTATCCCAGGCAGCGAAGATTTTTGAAGGCGACTTCTAGCTATGGGTCCTGGCCCTGGTATATCTCTACTCTGCATCCACATCCGCAAATCGCAGCGCCGCGTGGGCTGAAAAATAGTTAAGCAGTTAGGCATGAGGTTTCACAGGTACCGCGACAAGCTTAAATAAGAAGATAAAAAAGAAAGCTAAAGTACAAAACCTCAAAACAATGTAATGTGTTGCGGGACAGAACCTGAATTTTGCCCAGACTTACTTGAAACGGTTACAGTAGGCTAAAAAGCAGAAATCATTATCTTCTCTGAAGCTGAACTAGGCAGACCGAACTGATTTGGGTTTTCAAGTTCAGAAATTTTCCACTAATCGCCATATCAAGGTTCAGACCGAATTGATTTGCCTCAGGCATAAGGTATTAAATTGAAGAACTGAATCGTCTGAATCAAAGCATAATAGTTGCCATATCAAGGTTCAGTGTGGATTTTTGACTTAGGAAATGATTTTCACCCCAACAAAGAACTAGCTTCAGACAACCTTCTAGCATACTGTCGTGCCTATTGAACACCTACTGACTTGATTCAGCAACTTTTACTGATGCCTATGATCCTACAGCAGTTCGGATTCCTAACTGAAACAGATTAGCAGCAGAAGTTTTTCAGGCTCTGTTTTCCAAGCACGATGCAGATCAGTACTCAACTGAAACGAAACCCCCAAAAAAACATCCGGACAAGATCAAGACTGCTATGGCAAATAAGAGTTTCTTGCCAAAGGAGAAGAGCAGGAAGGGGCTCTCACTGGGCGTCTCGGTGATGGCGATGGCGACGTGGAGGCTCTGGCGGCTGTTGGGCAGGTCGACGAGGAGTGGGAAAAGCCGGGCATCACGTGTGGGGAGGCACATGACGATGTCGTCGGCGCCCAAGTTTGCAAGGAGGCCCACACCCAGGCCCAGCCGCCTGGCCAGCTCCTCCCTGAGGCGGAACACGGATCTCCCCCTAAACACGATCGTGCCGCTGGCGAGGAGGTCCCCGTGGAAGCTCCTCCACGCGTACGTGATCACCCGCGACGGCACCATGGCGGCGGGGAAGGGAAGCTGCAATACGAATTTGAGATCAGGAAGCCAAAGAAGGCGCAAATTCGGCAAGAACAGAGCCACGAATTTGCGATCTCTGCGGCTGAAATTAACTCGGGAAGAATCAAGAAGCGGGCATGGCGATGGCGGGCTCACTCACCCCGGTCGGAGGTGGAAGGGGAGGCATGGTGTCCCTGGCGGGGACGTCCTCCACGACCCAGTGCATCATCGTGCTGACTCGGTGGATGTCGCTGATGTAGTCGACGCTGGCGCCGTTGTTCCAGGGGAGGTACCTCCCGTTGGCGCGGAGGAAGCGGCCGTTGAAGTGATGGAGCAGGACCTCGTCCCCGGAGTCCGACAGGATGGCGAGCCAAACGAGTGCGGTCTCATCCGTATGGTTGTAGTTGCGCTGCTCGACGCGGAGCCCGTGGTGGCCGAGCGGCGCCGGCGCGGCCGTGGAGGCGAGGTAGCGTCCGTAGGCGGCGCTGTGGAGGTGCAGGTAATGCGCGTCGTGCCCCTCGACCAGATGAACCGCCCAGGCCACGTTCATCGAATCCCGGCGGCCGTGGAGGAGACTCCGTGGCCGTCCTCGTCGGCGTGCAGGTACGCGCCGCGCACGGGGCTGCGCAGCCGCACGTGGTGGCCATGGTGGAACTGATCCATCGGTCGCTGGGGAGCAGAGGCGCGCGGTGGAGAGAGAAACCGAGCAGGGAAGGGGAGGTGGGGATGGTGACGACGGTGGGTTCTTGGTTTCTTGGCGCTCCGGCGACTCGGCGACGGGGAGAGGATGAGAAGCGAAATTGCTGTTGGTTGAGACGGTTATGTTCGGGCGCCAAGGCAAAGTATTTCAAGGTGCCTGACCGGCCGTCGCCTCGCTCACCTTTTTGTGGGTTTGCGGGCTTTTGGGCCTAGGGAAGCCATCCCGCGGCCTGCGCAAGTTAGATCCAGTACGCCTAATCGTCCACGCTATTTTCATGTAACACCGAAACTCTTAATGAGAAGTACTTAGGAATGCCTTCTGACATGGGCAGCTCCAAAAACGACGCGTTCAAGTATCTAAAAGATAGGCTTTGAAGTAACATTACTAGAAAAACTCCTACTAATGGCGCACCTAGTATGGCTATTAATGGCGCATCTGTGGTGCGCCATTAATAGCACGCCATTAATAATTTTTACTAATGGCGCACCACCTGGTGCGCCATTAGTATCTAGATTAACTAATGGCGCCGTGCGCCATTAGTATAGGCCAATGCGTCATTAGTATGCCTCCCGGGGCCATGTATACCAGTGCTTTGGCATACTAATGGCGCACCACCTGATGCGCTTATTAGTAACGCGGCATACTAATGGCGCACTACCCGTGATGCGCCATTAGTAATCACAGATACTAATGGCGCACTACCCGTGATGCGCCATTAGTATGCCTTTGTCATACTAATGGCGACCGTCATGTGATGCGCCATTAGTATGAGTATTAGGTTTTTTTTATTTTTTTATTTTCTGTTTTTTGCACAGGTTATAAAATGTATAATTTGACAAAATATAGACAGCACACATCAACAACAGATTCATCAAATACAATAGAAGATTAGTCTTTGAATATAATTCATTATATTAGTCTCCGAATACAATTCATCATATTAGTCTCCAAATTGAAAAGACCGAACAAAGATAGAACATTATATTACAAGTCTCGAGACCGCGAGTAGCGAGTTTGTCTTCACATTACAAGTCGACATCGATCATCTAAACTACCATCACATAGAAGAGAGCTGCGGTCATCACGATGAGCATCATCACGATGAAACTCGTCTTCATCCGGTTCCTCCAACGCTCCCTCCCCTCTCCAGCTAGATAGCGGGCGTATCTAGATTCGGCCTCGGCCCTAGTGGTGTACCCTTTGTAACTGTTACCGTTGAATCGGTGAACCTGTCTCCGACACTCCTCCGGTCATCGTAGACTCCGGGAACCTTACCCTTGTACACGACATACGTCGGCATCGCTATGCACTAGCCAAAGCAAACGTTAGTACCAATTCACAGACAATACATAAGCAATATATAAGTATGCAACAAAAGCGATCGGAAGAGAAAAGCAAGACACTAATAGCATCGATTACATCTAAGTTGAACGACTCTCAAAACCAAAGAGACATACTACAAGTTCATTAAAGTTTAATTACAACATGAGCCAATCGATGTTTGAGAACTAGACAACTCGACTCAAGGGACGGAGCGTGGATGAAGCCGCCGTCTATCGTGGGAGTCATGAAAGAACGCAGGCGTTGTCATCCTGCATTTGTAGCATTGTGTCGATGTCACCGTTGGACGGTTGATTTACGAGGTAGAACTGCCCGAGGTACGAAGGACATCTTGATGGATGATTTCCGCAAACTCCATTTGGATGCGAAAGAATTCTTGTCGGAGGTCCGCGTCTGGATTGCCGACACGCTCGCGGCCCAATCTTTGAGTTTACTCGGTAGCGAAGTTGATGATGGTCCCGACGATCGCCCGCATGTGATGGATGGCGTAGTAGGCACCCTTCCGACCGCCAGCGGCTGCTTGACGCAGCAGAGCGTCATATTGTGGGAGAACACGTGCTTGCATTACTTACGAATAGGCACGGTGAAGGTGCCTCCAGATTTGGCGTAGCCGGGGAGAACATCATCAAGAACCTTCTTGACATTTGTGTAGTCTACGTTCGACTGACGGTCCGGGTCGAAATACGTGGCCATGGAATATTTGGGGCTTAGGAGGATGAGTGTGCAACGTGTGTCACTGCAGAAAACACGGAATGTTAAAAGAAAAGCGATCGAAATGTAAGAATTCATATGTTACGGGCGGTTGAGGGAGGACTTACTCGGGAAAGTAAGGCACGAGGAAGTTATCCTTATCTTGGTTTGCGAATGGCGCCTTCGAGGTAAGAACTCGCGACTTGCGGTCCCAGCGCTGCCCAAGATCTTGGCACGCATATAGAAGGGTCGACTATCACGATGTCCGGGTCTTGTCGCGAATGATCCGCATCTCCATACTCAGTGAAAATAGCGAACGAAGGTGTAGTGCAGCGGATGAAGGTTCAACATAAGCGTGGATGTCATCAAACGCAGGACGATCGTGACGCCCGATGGAGTTATCCACAAAGCCCTTGCCCTTCCGGCACCTTGGCCGCGAAAACCGGGTATGCCACATCCTTCTCCCCGAGACGCCGCTTCTCCAAAGAAAGAACAACATCATGCAGACTCCGCATAGCACCGGTTGCAGCATTGAGCATATTTGTCGGTAGCATCGCCCTACCCGCCACATGCACCATCCTCGAGATATCCTGCGGTGAAGGTGGCCCGTCCTGAGCACGGATCGTACTCGGTGCCGGCTGGCTCGCACTCTTCTTAGTCTTTCTTTTGCGTGCCTTCTTCTTCTCCTGTAATGGGACCGAGTTTTGCTCACAAACCGCCTTCTTGAGTGTGTTGGGGCTGATAATATTTCGCACCTCGCCTATCTGAGGCTCGGTGAAGTTGGCACCGGAGGCGTCTCTGAGAGCTGAACGCCAGACGGCGCTGTTGCAACTAGGCTTCTCCAGCGGTACCAGCTAGATCGCACACGTCTTTTGTTGGGTTTGGTTCTTGAGAAGGAGGCCCCATGAAGTCGCCATCGTACCCATGCTCGGCAAAGTAATCTTGATCGACGTTGCCAAATGTATCATAGTCGTCGTCGTCGTCGTTACGATCCTGTGCCATATGCATGTTTGGATCGATGGCATAGGGATGTCCGGCACCGTTACGGGCGGTCTTGCCATGGGGCCGACTTGGCGCCGCACGACCGGGCGGTGTTGTCTTTGGGGTGGTGTCCCCGCCCCAAACGAATCTGGCTCTTCGCCAAAGCGAGGGCCAGCTCAGGCGGCGCCGAGGGTCATCACGTCTTCATCGTCGGCCCCGACGGGTCGATTCGGAGGTAACAACTTCGTCGCAGCTGGCAGCACCGAACCAGTTGAACCCTAAACAAGTTGGGTGGCATCTGGGTACCGTGGAACAAGGGGTTGCCGGTTGAACTATTTTGCCCTTGGCGACATTGACCAACTTCGTTGTTCGGCCGAGCGGGCGCGGCGGGCGGTGGAGCGAAGCGGGCAGTGTCGGGTTAGGGCAGCGGGCGGCGGGCGCGGTGGAGGGAGGAGAGGAAGCTGGCGAGGGGAGAGGAAGGGGGGTCGGGCGAAGGGGAGAGGGAAGGGGGATCGGGCACAATACTAATGGCGCACCACCCCTCGGTGCGCCATAAGTATCCATGATACTAATGGCGCACCTCACCGTGGTGCGCCATTAGTATTTTTTTTATTTCTGCTCGAGCCAACAGGTTATCTACCACCAGAACTGATCCACATCAAGTCCCCTCTACTAGCTCGACTGGTCAGCAGCCAGTTCTCACACCAGGAGGTCCTGGGTTCGACTCCCAGGCTCCACAAATTTTTTTAGCATTTAAAAAGTTGTTTGATACTTATTTGTGTTTAAATATGTTCAAACTTGTTTAAATCATAACAGTAATAATATTTTTATAAGACAGTAATAATTTTTTAAAAATATCATCAAACAGTAATGCCGGTGGAGCGGGGAGGTGCTGTGAGTGCGGGGGTCGGGCGGCTGTTGAGTAGGGGAATCGAGGGTGCGGGGGTCGGCGGGCGGCCGTGGACTGGGGGTGCTTTCGGCGAGGGGGACGGATCTGGCGAGGTGGGATAGCGATCGAGATGGAGGGGGATCGAGATCGAGTGTCTATGAAATTTAAAATATTCATGATAGTTCAAAAGTACCCATGAAATACAATCGAGAAATGAAGGCTACGATTTAAATACAATCGATCTTAGCTAGCTATCTGTTCACAATCTTCTTGCCCTTCTTTTTCGCAAATGGAGTTCTTACGTGGAGCAGACGTCCTTTAGGTAGGGTGGTCCTGCTTCTTCTTGTGGTGTATGCTGCTACTTCATCATCGTCGTCATGTTCGATCCTCGGTCGCCGTACTTGTCGAAGTCTTGCTCATTGGCTACTCCATCCATTCCGATGATCTTCCTTTTGCCTCTCCTCACGACAACACGACCGGGCTTTGGCGGGTCGGTAATAAAGAAGCATTGGTCCACTTGGGAAGCGGTACTATGGCTCATTTTTCGCGGTGACGTTTGCGCCATGGTCTTGGATTTGGCCGGGTATAACCATGGTGGTGAAATACCGGTCTTATTTTATGACGTTCTTGGCCCATCTCGACACGGAACATCGGGACCTTCTCTCCAGCGTAGCTCAGCTCCAGATCTCCTCGATCCTTCCGTAGTATCTGTCCTTGTCGTTACCGTGTAGGATTCCATCGTTACCGGAGTTCGATAACCATCGCTCTTCATGTCCTTGGCCTCGGTGTAGAATGTGTAGCCGTTGATATCGTGACGCCTCATAGGTCATCGAGGTTGTGCTCGGCGCTACGCGTGACAAGGCGAATATGAGTTGTTCTTCCGGAAGAATCCTCATGTAAAGGGTAATGTAAGCTTACGCTTGAACCAACGCGTGAAACATGAGTTGTGCTCTTTGAGTATATCTTCGTCCGTCCTCTGTTGGCCTCGGTCATTGTCGTCTTCTAAATAAAGGTTTTGTGCTCTACCACCCAAGGATCGACCACGTCTATGTGTTGTAGCGCCGACTAGGTTTGCTCTTTCAAAAGTCGTGAGTCGACCCTCGAAGTCGACATGCATTTCGCGGCGACCCTCACGGTGACCCCATCCAGCGAGCCTGCCGAGGTGCTGTTGACGGGCAGACCAACGGGGTTCTCGATGCCTAGATAATTCGTGCAGTAGGAGATGCACTCTTGGTCGAAGCCCCTGGCTATGCTTCCTTACGGGCGTGACATGTTGCGAACGTATCCTTTGATGACACCATTCATCCTTTCGAGCGGCATCATGCCGTGCAGGAACGTCGGCCCGAGTTGGATGATATCCTCCACTATATGGACCAGCAGATGCACCATAACGTCGAAGAATGCGGGCGGAAGTACATCTCAAGCTCGCATAGTATCACCACGATCTCTTCCTCAGCCTTCGAGTTGCCTCACGCCAATCGACTTCCGAGATGACGTCGAAGAAGTTGCATAGGCCAAATAGCGTTTCACGGACGTGCGGCGTCCATGATCCCACGGATTGCAACCGGAAGTATCTGCGTCATCGACGCGTGACGGTCGCGAGACTTCATCCCGCTGAACTGGCTGCTGGGTCTAGGTATCCGCTTATCTTCCCACAGAATCAGAAGGAAGTTTTACTCCTAGGAGGCAGGTGAAAACTGCTCGATCTCCTGACTTAGAGTGAAGCACGCGGGAGGGTAGTCATTTCCGGTCTTCTTGGCCTTTTTGCCTTTGCGACGACTTTCTGTGTCCCGCTTCGCCTCATCATCATCATCATCATCATCATCATCATCATCATCATCATCATCATCATATATAGCGTGAAGCTCCTGCCTAATGCCCATTGATTTCAAGTCTGCCCTTGCTTTCGGCCCATCTTTGGTCCTCTCTGGCATGTTGAGCAGGGTACCAAGCAGACTCTCGCACACGTTCTTCGTGATATGCATGACATCAAGGCTGTGAGGCACACGGTAGATCTTCCAGTACAGCAAGTCCCAGAAAACAGACCTCATTTTCCATACCCTTCAGCAGCGGCTCTGGCGCCTTTCGCTTCTTTCCCGGCTCTGGTGCCTTTTGCTTCTTCCCCGGCAGTGGGCAGTCTTTCCAATTTTTCAACAGCTTGTCTATTTCCTCGCCGCTCCTCGTACACGGGCGTTTTCGGGTTCGGTTTCACCATCGAACAGATCCTTGCGTTTCCTCCACGGGTCATCGTCGCTGAAGCCACCTTCGATGTCCCATGAACACGGTTTTCAAGACCCGGATCTCTATCTAGCTGGCGATACGTTGTGTCATCCATGCACCTTACGCATCCAGAAAATCCGTGGACTACCTGCCCCGCAAGATATCCGTAATCGAGATAGTCGTGCACCGTCGTGAGCAAAGGCGGCTCTCATAGGGAAATATTCTTTCTCTGCGGCGTCCCACATATTGGCTGGTGTTTTCCACAGCGTGTCAAGCTCCTCTTTCAGCAGCCCCAGATACAGATTGATGTCGTTCCTGGTTGTTTCGCCCTTCAATTAGCATACTCATGTGAATGTACTTCCTCTTCATGCACAACCGGGGAAGGTTGTACATCCACACAAACACAGGCCAGGTGCTATGAGTGCTTCTCTGGCAGCCAAACGGATTGACTCCATCGGTGCTCGCGCCCAGCACGATGTTCCTTGGATCGTTCCCAAATTCTGGGTATTCGAAGTTCAACGCTTGCCACTGGCTCGCATCCTTAGGGTGACTCAGCATCTTGTCTTTTTATCTATCTCCGGATCATTTGCGTCATCTTCTCGCTTCTTCTCCTCCCTATCCGCGTGCCAACGCAGGAGCTTTGCTACCTTAGGATCCGCGAAATACCGCTGCAGACGAGGAGTGATCGGAAAGTACCACACCACTTTTCGAGGAGCTTTCTTCCTCTTCTTGTATCGAGTGACACCGCACACCGGACATATGGTAGACTCCGCGTGCTCGTCCCGATAAATGATGCAATTGTTCATGCACACATGGTATTTCACGTCGCGGTAAATCCAGAGGACACACGATTTTCTTTGCCTCCTCCAAACTGGTCGGGCACTTGTTCCCCTTGGGAAGACGTTCGTGCTGTAATGACATGTTCTCGCCGAAGCACGCGTCGGTCATTTTGTGTTTTACCTTCATCTCCAGAGCCATGAGCGTTACTTTCAGCGGGTATCCTCGGGCCTGCATCCTTCATACAATGGAGTAACCGCGTCTAACTCAAGTTGATCCATCTTGGCTTTCTCTCGGGCGGCAGCTCTTGCGTTATCCGTCTGCTTGAGAAGCAGCTCTTGAATATGAGGGTCCTGCACCCAGCCCATCGATAGTCCAGCGTACGCTCCGCCGGCATCATCATCATGTCCTGCATCTTCTACATGATGATCGTGTACAACATCACCGTCGTGATCATCTCACAGGGATTCTTCGTCTTCGCCCGAGCCGCGGTGGTTGTCTTGCTGCCCTTCCTCATTTCTTGCCCGGCCCCCATGGGCGACTTCATAGTCATCTTCATCACCTTGCCACCGATAGCCATCCATGAAACCACGCAAGAGCAGGTGGTCCCAAGCACCTGCCGGAATCCGGGTCCGCAATAAGGCTATTCATCTTGCATCTTCGACACGGACATCTTATCTCCGTCTCGTTCTTTTGAAGCATCTCGGCCTTAGCGGACCTCAAAAACCTATTCACGATGCCTTCGGTCATCGTATGCGGACTATGGTCGTCATGGGTAGAGCAAAATGATATTTTAGAACCAAGAAAAATTTGGCATGACTTTCCCTAAAAATAGGACCAAAAGAATACTTAATGCCAAAATTCTCGCCAAAAAGGAAATGAATCAACATTCCGCAAAATATTGGCAACTATCGCATTTCAAATACCGGTACACCTCCAAACACAAACACATATGCAACACCACAAACATATGCAACACCACGAACATACATAGATCTAGCTAGGCCATAAAAAGTGCATGTGCACATTGTTGTAGGGAGAACAACATAAATATAGCTTCCCCTTACTTACCTAGCAAAACAAGGTAACTTAACCACTTAATTTGAATGAATCTATGGTGGAAATGAGGTGAAAAGAGGAGGCACCCGAGACAAGGAGGAGGCGGTGGAGAGAATGAAGTGGGGAGAAAGTGAGTGTGGGAGGAGAGGCTGTCCAAAATATCTTGTTGCTGCCCACTTACTAATGGCGCACCAGCAAGAAATGCGCCATTAGTAATCCAGGTTACTAATGGCGCACCCCCTGGTGGTGCGCCATTAGTACTTTTGCAAAAAAGGAATAAAAACAATAATAAAAAAAAACATTAGTGGCGCACCTCCTGGCTGGTGCGCCATTACTAGTTACAACTAGTAATGGCGCACCACCAGCGGATCTTAATTAGTATGTTTGGACAGGCACTAGTTGAAAAAAAATTGGTACTAATGGCGCACTGCAAGGTGGTGCGCCATTAGTAGTTTCAACACTAATGGCGCATCAGATGGTGGTGCGCCATTAGTATATACTAATGGCGCACCACATGTCTGGTGCGCCATTAGTGTCAATTCCATCTATAGCCCTTTTCCTAGTAGTGTAAGGTACAAGGTTGGGTAGAGCGCACAATGTCCACGGCAGGGAAGGAGGTTCTGGTTAAATCTGTGGCACAAGCGGTGCCTGTTTTTTCAATGTCATGTTTTAAGCTACCGAGGGGACTTTGTGAACATCTCAATATGCTCATCGAGAAAAATTTTGGTGGGGGAGTAAAGAGGGCAAGAGGAAACCTCATTGGGTGTCCTGGGAGACCATGACTCAACCTAAAGACATGGGCGGTCTGGATTTTAAGGATTTTGAACTCTTCAACCTTGCCATGCTAGCCAGGCAAGCATGGCGGCTACTGCAATATCCTGATTCTCTTTGTGCCCGAATCCTGAAAAGCATATACTACCCAGCAAGTGACATCCTTGTAGCGGAACTGGGAGGACATCCGAGCCAAGTATGGCGGGCTATGATCGAGGGAAGGGATGTTCTAAAGCAGGGTCTTGTCAAAAGGATTGGTAATGGCGAAACCACTCTTATATGGGAACATAACTGGCTGCCCCGGGAGGAGTTTCTTCGGCCCCTTGGATGTCGTGTTCAAAACCCACCCACAAAGGTTTCTGAGTTGATTGTCAGGGCTACAGCTTCATGGAACAGAGAACTAGTTCAAAGCACCTTCTTGCATATGGACGCAGAGATCATCCTTGGAATACCTCTCTGCACGCACAATCTAGATGATTTCTGGTCCTGGCATTATGAAAGGCATGGTTCCTTCACGGTTAAATCAGCATAGAAGATGCTTGTGGCGACCAAACAGAGAAGGGAGGCGTGGTTAAACGGAGAAGCTGGTCCATCCAACGCAAGGGCAGAAAAGGATGAGTGGAAGTACCTCTGGAAAACAGCAGTCCCTGGGAAGATCCATATGTTCCTATGGAGGCTATCTAAACATTCACTCCCGACCAATGATGTTCGAGCTCATCGTCATATGGCCACCTCAAGCACCTGCGGCCTGTGTGGGGTTCAGGACTCTTGAGGCACTCTCTCCTTGAGTGCACATCGTCCGAGAAGCGTTTGGGCACTAGCGGAAGAAGAGATCACACATAAAATCACGTCCAATAGTGAACCAAAGGCGAAGAGCTGGCTTTTTACAATAATGGGGTTCTTGACACACGAACAGTTTATCACAATGGCTGTCACCCTTTGGTCCATATGGCATGCCCGTGAAAAGCTATCCATGAAGCAATATTCCAGAGCCCTCAAGCAACCCATGGCTTTATCGAGAGGTACCTGCAGGATCTGGCGATCATACAAAATACAGGCAAGAATCAGAGCACAAGTGTGGCGGGCCCACGACTAGTTCAACCGAAACCAAAAAAAACCCGGCCGGGACACCACAAAATCCATGTTGATGCGGGTGTTCGAGTGAGGAGAGGGGGATCAGCGGTAGCAGTCTGTAGAGATGAAGATGGCAACTACATTGGAAGCTCAGCACTGGTAGTTGAAGGAGTTTATGATCCCCCTACTTTGTAGGCAATAGCATGTCGTGAAGCTTTGGCCCTGGCAGAGGATCTGGGCATTCATCACTTCACCGTGGCATCGGACTGTCGACAGGTTGTGCTAGATATCGACAGAAGGGCACGCGGGCATTATGGCGCTGTCATCAACGAGATTAACATCAAAGCTCCTACTTTTTCCTATAATTTTCTTTTTCAAAGTCGTCTTGCAAACTATGAAGCACATCGCTTAGCTAAATTTGCGCTTTCTAGAGGTCCGGGTCGCCATGTCTGGTATGGTGTTCCTCACGACCAACTTTGTATCCCACTTCATGTGGAGTTTGATGAATAAAGCAGGTTTTTACCCCTCAAAAAAAAATGTAACACCGAATTGTATCCGGGAGGCACTCTCTCTTGATTACCCTTGATTTAAGAGAGATTACCTTGATCAATAAATCGCGATGTTTCACAAAAAAAAAGTTGTCCACGTGGCTCTGTGTCCAAGGAAAAAACTCGTGTGTGTTTTCTCGAGAATTAATGAAGGATCCCGGTGCGTTGGGGTTGTGGGTATCGCTCAGGACCCCACCGGTAAGTTGCTAGGCTGCTGGTGTGTCCGGCTGCTATGTGGGCTCTCAGCATCAGTTGGTAGTTATGCAGGTCTCTCTCTCTCTCTCTCTCTCTCTCTCTCTCTCTCTCTCTCTCTCTCTCTCTCTCTCTCTCTCTCTCTCTCTCTCTCTCTCTCGGCAGCTTCTATTTAGCGCTTCGATGGGTGACTAAATCAGCGCTCACGCGTGTCGTCCACGTCGGCTGACCCAACTGTGCCAGCTACTCGATTGCTAACTGTCCTACATTTATTCGGGTGACAGGTCAATTTGTTGACAAGTTGACTTCTGAGAAAAAATAATTCAGAAAAAAATGTAAAATAAAAAATGATTAAAAATCTTGAATTTGATTTTCATTTGAAAAAGTTTAAAAGAAAAATATCGTGGATCTTAAAAAATTTCAATGATTTGCAAAAAATGTTCATGAATATGACTTTTTTGAAAAAGTTCACGAACTTTGAAAAATGTTCATGGATTTGAAGAAAGTTCATCAATTTTGAAACAAAAGTTAACAAATTTGAGAAAATTTCACATATTTGAAAAAAATTCATGAATTTGAGACAAAAAATTTATGAATTTGAAAAAGTTCATGAATTTAAGAAAAAAAAGTTCATGAATTTCAGAATAGTTCACGAATTTGGAAAAGGAAAATTTTCTCATGAAAACTAATGGAAAACGAGGGAAAAGAAAAAAATATATGGAAAACTGACCAAAAGCCAACCTAAAAGGCCAAAAAAACATGAGAAGACTAAGACTACCACTAAAATGGGCCGCTCCATTTCGGTCAGGGGTTGTACACTGCGTACCCGAATACACTCTATTAGGCGCTGAATCATCGTAAAAAAAATTGGCGCCAAATAGGATTCGGGCTCTCTTTTCAGCCATCTTTCCTCTTGGTCCATGATTTCAAGTCACTGCTATCTCCCCTCAAACCCCGAAACCCTTTTGCATGTGGGTGGCCTAACTCCTTGGGGGAGATGATGGTTCACTATGGGATGCCTCCTCCACGAGCACGAGCCTAATGCTTGGCGGCGACGGGGGTCTACATCGGTGCGATTCCTCCATGACTTAGCCTACCAGAGCAGTCCTCATCCTTGCGGCAGCTCCCTGAGACAATAGCCCTTAGACAGCACATGAAGGCGCTCGAAGAGGCAGGCTTGGCCCACGGCATCGAGCTGCGTGGTGCAGCTTCCCACGGTCGATGACACCGTACCCTCCTCACATCAACCATCGTACTAGTGGATTTCATCCTTCAATTCCATTATGGGTTGTCGTTGCTCTCCATTTGGCCACTCCCGCACTTCAATCATTCCACCGGAATATATATGCCGAATAGGCTTTTCTTTAATAGGTGGCACCATGACGATAAATTTGTATAGGTGATGCAGTAATACGTATTTCTTGAAATGAATTTACATTCTAGTTCTGGAATTGCAGATGTATTCTTCAATTGTTTGTACTCTCTACATCAAGTGAACTCCCACGCGGGAATGTTGGCGGCCCTTTGGTCGCAAAATAGACCAATTTCGCGTCCGGGCTACAGCCCAGGTTGACTTAGGCCACTCACCTAAAAAAGGTTGAATTAGGGCACAGAAAACATGTCTTCTTCCTTTGAATGATTTATCTGCTGGGCCAGAAAGTTAATATGCCATATCCTCTAATCCTACAAAACAATCATAATAATTCAAACCGAATACCGATAACTTGTTTACTAATCAAACATGAGAAAGAGAGAGATGCATGACTGTAGCAATAGTGTAGTTGTGCGTACTAATCTAACATGTGAGAGAGGAGGGTTGGGGGCTACCACAGAGGAGAAGATTGTGGACGGAAAAAAACTTCCTAGCACACACAAATCAGAAGTTCCAACCAAGCTGAGGGAGTCCTGGATTAGGGGGTGTCCGGATAGCCGAACTATCACCGTTGGCTGGACTCCTGGACTATGAAGATACAAGATTGAAGACTTCGTCCCGTGTCCGGATGGGACTTTCCTTGGTGTGGAAGGCAAGCTTGGCGATACGGATATGTAGATCTCCTACCATTGTACCGACTCTGTGTAACCCTAACCCTATACGGTGTCTATATAAACCAGAGGGTTTTAGTCCGTAGGACGAACAACAATCTGTTGGAAATATGCCCTAGAGGCAATAATAAAAGGATTATTATTATATTTCCTTGTTCATGATAATTGTCTTTTATTCATGCTATAATTGTATTATCCGTAAATCGTAATACACGCGTGAATACATAGACTACAACATGTCCCTAGTGAGCCTCTAGTTGATTAGCTCGTTGATCAACATATAGTCATGGTTTCCTGACTATGGACATTGGATGTCATTGATAACGGGATCACATCATTAGGAGAATGATGTGATGGACAAGACCCAATCCTAAGCATAGCACAAGATCGTGCAGTTCGCTTTTGCTAGAGCTTTTCCAATGTCAAGTATCTTTTCCTTAGACCATGAGATCGTGTAACTCCGGATCTTGTAGGAGTGCTTTGGGTGTACCAAACGTCCACAACGTGAATCGGGTGACTATAAAGGTGCACTACGGTATCTCCGAAAGTGTACATTGGGTTGACACGGATCGAGATCGGATTTGTCACTCCGTATGACGGAGAGGTATCTCTGGGCCCACTCGGTAATGCATCATCATAATGAGCTCAAAGTGACCAAGTGTCCGGTCACGGGATCATGCATTACTGATGCGAGTAAAGTGACTTGCCGGTAACGAGATTGAACGAGGTATTGGGATACCGACGATCGAATATCGGGCAAGTAACGTACCGATTGACAAAGGGAATTGTATACGGGGTTGCTTGAATCCTCAACATCGTGGTTCATCCGATGAGATCATCGAGGAGAATGTGGGAGCCAACATGGGTATCCAGATCCCGCTGTTGGTTATTGACCAGAGAGCCGTCTTGGTCATGTCTACGTGTCTCCCGAACCCGTAGGGTCTACACACTTAAGGTTCGGTGACGCTAGGGTTGTAGAGATATGAGTATGCAGCAAACCGAAAGTTTTTCGGAGTCCCAGATGAGATCCCGGACGTCACGAAGAGTTCCAGAATGGTCCGGAGGTAAAGAATTATATATAGGAAGTGCAGTTTCGGCCATCGGGAGAGTTTCAGGGGTCACCGGTATTGTACCGGGACCACCGGAAGGGTCCCGGGGGTCCACCGGGTGGGGCCACCTATCCCGGAGGGCCCCGTGGGCTGAAGTGGGGAGGGGACCAGCCCTGGTGGGCTGGTGCGCCCTCTCTTGGGCCCCCCCTGCGCCTAGGGTTGGAAACGCTAGGGTGGGGGGCGCCTCCACTTGCCTTGGGGGGCACTACACCCTCCTTGGTCGCCCCCCCCCCCCCTTGGGAGATCCCATCTCCAGGGCCGGCGCCCCCCCCCCAGGGGGCCTATATAAAGAGGGGGGAGGGAGGGCAGCCACACCCTGAAGTCTTGGCGCCTCCCTCTCCCCTGCTACACCTCTCTCTCTCTCTCTCGCAAAAGCTCGGCGAAGCTCTGCTGGAACCCTGCTGCATCCACCACCACGCCGTCGTGCTGCTGGATCTTCTTCAACCTCTCCCTCCTCCTTGCTGGATCAAGGTGCGGGAGACGTCATCTGCTCCGTACGTGTGTTGAACGTGGAGGTGATGTCCGTTCAGCACTTGGTCATCGGTGATTTGGATCACGACGAGTACGACTCCTTCAACCCCGTTCTCTTGAACGCTTCCGCTCGCGATCTACAAAGGTATGTAGATGCACTCCTATCACTCGTTGCTAGATGAACTCATAGATGGATCTTGGTGAAACCGTAGGAAATTTTTTATTTTCTGCAACGTTTCCCAACAGTGGCATCATGAGCTAGGTCTATGCGTAGTTCTCTATTGCACGAGTAGAACATAAATCTGTTGTGCGCGTAGATGTTGTCAACTTTCTTGCCGCTACTAGTCTTATTTTGCTTCAGCGGTATTGTGGGATGAAGCGGCCTGAACCGACATTACACGACGCTATTGAGACAGTTCCACCGGTGACATGCACTAGTTGCATAAGGTGGCTAGCGGGTGTCTGTCTCTCCCACTTTAGTTGGAGCGGATTCGATGAAAAGGGTCCTTATGAAGGGTAAATAGAAGTTGACAAATCACGTTGTGGTTATTCGTAGGTAAGAAAACGTTCTTGCTAGAACACTATTGCAGCCACGTAAAAGATGCAACAACAATTAGAGGACGTCTAACTTGTTTTTGCAGTAATTAGACAAATCACGTTGTGATGAATGATGAATGATGAATGATATATTGTGATGTATGAGATCATGTTCTTGTAATAGGAATCACGACTTGCATGTCGATGAGTATGACAACCGGCAGGAGCCATAGGAGTTGTCTTAATTATTGTATGACATGCGTGTCATTGATTCAGCGCCATGTAATTACTTTACTTTATTGCTAAACCGTTAGCTATAGTAGTAGAAGTAATAGTTGGCGAGCAACTTCATGGAGACACGATGATGGAGATCATGATGATGGAGATCATGGTGTCATGCCGGTGACAAGATGATCATGGAGCCCCAAGATGGAGATCAAAGGAGCTATATGATATTGGCCATATCATGTCACTACTATTTAATTGCATGTGATGTTTATTATGTTTATGCATCTTGTTTACTTAGAACGACGGTAGTAAATAAGATGATCCCTCATAATAATTTCAAGAAGTTGTTCCCCCTAACTGTGCATTGTTGCTAAAGTTCGTCGTTTCGAAGCACCACGTGATGATCGGGTGTGATAGATTCCTACGTTCACATACAACGGGTGTAAGACAGTTTTACACATGCAAAACACTTAGGTTAACTTGACGAGCCTAGCATGTACAGACATGGCCTCGGAACACAGAGACCGAAAGGTCGAACATGAGTCGTATGGAAGATACGATCAACATGGAGATGTTCACCGACGATGTCCGTCTCATGTGATGATCGGACACGACCTAGTCGACTCGGATCATGTAACACTTAGATGACTAGAGGGATGTCAAATCTGAGTGGGAGTTCATTAAATAATTTGATTAGATGAACTTAATTATCGTGAACATTAGTCTAAAATCTTTGCAAAAAATGTCTTGTAGATCAAATGGCCAACGCTCATGTCAACATGAACTTCAACGCGTTCCTAGAGAAAACCAAGCTGAAAGATGATGGCAACAACTATTCAGACTGGGTCCGGAACCTGAGGATCATCCTCATAGCAGCCAAGAAACAATATGTCCTAGAAGCACCGCTAGGTGAAGCACCCATCCAGAGAACCAAGACGTTATGAACGCTTGGCAGTCTCGTGCTGATGATTACTCCCTCGTTTAGTGCGGCATGTTTTACAGCTTAGAACCGGGGCTCCAAAAGTGTTTTGAGCAACACGGAGCATATGAGATGTTCGAGAAGCTGAAAATGGTTTTCCAAGCTCATGCCCGGGTCGAGATATGAAGTCTCCGACAAGTTCTATAGTTGTAAGATGGAGGAAAATAGTTACAAGGAGCACATACTCAAAATATGCAGGTTGCACAACACTTTGTCCCAGCTGGACATTAACCTCCTGACGAGGCGGTCATTGACAGAATCCTTGATCGCTCCCACCGAGCTACAAGAGCTTTGTGATGAACTACAATATGCAAGGGATGGTGAAAACTATTCTGAAGTATTTTCAATGCTGAAGTCAGCAGAGGTAGAAATCAAGAAGGAACACCAAGTGTTGATGGTCAATAAAACCACTAAGTTCAAGAAGGGCAAGGGTAAGAAGAACTTCAAGAAGGACGGCAAGGATGTTGCCGCCCGATAAGCCGCTTGCCGGGAAGAAGTCAAAGAATGGACCCAAGCCTGAGGATCGAGTGCTTTTATTGCAAAGGGAAGGGTCACCGAAGCGGAACTACCCCAAATACTTAGCGAGACAAGAAGGCGGCAACCCTAAAGGTATATTTGATATACATGTAATTGATGTGTACCTTACCAAGACTCGTAGTAACTCACAGGTATTTGATACCGGTGCCGTTGCTCATATTTGTAACTCACAGCAGCAGCTGCGGAATAAGCGGAGGCTGGCGAAGGGCGAGGTGACGATGCGGCGTCGGGAATGGTTCCAAGGTCGATGTGATCGCCGTCAGCACGCTACCTCTACATTTACCTACGGGATTAGTTTTAAACCTTAATAATTGTTATTTAGTGCCAAGTTTGAGCATGAACATTGTATCTGGATCTCGTTTAATACGAGATGGCTACTCATTTAAATCCGAGAACAATGGTTGTTCTATTTATATGAGAGATATGTTTTATGGTCATGCTCCGATGGTCAATGGTTTATTCTTAATGAATCTCGAACGTGATGTTACACATATTCATAGTGTGAATACCAAAAGATGTAAAGTTGATAACGATAGTCCCGGATACTTGTGGTAATCGCCGCCTTTGGTCACATTGGTGTCAAGCGCATGAAGAAGCTCCATGCTGATGGACTTTTAGAGTCTCTCGATTATGAATCATTTGACACATGCGAACCATGCCTCATGGGCAAAATGACCAAGACTCCGTTCTCGGGAACAATGGAGCGAGCAACCAACTTATTGGAAATCATACATACTGATGTGTGCGGTCCAATGAGTGTTTTGGCTCGCGGAGGATATCGTTATGTTCTCACTCTCACTGATGACTTGAGTAGATATGGGTATGTCTATTTTATGAAACACAAGTCTGAGACCTTTGAAAAGTTCAAGGAGTTTCAGAATGAGGTAGAGATCAACGTGACCGAAAGATAAAATTCTTACAATCAGATCGTGGAGGAGAATATTTAAGTCACGAATTTGGTACACACTTAAGAAAATGTGGAATCGTTTCACAACTCACGCCGCCTGGAACACCTCAGCGTAATGGTGTGTCCGAACGTTGTAATCGCACTCTATTGGATATGGTGTGATCTATGATGTCTCTTACAGATTTACCGCTATCATTTTGGGGATACGCTCTAGAGACAGCTACATTCACTTTAAATAGGGCTCCGTCTAAATCCGTTGAGACGACACCGTATGAATTATGGTTTGGGAAGAAACCTAAGCTGTCGTTTCTAAAAGTTTGGGGATGCGATGCTTATGTCAAGAAACTTCAACCTGAAAAGCTCGAACCCAAGTCGGAAAAATGCGTCTTCATAGGATACCCTAAGGAAACCATTGGGTATACCTTCTACCTTAGATCCAAAGGCAAGATCTTTGTTGCCAAGAACGGATCCTTTCCGGAAAAGAGTTTCCCTCGAAAGGAGTAAGTGGGAGGAAAGTAGAACTTCGATGAAGTACTACCTCTTGAACCGGAAAGTAGTGCAGCTCAGGAAAATGTTCCTGTGGTGCCTACACCGACTGGAGAGGAAATTAATGATGATGATCAAGGTACTTCGGATCAAGTTGCTACTAAACTTTAGGTCCACAAGGACACGTTCCACTCCAGAGTGGTATGGCAACCCTGTCCTGGAAATCATGTTGTTAGACAACGGTGAACCTTCGAACTATGAAGAAGCGATGGTGGGCCTAGATTCCAACAAATGGCTTGAAGCCATGCAATCTGAGATAGGATCCATGTATGAAAACAAAGTATGGACTTTGACAGACTTGCCCGATGATCGGCGAGCGATAGAAAACAAATGGATCCTTAAGAATAAGACGGACGCGGATGGTAATGTTACCATCTATAAAGCTCGACTTGTCGCTAAGGGTTGTCGGCAAGTTCAAGGGGTTGACTATGATGAGACTTTCTCTCCCGTAGCGAAGCTGAAGTCCGTCCGAATCATGTTAGCAATTGCCGCATACTATGATTATGAGATATGGCAAATGGACGTCAAAACGGCATTCCTTAATGGCTATCTTAAGGAAGAACTGTATATGATGCAGTCGGAAGGTTTTGTCGACCCTAAGAATGCTAACAAGGTATGCAAGCTCTAGCGATCCATTTATGGGCTGGTGCAAGCATCTCGGAGTTGGAACATTCGCTTTGATGAGATGACCAAAGCGTTTGGGTTTATGCAGACTTATGGAGAAGCCTGCGTTTACAAGAAAGTGAGTGGGAGCTCTGTAGCATTTCTCATATTATATGTAGATGACATACTTTTGATGGGAAATGATATAGAACTTTTGGACAGCATTAAGGCCTACTTGAATAAGAGTTTTTCAATGAAGGACCTTGGAGAAGCTGCTTATATATTAGGCATCAAGATCTATAGAGATAGATCGAGATGCCTCATAGGTCTTTCACAAAGCACATACCTTGATAAGATATTGAAGAAGTTCAAAATGGATCAGTCCAAGAAAGGGTACTTGACTGTATTACAAGGTGTGAAATTGACCTCGGCTCAAAGTCCGACCACGGCAGAAGATATAGAAGAGATGAGTGTCATCCCCTATGCCTCAGCCATAGGGTCTATTATGTATGCCATGCTGTGTACCAGACCTGATGTAAACCTTTCCGTAAGTTTGGTAGGAAGGTACCAAAGTAATCCCGGCAAGGAACACTGGACAACGGTCAAGAATATCCTGAAGTACCTGAAAAGGACTAAGGACATGTTTCTCGTTTATGGAGGTGATGTAGAGCTCGTCGTAAAGGGTTACGTCGACGCTAGCTTCGACACAGATCTAGATGACTCTAAGTCACAAACCAGATACGTGTATATGTTGAATGGTGGAAGCGAAGCTGGTGCAGCTGCAAGCAAAGCGTCGTGGCGGGATCTACATGTGAAGCGGAGTACATGGCAGCCTCGGAGGCAGCGCATGAAGCAATTTGGGTGATGGAGTTCATCACCGACCTAGGAGTCATACCCAATGCGTCGGGGCAAATCAAACTCTTCTGTGACAACACTGGAGCTATTGCACTTGCCAAGGAGCCCAGGTTTCACAAGAAGACCAGGCACATCAAGCGTCGCTTCAACTCCATTCGTGAAAATGTTCAAGATGGAGACACAGATATTTGCAAAGTGCATACAGATCTGAATGTCGCAGATCCGTTGACTAAAACTCTCCATAAGGCAAAACATGATCAACACCAGAACTCTATGGGTGTTCGATACATCACAATGTAACTAGATTATTGACTCTAGTGCAAGTGGGAGACTGTTGGAAATATGCCCTAGAGGCAATAATAAAAGGATTATTATTATATTTCCTTGTTTATTATAATTGTCTTTTATTCATGCTATAATTGTATTATCCGGAAATCGTAATACACGTGTGAATACATAGACTAGAGCATGTCCCTAGTGAGCCTCTAGTTGACTAGCTCGTTGATCAACAGATAGTCATGGTTTCCTGACTATGGACATTGGATGTCATTGATAACGGGATCACATCATTAGGAGAATGATGTGATGGACAAGACCCAATCCTAAGCATAGCACAAGATTGTGTAGTTCGTTTTGCTAGAGCTTTTCCAATGCCAAGTATCTTTTCCTTAGACCATGAGATCGTGTAACTCCCGGATACCGTAGGAGTGCTTTGGGTGTACCAAAGCGTCACAACGAATCGGGTGACTATAAAGGTGCACTACAGGTATCACCGAAAGTGTCTGTTGGGTTGACACGGATCGAGACCGGGATTTGTCACTCCGTATGACGGAGAGGTATCTCTGGGCCCACTCGGTAATGCATCATCATAATGAGCTCAAAGTGACCAAGTGTCTGGTCACGGGATCATGCATTACGGTACGAGTAAAGTGAGTTGCCTTAACGAGATTGAACGAGGTATTGGGATACCGACGATCGAATCTCGAGGCAAGTAGCATACCCGATTGACAAAGGGAATTGTATACGGGGTTGCTTGAATCCTCGACATCGTGGTTCATCCGATGAGATCATCGAGGAGCATGTGGGAGCCAACTTGGGTATCCAGATCCCGCTGTTGGTTATTGAGCGGAGAGCCGTCTCGGTCATGTCTACGTGTCTCCCGAACCCGTAGGGTCTACACATAAGGTTCAGTGGCGCTAGGGTTGTAGAGATATGAGTATGCAGCAAAACGAAAGTTGTTCGGAGTCCCGGATGAGATCCCGGACGTCACGAGGAGTTCCGGAATGGTCCGGAGGTAAAGAATTGTATATAGGAAGTGCAGTTTCGGCCATCGCGAGAGTTTCGGGGTTCACCGGTATTGTACCGGGACCACCGGAAGGGTCCCGGGGGTCCACCTATCCCGGAGGGCCCCGTTGGCTGAAGTGGGGAGGGGACCAGCCCCTGGTGGGCTGGTGCACCCACCCTTGCCCCCCCTGCGCCTAGGGTTGGAAACCCTAGGGTGGGGGCGCCTCCACTTGCCTTGGGGGGCACTCCACCCCCCTTGGCTGCCGCCCCCCCTTGGGAGATCCCATCTCCAGGGCCGGCGCCCCCCCAGGGGGCCTATATAAAGAGGGGGAGGGAGGGCAGCCGCACCCTGAAGTCTTGGCGCCTCCCTCTCCCCTGCTAGACCTCTCCCTCTCGCAAGCTCGTGAAGCTCTGCCGGAACCCTGCTGCATCCACCACCACGCCGTCGTGCTGCTGGATCTTCTTCAATCTCTCCCTCCTCCTTGCTGGATCAAGGTGCGGGAGACGTCATCTGCTCCTTACGTTTGTTGAACACGGAGGTGCTATCCGTTCGGCACTTGGTCATCGGTGATTTGGATCACGACGAGTACAACTCCTTCAACCCCGTTCTCTTGAACGCTTCCGCTCGCGATCTACAAATGTATGTAGATGCACTCCTATCACTCGTTGCTAGATGAACTCATAGATGGATCTTGGTGAAACCGTAGGAAAATTTTTATTTTCTGCAACGTTCCCCAACACAATCATACCATAGGCTAGCTTCTAGGGTTTAGCCTCTCTAATCTCGTGGTAGATCCACTCTTGTACTACCCATATTATCAATATTAATCAAGCAGGAGTAGGGTTTTACCTCCATCGAGAGGGCCCGAACCTGGGTTAAAGCATCGTGTCCCTTGTCTCCTGTTACCATCCGCCTAGACGCACAGTTCGGGACCCCCTACCCGAGATCCGCCGGTTTTAACACCGACATTGGTGCTTTGATTGAGAGTTCCTCTGTGTCGTCATCCTTAGGCCCGATGGCTCCTTCGATCATCAACAACGACGCGGTCCAGGGTGAGACTTTTCTCCCCGGACAGATCTTCGTATTCGGCGGCTTTGCACTGCGGGCCAATTCACTTGGCCATCTGGAGCAGATTGAAAGCTACGCTCCTGGCCATCAGGTCAGATTTGGGAGTTTGAACTACACGACCGACATCTGCGGAGACTTGATCTTCGACGGATTCGAGCCACAACCAAGCGCGCCGCACTGTCTCGATGGGCATGATCTAGCTCTGCCGCCGAACAATGTCCTGGAGGCTGCACCAGCGTCCGCTCCGGCCCTTAGCTCGGAGCCGACTCCGCCGATCGAGGACGAGTGGTTGGACACCGCCTCGGTGGCTATGATCTTTACGACGATCGAGCCAAACTCCATCCCTGTCCTTTGCGAAGACCGTGACTCCAAGGTGCCGGACTCCTCTCTGGACTCCGAACCCTCCGCGCCCCTGCCAATCGAATCCAATTGGGCGCCGGTTATGGAGTTCACCGCCGCAGACATCCTTCAGCACTCGCCCTTTGGCGACATCCTGAATTCACTAAAGTCTCTCTCTTTATCGGAGAGCCTGGCGGACTACGGTCAGGAAGGTTGGGATGCGACGGCGAAGAAATTCAACGCCCACCCACCGCCCACTTTGTAGCCAGCAGCCGAAAGCTTAAATGATGTGCTCGATTCGACTCAAGACATCGACGGTATGGGCTGACGATGTAGGAGACAACCATGAACCAGCACCTATAGGATCTTTGGACAGCTACCTCACCCCATGATGTATACATGGTGGATACACCTAAAGGAAGTGACGACGAGGAACAACGGGACACTAGGAAGGATAAATCCTCGAAAAGCAGTCAAAACGGCAACGTAACGCTGCACCAAGTCCCGCCTCGACAAAGACGGCAGCCACACAGACCCAGCCATAGAGCAGGCGAATCGGTGGACGGCGAACATGCTATCGAGAAACTGTCCGAACAGGACAACTTGGATAAACAACCCGTCCCTGGCGAAGATAACAGTCCGGACGATCTCACGCCGGACAAATTGTTGGAGCAGAAGAACCTCCACAAAAGGCTCGTCGCCACTGTGCATAGCCTGAAAAAGCAGAAGCGGAAGCTCAAAACAGTGGAAGATGCACTCAGAATCAGATGGAGCAAAGTACTCAACACCACAGAAAAATACGGCGACAGTCGCCAAACAAAGAGCTACCCGAAGCGCAAATTACTGCCCGAATTCGATGAGGAGGCCATAGAGCCCCCGCAATCAAAGAACAAAGAGGCCGCCCGGTCGGATAGACGACCACATGCAAACATAAATGACAAGCGGCACCGCACACAAGCCGGCACGCGATCCGCATAAGGATTCGCATCAAAAGGATGGCCCAGTTAGGTCCATCTATGGGCCGAGAAAGCAAGCTCTTCCAAGCAATACAACACGCCAAATATCTGAACAGCACGGCACACCCAAATATAGGGGTGCCGCACACCCCCTGTGTTTCACTGATGAGGTGCTGGATCACGAATTCCCAAGGGGATTCAAACCCGTAAACATAGAGGCATACGACGGAACAACAGACCCTGGAGTCTAGATTGAGGATTACATCCTCCACATACACATGGCTAGAGGAGATGATCTCCACGCCATAAAATATTTACCCCTCAAGCTCAAAGGGCCAGCTCGGCATTGGCTCAAAAGCCTCCCTGAAAATACCATTGGAAGTTGGGAAGAGCTCGAGGATGCTTTTAGGGCAAATTTTCAAGGGACTTATGTCCGCCCTCCGGATGCAGACGATTTAAGTCACATAACTCAACAACCCGGAGAGTCAGCCCACAAATTCTAGAACAGGTTCCTCATCAAAAGAACCAAATAGTCGATTGTCTGGACGCCAAGCCTTAGCAGCTTTCAAACACAACGTCCGAGATGAATGGCTTCACGGACACCTCGGCCAGAGAAGCCGAGAACAATGGCTGCATTAACAAGCCTCATGACCCGCTTTGCGCGGGAGAAGATAGTTGGCTGGCAAGATGCACGATGCAGTGACCCAAGTACATCCGAAGTCAGGGATGGAAATGGAAAACCACGACGCAACAAGGACCAACGCCGGACAAAGGGAAACAGCCGAAGAGCACGGCAGTCAACGGCGGATTCAGAAGCTCTCGGCAGAATCATAAAAACCTGCCCCTCAAGGACAACAATGACGAGCTATCGAACCTAAACAAAATCTTGGACAAAATATGCCAAATCCACGGTACTCTGGGAAGCACGCAAACCATACCCATAGAGATTGTTGGGTCTTCAAGCGATTCACGGCAAACTCAATGCCGAACACAAGGGCTTGACACACCAAGCGAGGACGATGATGAACCCCACAAGCGAGCACCGGAAGCAAAAGAATTTCCCACATGAAGTTAAAACAATGAACTCACTTCAAGTGACAAAAGGGAAAAACAGAGCGGCGCCCATAGAAACACGCGCCGCACGGTCTATCCCAGTAGAGTCCCAACGATGGTTGTCAAAACCAATCACCTTCGATCATCAGGACTATTCCGGAAGTATCCGGAACGCAGGATGGACTGCCTTGATATTAGATCCTATAATCGACGGACTCCAATTTACACAAGTCCTAATGGATGGAGGTAGCGATCTAAACCTGCTATATCAGGATACAATCCGCAAAATGGGGATAGACCCAACCAAAATTCGCCATAGCAACACCTCCTTCAAAGGGGTAATGCCAGGCCTATATGCCCATTGTACAGGCTCCCTACTGCTAGAAGTTGTGTTCGGCTAACCCGACAACTTCCGCCGCGAAAAGTTTACCTTCCATATCGCCCCATTCGAAAGTAGCTATCAAGCACTACTAGGACGCGAAGCTTTCGCCCGCTTTAACGCAATACCGCATTATGCATCTCTTACACTTAAAATGCCCGGTCCACGCGGCATCATCTCATTTAAAGGGAGTACCAAGTGTTACTCGAGCCTGGAAGAACGTGAGACTACCTTGACAGCCCCACACTAATCCGGCTCCACTAACCAAAGCACCTGAATAGGTCATTTGGACCCCCGGACATGGCTAGACGAGTCCGGCGTAAACATATAAACGCCTACTAGCGGCATACCCCCGTACAAGGGGCTGCACGCATGTACAACAAGAGACAATAAAGCTCAATTTTATTCACTTTTCGAACCGTACTCTGTTTATTTGAAGTACATTTTTCACACGATTTTTTTCTTTTCAACTAAGTTCTTCTCTTTTACAGATGAACACCATGCTACACCCGTCCAGGATACGGCACAACGGAGACACGGGCGCAGACGTGCAGTAGGGACCCGTTGTAAGGATTCTTTTCAGATTAAGACCCTGCGTAAACCTTTTTTACTGTCTCTTGTTGATACACATCCTCTGGTTTCTTGCTATAACCGAGAAGGAGGCTGGCGTTCTGGCATCGGTCGCACCAGAATTTTTGCACATACTTGGACACCAGGGGCTTAGGGCATTATTCTGCCCGTTTTCATAAAGACCGAATACCTTAGGGAGTGTTCGACGTCTCGAGTTAGGCCTTATATGCATCAGCTCCGAATCATGTCTTTGGTCAAATGTTGGGTTTGCCCGGCTCCTGTGTTTTGCTGCCTTACATTCCGTTCTATCGGTTAACGCGACACCAGGAGAACTACTGCGATTGTGCCCCGGTTCGGCCAGGTGAGCACCTCTGTAGAGAAAGCCGAAAACTGACTGTCATGATATAGCGTGAGCCTGGTCAACCACTCGATGACCCACCGGAATGTTTAGAATTCCCCCGCATTAACGAAGGACCGTTTCCCGGTCAGGCACATACGCGCCCCCAATTTGGGAGAGCGCGGTGCCCCTAGGGGCTATATAGTAGCCCCACCATCGAACTCCTATGGCTAAGTGAAAGTGATAAGGCATTATAGTCCGGTTGCCTAGTTTGCTACGCTATCACCTCCTTTACAGGACCAAGACGTTGGATTAAGTGTGAAAATCGCCTTTTTGCAAACACCCCGCACTATGTGCGTGGGGGCTGAAAGTGAAGACTGCCATCTTCGGGTTATATACACATATACATCAACGGCGCAGGAGGTGTTTTGATACTTGAACGCACAAGTATAAAAAGCTCTTATATTATATTGAAACATCTTTTCACAAATCATACATGTCATTAAAACATAATATCCTTGAGCACTGCGTCTCTATTAAACGAAGCGCCTGCAGGACTTCCTCAAAATAGTGCTCGGCGGTACAAACCTGTCCGAATCTTGGGATGCAACGTCGGTGGCCTTCATCTCCGCCCAGTATGTCTTGACACGGGCAAGAGCCATCCGCGCATCCTCTAAGCATGCTGACTGCTTCATCGCATCGATATGCGGCACCGCACCAAGGAACTGTTGCACCAAGCTAAAATAACTATTCGGCTCGGGCCTTTTCGGCCACAAATGAGTCACGACAACCTTCATGGCAAGTCCGGACAACCTATTCAGCTCAGCCCATTCGGCCAAACGATCGGTTAATGAAAGTGGACGCTCCGGACTATGGAACTGCGACCAAAAAAGCTCTTCCATTCCATGATCCTTTTGACCTCGGAAGTGTTCGGCCGCATCTGCGGCACTCGCCGCCAAGTCCAGATAAGCATCCTCTGCACCCCACAGCTGGTCCAATTGAGCGTACTTAGGGTCCGTGAATTTTCTCCGCATCAGAAAGGGCTTTCCAGCCGCAATATCTCCGGCCTGACGTAGCTCCTCCTTCATAGCTTTCACCGCAGAGCGAGTATACTTGGCCTCGGTGGCGGTCTTTTTCAGGTCCTCTTGTTTCGCTCGATCTTCTTTTTCAAGAAGCTCACAACGGTCAGTAGCATTCTTCAATTTCACGGCCATCTCGGCCATTTCTTTCTTGCTTCGGCAGTGAGCAGCCTGTTCGGCTTTTAGCTCTGCGGCCGCCTTTAAGGCCGCCGCATCACTTTTTCTGGCTTGCTCCTTGGCTCGGGTGAGCTCCGCCCGAAGGTTCTCCATGGCAGTGGCACCATCTGCATTAAGCATACATGTTGTAAGGCATGGGCGTCAAGCTCCCTTACCAGGTGTCCGCGGAGAAGTTGCATACCTTGTGACTCGTCAAGCCGCTTATTAACAAGCGTGATGTCCGCATCCGCCACGTCAAGTTGCCGCTTCAGTTCGGCAAATTCATCAGCCGGCTAGCCACCGGACGCCGCCACCTACATAGGAAGAGCGCATATTATACCTGGGTTATGATCCTCGTGGCGCCGTCATTTTGACACCGCACCAAGTCTGCAGGGCTACTATCTATCTGAGCGCATTTTATATGCAAAACTATCAGAAGGTACATCATTTTGCGTACCTCAAAACCCGTCAGTAAACTTACGACGGCTTAATGCAATCCGCTCTCAGCGAATGAAATCCTTTCAATCATCGTACCCATTAACGTACGGTGATCTTCCGAGATAGACGCTCGCCCGAGCAGATTCTTCAGCTCCTCCGACCGTACACCCGTTGGTGCCGGACTCGTCCGGTGGCCTTTTTGGAAGGCCGGACACGGAGAGCTTTGAGGGGACATGCGGCTTCCTTCTGGCCCCGCCGGATTGGGAGAAGCCCTCCGCGACGACACCTCAGGGTCGTCCGCCTCGCATAACGGTGCGGCAGGCGGAGGCGTTTCATTCTCCATCATCTCCGGACCAAGATACCCTGAAGACGAGCTCTGCTGTGAAGGGCTGAGATCCGGACTACAAGGTGAACTTTCAGTTACCTTCGGAAATAAAACGTGGATGTCTCTCTTTTAAATAAAAACGCCCCCCTTTACTTACGGCTCGCTGGAGGGCTGATCTCCTTGGGGAAATAGTGCGGCCAGGGCATCTCCCACCGCAGGACCCTCTGGTGAAGATTTCTTCCCCGCTTGAGGCTTTGGTCTCCGGATCTTGAAGCGGTCCTCTTCTCCCCTTGGAGGGAGGATTCTCGATCCCCTTTCTTGATAGCCTCCTTCACGGAGGTAGTAGTTCCCTTGTTCCCCCTTCGCCTTCTTCAAAAGGTACAACCTCTAGCATCTTGGTTATCTGAGGATCCGGCGTGGTCTCGGGGAGGGGGGCCGGACACCTGATCAATTTTGCTTTCGCTATCCACTCCTATTTAAAGGATAGCTCTTTTAAGGGCAAGTTTATGATAAATATGCGGATAGCATGTCCGGGTACAGGACTACTTACTTGAGTATCCGGGTGATTGCAGCTTAGACCTGCGTCCTTGGTTAAGTCCGGACACATTGCTTGCGATCCGAAGAACAGTTGGTACATCTCCACGGGTGTTACGCCCATAAAACGTTGGAGAGCTCGTGGTCCCTCCGGATTAAACTCCCACAGGCGGAGGGGGCGACGTTTGCAGGGCAAGGTGCGACGAATCAGCATGACCTGCGCTACTACGACCAGATTGATCTCCCTCTCTTGGAGGTCTCGAATCTGACCTGCAATAGAGGTACGCCCTTGGACGGTCCCAGTCGAGCCCTTTATTGACCCATGGCGCCCGCCGCAATGGAGGACCCGAGCGGAAGGCAGGTGGCGCCGCCCATTTGGTGCCCACAGGAGGCGGTGATATAAAACCACTCCTGTTGCCATAAATTGAGCTCCTCTTGAAAAGAGCCCTCGGGCCATGGAGCGTCCGCATTCTTGCTTATAACAGCCCCTCCGCACTCTGCTGATGCCCCTTGATCATCTTGGCTCCACTTTGAAGGTCTTGAGCCACAATCCAAGTGAGGGTAATGCGGAGGAAGGCTTCACACGACAATGAACGACGAGATGTGGAGGATGGACTCGGATCCAAGTCATGGAATTCCAGCCCATAATAAAACATGAGCCCCCCTCACAAAGGGGTCCGTCGGAAGCCTAAACCACGAAGGAAGTGAGACACGAATACCATGCTCTCACCAGGCTCGGGAGTAGGAATAACCTGCCCTTGGGCAGGCAGCCTATCTTGAAATTTCGCGGTTAGATACTGGCGTCTCTCGGCTTTAGCACATCTTCTTCCGTGTGGAGGAAGACATCCACCGGCCATGCAGGTCGGAGCCGGACATCGTTGAAGGTCCGAAGCGCCTAAATCTAGAGCTTTGGGTGTTGGAACTCGAGGCGAGGGGCGGATTCCATTGAGATTGAAAGAAAAGAGCAGGCCTTGGTCTCATTATAAAGAGGTTGAACACCAAGAGCCCTCCCCGTGACCGTTCGGGACTCGCCTTCGATGGAGGAGGCGTGCCAACGGGCACGACTGGGTTACCCACGCTCGTATTGATGAGAATCCCGAAATAAGAGGGCACGATCTCCACTCTGATAAGACGTGCCGAAGAAACTGCCTCGCTAAACGCGCTGAGGTGAAAAAAGAAAAAACGATTCATATACAGGCCCGCCCGTGGTGTGATGTCACGCCGCGGAATACGTCAGCAGATCTGTGCAAAGGTTATTCTCTTTGCGGTAGTATGTGGAACTTGTTTTGCAGAGCCGGACACTATCCTTGTGTTCAAAATCTTCTATGAAGTATTCGGAGGAGGAACCCGCCTTGCAATGCCGAAGACAATATGCGCGCCGGACTCGTCGTCATTGAAACTTGGTTCAGGGGCTCTTGAGGAGTCCTGGATTAGGGGTGTCCGGATAGCGAACTATCACCGTTGGCGGACTCCTAAACTATGAAGATACAAGATTGAAGACTTCGTCCCGTGTCCGGATGGGACTTTCCTTGGCGTGGAAGGCAAGCTTGGCGATATGGATATGTAGATCTCCTACCATTGTAACCAACTCTGTGTAACCCTAACCCTATCCGGTGTCTATATAAACCGGAGGGTTTTAGTCCAGAGGACGAACAACAATCATACCATAGGCTAGCTTCTAGGGTTTAGCCTCTACGATCTCGTGGTAGATCCACTCTTGTACTACCCATATCATCAATATTAATCAAGCGGGAGTAGGGTTTTACCTCCATCGAGAGGGCCCGAACCTGGGTAAAAACATCATGTCCCTTGTCTCCTGTTACCATCCGCCTAGACGCACAGTTCGGGACCCCCTACCCGAGATCCGCCGGTTTTGACACCGACACAAGCCAACTAAAATAATCAGAAGTTCCTTCATTTGTTCGGGTGACAGGTCAATTTGTTGACAAGTTGACTTCCGCGAAAAAAGAATTCAGAAAAAATTGTAAAATAAAAAAAGGATTAAAAATCTTGAATTTCATTTTCATTTGAAAAAGTTTAACAGAAAAATATCGTGGATCTTAAAAAATGCAATGATTTGCAAAAAATGTTCATGAATATGACTTTTTTGAAAAAGTTCATGAACTTTGAAAAATGTTCATGGATTTGAAGAAACTTCATCAATTTTGAAACAAAAGTTAACAGATTTGAGAAAATTTCACACATTTGAAAAAAATTCATGAATTTGAGACAAAATTTTTATGAATTTAAGAAAAAAGTTCATGAATTTCAGAATAGTTCACGAATTTGGAAAAGGAAAAAAATCATGAAAATTAATGGAAAAAGAGGGAAAAGAAAAAAAATATGGAAAATTGACCAAAAGCCAACCTAAAAGGCCAAAAAAACATGAGAAGACTAAGACTACCACTAAAATGGGCCGCTCCATTTCGGTCAGGGGTTGTACACTGCGTACCCGAATACACTCTATTAGGCGCTGAATCATCGTAAAAAAAATGGCGCCAAATAGGATTCGGGCTCTCTTTTCAGCCATCTTTCCTCTTTGTCCATGATTTCAAGTCACTGCTATCTCCCCTCAAACCCCGAAACCCTTTTGCATGTGGGTGCCCTAACTCCTTGGGGGAGATGATGGTTCACTGTGGGATGCCTCCTCCACGAACACGAGCCTACTGCTTGGCGGCGACGGGGATCTCCATCGGTGCGATTCCTCCACGACTTGGCCTACTAGAGCAGTCCTCATCCTTGCGGCGGCTCCCAGAGACAATAGCCCTCAGAAAGCACATGAAGGCACTCGAAGAGGCAGGCTTGGCCCGCGGCATCGAGCTGCGTGGTGCAGCTTCCCACGGTCGATGACACCGTACCCTCCTCACATCAACCACTGTACTAGTGGCTTCCATCCTTCAATTCCATTATGGGTTGTCGTTGCTCTCCATTTGGCCACTCCCGCACTTCAATCATTCCACCGGAATATATATGCCGAATAGGCTTTTCTTTAATAGGTGGCACCATGACGATAAATTTGTATAGGTGATGCGATGTCGTATTTCTTGAAATGAATTTACATTCTAGTTCTGGAATTGCAGATGTATTCTTCAATTGTTTGTACTCTCTACATCAAGTGAACTCCCACGGGGAATGTTGGCGGCCCTTTGGTTTAAAATAGACCAATTTAGCGTCCAGACTCTGACCGGAGGTTGACTTAGGCCGCTCACCTAAAAAAAGGTTGAATTAGGGCGCAGGAAAAATGTCTTTTTCCTTTGAATGATTTATCTGCTGGGCCAGAAAGTTAATATGCCATATCCTCTAATCCTACAAATCAATCATAATAATTCAAACCGAATACCGATAACTTGTTTACTAATCAAACATGAGAAGGAGAGAGATGCATGACTGTAGCAATAGTGTAGTTATGTGTACTAATCTAACATGTGAGAGAGGGGGGTTGGGGGCTACCACAGAGGAGAAGATTGTGGACGGAAAAAAACTTCCTAGCACACACAAATCAGAAGTTCCAACCAAGACAACTAAAATAACCGAAGATATGAGGAGACTGAGAGGGAGAAGAGTCCCAACCTCTAAGGAAATGTTTCTCGGTTATGGAGGTGATAAAGAGTTCGTCGTAAAGAGTTACGTCGATCCAATCTTGGACACTTATCTAGATGTCTCTAAGTCTCAATCTAGATACGTATTGAATGTGGGAACAATTAGCTCGATTAGCTCCATGCAGAGCATTGTAGACATAGAAATTTACAAAATACATACGAATATGAATGTGGCAGACCCGTTGACTAAACTTCACTCACAAGCAAAACATGATCACACCTTAGTACTCTTTGGTGTTAATCACATAGCGATGTGAACTAGATTATTGACTCTAGTAAACCCTTTGGGTGTTGGTCACATGGATATGTGAACTATGGGTGTTAATCACATAAAGATGTGATCTATTGGTGTTAAATCACATGGCGATGTGAACTAGATCATTGACTCTGGTACAAGTGGGAGACTGAAGGAAATATGCCCTAGAGGCAATAATAAAGTTGTTATTTTATATTTATATATATCATGATAAATGTTCATTATTCATGCTAGAATTGTATTAACCGGAAACTTGATACATGTGTGGATACATAGACAAAACACTGTGCCCCTAGTAAGCCTCTACTAGACTAGCTCGTTGATAAAAGATGGTTAAGTTTCCTAACCATAGACATGTGTTGTCATTTGATAAACGGGATCACATGATTAGGAGAATGATGTGATGGACAAGACCCGTCCGTTAGCTTAGCATTATGATCGTTCAGTTTTATTGCTATTGCTTTCTTCATGTCAAATACATATTCCTTCGACTATGAGATTATGCAACTCCTGGATAACGGAGGAATGCCATGTGTGCTATCAAACGTCACAACTTAACTGGGTGATTATAAAGATGCTCTACAGGTATATCCGAATGTGTTTATTGGGTTGACATAGATCGAGATTAGGATTTGTCACTCCGAGCATCAGAGAGGTATCTCTTGTCCCTCTCGGTAATACACATCATAAGAAGCCTTACAAGCAAAGTGACTAATGAGTTAGTTGCAGGATGATTGATACGTATCCATCGTATCTACTTTTCCAAACACTTTTGCCCTTGTTTTGGACTCTAACTTGCATGATTTGAATGGAACTAACCCGGACTGACGCTTTTTTCAGCAGAACTGCCATGGTGTTATTTTTGTGCAGAACTAAAAGTTCTCGGAATGACCTGAAAATCCACGGAGCAACTTTTCAGATTTTAAAAAAATACTGGCGAAAGAATTAGCATCAGGGGGGCCACACCCTGTCCACAAGGGTGGGGGCGCGCCCCCCCCGACTCGTGGGCCCCCTGGACGTCCACCGACCTCAACTCCAACTCCATATATTTGCTTTCGCGGAGAAAAAAATCAGAGAGAAAGTTTCATCGCGTTTTACGATACGGAGCCGCCGCCAAGCCCTAATCTCTCTCGGGAGGGCTGATCTGGAGTCTGTTCGGGGCTCCGGAGAGGAGGATTCGTCGCCGTCGTCATCATCAACCATCCTCCGTCACCAATTTCATGATGCTCACCGCCGTGCGTGAGTAATTCCATTGTAGACTTGCTGGACGGTGATGGGTTGGATGAGATTTACCATGTAATCAAGTTAGTTTTGTTAGGATTTGGTCCCTAGTATCCACTATGTTCTGAGATTGATGTTGCTATGACTTTTCTATGCTTAATGCTTGTCACTAGGGCCCGAGTGCCATGATTTCATATCTGAACCTATTATGTTTTCATGAATATATGTGATTTCTTGATCCTATCTTGCAAGTCTATAGTCACCTATTATGTGTTATGATCCGGCAACCCCAAAGTGACAATAATCGGGATACTTCTCGGTGATGACCGTAGTTTGAGGAGTTCATGTATTCAGTATGTGTTAATGCTTTGGTCCGGTACTCTATTAAAAGGAGGCCTTAATATCCCTTAGTTTCCACTAGGACCCCGCTGCCACGGGAGGGTAGGACAAAAGATGTCATGCAAGTTCTTTTCCATAAGCACGTATGACTATATTCAGAATACATGCCTACATTACTTTGATGAACTGGAGCTAGTTCTGTGTCACCCTATGTTATAACTATTACATGAGGAATCGCATCCGACATAATTATCCATCACCGGTCCAATGCCTACGAGCTTTTCACATCTTGTGCTTTTCTTATTTACTTTACCGTTGCTACTGTTACAATTGCTGCAAAACTGCTATCGTTACTTTTGCTACCGTTACCGTTACTTCCATACTACTTTGCTACTAAATACTTTGCTGCAGATACTAAGTTATCCAGGTGTGGTTGAATTGACAACTCAACTGCTAATACTTGAGAATATTCTTTGGCTCCCCTTGTGTCGAATCAATAAATTTGGGTTGAATACTCTACCCACGAAAACTGTTGCGATCCCCTATACTTGTGGGTTATCAAGACCATTTTCCGGCGCCGTTGTCGGGGAGCATAGCTCTATTCTTTTAGTCACTTGAGATTTATATCTGCTGATCACTATGAGGAACTTGAAAGACGAAAGAACGAAGATTTATCCCTCAACTGCGAGGGGAGGTAAGGAACTGCCATCTAGCTCTGCACTAGATTCTCCTTCTGTTATGAGTAAGCTTGTTACACCTAAACCTGCTTCTGCTATTAATTCTGATATGTCGTATGTTATTGATGATGCCACTTCTGCTATGCATGATACTTATGATGAAACTACTTCTGTGCTTGATACTACTGTGCCATTATGTGAATTTCTTGATGAACAACTTGCTAGGGCTAGAGAGAATGAAATAATTGAAAATGAAATTATTGAAGATAGTGATGATGAAGGTTCTCCCCCTAAATATGAATTGCCTGTTGTTCCAGAGGGTTATGTTATGGATGAATAAACTGCTAGTGATTTTCTTGCTTGCAATGATAGATCTGATCTTAAGAAGTTATTAGCTAAACTTAAACATAAATCTCTAAATGCTAGAATGAAATATGACCTTGCTTTTGCTACTTCACCTATCTTTGTTACTGATAAGGATTATGAATTCTCTGTCGATCCTGAGATAATCACTTTGGTTGAATCTGATCCTTTTTATGGCTATGAATCTGAAACTGTTGTGGCACATCTTACTAAGTTAAATGATATAGCCACCCTGTTCACTAATGATGAGAAATCTCGCTACTATTATATCCTTAAGATATTTCCATTCTCATTAAAGGGTGATGCTAAAACTTGGTTTAATTCTCTTGATCCATGTTGTGTGCGTAGTCCCCAGGATATGATTTATTACTCTCTGCTAAATATTTCCCTGCTCATAAGAAACAAGCTGCCTTGAGGGAAATATATAATTTTGTGCAAATTGAAGAAGAGAGTCTCCCACAAGCTTGGGGGAGGCTTCTCCGATTAATTAATGCTTTGCCTGATCATCCTCTTAAGAAAAATGAAATACTTGATATTTTTTATAATGGACTAACCGATGCTTCCAAGGACCACTTGAATAGTTGTCTTTGGTTGTGTTTTCAGGGAAAGAAACGATCGATCAAGCTGAATTGCTATTGAACAATATTTTGACTAATGAAAATAATTGGACTCTCCCTGAGCCAATTCCAGAGCCAACTCCTAAACCAAAAACGAAGAAGAGGGGTGTTCTATTTCTCAGTCCTGAAGATATGCAAGAGGCAAAGAAATCTATGAAAGAAAAAGGTATTAAAGCTGAGAATTTACCTCCTGTTGAAGAAATACATGGTCTTAATCTACCACCTATTGAAGAAACACATGGTCTTGATAACCCGACACGGGTAGTAAAGGTAAATTCTCTCTATAGATATGATAAAGTTGAAATCCCCTCTACTAAGTTTCCTAGCCAATGTTTGGATGAATTTGATGAATTTATGGCTAGACAAGAAAATTTTAATGCTTATGTTGGTAGAGAATTAAAGAGTAATGCTTACATGATTGGACGCTTGATTGCTTATATGGCTAGAGTTAAATGTGAACTCAAACTCATTAGTGTTGGAAATATGCCCTAGAGGCAATAATAAAATGGTTATTATTGTATTTCCTTGTTCATGATAATTGTCTATTATTCATGCTATAATTGTATTGACCAGAAACCGCAATACATGTGTGAATACATAGACCACAACATGTCCCTAGTGAGCCTCTAGTTGACTAGCTCGTTGATCAATAGATGGTTATGGTTTCCTCACCATGGACATTGTATGTCATTGATAACGGGATCACATGATTACGAGAATGATGTGATAGACAAGACCCAATCCTAAGCATAACACAAGATCGTGTAGTTCGTATGCTAAAGCTTTTCTAAATGTCAAGTATCTTTTCCTTAGACCATGAGATTGTGCAACTCCCGGATACCGTAGGAATACTTTGGGTGTACCAAACGTCACAACATAACTGGGTGGCTATAAAGGTGCACTACGGGTATCTCCGAAAGTGTCTATTGGGTTGGCACGAATCGAGACTGGGATTTGTCACTCCGTGTGACGGAGAGGTATCTCTGGGCCCACTCGGTAGGACATCATCATAATGTGCACAATGTGATCAAGGAGTTGATCACGGGATGATGTGTTACGGAACGAGTAAAGAGACTTGCCGGTAACGAGATTGAACAAGGTATCGGCATACCGACGATCGGATCTCGGGCAAGTACTATACCGGTAGACAAAAGGAATTGTATACGGGATTGATTGAATCCTTGACATCGTGGTTCATCTGATGAGATCATCATGGAACATGTGGGAGCCAACATGGGTATCCAGATCTCGCTGTTGGTTATTGGCCGGAGAGTTGTCTCGGTCATGTCTGCATGGTTCCCGAACTCGTAGGGTCTACACACTTAAGGTTCGATGACGCTAGGGTTATAGGGAAGGTATGTACGTGGTTACCGAATGTTGTTCGGAGTCCCAGATGAGATCCCGGACGTCACGAGGAGTCCCGGAATGGTCCGGAGGTAATGATTTATATATGGGAAGTCCTGTTTTGGTCACCGAAAATGTTTCGGGTGCAAACGGTAACGTACCGGGACCACCGGGAGGGTCCCGGGGGTCCACCAGGTGGGGCCACCGGCCCCAGAGGGCTGCGTGGGCCAAGTGTGGGAGGGGACCAGCCCCGGGTGGGCTGGTGCGCTCCCCCACCAGGGCCCAAGGCGAAGAGAGAAGGGAAAGGGGGGAAACCCTAGGCTCGGATGGGCCTAAGGCCCACCTAGTGGTGCCCTCCCTCTCTCCCCTTGGCCGCCCGCCTAGATGAGATCTAGGGCTGGCTGCCACCCCTAGGGGTGGAAACCTAGGTGGGGGCGCAGCCCCTCCCTTTCCCCTATATATAGTGGGGGTTTGGGGCTGCCATACACATAAGAACATCTCCCTCTTGGCGCAGCCCTACCCCTCTCCCTCCTCGTCTCTTGCGGTGCTTGGCGAAGCCCTGCTGGAGTGTCGCGCTCCTCCACCACCACCACGCCGTCGTGCTGCTGCTGGATAGAGTCTTCCCCAACCTCTCCCTCTCCCCTTGCTGGATCAAGGCACGGGAGACGTCATCGGGCTGCACATGTGTTGAACGCGGAGGCGCCGTTGTTCGGCGCTTAGATCAGAATCAACCGCGATCTGAATCACTACGAGTATGACTCCTTCATCTGCGTTCTTGTAACGCTTCCGCTTAGCGATCTTCAAGGGTATGAAGATGCACTCCCTCTCACTTGTTGCTAGTCTCTCCATAGATTGATCTTGGTGATGCGTAGAAAATTTTGAATTTCTGCTACGTTCCCCAACAGTGGCATCATGAGCTAGGTCTATTGCGTATATTCTATGCACGAGTAGAACACAACTTGTTGGGGGCGTTGATGTTGTTCAATATGCTTATCATTACTAGTCCTATCTTGTTTCGACGGTATTGTGGGATGAAGCGGCCCGGACCGACCTTACACGTACACTTACGTGAGACAGGTTCCACCGACTGACATGCACTTGTTGCATAAGGTGGCTAGCGGGTGCCGGTCTCTCCCACTTTAGTCGGATCGGATTCGATGAAAAGGGTCCTTATGAAGGGTAAATAACAATTAGCATATCATGTTGTGGCTTTTGTGTAGGTAAGAAACGTTCTTGCTAGAAACCCATAGCAGCCATGTAAAACATGCAAACAACAATTAGAGGACGTCCAACTCCATCAGCTCGTGGACCCAGTTGCGGGCCCGGTTCATCCAAAATTTCAAAGACACCTGTAAGCAGCCCATGTCGGTGGTGGATCTGGCAGCTTGTGTCCAGGCAGAGGGAGAGTCAACAACCCATTGGGTGCGCCGCGTTTGGAAGTTTTACATTCTTGAGACCGGATCAACCACGATTCCGCGATCTTGACCTTGGAAGCCAATTGCGGTTCGAGCCATTGAAATTGAAGCTGGGTCGCATGAAGCGTTTTGCCATGACATGGGCACTCTAATGGGCGTGTTGGTAAAGTATGCTGATTACGATAGTACCAAGGATCCCGAATCTGATAATGATGAAATGGGGAAAGGAAAACAGAACGGCAGCTCCAGGGTCCAGCAGCACCATTCGGCAGGCAATGGAGGGAACAAGCGGAAAGCGAACGGCAACACGGGTTTCGTAGCCAACACCAATGCGCAGGACAAGGGTTGGCGCGAGGGGCAGGCGATCAAACCGGGCGGTCACAATCCGGATCGTTTGAACTTCATATTAAATCAACCTTGTCCGAAGCACGGGACGAAGGAGGTACCGCGAACCACCTTTGGAAGGATTGTTATATTATGCAGGAGTTTAAAACTCCAACTCTTTCCGGTATGATCAAGGGACCGTGGCGGTTCCGGATCCGCTCCGAATTACGATGGAGGAAATTCGCCCGGGATTCGGTAGTAATCCGGGCGGCAAGGCAATCAGAATAATCAAGGTAATCGTAACAGTCAGAACCAAGGGGCTACAATCAACAAAGCGTAGTCGGGTTATCAGAGCAATCCAAAGCAGTTGAACGGGGGGCAGTACCACGTCTTTACCACCAGTTTGGACCGACGGGACCGAAAACTTCAGAGGCGGGCGGTCAGTGTTGTTGAACCGGCTGCGCCGCATTACCTACGCTGGTCCGAGCAGCCGATTGTGTGGAGCAGAGGATCATCCTCCCGGGTTTACAATCCGGGTCGATTAGCCTTGGTGGTGGCACCCGGTAGGAGGGTACAAGTTCACCAAGGTTCTTATGGATGGAGGAAGCAGCATCAACATCACGTACTACGAGACTTTCCGGCGTATGGGGTTAACAGATAGGCATCTTAGGCCGTCCAGCACGGTGTTCCACGGAGTGGTGCACAGTAAGTCAGCGTGCCGGTCGGTAAGATAGTTACGGAGGTGACCTTTGGGGACGAACATGACTCCAGAACAGAAGCGTTGACGTTTGAGGTGGTAAAAATTCAAAGCCCTTACCACGCCCTCTTTGGGCGGCCGGCTTATGCTAAATTTATGGCACGGCCCTGTTATGTTTACTTACAGCTGAAAATGCCGGGTCACAAAGGAACGATAACGGTTCATGGGAGCCGCCGGATCGCTCTAGAGTGCGAGGAAGGTGATGCGGCTTACGCGGAGTCGGTTTGTGCCACGGAAGAGTTAAAGTATTATAAAGATAATGTTGACCCGGCGGATATGACCCCTTTGAAGAAGCCAACTACAGAGCATGATCCGGACTTGAAGTTCAAATCTGCGGTGAGGCGAAGCTTGTTGATTTTGTGCCCGCGATTCATCCAAACAGTTCACCATCGGTGCCAACCTGGATCCGAAATAGGAAAGCGCTCATCGAAGTTCGTCCGTGAGAATCGGGACATTTTTGCATGGAAGCCGTCGACATGCTGTGTGTACCGAGGAGCTCGCTGAGCACACTCTTAATGTTGACCCGAAATACAGACCGGTAAAACAGTTTCTTCGCGGTTTAATGAGGAAAGGCGCAAGGCCATCGGAGAAGAAGTTGCTAGGCTGTTGGCAGCAGGGTTTATCATTGAAGTCTTTCATCCGAGTGGCTCGCCAACCCGGTTCTGGTCCTTAAAAAGAATGGCACTTGGCGCGTAATGCGTAGATTACACAGATCTTAACAAAGCTTGTCCAAGAGATCCTTTCGCCCTCCCCCGCATTGATCAGATTATTGATGCGACGGCGGGTTGTGAGCGTTTGAGTTTTCTGGATGCGTATTCCGGTTATCATCAGATTAAGATGGCGGTTCAGGACCAGGAGAAAACGGCGTTTATCACCCCTTTTGGAGCCTTCTGCTATGTGTCCATGCCTTTTGGGCTCAAGAGCCTATGAGCAACTTATCGGCGTTATGCATGTAATTGTTTGCATAAACAGATCGGCCGTAATGTGCACGCTTATGTGGATGATATCGTGGTGAAATCAAGGCAGAAGGAAACATTGATTGAGGATTTAAGGAAACCTTCGACAACTTGCGGGTGTACAAGATGATGCTCAACCCTGCCAAGTGCGTCTTTGGTGTTCCAAAGAGGCAAATTGTTGGGTTTCCTCGTGTCTAACCGGGGATTGAGGCTAATCCGGAGAAAATTACAGCTATCACCTCTTTAGCCAAGCCAAAGTGCATCAACGATGTCCAACGCTATAGGCCGGATTGCTGCGCTAAGCGGTTTATCGATCGCCTAGGAGAGAAGGCCATCCCTTTGTACCGAGATCTTTGAAGAAGACGGATCAATTAAATGGAGTTCAGCTTGATGAGGCATTGGAGGACTTAAAGCGGCGGTGACCAACCCGCCTGTTCTTGCTGCCCCTATTGACAGGGAGCCGCTCCTGTTATATGTTGCTGCTAATGCTAGGGCAGTGAGTGTGGCCATGGTGGTGGAGCGCAAGGAGGCAGGGAAGGAGTATCCGGTTCAAATGACGGTTTACTACATCGATGAGGTCCTCATTGAATCTAAACAAAGATATCCACATTGGCGTAAGCTGGTATATGGGGTTTTTATGGCGGAAGTCAAGCAAGATATTTCCAAGGGCACCCCATCACGGTGGTCGATTCGGCTCCTTTAGGCGATATCATCTCGAACCGGGAAGCAACTGGCCGGATTGCTAAGTGGGCTATAGAGCTTGGGCATACGGTTTAAAATATGTGCCACGGACGGCTATAAAGTCTCGAGCACTTGTGGATTTCATTAATGATTGGACGGAGTTGCAAGCACCGTAAGAGAAGCGGATCACACCTATTGGACCATCCATTTTGATGGATCCAGGCAATTGGAAGGCTCGGGGCTGGAGTCGTATTAACTTCCCACGAGGTGATAAGTTCTGTTATGTTCTCCGCCTAATGTTCCCTTGTACTAACAATGCAGCTGAGTATGAGGCTTTGCTCCATGGGCTCCGGATGGCCAGAGAAATGAACCTCAGCCGGGTTAAATGCTTTGGTGATTCGGACTTAGTGGCCCAGCAGGTATCCGGCACTTGGGACTCCAAAGATCCACTCATGGCTGCATATCGTCGGGAAGTGGATGTTGTTGCAGGACATTTTAAGGGTACCAGGTGGACCATGTGGATCGTCGGAAGAACGAGGCGGTGATGCTTTGAGCCGCTGGGGTCCCAACAGAAACCGTCCCGCCTAACGCTTTTCCTTGACGTCTTTGCATAAGCCGCCGATTAAGCTACTGATGAAATTGATTTGGCTATCCACGATCTAGAGGCTCAATTGGTGGCGGCCTTGCACATCATTCCGGATTGGACGGTCCCTTATTTGGCATACATGAATCGGGGCGAGTTACCGGAGGATGAGACGTTGGCCCGGCAGATAGTTCAGCGGTCTAGGTCTATGGCCATTGTCAACGGCGAGTTGCACCGTCGCGATGTCGAGGCGTTTCAGCGTTGTGTGTCCCCTGAAGAGGGCCGTGAGATATTACGAGAGATTCATGAAGGGGATTGTGGTCACCACGCCGTTCAAAATCCACGGTGGCCAAAGCGTTCCGCCATGGCTTCTATTGGTTGACTGCCCATGCTGATGCGGAGGATCTGGTCAGACGGTGTGATGGTTGCCAAAAGTTCTCGAGCGTGCTCATGTGCCAGCCCAAGAATTGAGGATGATTCCAATTACTTGGCCGCTTTGCGACTTGGGGCTGGATATGGTTGGACCTTTCAAAGCGATCCAAGGACAAAAGACCCACCTGTTGGTAGCGGTGGATAAATTTACAAAGTGGGTCGAGGCAGAGCACATTAGCAAGTGTGATGCGCCACGGCGGTTCAGTTCATCAAGCGGGTGATTTTCCGGTTTGGGTTTCCGCACAGTATCATCACAGACAATGGCACCAATTTGTCCAAAGGAGCTATGAAGGAATTTTGTGAACGGGAGCACATCCGCTTGATGTTTCTTCCGTAGCCCACCCGCAATCCAATGGTCAAGCGGAACGAGCTAATCAGGAAATTTTGAAAGGTATCAAACCCGGCTTATGGTCCCTTTAGAAAGGACGCCGGGTGTTGGGTGGAAGAGCTACCATCGGTGATATGGAGTATAAATACTACCCCAACCGATCCACGGATACACGCCGTTCTTTATGGTCTATGGAGCGGAGGCGGTCCTTCCATGATATCCGTCACGACTCGCCCAGTAGCAGCTTATGTTGAGGCAGATAGTGAGGCAGCACGGCAAGATGATTTGGATCGACCGGACGAAGAGCGCGATATGGCAGCAGCTCGCTCGGCGGTCTACCACAGGACCTTCGTCGGTATCACAGCGGCGGGTTAAAACCAGAACCTTTCGGAAGGAGACTTGGTGCTGCGGCTCATTCAAGATCGAAAGATATGCACAAGTTATCCCCACCTTGGGAAGGGCCTTTTGTGGTCGGTAAGGCTCTATACAACGGGTCCTACTATCGATTGATGTTCGAGGCGAAAAAGACTCACGCCGCGTCGGAGGAGGAGACCAACAGGCCATGGAACATAGCTCATCTTGACCTTATTATACTTGAGCCATTGGCTCCACTTATGTACATATCAAGACGATGTATATATTATGAATAAAAGCAATAAACCGGATCCTCGGCTAAAGCGGGGTATCTGTTACATACAAAGGACCGGTTTGGGTACATGGAGATGATGTAAAAGCGGCCTCGGTTTAACCCTTGGCCTTGTTGTTAGAATTTTTTGTCATTTGGGGCTTGGTCGTGTCCGAACCAATGCAACACCTCTTGGCGGCGAAAGCCACCAGATCATTTGGGGGCATGGTCACGTCTGAACCAGTCCACACCTCTTGGTCGGCCTAAGGCCATAGAATCACTTGGGGCTTTGGTCGAACCCGAACCATCGCAATGCCATTTGATCGGCGTCATGCCACGAGTTCAGTTGGGGACTGGCTGACTTGAACCACCGCTACACCGTATAGGGGCTTGGTCATGTCCGACCATGGTAGCGCCATCTCGATCCGCTCGATGCAGCCTTTCCTTGCAAAGTGATTTTCCTCATTGATTTTGCTTCCATGGGGTCTTTAGGCCTGTCATTTGGTTTTTGTTGGCCTTCTTAAACCGACAAAATTCTTTAAACCGGGTTTATGTTCCGCATTCAATACCTTTTTTAAAGTTGGCGATTTTTTGTTCCGGTTTGATTTTGCTGTTAACATCCCATTATGGAGTAACAGGGGCTTATCATGCCGACCACGATTTACACGGTAAATCGGTTTTATCTGTGAAGGTTTTCACTTAGCGTTTGATTAAAGCCAACCGTGTGCCTAATCTTCGGCAGGTATGTTCGTATCACATAGCTTTGATCATATACCTCGGTATTATCTCATATCAATATATCGGTATCAGTTTTATAAGCGGGCGTCAACCGCCAAGGCGGTTTAAGAACTTGTGATTGCAGGCAAAATATGTTGCAGGATTTACTACGAAAGCCAACGGGTCCCGTCTTGTCATGCAAAAGTTTACAGATCGCGATTATACGGCATTGTTCAAAGAAAGACACCTGCTATCCTATTACAAAGCCTTTTGAGGCCCGGCGTTTCACGCCGAAGTTATGCCTTGAAAATGTGAATATGTCGCCCGGCTTGGCGGATTACGCTGCTTCCCGGGTTGGCGCGAGGTGGAGGGCACGGCGCTGGCGCCGGTTCAGCTTCCTCTTCTTCTTCACCCAAAGCCGGAAGTCATTGGTAGACCAGTCAATCCGGGTTAAGGCACGAAAGACAGCTTCTTCACTTATCAGCTCAGCCGGATCAACGTCGGGCGTAAGTGTGCTTACGGATTGGAGGAATCAGGCTCGCACTTCCGGGATGACAAAATCCACCCGTTTGTTGTTTGCGTCATAAAAAGATCGGTGAACTTCCAGATTGGCTTCGGCCGCCGATTGACTTCGCCGGTGACGCATTTCCTTTGTAATCCGTTTCAGGGCATCGTTATCGAAGGCTTCGCCGTTCTCTTGAGCGCTGGGAAAACCTTTAGCTATGTCAACCAGATCAAGATCCGCTATCCATGCCTTGGCACGAGTCAGAGCCAGCAGGGCGCCAGCCCGGGCTGCGGATCGCTTCATCTCTTCAAGCTGTCCCGGAATCATGGACAGCCGGTCCGTATCTCTCGATCAGGACGGCGCCGTGTTGTCGTATGAAGTGGCGCATATGGCCCGGCTGGCGCCGGTATAAAGCTGTTCAATCAGGGTGTACGAAGCCTTGAGCTTTTTTCGCACGCCGTAACCCAGATGAGCAATACGCTGTTCGCACCAGATTTAGATAGCCCAAGTTAAACCGCGGAAGCGTTAGCACAAGCATATTCAAGATAAATTTACTTACCAAAGACGGCAGAGGTCATGGCATGCACTTGGCGTTTGAGTCCGATAAGCTCTTGATCACCGGTTTAAGGGCTGCCTCCGCTTCCTCCGCCTGCTTTATTAAACCGGCTTTTTCGGTGTCCCAGCTTGACCCGCTTCGGATTTGTACCACTCCTTCAGCTGTTCCATGGTGGTCGAGGCGGTCTTTAGCTCATCCTTGGTTTTGGTGGCTTACGCTATTTGGGTTTCAGATTGGTTTGGAGGTCCTTGAGTTGCACTGACTTGGCGATGTATTTCATTACGATGACAAATAAAGCATATTAGTGGTTTCATTATACAAGTCCCAAGCTTAATACAAGTATTCAACTTGGCACTTGGGGGCTAATGGCTAGTTGATCTAAATTTGCTAAGGAGATGCAACTTAAGTCCCGGTTTAACTTTGCAAAATTAAACCGACCCTTGGGGGCTACTATGCAGTGAAAAGATGAGAAAGGTCAAATTATTACCTCATAGCGGTCCTTCATGCGATTTACTAGACCGGCTTCAAGGTCACGGCTTGTGTAAAGCCGGTTCGAGCTTGAATGAAGTTCTTAGGCGGAGAAATTGTCGTAAGCGCATATGTCCTTCTTCCCTTGTCTTTGCCGATAGTAGTGGAACTTTCTTTGATGCTATGCTTGGCTAAAGCGACCGGTTGGCTAGGAGCGGTGTAGCGATTACTATCACAAGAACATCGTCATTTTCAGCGGTCTTGTTTGGGCTTGATGTCGTCTTGCTTTGGCTCGGCGGTTCAATGGTCACGATCCGCTCGGTGGACGGGTTTGGTGGAGCAGGATGTGAGGTTTCCACTTGGACCTCCGGTTCAGCTTCGCGGGTCAGATATCATCCTTGTACAACTCGCCAGAGCTTTCCTTGGCGGCTTCGGATTTTCATGTGGCTGTTCAGGGGTTTTTCCGGATCACCATCCGGAGTAGGATCAAGAGTTTTCGCTTTCTTGCTCAAACGAGCCTTGGTGCTGCAATATTCAGAGCGGGATCAAGACAAATTGACCAAATTAATAGGGAATCGAATTGTGACCGGAAATTACGTACCCTGCGGCGATGTTCAGCGGAGGCAGCTGTGTGGTGGATGAACCGCCAGACGAGTTGGAAGAGGCCTGATAATTCGAGTCAGACGGATTGAGAGAACATCGGAAGAAACCTTTTAAGGGATAACGCTTTTCAGGAGAACAAGTCACCTCTGGGCGACGCTTCCGGATTGGGGTGTCCGGTAAACCGGCTGAGGTAACCTGTTGACCACTGTGCCGGGTTGTACGGCGCTCTTCAGTCTGCTGTGTCTTCAAGAAAAGATTTGGATTCAAATAAGCACAGGAATGGTATTTTTTAACTTTCCGGACGGCGCGATTTAATTCTCTTAACAGCGCAAGCTCAGATTCGGAAGAAAGAAGGATTACCTCAACAGGATTGGCATGACTGGCTTCAGCATCATCTGGGAAGAAAAAGTGTCGGTAAAAAGAAGGTAAAGAGGCCAAGCATATGCAAGAAGAAATACAAAGCGGAAGGCCGGTTTATGGCGGCTCCCTCGTAAATGTCAAAATTTTACCTCGGCTTCTGATTCTTCGTCCTCCGGCGGTTCAGAGGACTCGGTGGTTTTTTTCTTGCCAGTTCTCTTAGTGGCCTTGGATTTTGCACGTGGCGCCCGGACCGGTCTGGTGCGTTTCCAGAAGGAGCTTTCAGCCTGGGAAGCAGCAAGCATTAGCATATGTCAACAGATATTGCGAGCACGAAAGACAAGAAGAAGAGCTTATCACGGCGGTTTGTTGGCGGCACAAAATGGAGCCAACCCGGTGAGGCTGCAGACGGAGATTGGCTCATCGAGCATCTTCTTGACGATCTCGGTGGTCTCCTGTTCGGTTATGGGTAGCTCGTGGCGCCTTTGAGGATCTTTGAGGCTGCCGGTGTACTGCAGCATCAATCCGGCCGGGCGGCTCGGTGGCAACACGCCTAAGAGACCCAAAGAACGCACAAGATCCACGCCGGTTAAGCCATTGGCCATTAGAGCCCGGAGCTTGATTATTTGTGGCGCGAAGTTATCCGTTCCGCGGCGGTTAAGCGTGAAGGCAGTGGATGATGGTTGCTGAGCCGGTGAGGACGGTAACCCGGCAAGGGGTTTTCATTGGCAGGCGCGGTGTTACGGCAAGAGAACCAAGTTTGGTTCCAATCCTTTGGATGGCTGTGGTGCTTGGCGTGAGGGAAATCGGCTTCCTTCCTCTTCTGAATTGAAACGCCGCCAGCTCCGTGTTGGGACCATCGAGAAAATTCTGTGCGACGGTTCAAATGGAAAAATCCGGAACAATTCCTGAGACGGTTCTTCTTGAAGATAGACTTCACGAAGACTTGAAAGTTGCATATGTTTGAAACGGAATTGGACCGATATCCTGCGGATGGAGTTGCAAACTGGCAAGGACGTCCGGAAAAACTTTGAACCAAAGGCGTAACCCCGGTCTAGGTGCTGCATAAACACAATTACTTCCCCGCCATGCTCGGGAGGAAACTTCGCCCTCGGAACACGCCAATGGAGGACGTCTTTTGGAGCCAAACCGCCCGGTGGTAGCGTAGCCGTTGAGCTGCGTCTCGGTGATTTTGGACGGACCCAGTTGCAAGCAGCAAATTGAGGAGCCATTCCGGACGACTAAGCTGCGAAAGAAAGCAAGAGACGGTTTACCATTAAACGGTTCAGGCATATCATACATTGTTAAACCGGTGATTCAGCATCCGGCTTCCCGTTCCGGTTTGACTGAGGACTAATGGAGTGACGGATTAGCTGTCGAAAGTTAAACCGCCGAACTAGGCAGAGTTGGAAAATCTACTAAGTATGGACAGAAACAGTTTTCACATATGAATGGAGGTAATCAGGATCTACTGAAGCTCTAGTTCGAAAATTTTTACGACCTATGCAAACCTTCATAAAGAGCAGGAGGGTTCAGATATTCTAAACTTGAGGATCCGAACAAAAGGAAGGGTGCATAAAGAGTTCAATGAACGGCGGAGCAGTCATTTATATAAGATGCACGGTATGGCTGAGGCGTACGGCCATGGCGGAGCAAGTGAGAGGAAACTGATATGAACTGCGCGACGAACATGATCTACAGATGGGATCTAGGGCTTGAGAGGAACCTTACCGACGGCGGAAACCGCGGAGGAGCGCCGAAAACTACGACACGGTCGAGGTTGATGCAGCGGCCCAATGACGAAGCGTCGTTCGAAGGTCGGGCGCGACGATGGAGCTTCAGGGCTAGAGCGTCGCGAGGAAGAAGAAGAGCGGAAGAAGAAGAGAAAGGGGCGACCGGTCTATTTATAAGGGACCGGAGCAATCAACGGGCGCGAGGATCAAGGAGTCAAAAGCGGTGGACGGTGCAGCGGCCGCCTCGATTTCCGGGATAGCATTAAATGAAGGGAATCTTACTGTTTGGATTTCTTTATTAAAGATGACGTCAAGGTGCTCTGACATGGAAATCGGAGGATGATGTCACGGCGTTTCAAGCGGATGGCGGTTTACAAAATATGAAAGGAGATCAAAGAGGTTCCTGAAGGTGTTGAAGATTGATTTGAACCGGTTCAGGTCAACTGGGCCTAATGTTGGGGACACAACCATCGAGTGTGAACCGCCTGGAAGGGCCGGTTTACCCTAAATCCATGATCCAGCCCACGAAGGAGGCCCGAGCCCAGAGGCGACTTAAGGTCCATTTATGTAAACCGCCTTAGTATTGTAACTTGTGTTGTAAGACAAGAAAGGAGAGATCAAGCCGGACTCTTGTATGAGCCGGATTGGGACTCTATAAACCAGCCAAGGCGTCCATCCGTGTATATAAGGGGACGACCCGGCGAAGTTAGGGACAGAGATTTGAGGCTAAGGCAAAGCTACTGCTCCCTAGTCGCCGAAAACCATATCAATCACATCACAACTGGACGTAGGTTTTTACCTTCATTGAAGGGGCCGAACCAGTATAATTCTCGTGTCCTGTGTCCGCTTTAACCTCTCTAGGTAAACCCGTACGATGGCCCTACGACTAAGTCCTTTCATGAGGACATCTGCCGTGACAAGTCCACGACACAGGGTATGCTATGTGATGTGATATGGCCAAAAGAATGTGATGAATGATATGTGATGTATGAGATTGATCATGTTCTTGTAATAGGAATCACGACTTGCATGTCGATGAGTATGACAACCGGCAGGAGCCATAGGAGTTGTCTTTATTTATTGTATGACCTGCGTGTCACTGAATAATGCCATGTAATTACTTTACTTCATTGCTAAACCGTTAGCCATAGTAGTAGAAGTAATAGTTGGCGAGACAACTTCATGGAGACACGATGATGGAGATCATGGTGTAATGCCGGTGACGATGATGATCATGGAGCCCCGAAGATGGAGATCAGAAGGAGCAAAATGATATTGGCCATATCATGTCACTTTTTGATTGCATGTGATTTTTATCATGTTTATGCATCTTATTTGCTTAGAACGACGGTAGTAAATAAGATGATCCCTCATAATAATTTCAAGAAAGTGTTCCCCCTAACTGTGCACCATTGCGAAAGTTCGTTGTTTCGAAGCACCACGTGATGATCGGGTGTTATAGATTCTAACGTTCACATACAACGGGTGTAAGCCAGATTTACACACGCGAAACACTTAGGTTGACTTGACGAGCCTAGCATGTACAGACATGGACTTGGAACACAAGAGACCGAAAGATCGAACATGAGTCGTATAGTGGATACGATCAACATGAAGATGTTCACCGATGATGACTAGTCCGTCTCACGTGATGATCGGACATGGCCTAGTTGACTCGGATCATGTATCACTTAAGATGACTAGAGGGATGTCTATCTGAGTGGGAGTTCATTAGATGAACTTAATTATCCTGAGCATAGTCAAAAGGTCTTTGCAAATAATGTCGTAGCTCGCGTTTTAGTTCTACTGTTTTAGATATGTTCCTAGAGAAAATTTAGTTGAAAGTTAATAGTAGCAATTATGCGGACTGGGTCCGTAAACTGAGGATTGTCCTCATTGCTGCGTAGAAGGCTTATGTCCTTAATGCACTTTGCTTTCGGTGTCTTTGAACCTCGAACGTCGTCTGTGGATGTTGCGAACATCTGACATACACATTTTGATAACTACATGATAGTTCAGTAATGTTAAACGGTTTAGAATTGAGGCACCGAAGACGATTTCGAAATGTCGCGGGACATATGAGATGTTTCGAGGGCTGAAATTGGGATTTCAGGCTCGTGCCCACGTCAAGAGGTATAAGACCTCCGACGAGTTTCTTAGCCTGCAAACTAAGGGAGAAAAGCTCAATCTTTGAGCTTCTGCTCCGATTGTCTGAGTACAACAATCACTTGAATCAAGTGGGAGTTAATCTTCCAAATGAGATAGTGATGTTTCTCCAAAGTCATTGCCACCAAGCTGCTAGAGCTTCGTGATGAATTATAACATATCAGGGATAGATATGATGATCCTTGAAATATTCGCGATGTTTGACGCCGCGAAAGTAGAAATCAAGAAGGAGCATCAATTGTTGATGGTTAGCGAAACCACTAGTTTCAAGAAGGGCAAGGGCAAGAAGGAATACTTTATGAAACGGCAAATCAGTTGCTGCTCCAGTGAAGAAACCCAGGGTTGAACCCAAACCCGAGACTAAGTGCTTATGTAATGAGGGAACGATCCTTTGAAGAACTACCCTAGATACTTGGTAGATGAGAAGGCTGGCAAGGTTGATGAAGTATATTGGATATACATTGTATTAAATGTGTACTTTACTAGTACTCCTAGTAGCCCCAGGGTATTAAGATACCGGTTCGGTTGCTAAGTGTTAGTAACTCGAAATAAAAGAGCTATGGAATAAACGGAGACTAGCTAAAGGTGAGATAACGATGTGTGTTGGAAGTGTTTCCAAAGGTTGATGTGATCAAGCATCGTATACTCCCTCTACCATCGAGATTGGTGATAAACCTAAATAATTATTATTTGGTGTTTGCGTTGAGCATAGACATGATTGGATTACGTCTATCGCAATAAGGCCATTCATTTAAGGAGAATAATAGTTACTCTGTTCATTTGAATAATACCTTCAATGGTCTTACACCTAAAATGAATGGTTTATTGAATCTCGATCGTAGTGATACACATGTTCATGCCAAAAGATATAAGATAATGATGATAGTACCACATAGTTGTGGCACTGCCATGTAAGTCATATTGGTATAAAACGCATGAAGAAGCTCCATGTTGATGGATCTTTGGACTCACTCGTTTTTTGAAAAGTTTGAGACATGTGAAACATGTCTATTGGTATGTACTTGCATGGAGAAACTCCATGCAGATGGATCGCTTGGACTCACTTGATTTTGAATCACTTGAGACATGCAAATCATACCACATGGGCAAGATGACTGAAAAGCCTCGTTTTCGATAAGATGGAACAGAAAGCAACTTGTTGGAAGTAATACATTTTGATGTGTGTAGTCCAATGAGTGCTTTGAGGCCTTGATGGATATCATTATGTTCTTACTTCACAGATGATTTGAGTAGATGCTGAGTATATTTACTTGATGAAACACAAGTCTGCATTATTGAAAGGTTCAAGTAATTTCAGAGTGAAGTTGAAGATCTTCGTGACAAGAGGATAAAATTTCTATGATATGATCATAGAGATGAATATCTGAGTTGCAAGTTTGGTACACAATTAAGACATTGTGGAAATTGTTTCACAACTAACACCGCCTGGAACACCATAGTGTGATGGTGTGTCCGAACATCATAACTGCACCCTATTGGATATGGTGCATGCCATGATGTCTCTTATCGAATTACCACTATCGTTTATGGGTCAAGCATTAGAGACAACCACATTCACTTTAAATAGGGCACCACGTAATTCCGTTGAGATGACAGCGTATGAACTATGGTTTAGAGAAACCTAAGCTGTCGTTTCTTAAAAGTTTGGGGCTGCGACGCTTATGTGAAAAGGTTTCAGCTAGATAAGCTCGAACCCAAAGCAGATAAATACATCTTCATAGGACACCCAAAAACAGTTGGGTATACCTCCTATTTCAGATCTGGAAGCAAAAGTGATTGTTTCTAGAAACGGGTCCTTTCTCGAGGAAAAGTTTCTCTCGAAAGAATTGAGTGGGAGGATGATGGAGACTTGATGAGGTTATTGAACCGTCACTTCAACTAGTGTGTAGCAGGGAACAGGAAGTTGTTCCTGTGGCGCCTACACCAATTGAAGTGGAAGCTGATGGTATTGATCATGAAACTTTGGATCAAGTCACTACCAAAACTCGTAGGTTGACAAAGATACGCACTACTCCAGAGTGGTACGTAATCCTGTCTTGGAGGTCATGTTGCTAAACAACAATGAACCTACGAGCTATGGAGAAGCAATGGTGGGCCCGGATTCCGACGAATGGCTCGAGGCCATAAAATCCGAGAGAGGATCCATGTATGAAAAAAAGTATAGAATTTGGAAGAACTACTTGATGGTCGTAAGGCTGTTGGGTACAGATGGATTTTAAAAGAAATACAGACAATGATGGTAAGTATCACCATTAAGAAAGCTCGACTTGTCGTTAAGATGTTTTCCGACAAGTTCAAGGAGTTGACTGCAATGAGACTTTCTCATTCGTAGCGATGCTAAGAGTCTGTTGGAATTATATTAGCAATTACTGCATGATTTATGAAATCTTGCAGATAGGATGTCAAAACATTGTTTCCTCGACGATATTCTTGAGGAAAGGTTGTATGTGATACAACCAGAAGGTTTTGTCAATCTTGAAAGATGCTAACAAGTGTGCAAAGCTCCAGCAATCCTTCTAGGGGCTGGAGTAAGCATCTCGGAGTTGGAATATACGCTTTGATGAGATGATCAAAGATTTTGGGTTTATACAAAGTTTATGAGAAACTTGTATTTCCAAAGAAGTGAGTGGGAGCACTATAGCATTTCTGATGAGTATATGTTGTTGACATATTGTTGATCGGAAATGATGTAGAATTTCTGGAAAGCATATAGGGTTATTTGAAAAGTGTTTTTTAATGGAAAACCTGGATTAAGCTATTTGAACATTGAGCATCAAGATCTATAAGGATAGATCAAAACGCTTAATAGTACTTTCAAATGAATACATACCGTGACAAGATTTTGAAGGAGTTCAAAATAGATCAGCAAAGAAGGAGTTCTTGGCTGTGTTATATGGTGTGAGTATTGAGTAAGACTCAAGACATGACCACGGCAGAAGAGAGAGAGAAAGGACGAAGGTCGTCCCCTATGCTTCGAGACCTAGGCTCTATAGTATGCTATGTTGTGTACCGCTTTTGAAGTGTGCCTTGCCATGAGTCAGTCAAGGGGTATAAGAGTGATCCAGGAATGGATCACAGGACAGCGGTCAAACTTATCCTTAGTAACTAGTGGACTAAGGAATTTTCTCGATTATGGAGGTCGTAAAAGAGTTCGTTGTAAAGGGTTACGCCGATGCAAACTTTGACACTAATCCGGATTATTCTGAGTAGTAAACCGGATTCATATAGTAGAACAGTTATGAGTTAAATACACCGCAGGTGCCTCAACTTGTCCGGCGCGGTCGCTTTGGTTCCTAAAGTTGTAAAATACACAAAACGGGTGATGTAACTTGTCCATGCATTCAAATACGGTGTCTCTGGCTCTATCCGAGCATATGCATTGCCAACATGGAATACAGATATAAATTCCTATTTATAATAAAGACACCGGCCAAAATAATAAAACAAAATTTAAAAGAAAAAGTTGACTCACCTCTGCAAGTATTTGTCTTATTTATGAGCAATACGTATATATATATATATATATATCGTGCCTCTGAATAAGGATACCAGACAAAATAAATTACTATTAGTGAGCTAGACGTCTATCTATCACATTGTTGCTATTTACCTCTTCGAGCATTTGTCTTATTTTTATTGTAATATATGGCGCTCTTATGGGCCCATAGAAGGTTTCTTTTTATTTATTTGCAAATGTCACATTTTTATATTGTATTTCTTACATTTCTACAAACACTTCTGACATGTTTTAACATATTTATAGAAATTATTGTTTCTATACAATGATTTTTAATACACAGTGAACAGTTTTAAAAAAATGTACATAATATTTTTATAGTATATGTTGAACTGATTAAATAAACATAAATTTTATGAAAAATTCATGTTCACCTCTTCGAACTTCACAATAATAAAAATATAATAAAGATTTAAATAGGCAAATCGCATATAGGTAATTATTGTATTTTTATATATGGGAAAATATGTACACATCATAAAAATATGTTGGTTAGCATGCATGCTATTTACCCTGGAGGTCGCAGGTTGAACTCCCATGGAGTGACCCGGTTTGCCTTTTTCCTTTTAGTAGCATACAGAGTGATAGCTTTTGCGAGATTTAATTAAACCTCAGGTGGTTTTCCGAAGAAAAAAATACGCGCCTATCTCACCTAAGCAGGAGCAACACTCACACCCACTGACGTGTGGGGGCAGCCACCAGTTGTCACGTCATGCTGGCAGCACATATAGAGGTATACGGGTGGAGGCATCGTATATGCACCACGCGACCAGTTATAGCACCACTTTTATGTATTTTACAAGTTTAGGCACTAAACTGAGCATAACAGGCAAGTTAAGGCACATATGGTGTATTTAACTCAACAGTAAAGCACACACGGATCTCAAAGGTTCAGATCCGTTGACTAATAACCTCTCTCACAAGCGAGATATGATCAAACCCCATGGGTGTCGATTCATTACAATCACATAGTGATGTGAACTAGATTATTGACTCTAGTGCAAGTGGGAGACTGTTGGAAATATGCCCTAGAGGCAATAATAAAATGTTTATTATTGTATTTCCTTGTTCATGATAATTGTCTATTATTCATGCTATAATTGTATTGACCGGGAATCGCAAATACATGTGTGAATACATAGACCACAACATGTCCCTAGTGAGCCTCTAGTTGACTAGCTCGTTGATCAATAGATGGTTATGGTTTCCTGACCATGGACATTGGATGTCATTGATAACGGGATCACATGATTAGGATAATGATGTGATGGACAAGACCCAATCCTAAGCATAGCAAAAGATCGTGTAGTTCGTATGCTAAAGCTTTTCTAAATGTCAAGTATCTTTTCCTTAGACTATGAGATTGTGCAACTCCCGGATACCGTAGGAATGCTTTGGGTGTACCAAACGTCACAACGTAACTGGGTGGCTATAAAGGTGCACTACGGGTATCTCCAAAAGTGTCTGTTGTGTTGGCACGAATCGAGACTGGGATTTGTCACTCCGTGTGACGGAGAGGTATCTCTGGGCCCACTCGATAGGACATCATCATAATGTTTACAATGTGATCAAGGAGTTGATCACGGGATGATGTGTTACGGAAAGAGTAAAGAGACTTGCCGGTAACGAGATTGAACAAGGTATCGGCATACCGACGATCGGATCTCGGGCAAGTACTATACCGGTAGACAAAGGGAATTGTATACGGGATTGATTGAATCCTTGACATCGTGGTTCATCCGATCATCGTGGAACATGTGGGAGCCAACATGGGTATCCAGATCCCACTGTTGGTTATTGGCCGGAGAGTTGTCTCGGTCATGTCTGCATGGTTCCCGAACCCGTAGGGTCTACACACTTAAGGTTCATGACGCTAGGGTTATAGGGAAGGTATTTACACGGTTACCGAATGTTGTTCGGAGTCCCGGATGAGATCCCGGACATCACGAGGAGTCCCGGAATGGTCCGTAGGTAAAGATTTATATATGGGAAGTCCTGTTTTGGTCACCGGAAAAATTTTCGGGTGCAAACGGTAACGTACCGGGACCACCGGGAGGGTCCCGGGGGTCCACCAGGTGGGGCCACCGACCACAGAGGGCTGCGTGGGCCAAGTGTGGGAGGGGACCCGCCCCAAGTGGGCTAGTGCGCCCCCCACCAGGGCCCAAGACGAAGAGAGAAGGGAAAGGGGGGAACCCTAGGCTCAGATGGGCCTAAGGCCCACCTAGTGGTGCGCCCCCCTCTCTCCCCCTTGGCCGCCCCCTAGATGAGATCTAGGGCTGGCCGCCACCCCTAGGAGTGGAAACCGAGGAGGGGGCACAGCCCCTCCCGTGCCCCGATATAGAGTGGGGGTTTGGGGCTGCCATACACATCAGAACATCTCCCTCTTGGCGCAGCCCTACCCCTCTCCCTCCTCGTCTCTTGCGGTGCTTGGCGAAGCCCTGCTGGAGTGCCACGCTCCTCCAGCACCACCACGATGTCGTGCTGCTGCTGGACGGAGTCTTCCCCAACCTCCCCCTTTCCCCTTGCTGGATCAAGGCACGGGAGACGTCATCGGGTTGCACGTGTGTTGAATGCGGAGGCGCCGTTGTTCGGCGCTTAGATCGGAATCAACCGCGATCTTAATCGCTACGAGTACGACTCCTTCATCCGCGTTCTTGTAACGCTTCCGCTTAGCGATCTTCAAGGGTATGAAGATGCACTCCCTCTCTCTCGTTGCTAGTCTCTCCATAGATTGATCTTGGTGATGCGTAGAAAATTTTGAATTTCTGCTACGTCCCCCAACAATTAGTAAATATGCTTATATGGTTACCACTCAAGCGGAACAAGTACTTAAAGCTCAAAGTGATTTGCTGTTAGAGTGGCTACTAGAAGTGGTAAAATGACTCAGGAACCTTTGTATCCTGAAGGCCACCGTAAGAGAATTGAGCAAGATTCTCAGAGAAATAATTTAGAGGCACCTAGTCCTTCTAAAAAGAAGAAAAACAAAAATGATAGGACTTTGCATGCTTCTAGTGAACATGTTGTAGAAACACTTGAGAATCCAAATGATATCTCTATTTCTGATGCTGAAACACAATCTGGTGATGAACGTGAACCTAGTGATAATGTTAATGATAATGTTCATGTTGATGCTCAACCTAGCAATAATAATGATGTAGAGATTGAACCTGTTGTTGATCTTGATAACCCACAATCAAAGAATCAACGTTATGATAAAAGAGACTTTGTTGCTAGGAAGCACGGTAAAGAAAGAGAACCATGGGTTCAGAAACCCATGCCTTTTCCTCCTAAGCCATCCAAGAAAAAGGATGATGAGGATTTTGAGCGCTTTGCTGAAATGATTAGACCTATCTTCTTACGTATGCGCTTAACTGATATGCTTAAAGTGAACCCGTATGCTAAGTACATCAAATATATTATTACAAATAAAAGAAAGATACCGAAAGCTGAAATTTCCACCATGCTTGCTAATTATACTTTTAAGGGTGGAATACCTAAGAAACTTGGAGACCCAGGAGTATCAACTATACCATGCTCCATTAAAAGAAATTATGTTAAAACTGCTTTATGTGATCTTGGAGCCGGTGTTAGTGTTATGCCTCTCTCTTTATATCATAGACTTGAATTGAATAAGTTGACACCTTCTGAAAACTCTTTTCGAATGGCTGATAAATCAACTGCTATACCTGTCGGTATTTGTGAGGATGTGCCTGTTGTGGTTGAAAATGTCACTATCTTAACGGACGTTGTTATTCTTGATATTCCCGAGGACGATATTATGTCGATTATCCTTGGTAGAACCTTTTTGAATACTGCAGGGGCTGTTATTGATTGCAACAAAGGCAATGTCACTTTTCATGTTAATGGTAATGAGCATACGGTACATTTTCCGAGGAAACAACCTCAAGTTCACAGTATCAATTCTATTGGAAAAATTCCAACTATTATTATTGGAAATTTTGAATTTCCTCTTCCTACTGTCAAGAAGAAATATGATATTCTTATTATTGGGGATGTGCATATCCCCATTGAGGTAACCTAGTGTTATTCAAAATTTCTCCGATTCCATGTTATTCGGAATGAGTTTGTTAACAATACTTGATCAACCTTGTTAGTGGATTCCTTTTGATGATCATGAGATGGATGAAGTTAGAAGGCACAACCTTACATGCCCTCTTTTTACTTTATGTTATTTAGAATAAATAAAGCAAAAATAGTATTTTCTGTCTATTTTCTGAATTATCCATGCAATAAAAAATATCTTGAAAATAAAAGTTCTCCAAATGCCCTGCCAATTTAGTATGATTTTTTCTGGAATATTTGAGAATATTTGGCACTAAGAACATGGTAGGGGGAGCTAGCACCTGGCCACGAGGGTCCAGGGCACGCCCACCCCTACAGGGCGTGCCCCCTACCTCGTGGGCCCATGATGGCCCCCTCCACTTATTCCCGCACCCACACACTTCTTTTTCCTCCCAAAAAAATCACCATCCAGCTCAAGCACGAGTTCTAGCTCACTTTGCTGCCATTTTCGATCTCCTTGCTCAAAGCCCCATTCACAAAACTGCTTTGGGGGATTGTTCCTTGGTATGTAACTCCTTCAATGGTCCAATTAGTTTTTGTTCTAGTGCTTTATTCATTGCAAATTTTTGCTACCTAGGTTACCCTGTTCTTGAGCTTGCATGTCAAATTTATGAGGTCCCAAGTAATTCTAAGGCATGATATAGGCTCTAGGCACTTGTGGGAGTAGTTGCTATCAGTTTTGTTAAGTTTGATTCACTTTTATTTTGAGTTACTAAAAATTTCAGAAATTTTCAGAAAATGATTAAGAGATTTTTGATGGGCTCTTCTAGCCAAGGCTCCAAGGATAAACAAGCTAAGGAGAAAGAAAAGGCCAAGTATAATCTTCCTCACGTGGCGGAAGTACGGTCGTGTGAATGGGCTTGTGATGATTTCTTGAGAGCAGCCGGGATCTATGATGACTTTTATTCATTGGCTGATAATGCGGGCCTCACCGACTTCCTCCACGACCGGATCAAACAATATCTCTTACTCACCAATACTTTCGTGCAAAACTTCTACTATTATCCTAAGAAATCACCTCCTTCAGTAGCTTTTCATTTATATGATGTGGATAGGGAGATGTCATTACGTGATTTTTGCGCGGTTTGCATAATACCCTTCGAGAGCACCTTAGAGGAACCACATCGTAAAGATGTGGATGGTTTTATTGATACTATTACCGTAGGGGAATCGAGGAAGGTTTCTGATGCAAGAATAACTAGCATACATTTTCCTGTTTTACGCTACTTTGCAATATTTGCTAGTCGATGCTTAATTGGTCGCGGAAACTGTGGAAACCTTACTGTTCCTGATATTATCATATTGGTCCATGCCTTATTTCATGACAACTCCGGTAGTATGGGTGCTATTATTGCTAAACGTCTAAATCTGAACCTTACAAAGGGCCCCATTTTTGGAGGTATCTATGCTGCACGCCTTTCTAAACATTTCGAGATACCTATTAGGCATCTTGAGAAAGAGGAAAAACTGTTGCCCCCTATTTTTTTAGATTATAAGAGCATGGTAGCACATGAGTTTATTGTTAACAATGATGATAAGATGCTTCTGTATAATTTGAGATTTAATAAGAAACACAATGAGATTATTATCTTGTCTGCGCCCTGTTTGTTTGATTTAACTGCAGGCCCTTATCTCGTCTTCTTGGGAGGCCGTCTCACGCTACGTGGCGGACATCCGCTCCAGAGCCAGAGCCGGAACCACCACTTGACCCTTATCGACCATCATCTTATCAGTGGGATCCGGAGGAGATCGCCAGCCAGTGGCAATACGATGACACTCCTCAGTACACCGGGGAGAGTAGCCGCGATCCATGGGCGTAGACCAATTTAGGCCAAAAGCCTAAGCTTGGGGGAGTACGTATCTCTCACCGACATTACATTCATGTTCACACACTCATTCTAGTTGTCGGTGCTCATACTTTTTCATTGTACTATCCATGCTAGTTTAATTTCTTTTTATAGCTTTGTTCTTGTGTGTTCGATAAACCTTAAGAAAAACCAAAAAAATAGTTAGTTCAATTTCCATGCTTGTAGTAGTAGTAATCAAAAGAAACCCAAAAAGATTTCTCGTTCTTCTTTTGCTTGTTGGGAGCTTTCACGTGTAAATAGTTTTATTTCTTTTCTTTCCTTTGGGGGTCAAGAGGAGATGTAACATCCCAAATTTTCAATTTGGCATATTATACACAGGTCATCCATGCATATCATATTTTATTGCATTTTCATTTGCTATCCTCGAAATCCTAAGCAACTCAAGGACCCTCGGAGAGAGTTGGGGATTTTCCGATTTTTCATATTTGAATTTTATCAAATAATGAAAGACGAGGATTTTGGATTTTATAATTTTTGTCTCCGGAAAATATTTCATGTTTAAAAATAAACGAGAGGAGATAATATAACTTCTCCAAAATAATTGAAATACCGGAGGAAAAATGTTAAAATCATTTTTGGGATTTTATTTTACTTAATTGGAATTTTAATTGCCTAGGGGAAAATGTTGCATATGTTTAAAATTGCATTTTAGGGGCCAAGAAAAGTTCATCTTGTTCTAAATATTTTATTTAGGCAAAGAAAACTTGTTTTGGCATTTTTAGATTTTTATTTATTTTTCTAGGATTTTTCAATTATCGGCGGAATGTTTAAAAAAAAACAACAGCGCCCGACTGGGCCAACAGCCCAGCCGAGCAGGCCGGCCCAAGCCGCCACCGCCTCCACTGCTTGCCCGCTGCCATGGGACTCGGAGTCCGAGCCGGGACTCCTCCCGCCGCCTTGCCCCTCCTCCAAGCCACCTCCCCCTCCCCTCCTTATAGACCCCCCCCTCTCCCCTTAGCCATCACCACCGCCACCATCGCCACCGCCGCCCGCCCGACCCAGGGAAGCCCGAGCCGAGCCGCCGCCCCGCCGCCCTTAGCCGCCCGCCGCCTCCCACTGTCGCCCCTCGCCGAGTCGCCGCCCTAGCCGCCCCTCGCCGCCCATGAGACCCTTGAGCTGCCGCCACCCCGGCGGACAATCGCCGGAGGTAGCCCCGTCGCCGGTTTTTTTTTCAAATAACCCTTCGGTTTTTTTATATATAAAAAAAACCCTAGCCGTTTTTTTATTAGATCGGTTTATTTTTCCCGGTTTATTTATTTTGAGAACGTTCACCCGTTCGTTCATTTTTACGAACATGTTCGTCGTTTAGCTTCTGCTAACGAACGTTTGTTCGTTTAGCCGTTCGTCGTTTTCTTTTATCGGATTTATTCCGCGGTTATTCCGAATTCGATTTCTGAACCAATGTTCAAATTAGTATAACTTTTCGCTCGTTTATCGGAATCAGGCGATTCAAGCGCCTGGAGTTTCATCTCGAAACCCTCTTTCCGAATAGCCAACTTAAACCAGTTTTTATCTTTGTAAAATTTGACTCTAGTTCAGATTAGTAAACGGACCATGTTTTTCTCGCTGTTTGAGTTTCGTTGTTCCGTTTGGTTTGATTCTTTTTGCAAACTGGAGTTCTTAAATTGAACTCTCCGGTCAACCTCTTTCAGTTGAAGTTCGTTTGCGCATCTTTGTTGTTACTTATGTATGTATTGTTTGCTTGCGATAGAATTCCTGGAGTGCGAAGCATGTTACTACTAGTCTCTAGGATTCACGGATCGTCAGCAAGGCAAGTAACACTTGATCATACCTTGTTATACCCAGTTTTATGCATTAGCTCAATCCTCAAAACATTGCATGATTAGGATGTCATTAATTTGTGGGTTGGGAAGTAGATGATGAGGTAGGAACCTATTGCCCTGTTACTATCAAACCCTTGGGAGTTACTTCTACGTTATGCTTATATTGCCATGCTATGCTCGTAGACGTGGTTCGGGTTTGAGAGATATTCACGACAGATGTGAGATTATTAATTAATGGTTTACTTTAAGGTGGCAACTTAAATACACATATGGGTGGATTGAGGCACCTGGGGAACCCAGTGTTGTCTGTTTTATTTTTGGAAATCCCGGGGTACCCGTGTGATCTTCCTATGGACCGCCACCCAGGCTCAAAGGGAACTGAGATTATTCATGCTAGAAACTTCCGTGTGCAGCCACAAGCTATTATGGGCTCTAGCATAGTTGAGTAAGTTACGTGAAGCTTTGAAGAGGTAGATCAGCAGGTAGTGGGTTTTATAGGTTTGGTATGATCTATCCAGGAGTAGAGAGTTAATGTTTACGAAAGATCGTGTCTCGGTCATCCGTCTCTCAAACACCATGCAAAGGCGAGAAATCAACGGAGGCGATCGAGTCTTGTGGGGAAAAGTGCGCAAACCTCTGCAGAGTGTACAATCTAATTATGGTTAGCCGTGTCCCCGGTTATGGACAATTCTGAGTATCTAGTACTTGAGTATTCACATGTATCTCATCACTCTAAATTAATACTGTTGGGTTGTTAATCACTTTAATTGGGATTGAGATGGGGTTATACCTTCTCAATGATGTTTCAACCACCATGATAGTTAAAATAAAATTTATTCCTTTGATATAGGGAAAAATTGGCTTTTTGCAAAACTGTAACCATAGAGCTTTCCACCAGCCATATATGCATGTAGTATAGCTTATTCTTTCATTTCTCTCTATGTGTTACATTGCCAGCATATTTCATGTGCTGACCCGTTCTCGGGTTGCAACATTTTATGTTGCAGACTTTTCAGACAAGGAGTAAGGATTTTAGGTCGTTGCCGTGCAGCTCAGTTATGCCGTTGGAGTTGATGGACTCACTTTGTCTTCCAAGCCTTCCGCTGTTATCGCATTAGATGGCCTTAAGCCATATTTTTGTAATAAGTTCTCTTTTGAGACATTCGATGTAATAAGTGTGTGATTGCTACGCTGTTATAAATCATTTGAGTACTGTGTGTGTCAGCATTACCGATCCAGGGATGACACAGAAGCACAGAGATTTGACCATCTGAGGTCGGGTCGCTACAAGATGGTATCAAAGCACACGCTGAGTGTAGGACACGACCACTAAGATAAAATCATAGGTCAGTCTTCTCTACTCATTTCTGACTCCTCTCCATTTTTCCACTCTTTAAGATGACGGAGATGAAGTACAAGTTTGCCCAATCGTATGAAGACACACCTTTCGGACGCCACTTGAAGGAAGTCACTAGGTACCTGAATATTGGAATACCAAGTTTCACCGAGACGTACAACGCCACCTTACCCGAAGAAGAATTCAAGCTCTAGTTCCCGGAAGGACATTTGCGCCAAGCACGGAGCCCATAGTATGTGTTTTCAATGCACCAACATGGAGTTTGGGAAAGAGTATGGCAGCTCACATTACCATGGGACGCATTGGAGAAGTCTACAATAAGGAGCTTAAAGACACCATATACCAAATATGTGGGCGCCGAGACGAGCAATGGGAAGTAATCAGCACCAAGAAGGATAGATCCATTGTAGCCTACATCCAGGAACTAAACCAGCACATTCGACGTCATGAGAACCAGATGTGCGCAGACATGATGGAATTGAAGAAGGCGAAAACTAAGATCATCGAGCTGGAGGAAGAACTCAAGTCTACACGCGATGGATATGAGGAAGAAATCAAAATACTACTGGAGAAGAACGACGGCCTAGTCAAGAAGATCGGGGTCTTCATGGGAGGACCAGCACCCAAGGAAGAAGAGCAAGAAGAGGAAGAAGATCCCGCTTGTCCAGACAACTACATCATCATCGACGACATCGACTCAGATCCAAGTGATGATGACTATGAAGACAAAGCTGGAGCAGACATCATGGAGTCTTCCACCGATCAAAATTTCTAGATGACCACCATATAATAGTAGTATTACCCCCCATGTAACTAGTAGTAGTTGAGCACTTATGCGATAGTCCTAGATCGTTTTGTATGCCCTTGCTTGCTTGATTGAATGAATGTGTGTTTGCCTCATGTGCATATGGGTAGTGTTTTCTCACTAGACCTCTTTCTATTATAATCTCTCCCATCTAAACCTTCAGATGCCTCCGAGACGTGACCCCGGTTTTGTTTTCCCACGGAGCTCACTCGGTTGATCCAACAACAGAATGCCTTGATGCAATTGCTAGTTCGTAACTGTGCAATGCCAACAACAACAACAACAACAACAACAACAACAACAACAACAACAACAACAACAACAACAACAACAACCCGCCGCCAATGGACAATTTAGCCCGTTTTCTAAGGTTACAACCGCCGGTGTTTTCCAGTAGCACCGAGCCAATAGTTGCAGATATGACCGTTACGCCCGTATTGGAAGGGAGTTAACCACCGCAGGATGCATGGATGCTTTGAAAGAGTGCGTTTTGCGCACATCAATTGGATGGACCAGCACCGCATGGTGGGAGAATTACACGGCTACTTTTCCTATAGCCAATGTCACTTGGGACCAGTTCAACAAGCCTTTTCGCATGGCCCATGTTTCAACTGGAGCCATGCAGATAAAGAAGCGTGAGTTCCGCAACTTACGCCAGGGGAATCGTACTGTGGCTCAGTACGTGGATGAGTTTAGCAAGTTATCACGCTATGCCCCTGATGATGTGGCCACAGATGCCGCAAAGCAAGAGAAGTTTATGGAAGGGTTGAATGATGAGATGAGTATGCAGCTGATGGTGGCAACTTTCAACAACTACCAGGAGTTGGTAGATAAGGCCCTAATGATTGAAGGAAAGCAGCAGCAAATTGAGAATCGTAAGAGGAAAGTATGTACAAGGGAAGTATAACTCAGGAGCTCACCAGAAACCTCGCTTAACCCCGAACTTGGGAGGACTAGTTCATAACCATGGAGGACATAACCATACTGGAGGAGGATCGCATAATGGTGCGAAGAATGGGAATGGAAATACAACCAACAATAATCAGAATCGCTCAAACCCAGCTACACCCGCCAAGAGAGACTTGAGCCAAGTTATTTGCTTTAAGTGCGGGAAGACAGGGCACTATGCCAACGACTGCCCTGAAGGAAAGAATGGAAACGGAAATGGGAGCACTAGGAAGAAGCCCAATCCATTCAACAAAGGACAAGTGAACCACGTCAACGTGGAGGAAGTTGAAGAACAGTCGGACGCGGTAATAGGTAAGTTTTTGGTTCAGTCATTTACCGCTATTGTTCTTTTCGACATCTTTGGTGCATCGCATTCATACATATCAAGGGGATTTGTGGATAAGTTTAAGTTACCAACCCAAACCCTTAGGACCCTCTTTTAGTGAGCTACTTTGGAGTAGAGTACATGGCTAGCAAGTGGTGCACCCAGATACCCCTAATCATTGGCACGCATGTTTTTCCGTCTGACCTAATTATCTTGGAGTCGCAAGGATTGGATGTGATATTAGGTATGGATTGGATGTCGAAGTTTGGAGGAAGTATTGATTGTGCTAGCAAGTCGATTTATCTTACCATCCCAGAGGGAAAAAGGATTAAGTATGTATCTAGGCATGTGCCTAAGAGGAGCCAAGTGAATACCCTCACGGGAGTTGTACAAGAGGAAGTACCTGTAGTGAAAGATTTTCCGGATGTTTTCCCAGAAGAGTTACCAGGCATGTCACCGGATCGAGACATCGAGTTTCTGATAGAACTAATGCCAGGTACAGGGCCAATATCAAAGAGACCCTATCGGATGCCCGCAAATGATCTGGAGGAAATTAAGAAGCAGATCAAGGAGCTATTGGATAAAGGTTACATTCGTAGAAGCTCATCACCTTGGGGAGCCCCAGTGCTTTTGGTGGAGAAGAAGGATAAATCCCTAAGGATGGTTGTTGATTACCGAGCTCTGAATGAAGTAACGATAAAGAACAAGTACCCCTTACCGATGATAAATGATCTGTTTGATCGATTTGCAAGGAGCTAAGGTGTTTTCTAAGATTGATCTACGATCGAGGATACCATCGATTGAAGATCCGAGAGAAGGATATACCAAAGATAGCATTCACCACACGATATGGATTATATGAGTATACGGTCATGTCGTTTGGACTGACTAACGCCCCTGCCTATTTCATGAGTATGATGAACAAAGTGTTCATGGAGTATTTGGACAAGTTTGTTGTGGTGTTCATCGATGATATTATGGTTTACTCAAAGAACGAAGAGGAGCACGCAGAGCACCTACGTTTGGTTCTTGAGAAACTCAGGGAACACCAGTTATACGCCAAATTCAGCAAGTGCAAGTTTTGGTTGAAGGAAGTTGGATTTCTTGGGCATGTTATATCAGGAGAAGGTATAGCAGTAGATCCCAGTAAAATTCAGTCGATCCTTTGAATGGTTGGCACCCACTTCAACAATGCGAGATTCGCAGTTTCCTTGGACTGGCAGGATATTATCGGAGATTCATTGAAATTTTTTCCAAATTGCTAAACCAATGACAGAATTGCTAAAGAAGGATACCAAGTTCAAATGGACAGAGGAATGTGAGACAAGCTTCCAAGAGTTGAAGAAACGGTTGACTACAGCCCTAGTGCTGACATTGCCAGATATACATAAGGAGTTTCAAGTGTATTGTGATGCCTCTTGCTTGGGACTTGGATGTGTTCTAATGCAGGACGGAAAAAGTTGTTTCAGATGCCTCACGACAAGCTGAAGCCTCATGAGTTGAACTATGCCACGCATGATTTGGAGTTAGCAATTGTAGTACATGCGTTGAAGACACGGAGACATAATCTCATGGGAAACCGTTGTGATGTGTACATGGATCATAAGAGTTTAAAGTACATTTTCACACAGAAGGAGTTAAACCTCAGATAGAGGAGATGGCTGGAACTTATAAAGGATTACGACATGAAGCTACACTATCATCCAGGAAAGGCCAACGTTGTAGCAGACGCTTTGAGTCGGAAGAGTTATGCCAATATCCTTGGATGTAGAGGACTGCCAAAGGAGTTAGCAGAGGATATTATGGAACTTCAGTTGGAGATTGTTCCAAGAGGTTTTCTTGCAACAATGGAGGTTCAGTCGACCTTGTTAGACAAGATCCGAGAAGCTCAAAAGGAGGATAAAGAGATTGCTGAGATAAAGGAAAAGATGGGCAAAGGAAAAGCCAAAGGTTTTCGCGAGGACGAGCACGATACCTTGTGGTTTGAGGATCGGATTTATGTGCCCAACAATTCGGAGATCAGGAAGTTAATACTTCAAGAGGCCCATGACTCACCATACTCGATTCACCCCGGAAACACCAAGATGTATTTGGACTTGAAGGAACGTTTCTGGTGGACTGGTATGAAGAAGGATATTGTCGAGTATGTAGCCGTTTGCGATTGTCAGAGAGTGAAGGCAGAGCATCAAAAGCCAGCAGGACTGTTGCAGCCTATGCCAATACCCGAATGGAAGTGGGACAAACTTGGCATGGATTTTATCACCGGATTACCCAGAACCAAAGCAGGATATGATTCAATATGGGTAGTTGTGGATCGTTTGACCAAAGTAGCTCACTTCATCCCAGTGAAAACAACTTATACAAGTGCCAAGTTGGCCAAGATATATATGACAAGGATCGTATGTTTGCATGGAGTTCCGAGGAGCATCGTATCAGATAGAGGAACACAGTTTACTTCAAAGTTTTGGCATCAACTACACCAGACTTTGGGTACCAGATTGGAGTTTAGTACCGTGTTCCACCCACAGGCAGATGGACAGACAGAGAGGGTTAACCAGATTCTAGAGGATATGTTAAGAGCATGTGCACTAGATTATGGATCTAGTTGGGACGACAACTTGCCGTATGCAGAATTCTCATATAACAACAGCTACCAGGCCAGTTTGAAGATGGCACCGTTCGAAGCTCTGTACGGACGCAGGTGTAGAACACCCTTGATGTGGGATGAGGTCGGAGATCGTCAGTTGTTTGGACCAGATTTGATCAAAGACTCAGAGGAGAAGGTTAAACTGATCAGAGACAGACTAAAGATTGCTCAGTCTAGACAGAAGAGTTACGTAGATTCAAAACGCAAGGAAGTAACCTACGAAATCGGAGACAGAGCCTATCTGCGAGTATCTCCCCGAGGGAGTGAAACGTTTTGGAGTAAAGGGAAGTTAGCCCCAAGATTTGTAGGATCATGTCGTGTTTTGGAACGAATGGGAGAAGTTGCCCACAAACCGGAGTTACCCGAAGGATCGGGGAGTTCACGATGTGTTTCACGTGTCACAATCAAGAAGTGCCATGCTGAGATGGCCGACGTACGGTTAAAGGATACAGTGCCCCTGGAGGCGATACAATTGGATAGTAACTTGACTTATGAGGAGAAGCCGGTAAAGATTTTGGATTTCGACAGCCGAGTCACTCGCAGCAAAGTTATCAAGTTTTGTAAAGTTCAGTGGAGCCACCATACCGAGGAGGAAGCCACCTGGGAGCGAGAAGATGATATTCGCAAGGACCATCCGCACCTATTTCCTAGCCAACCCGAATCTCGAGGGCGAGAATCATCTTAAGGGGGGTAGGTTTGTAACATCCCAAATTTTCAATTTGGCATGTTATACACAGGTCATCCATGCATATCATATTTTATTGCATTTTCATTTGCTATCCTCGAAATCCTAAGCAACTCAAGGACCCTCGGAGAGAGTTGGGGATTTTCCGATTTTTCATATTTGAATTTTATCAAATAATGAAAGGCGAGGATTTTGGATTTTATAATTTTGTCTCCGGAAAATATTTCATGTTTAAAAATAAACGAGAGGAGATAATATGACTTCTCCAAAATAATTGAAATACCGGAGGAAAAATGTTAAAATCATTTTTGGGATTTTATTTTACTTATTTGGAATTTTAATTACCTAGGGGAAAATTTTGCATATGTTTAAAATTGCATTTTAGGGGCCAAGAAAAGTTCATCTTGTTCTAAATATTTTATTTAGGCAAAGAAAACTTGTTTTGGCATTTTTAGATTTTTATTTATTTTTCTAGGATTTTTCAATTATCGGCGGAATGTTTTTTTAAACAATGCGCACTTAACCGGGCTAAGGGCCCAATGAGCAAAGCCGGGCCCAAGTTGGCCGCCCGGGACTCGGAGTCCGAGCCGGACTCCTCCCCGCCGCCTTGCCCCCTCCTCCAAGCCACCTCCCCCTCCCCTCCTTATATACCCCCCCCTCTCCCCTTAGCCATCACCACCGCCACCATCGCCACCGCTTGACCAGGGAAGCCCGAGCCGAGCCGCCCGCCGCCCTTAGCCGCCGCCTCCCGTGTCGCCCCCCCCTCGCCGAGCCGCCGCCCTAGCCGCCCCTCGCCGCCCATGAGACCCTTGAGCCGCCGCCCCGCCGGACAATCGCCGGAGGTAGCCCCGTCGCCGGTTCTTTTTCAAATAACCCTTCGGTTTTTTATATAAAAAAACCCTAGCCGTTTTTTTATTAGATCGGTTTATTTTTCCCGGTTTATTTATTTTGAGAACGTTCACACGTTCGTTCGTTTTTACGAACATGTTCGTCGTTTAGCTTCTGCTAACGAACATTCGTTCGTTTAGCCGTTCGTCGTTTTCTTTTATCGGATTTATTCCGCGGTTATTCCGAATTCGATTTCTGAACCAATGTTCAAATTAGTATAACTTTTCGCTCGTTTATCGGAATCAGGCGATTCAAGCGCCTGGAGTTTCATCTCGAAACCCTCTTTCCGAATAGCCAACTTAAACCAATTTTTATCTTTGTAAAATTTGACTCTAGTTCAGATTAGTAAACGGACCATGTTTTTCGCTGTTTGAGTTTCGTTGTTCCGCTTTGGTTTGATTCTTTTTGCAAACCGGAGTTCTTAAATTGAACTCTCCGGTCAACCTCTTTCAGTTGAAGTTCGTTTGCGCATCTTTGTTGTTACTTATGTATGTATTGTTTGCTTGCGATAGAATTCCCGGAGTGCGAAGCGTGTTACTACGAGTCTCTAGGATTCACGGATCGTCAGCAAGTAACACTTGATCATACCTTGTTATACCCAGTTTTATGCATTAGCTCAATCCTCAAAACATTGCATGATTAGGATGTCATTAATTTGTGGGTTGGGAAGTAGATGATGAGGTAGGAACCTATTGCCTGTTACATTATCAAACCCTTGGGAGTTACTTCTACGTTATGCTTATATTGCCATGCTATGCTCAGAGAAGCGTGGTTTGGGTTTGAGAGATGTTCACGACAGATGTGAGATTATTAATTAATGGTTTACTTTAAGGTGGCAACTTAAATACACATCTGGGTGGATTGAGGCACCTGGGGAATCCAGTGTTGTCTGTTTTATTTTTGGAAATCCGGGGTACCGTGTGATCTTCCTATGGACCGCCACCTGTGCTCAAAGGAACTGAGATTATTCATGCTAGAAACTTCCGTGTGCAGCCACAAGCTATTATGGGCTCTAGCATAGTTGAGTAAGTTACGTGAAGCTTTCGAAGAGGTAGATCAGCAGGTAGTGGGTTTTATAGGTTCGGTATGATCTATCCGCAGTAGAGAGTTAATGTTTCTGAAAGACTGTGTCTCGGTCATCCGTCTCTCAAACACCATGCAGTGCGAGAAATCAACGGAGGCGATCGAGTCTTGTGGGGAAAAGTGCGCAAACCTCTGCAGAGTGTACAATCTAATCATGGTTAGCCGTGTCCCCGGTTATGGACAATTCCGAGTATCTAGTACTTGAGTATTCACATGTATCTCATCACTCTAAATTAATACTGTTGGGTTGTTAATCACTTTAATTGGGATTGAGATGGGGTTATACCTTCTCAATGATGTTTCAACCACCATGATAGTTAAAATAAAATTTATTCCTTTGATATAGGGAAAAATTGGCTTTTTGCAAAACTGTAACCATAGAGCTTTCCACCAGCCATATATGCATGTAGTATAGCTTATTCTTTCATTTCTCTCTATGTGTTACATTGCCAGCATATTCCATGTACTGACCCGTTCTCGAGCTGCAACATTTTATGTTGCAGACTTTTCAGACGAGGGGTAAGGATTGTAGGTCGTTGCCGTGCAGCTCAGTTATGCCGTTGGAGTTGATGGACTCACTTTGTCTTCCAAGCCTTCCGATGTTATCGCATTAGATGGCCTTAAGCCATATTTTTGTAATAAGTTCTCTTTTGAGACATTCGATGTAATAAGTGTGTGATTGCTACTGTGTTATAAATCCTTCGAGTACTGTGTGTGTCAGCATTACCGATCCAGGGATGACACAGAAGCACAGAGACTTGACCATCTGAGGTCGGGTCGCTACAGGAGAAGACCATAATGAAAATGTTAAGTGGCTCTTATATGCATTATTGTTGATTTAACCAAGAGCCCATATTACCTTGTCTTCTCCCTTGAATTGAATGATTGCAGATTCAGCTTAGTCCAATGCACGTGCACTATTATTATTATACACACCGTTCGGTCGTGCAAGTGAAAGGCTATAATGACGATATATGATGGATTGATTGAGATGAGAGAAGGTAGTATGAACTCGACCTCTCTTGTTTATGTAAATATGATTAGTTCATCGTTCCTGATTCAGCCTATTATGAATAAACATGTTTGCAATGAAAATTAGAGATTATAGTTACTTATGCCATGCTTAATTAGCTAGGAGCTTATAATGGTTTACCTTGCGTGCCAACATGCTATTAAAATGGTTGTAATGTGGTATGATAGGTTGGTATCCTCCTTTGAATGATTCAAGTGACTTGACTTGGCACATGTTCACGCATGTAGTTGAAACAAAATCAACATAGCCTTCACGATATTTATGTTCATGGTGGATTATATCCTACTCATGCTTGCACTCGGTGTTGATTAGTTTTAATGCATGTTCATGACTGTTGTCGCTCTCTCGGTTGGTCGCTTCCAGGTCTTTTGCTAGCCTTCAATTGTACTAAGCGGGAATACTGCTTGTGCATCCAAACTCCATAAACCCCAAAGTTATTCCATATGAGTTCACCATACCTTCCTATATGCGGTATCTACCTGCCGTTCCAAGTAAATTTGTATGTGCCAAACTCCAAACCTTCAAATGAAATTCTGTTTTGTATGCTCGAGCAGCTCATGTATCAACTAGGGCTGTCTGTATCTTCCATGCTAGGTGGGTTATTCTCAAGAGGAGTGGACTCCGCTCCTCATTCACGAGAAAATGGCTGGTAAGTGGGATGCCCAGTCCCATGCTCAAATTAAACCAAAATAATTAAACAAAACTCCCCCTGGATTGTTGCTAGTTGGAGGCACCCGTTGTTTCGGGCAAGCCATGGATTGATGCTTGTTGGTGGTGGGGAGTATAAACTTTACCATTCTGTTTGGGAACCGCCTATAATGTGTGTAGCATGGAAGATATCGAGATCTCATAGTTGTTATGTTGACAGTGAAAGTATACCGCTCAAAATGCTATTTATCTCTATTTCAAAATCAAGCTCAGGCACCTCTACAAATCCCTGCTTCCCTCTACGAAGGGCCTATCTATTTATTTTTATGTTGAGTCATCACCCTCTTATTAAAAAGCACCCGCTGGAGAGCACTGCTGTCATTTGCATGCATTACTATTAGCTTATATTGGGTATGACTGGATCTCTTTTACCATGAATTATAATGTTTAGTCAGTCCTTGATCTTTAAAGGTGCTCTGCATTTATGTTTTGCGGTATCGGAAAGGGCTAGCGAGATACCATCTTGTCATATCATATTATGATTGTTTTGAGAAAGTGTTGTCATCCGACTTTTATTATTATTGCTCACTAGTTGATTATGCCATTGATAAGAGTAAACATGAGACCTAAGTGTTATTGTGAATATGGTTAGTTCATAATCTTTGTTGAAAACTTGAATGCTGGCTTGACATATTAACAACAACAAGAGCAAACAGAGTTTGTAAAAGTTTTTCTTTATCACTTTCAGTTTATCAACTGAATTGCTTGAGGACAAGCAAATGTTTAAGCTTGGGGGAGTTGATACGTCTCCATCATATCTACTTTTCCAAACACTTTTGCCCTTGTTTTGGACTCTAACTTGCATGATTTGAATGGAACTAACTCGGACTGACGCTGTTTTCAGCAGAACTGCCATGGTGTTATTTTTGTGCAGAAATAAAAGTTCTCGGAATGACCTGAAAATCCACGGAGCAACTTTTCAGATTTAATAAAAAATACTGGCGAAAGAATTAGCGTCAGGGGGCCCACACCCTATCCACGAGGGTGGGGGACGTGCCCCCTCCCCTTGGGCGTGCCCCCTGCCTCGTGGGCCCCCTGGACGTCCACCGGCCTCAACTCCAACTCCATATATTTGCTTTCGCGGAGAAAAAAATCAGAGAGAAAGTTTCATCGCGTTTTACGATACAGAGCCGCCGCCAAGCCCTAATCTCTCTTGGGAGGGCTGATCTGGAGTCGGTTCGGGGCTCCGGAGAGGGGGATTCGTCACCGTCGTCATCATCAACCATCCTCCATCACCAATTTCATGATGCTCACCGTCGTGCGTGAGTAATTCCATCGTTGGCTTGCTGGACGGTGATGGGTTGGATGAGATTTACCATGTAATCAAGTTAGTTTTGTTAGGGTTTGCTCCCTAGTATCCACTATGTTCTGAGATTGATGTTGCTATGACTTTGCTATGCTTAATGCTTGTCACTAGGGCCTGAGTGCCATGATTTCAGATCTGAACCTATTATGTTTTCATGAATATATGTGAGTTCTTGATCCTATCTTGCAAGTCTATAGTCACCTATTATGTGTTATGATCCGACAACCCCGAAGTGACAATAATCGATATACTTCTCGGTGATGACCGTAGTTTGAGGAGTTCATGTATTCACTATGTGTTAATGCTTTGGTCCGGTACTCTATTAAAAGGAGGCCTTAATATCCCTTAGTTTCCACTAGAACCCTGCTGCCATGGGAGGGTAGGACAAAACATGGCATGCAAGTTCTTTTCCATAAGCACATATGACTATATTCGGAATACATGCCTACATTACTTTGATGAACTGGAGCTAGTTCTGTGTCACCCTATGTTAACTATTACATGATGAATCACATCCGACATAATTATCCATCACTGATCCAATGCCTACGAGCTTTTCACATATTGTGCTTGTCTTATTTACTTTACTGTTGCTACTGTTACAATTGCTACAAAATTGCTATTGTTACTTCGCCACTGCTATTACATTTCCATACTACTTTGCTACTAAATACTTTGCTGCAGATACTAAGTTATCCAGGTGTGGTTGAATTGACAACTCAACTGCTAATACTTGAGAATATTCTTTGGCTCCCCTTGTGTCGAATCAATAAATTTGGGTTGAATACTCTACCCTCGAAAACTGTTGCGATCCCCTATACTTGTGGCTTATCAATGATGTATTACGGAACGTGTAAATAGACTTGCCGCTAACAAGATTGAACTAGGTATGAAGATACCGACGATCGAATCTCGGGCAAGTAACATACCGAAAGGGAATGTCGTATGTTGTCATAACGATTCGACCGATAAAGATCTTCGTTGAATATGTGGGAGCCAATATGAGCATCCAGGTTCCACTATTTGTTATTGCCCGGAGAGGTGTCTCGGTCATGTCTACATAGTTCTCAAACCCGTAGGGTCCGCACGCTTAACGTCCGATGACAATATTGTATTATATGAGTTATGTGATTTGGTGACCGAATGTTGTTTGGAGTCCCGGATGAGATCACGGACATGACGAGGAGTCTCGAAATGGTCGAGAGGTAAATATTGATATAAAGGACGATGGTATTCAAACACTGGAAGTGTTTTGGGAAGCACCTGGTACTTATCGGGTCACCGGAAGGGGTACCGGGCACCCCCAGCAAAAGATATGGGCCTTATGGGCCAAGAGGGGAAACACACTAGCCACTAAGGGGTTGTTGCGCCCGCCCCCCCCCCCCCCATATGGGCTGGCCAATTGGAGAAGGAAAGATGAAGGAGGAAAGGAAAAGGGAATAGGATCCCCCCCTTCCCCCTCTTCCCTCCCGACTCCGAATAGGAATAGGAGAGGGGGGTTGGCCAAATTGGAAGAGGACCCCAAGTAGGATTCCTCCTAGTTGGGGCACCCCCTTGGCTGCCTCTCCTCCCCTCCAACCTATATATATGTGGGGAGGGGGCGCCTACAACATAGAACAACAACTGTTAGCCATGTGCGACGTCCCCCTCCATAGTTTACACCCCCGGTCATATTGTCGCGGTGCTTAGGCAAAGCCATGCGCAAAACTTCTTGACCATCACCGTCACCACGCCGTCGTGCTGACAGAACTCATCTACTTCTTCGACACCTTGCTGGATCAAGAGGGCGAGGAACGTCATCGAACTGAACATGTGCAGACTTCGAAGGTGCCGTACGTTTGGTACTTGATCGGTCGGAGGTAGAAGAAGTTCAACTACATCAACCGCGTTGTCAAATGCTTCCGCTTTCGGTCTACAAGGGTACATAGACACACTCTCCCCCTCTCGTTGCTATGCATCTCCTAGATAGATCTTGCGTAAGCGTAGGAATTTTTTTTTGAAATTGCATGCTACGTTCCCAACAGTCACCACCACTGTCATCGCCATTCCCTCCTCGCCCATTCAGGTTGGACAACTCCGTCTCCCGGCAAATTCATCGCGTGCAATGGCGGCAACGCGTAAGGCAGGTTGGGAAAGAAGCCATGTCGATGCAGGCCGGCACTTCCGCGACCACCGCAGACGGTGAGGAAAAGTAGATGACGGGAGACCTCTGCCGCTTGGGTCCAACGAAGGCCACCACCACCGCAGCGCCTGGTTACACAACTGGTATCTTGCCCGGTGAGCGGGGCCGTAGACCATGCCTTCTGTCTTCCCCCACCCAAAAACACCTCGATCCGTGCTTCACACAAGAGAAGGGAGGCTATTCTTCCCCTCTTGCTGAAGCATATCCCTCCAGGGCATCCAGCAGTCCGATGAGAGGGCTACCGAATATAGGGAAGACATGTCGTGAGAGCGGCCATCCGCCGCGGCCGTCCATAGACTAGTTCTACCCCAACACGGTATAGTTTTGTTAAAATATGCTCGAAATGTAAATGTTTTCATCCGGTTTGAATAAAAATCATCTGGTTTGCATGTAATTCATCCGATTTGTTTAGCACCAATTTGAAATGTATGTAGATAGCATTGGATGGCCGGCTCCCACATCCATGTCCGAGAACTGGCACCCCATCCGCGGACATATGCAGTGTCTAGTTTGCGGGAGATGCCTTTACTAGGATGTACTATGCATAAACAAAAATATTTCAGGTTGAATGGTGAAACTATTTTTTTGCAGTGTTCTTGCATTTTCACGATATCTCTAATGTCATCCATCAAACCACCTGTAAACGTCTATAATCATCTGGATTGCATTGTCCGAATACTTTGTACCCTCCGGCGTCGTCCATCGAACGTCCGTGGACTTGTCCGCGCATCCGAATTCATGAAAGCCAAAAGCAAACCTGGCGGAGGTTTGCGGACGTCCGGACAGCAGCCATGTCGGATTCCGATACCCCAGGCCCATAGAACCCCCCCCCCCCTTCCCACACACACACACACACATGAATCCTCGCTTTTCTCACTCTGTCCCTTCCTCCTTGTTGTGTATCCGCGTAGTCCGAGGTCCCCGTCCCTGGAAGCAACCCAGAAGAGATCGAAACACAATTCTTTTCGCTGTCGGTGAAGCCTCGACGACTCAAGTCGTGACTTGCCTAAGACGATGCAGATCTTCGTGAAGACCCTGACGGGTAAAACCATCACTCTGGAGGTGGAGGGCAGTCAAGGGCAAGGTCTAGGACAAGTAAGGGATCCCGCCGGACCAGCAGCGGCTCATCTTCGCCGAGAAGCAGCTGGAGGACGGTCGCTTGTTGGCGACTACAACGTGCACAAGGAGTCGACGCAACACATGGTGCTCGCCTCGTCAGCGGCACCACCATCAAGGTCAAGAGGCCCACCACCAAGGAGATCGACATCGACATCAAGCCCGCCGACACGGTCGACTGGATCAAGGAGCGCGTCGAGGAGAAGGAGGGCATCCCGCCTGTCCAGCATAGGCTCATATTCAATGGCAAGCAGATGGCCAGCGACAAGACGGCGCAAGAGTACAAGGTCAAGGGCGGCTACGTGCTCCACCTCGTGCTCGCCCTCAGGGGCGGTGCCTGCTAGAATTTGGGTCTTACAGTCGCTCGCTTTTCCATGAGGGTGTAGCTTTGGTTTGATTTCTTGCGTATGATTTTGGGTGTCTATAAGATTTTGGTTGGAACTTTTTGAACAATGTCTGGGTCTCTTTTAAAGCAATAATGTTTGAGCTTACATGCACGTACAATCACAACAGTTGTCTGCACAACAATCTTTTCCCATCCGTTCATATATTTTTACCACCAATCCACTAAATCAAAGATATGAACATTTGTATTGAGCCAAACGTTTGAATAAAGATACTTGCACTAACCAATCAAATATATGCAATTTTTACCGCTATAAGGCACGGCGCTGACCGTCCCACTGGATCGGACGGACGAGAACCACGCGGGAATGCTGTCCGGCATTCAGTTGTAGAATGGACCAATTTTGATCCCGAAAAATAGAATGGACCAATTTCGCCTCCAGGCTACAGCCAGGTTGACTTCTATATCTATGGTCGCAGAAAATGGTTTTTCTTTTGGGTGAATTTATTTGTTGGTCCAGTTAAGTTAATATATAACACCAATAGGTTTTGTGCCGAGTTATGAAAATGTTTTTCGGTGTATTTTCTTCTATATTATGAAAATGTAAATTATTTATGCACTATTCAAATGAGAAATATGAGCCCAAATTTATGTTGAAAGTTACTTTAACGATAAGAGAATTTTATAATGTTTTTCCATGGGTTATAATGGACCTAATTATGGTATCAATCATTTTATTTATCTTTAGTGCTTTCTAAGTTGTTTCAGTTATTTTTATGTTTATGCATTGAAAATAAATTTAGTATTATGCTAAAATCATGTTTGAATTTTTTGAATACGGTTGAACGAATTGGAAATTGTATTAAAAATTCATGTGGCATTAATGTTAAATGTCATTTCATTGCAATTTTTCTAACGATGATCACATTTTAGCATCATTTTAATTTGAAAATTCATCTTGTAAAATGATATATTCACCATTATTACTTACTCACTAAATTTCCAAAAAATATAATTTGGAAAATTTAGTTTAGTGTGGTGTTTATGTTGATGTCATCATTATCAACAAGCACATGCCACCTTAAGGAAATGTTGATTTTCGTGTGGTTTGGTTTTCCACACCCCACCATGCGGTACAATATGTTTGGCCGACATGCCTAAACGGGCAAAATTAATGTTTTCTGATGGTGCATTTTATCTTATTGAATGCACTATAGAACTAGAATGGCGTTGATGAAATTATGGTTGATTCTCTAAACTAGCTCGCTCCAGAATAAGTATAATAGAGCATGACTCGCTCTATTACTGAATACTGTATAAACTAGCTACAGTTGGTAAGTTCTTTGTCAGGTGATTAGAGATAAGTTTACGAGGCGAATATTCTTTTCCCTGGTTAAAATTTCATCAAAAAGGGAGCTGACCTCGACACAAGCCGGTCCATAAAACTTACAGTCTCGAATGTAAGCAGTCCAACATTGAACAAACACTTGTTCCAAAAACGACGCGGCAAGTCGGGAAACCGCTTCTAGTAAGTACACTATCCTTCAACTGTCCAAAATTTCAACCAGACTATAGCCAATCTGTTGAAAATGGAACACAAAATTTGACGACGAAATCCACGTGACTTTTACAACCCCTGCGGCCTTTCTGTGTTCCATCCAAACTCGAACATGTGAGAGAAAAACAGGAAGCAAGCAAAAGATGCTCCGCAATCGCTTACCGAAAGTTGTTATACAACTATTGCAGCAGATAAAAAATCTCTTTATTTTATATAACAAAAGTCAGCTGATGTACAAAGCATGCAAACAATGTAATCTGCAGAAACTAGTACTCCCTCGGTAAAGAAATATAAAGAGCGTTTAGATCACTAAAATAATGATCTAAACATTCTTATATTTGTTTACAGAGGGAGTATTCTTATAGTGTTATATGGGATCAAACCTGAATTTTGTTCACATGTTATTCAGAAGATTTACGACATGTGCTAAACCAAATATACTCCAGGTGCGCAGCAAAATGCAGCAAGTCGCCTGCATTTTTGATTTCTGAGTAAACATGGGTGCACTAGCATCGCCATATTCGGAATGATACTCCCTCCGTTCCTAAATATAAGTTGTTATAGAGATTTCACTATGAACTAGATACAGATGTATATAGATGCATTTTAAGTATGAATTCATTCATTTTGCTCCGTATATAGTCCATCTAGTGAAATCTCTACAAAAACTTACATTTAGGAACGGAGGGAGTAGGTGCTAATGAAAATGACTGAAACTTATAGGCCGAGTGTCCGGGCGCATCAGCATCACCATGTTCAGAATTTAACCTTTGTGAAAACACAAATTCATTTTCTGCTGATGGACTCAAACTTTCAGCAGAGTAGAACCTGGCGAGTGTCCGGCGACGCTTTTGAAGGCGACTTCTAGCTAGGGGTCCTGGCTCTGTTAGAGCATCTCTAGCAAACCCCTTAAAACCGTGACCAGCATAAGGCGTTTACAGTTCGCCAAAAAACTGTTTTGCGGGTCGAAATCGTGCATGGCAAAGTAGAACCCGTATATGAAACTGTATAATTTAAAAAAAAACTTCCGCAAGAGAAATTGCAACCACACTAGTTCATCACATACTACATGGTCATACACTAGTTCATCACATACTACAAGATTACACATTCTATATTATTCTACTACTACTTGAGGGGGTGGGGGATCTCGCAGCGGCAAGGCCGAGGTCGATGTACCAAAATGGACGAGTTCGCGACCGAGGACGACGCGGTGGAGGAGCTCAGTCCTCCTCGTCGGAGCTGACGAGATCGATGAACTTCTGCCTCTGCTCCTCGCGGGTGCGCTGCCACTCGTCGTCCTTGTCCTTCGCGGCAAAGTTGGCCGCGGCCGCCTGCTTGAGAATGAGGTATTTGAGCTCCTCGCCGTGGCGCCGACGCTCCACCTCATCGCGCAAGCTCCGTTCGGCAATGGCGGCCGCGACCGCGTCGACATCGGCCACGAAATCTTCAGGCCCGACGACCCCTCGGCGCTCGATCTCCTCCAGCTCCTGCTTGACGGCGACGAGGTCGCGGTCCTCCGGCTCCTCCAATCACTCCCTCTTCACGGGGAGAAGAGCCGCGCCGGAAGAGGAAGAGCTCGCGGCGTGGGAAGAGCCCGCGGCCGAGGAGGGCATACGCCCGTGCCGACGGTTGTACTCCTCCATCTCATGACGGAGGAGCCTCGGCGGCGGCTCGAGGCCCTTATTCGTCCACTTCCTCGCACCGTCCGAGTGGACATGCCGCTCGTGCTCGAGGCCCTTATTCGTCCACTTCCTCGCGCCGTCCGAGCGAACAAACTTATCGAAAAACCCAACCATCTTAAGGAAATAACCAAAACACCCATGAGACAACACAATCAGTGGCGGAGCTTGGGCCAAATCTGTGAAGGGGCAATGGGCTAAGGAGAGGCAAAACTATGTGGTTTAGCGTGTTTTTACTGAATATGCGGCACAAAAACTATGTTGTTTAGCCTGATTTTTACTTGGGCTGGGGGCCACCGCCCAGGTTGGCCCCATGAAGCTCTGCCACAGAACACAATCCAACCTCGTCGTGCCGAACCGGCTAAACGATGATGGAACGCCCAACCGGTCACGACTTCCTCTGACTGGACAGGCATATCTAGCTCGAGAGGCTAGGTATGCACGCTCAAGCCCCAAGCCAGGCAGACGCGCGTGCCCGGGTTTTTTTTCGATCAGAGGGGCCCCATGGCCCCCATTTTCATTACGAAAATGGAGTCACAACATACAAAACAAGTTCCATACAAACTTAACTTTTTCGATACTCCTACATCTAGAGGCACTTCAACTGAACCTACAGGATGCTACAACAGAAGAACGCTCCAAAGCATCAACACTACAAATGTTGCCTAATATTTTGCATCAGGGAAATAAACACCTACACCTGAGATACCAAAATCTGCACCTACAGGGTGCTATATCAAAAGAACAAGAGAGATAATCGCAAATGCTGCATCAATCAACACTTGATCAATGAGCCTCCGTGACAATGAGGGCCCCACCCGTAAGCACGCTTGAAGACGCCCCTCGCTATCTGGGCCAACCTCTTGGTCACTTCCTTAAGAGTTTTTGCACCCCTCTTTTACGTAGCACACCCACTAATCCAACACATAACATAAAGAGAAGATAATATCAGTAGGATCCCTAGGTAAAGAACTTTGAAAGCAGGATTTATTTCTTGCTTTCCAGATCGACTCATAACAAAGTAGCCGTACCAATAGCTATAACCATTCTATCTTTCCCAGATACTTAGGAAGCCAATTACGCAAAGGTCAAAGAATGACAGGGGTGTTTGGGGATTTCCCAAAGCACTCCCAACTACATTCCAAAGAAACCGAGCAAGAGAACAAGTGAAAACAGATGATCAATACATTCATTGGCATCACAAAATTCACATTTGTTGGTGCCTTTCCAGCCTTTTTTACACAAGTTGTCCTTGGTCAGGATCCTCCTTTTGATAACTAACCATATAAAAGCTTTACTTTTCAAAGGTATCTTCAGTTTCCACATAAACTTAAAAGGGAACACTACTCTCTTAGCAATAATATATTGATAAAGAGATTTAACAGAGAACTGACCAGAGCTAGTCAAAATCCATTTGACTTTGTCAGGTTCCTCACTCGTAACAACCTGACTGCACATATCCAGAAGCTTATTCCACATATCCAGTGTCTCCCCATATAAACATCTCCTAAATCTAATGCAATTAAAATCCTGTTCAAATGCTTTAGCAACCGTAATGTTTTGACGAAAAGTAAGCTTGTACAAGCGAGGAAAAAGTTGACAGAGAGGCTTGTTGTGGATCCAAGCATCTTCCCAAAATCTAGTTTTATGCCCATCCCCAACAATTCTCTGACAACAGTTGTAAAAGATATCTTTAACACTCATGATACCATTCCAGAAATGAGAGTTGGCAGGAGATGACTCACATTGAGACAGAGTTTTCCTCTTCAAATACTTTGCTCTAATCATCTCCCGCCAATCCCCATCTTCATTCTCAAGTCTCGAGCCACTTACACAAAAGACTAATATTCTTGATATCTAGATTAGTAACACCCAACCCCCTTGGTCTCTAGATTGACAAACGTCAAGCCACCAACTAGATGATACTTCCTAACCCCTCTCTCTCTTGCCAAAGCACCCTTTCGAAAAGAAATCGATTCTTTGCCTACTCCTTTTGGTAGACGGAAAAAGTTAAGTAAATGGCTAATGATGTTACTCAAGCAAGTTTCATGCGTATAAGCCTACCGCCCATAGATAAAAGACCCCTCGCCACGCTGCAGCTCCTTTCTCTACTTTTTCTTCCGCTGGTTTCCAATCTGCATTACAAAGTTTTTTATAATGAAGGGAAGACCTAAATACCTAAAAGGGAAGCCCCCAATAGCACAAGTACAAATGCCGGCATAATCAGCTTGTTTCTCCAAAGCTTTACCGAAACAGATTATTTCACTCTTTAAAAAATTAATCTTCAGACCGGTCAAATGCTCAAAAACACATAGAATAATTTTGAGGTTCCTAGCCCCCTCAAGGTCATCTTCAAAACAAAAAATAGTATCGTCCGCATATTGCAAAATATTTAGACCTCCTGCATAAAACCTAGGCAACACTCCCTTGATAAAACCTAGTTCTATCGCCATTAGCACCAGTGTAGCAATAACAACACCAGCCAAAATGAAAACCAATTGGGAAAATGGTTCCCCTTGCCTCAAACCCTTCCGAGTAACAAAATACGGGCCAATAACATCATTAAGAGTGAGGGCAACCTTTCCATTACTAACGACATCTCTTGTCCCTTTGGACAAAAGCGTTCAGGAAGCCTTTCATCTTTAGGACATCAACATGAAACTCCAATTAATTTTATCGTAAGCTTTTTGAAATCAACCTTAAAAAGCACAAAGAACATTTATTTCTATGTAAAGAGTGGATAGCTTCATGAAGCATAAGTACATTGTCCAGGATGTAGCGCCCCTTTATAAACGCAGATTGAGCTTTGGAAATTGTTTTATCCGCAATTTTCATAGCTCTATTGTTAAGAACTTTTGTAAAAAAATTAAAAGGTACGTTCAGCATACAGATGGGGCGGTACATTTGAATCCTATCAGCCCCCTGCCCCTTAGCAAGCAAAGTGACTACCCCATAGTTAAGCCTTGAAATGTTAATATTGCCCTCATAAAAGTCATGAAAAAGCCTAAGGAGATCGTTACAAATGAGGTTCCAGAAAAATTGAAAGAACTCGGCAGGAAAGCCGTCTGGGCCAGCCGCTCTGTTGCGCTTCATAGAAAATAACGCATTTTTAACTTCATCCATAGTAAATTTGCAACTGAGCTCAACCTTATCCTCGTCTGACAAAACATCATCCAGAGGGATACACAGAGATATAGGAGGTACATCTACATGACCAAATAAATATTTATAAAAATTAGTTGCATATTTGAGCAAGTTATCATCCCCCTGGATGATCCCTTCATCCTGGATAAGTCAAAAGATTTTACTCTTACGCTTCCGCCCACTAGCCTTAATCATAAAATACTTAGTGTTGCTATCCCCTTCTTTGATATCCCTCTCCTTCGAGCATTTTATTTCTTCCTCTCTAAGAATTTTATTCAAATCATTTTGCAGACTATTTCTATGCACATAGTCAGCTGCTGATACACCAGCAAGCTCACACTTCTTATCAAGTATATCTAAAGCATTAATAATAAAACTCTTCTTTTTCCTGTAACTACCCTCAACATTAAGGTTCCAACCCTTGAGCCCGCTTCTTAATTTCCTCATAACAGCCTACCACCAATCCAGGCTGTTTTTTAGGAGCGATAGAGTTCCAAATTCTAGAAACAACGGCCGGCAACTCATCTCTAAGAAGCCAGCATAGCTCAAATTTAAAAGGCCTGGTAGCTACAGCATTTACAACTCCAGTATGTACCAAAAGAGCAGCATGATCAGAGATACCTCTAACGAGTGTCCTGACCGTAACTAAAGGAAAATGTTGTTCCCAAGATGGGCTAACAAGAATCCTATCTAGTTCTACATACAAGGGGTCGTCCTGGTTATTAGACCAAGTAAAGCGCCTCCCTGAGAGCTCTAACTCTTTTAGCCCCCAATGCTCAATGATGGAATTAAAGTAAAAAGACCAAATAGGGAGTTTTTTAGCTCTACTTCTCTCATTGATCCTCCTAATGATATTGAAATCACCACCAACAACAAGGGGTAATTTATCATGCCCTAACATATGAACAAAATCAATCAGAAAGTCCTTCTTGTCTTTGGTATGAGCAGTCCCGTACACATTGATCAAAGTCCACTTGAAACCCGATCTCCTATCCATAATGATCATTCTCGTAAAAAACCTAGTAGCGATTACGTGTCGACCTCAAACAGGTCCTCTCTGACACCCATGAGGAGCCCACCCGAGGCTCCTACAGAGGGTTGCCAAAGCCAAATGAAAGTAAATCTACCACCGATACTAGCTAACCATGGATCAGAAAAATCCGTTTTCTTAGTCTCCTGAATACAAATCAACTCTAAAGCATGCTCAGAAATGATTTCTTTAAGAAACCTTCTTTTTTCAGGTTCACCCAACCCCCTAGCATTCCAGAAAACACCAGCCATAAAACAAATTACTTTTTTTTTGTATCACACTTGACCTTTGGCTGACGCTGACTCCTCCAGCGCAAGTCTGCTTTAGTTTAGATTTATATAACGTTGATAAAAGAATTAATTCATCTCTAAGCTCTTCATCGTCCTCAGATTCACATTCTGAGTCAGATACAAGGTTCCTAATGTTATCAGGGTAAAAACTTCCGGTTTGACTCTTCATCACTACCTTCCACATTAGTCTTCTTCCTCATATTTGCAAGAAATAAATCACTCCTAGTTTTTTCTAAGCTCTTGATCATAGAAATAGTGCTATATATTTCCTCAGGAGTATTGCCTAAACTAACACCAATGCATTGCGTAATGTGCGAAATAAAACTAGGTATTGTATTTGAAACAGTAGGTATATTGGGAGCAGTATTTAAATCTGTAGGAGCCATACACAGGGTCTCCAGATTCTTCCTCCTCGCCATGTCAAGAGCTTTGTCCATAGTCTGCACCTCCTCTTTGTGTTTGTTCGTGTCACTTCTTCTCCTCGCCGCCTCATCTAGAGCTGCCTTTTCTTTAGCCTTTTGGACCCTAACTTCAGCTTCCCTCAACTTTTGTTGCTTGGTAATATCAGCCGCCCCAAGATCTTGCAAAGGATTCAACACCACCCCTTGTACCCTGTTAGAGAAGGAGGTCTGCTTCGTCACAACAGCTCTTCCAGGAGGTGAAATAGCACAGACTGTTTTAACCACGGTAGGGGTTAGGTTCTCCTTGTCATGCCTTAGGTTGCAATTTTCCTCAGCCAACAACTCCTCTTCCACTTCAGCCTCAATCTCTTTAATTCTCTCGAGTGCTAATCCCGAGCCTTCTAGCAAAATCTTCAGGATCCCGAGTGCAGTCATACTCTTCATCTTGTTGGCTACCAACCCTTTACGTAAAGTTCTCCATCATTTCAGCTTCCTTAGCAAAGTCTGCATTAATCTGCTCTACACGGACCCGCCTTTGTCGTCAAATGCTTCTTGTCTAGCAGTTTTGTCTCACTTCCCTTTCAGCTATCAAGCTCTTATCTAACTTGTATTGACTGGATATAACCTCATCAGAATTCTCGGCTATCGCATTTCCTCCGATACCAACAAAGCATCACTATCTTGCCTTGGAGATTCTTGCATATCAGCTCATCCTTGTCGTTTCTGTCCCTAGGTCTCTTATCAGTAGTTTGTTGTGTAGGAGCCAAAGGCCTGGGGTAGCTGACCAAAACACCCCCCTCCAACGGGCCTCCCTCCTCCACAATATCCTCTAGCTCAAAGAAACTGTTATATACCAAGCCACTTTCATTCAGGGGAGCACTAGCTGGAATTTTCACAGGATCCATAACTCCAATTTTGCTCTCACCACCCCACAATCGCTTCTATACAACTCCATGTCCGGTTCTAGAACATTCCCTACCGGAGAACCAGCCTCACGAAGCCTTGATAGTGTTCAAGTGGTTCAGGCACTCCATCAATTCTAACCCAGCAGACATACAACTTGTAAGATGCAATTGATGAATTAGTCCATCTGTCAACTTTGATTGTTGCTTTAGTACCGATCAGTCCAAAGTAGTGGTATCCCTTCATTTCATCAATTTTTTGCATCGATGGAAATTTCACAAGGAAGTTGTCCTTAAGATATGGCTTTGCTTGCCATACCCATCCCCAACTGGAACATCATGCCGAAAGAATTGACTAGTTGCAAGGCAATAAGTGATTCACCTTTTACAGAGACAATAGCAATAACCTGTTTAGCTTTATCCTGGTCAGGTTTTTTCCCAGACCTAGCAGAGAACATTTGAAGTCCATCAGCAGCGCTACCAATCAGACACGCCTCAGGTTTGGGCTGATACAGGAGGGCACATTTCTTGGACAGATGAGCATCATTTTCCCCGTAGTTAACACACCAGAGAGAAGTAGTGCATCCTTTAACGGCATGGCCAGCGATTTCGCATCTGTAGCACACCATTTGGGCCCTTTGTTCTGTGACAAAGCAAAGATCACTAACATCAGGTCTTGCTTGAATTACCAACACCGGACATTTGAGATTTACTAGGACCAGCAAAGAATTGACCCTGATTTTGACCGTAGTCCACACTAGCACTTCCACTGTTGATAACAACCAGCAAAACTACCACCCTGCTCCCCAAATTGATCATAGCCATAGTTCACATTGGTAGGCATATGGGGATTACCTGCAGCCCGCATTGGAGGCGGAGTAGAAATCTTGCTGCCCGACAACGTATCCTCCTTGCACACCCCGGCCTGAACCTCCCACACCAAAACCTGTCGACCAGCCAAGTAGCCATACGACCTGACTGCCCGACGCGAAGCCCTCCATTGGCGGCACCGAACCCCATACGGTAAGGTACAGGCTGTGGAGGTCGCGCTGTGGGACGCTTGATGGCGTGCCGCGCCATCCTCCTCCGCCGCCACCGCCACCACCAACGGCGTCGCCGCGCCCGGTCCACGCCCCGCGTCCCCCGCCTGCGTTGTTCGGCCGCGGACCCCTCCAGTCGCCTCACCCGGCCATGGACTGCGACAAGTAGTCGTCGAAGGAGAAGCTTGAACTCCCCCCACCAACCACAGGCCACTCCGCCGCCGCTGCCGCCGAGATTCGGCCCCGATCCGAGAGCCGCGCCGGCAGTTAACGCCACCCCCCACTGTATGAAACCCTATCGGGTGTTGGTTTGCCCCACAGCGGACGAAGCAGATCCACCAGGCGAGGAGGCGTCCTCCATGAACCCGTCTTCGACGTCACCCCTAAGCGAGAATCCTGGATGCCCGCCACGTGTTGCATCCTAGGCCGTCCACCATTGCCACGATCCCCAAAATCCAATTCTCTGACAACCTTCGCGCCCAGGCTTTCGCCGCACTCTGCCGCATCACCGGCGGCACGCGTTCACCATGCTCGGCGTTCCCCGCATCACCGGCAGAACCGGCGTCGTGTCGGCGAACCTGCACAGGAACAGCCAGCGCGTCATCTACGGCATAAGGAGGACTAGCGCAGGAACGAAGGCCGTCGCTCACCCGGTTCGCCGAGGGACTCGCGCGTGCCCGGGTTACGCAAGCAAACCCGCTAGGGCTAGAGAAGCTTATAGGCCGGGATGCCTTCCGCACGATCGCGCCAGCCGGCGGTGCGGTTGGCCCGCACGCACCTGGTCAGACTAACCGCCTGGGCCCATGAGTGTGCCCGGCTTGACCCGCGCGATGCACGCCCCCATGCGCGAGCCGGCGCAGGTGAGACGCACACCCCACTTGTCACGACTGGACCAGCCCGGTGCAGGGCGAAGGCGCTGACAAGCAGGTCCGCTCGCCCTTCGCGTGGGCGGCCAGACGAAAAAGTTTCAGCGTCGCGCCATCGGTGGTTCCATGACAAGAGCCTCGGCGCGCTTACGGTACACCCATCATAGGCTGCCGGCGGATCACCCGAAAGGACGCCGGTTATAGGGACCTAACCAACCGGCGGTGGCCAAGAAGGCCACCAGCGGGCCCATCCAGCCATCGTGCGTGGGTGCAGCGGCGACCTCCGCCCAATCAAGGTGGCCCCGAGCATGCCGGACGGTCCACCCGTCATGGACCTACCAACCGGGTCGCTCGGGTCCAAGCCGTCTGGGCAGGTCGGACGGCTCTGAAAGCCCCCACAAGGCCCGCCCGTAATGGACCCCATGCATGAACCGGCAGATCAATCGCAATGCACACCGGCTGGCGTGCTCGGACCGGGGGACGACACCAACAACATCATGACCCTCTGATGTGTAAAGATCACTATAAAATTTGGTAGCTAACTCCCCCATCTCTCCCACATCCTCTATTAACCTCCCTCACCCGGCTACGACAAGTATTAGGGCTGGATTGGGCAGGGCTTGTCGTAGCCAAGTGCCTCCTAGTCCTATTTCAAAAAGTGGATTTAGAGCATCTCCAACGGTTGCCCTATTTTAGGGTAGCAAATGGTAGTTGGAGTAAATTTTAAGGCATGAGAAACCGTATTCCTTGGGCACAGAAAAGTTACGTCTTCAACGTCTGTCTTAAAATAAGCACGGACAACATTGAAACCTCATTTTTTTTCAACTACAAACATTCAAGTAAACTAGCAGAAACATACTACAAAGACTCAAAGATTGTCCCAATCAATGCCGCTCTCCTCACCCTCCTGCGGAAGTTCATCGTACACGGTGATGTGGTGGTCGGATTCGGTGCGGTGACGGCAGGATTTGGCAGCAGGAGAAAGCGGTCGTGCGGCTCGGGGTGGGTTTCGAGTTCTTGGGCAGCCGCAGTCATAACCCAAATATACAACAGCAGTGCCCTGTTTTAGGGCAACCCAAAATAATATTCGGCAACTTTTGGTTTTGGGGCAACTGTTTTGGCCGAAGAGGGACTACATCAAATTCATACTGACACAGATTTTGTTAGATCTGGTATAGGAGGCACTGCGGTGCCTGTATGCATGGACTCTTCTGAAATTACTTGGGATCATGTACGCTAGTAATTCATGGCTTGAGAGAAGTTGCAAATCTAGAGGTATCGCTTGCAGGGAAGCTCTATCTTTGATGGATGATCTTCTACTTCTCAATTTTCTAGTGGCTACTGATTCTAAGCAGGTGGCCAATGATATCAACATGGGCTGCGCTGGTATTCATGGTCTGATTGTAGCTGAGATTAAGTTAAGGACAACCAAATTTAATTGTAGTTTTTGTTTCTGAGGGTCAGGCCTTGAATAGAGAAGCCCGTTTACTAGCCAAGCTTTCTGGTTCCTTAGATTGTGGTAGACATGTCTGGTTGGGACAGCCTCATGATCACGGTTATTTTCCCAGTTTCGTGAACTATGAATAACAAAGTTTGGTGGTTCTTAAAAAATGAAGTTGCTGGAGCCGTTTTTTCCCTCCAAATAGTCAAAAAGCGACTGAGATGCTCTTACTGAGCACGAACAACACTATGTACAAATACCAAACCAGTGTACCCCAAATGGCTAGGATTGTCAGGTAATATTACTGAAACATGCTAACCAGAAACATGTAAAGATACCCCAAACAGTTCAACAGTGTCCACGTACAACTCACTCTAGACTGTTGACCAGGTCTTGGCCCATTCCTCAGACACAACTTTTCGACAAACTTTATTCAAGCCCTGCAATAAGCCTGGTACGCAGAGCCGACCAAGTCACCTTCACTGAGATCAACCCAAAACCAATCTTTATCTGTCGAGTATCAAGTCCATGCGTGCCTGCCATGAAGGAACAACAGCGCTCCACTGAACCGGATGGCTTCGAGGCCCTTGAACTTCAAAACCAGAGTGGAACCATCCACTACAGCAACCACAGACCTCTTTAATTGACGTGACTCGCCAATTGTACCATTGAAGAGCCGAATTCCTTCGTTATAACCACCGATAAAACAACGCAAGCGCAGATCAAAACTGCTCTGCACTTTTGACACAGCAACTTCAACATTCGCCATGACAGCGTCATCAACACGTGCTATGTTTAAGTCAACAGCACCACAGTCGCCTTGGATGCGCTTTTTCAATGCACAATTCCATGGGCCCAGGTCGGCTATGTCTGTTACACCATCAATCAGCTGGTAATCATCCCTTTTTTCCTTACCTACCTTGATCCTCATGTCATATTCCACTAGAATAGTGGAAACCAAATCTATCCCTCGCTTAGGGCCAGCCATGTCGATGAGAGAACCCTACAAATTTGTTACTGTTTAGTTGCTCTTCATATGGAAGTAAGAAACAACTAAAGCTTTATACTACCTTTGTAAGACGTTTTGGCAATTCAAATTGAACTACCAAAACACATCTTACATTTAGGAACAGAGGGTGTACTTCTCTAAGCTGTTTTACTTGCAACATTAATTTTGTGATACTTTACAATTGCTGACCAACATCTTTGCCACATATCAAACTGGCTGGTTACATAGTGTACACCAGTGTTTGGGAGGGGAAATTGGCCCTCGGTATTTATTTGACATTGTTCAGATCCCAATTTTTACATAAGCATGTCGAAATGAGAAGAGAAAACAAAATGACTTAATAGTTATGCAATGATTCATGCTGGTGTGTTAAGTAGCAACTAAGAGCCCGAACTGTTCTGTTTGATTTTGTTTGGAATACATGATATACTCACTCAGTTCCATAAATTATAAGTTTCTCATTGTAAATCACCTTTCCACAATATAAACTTGGTGTAATGGTGGCCTAAACAATCCAAACTACCATTCTGCTAGGTCTGTACAGATAAATCACAAGACTTGAGAGTGCTTGCTGTTCCATACATACACTAGGTTTGGCCTTACAATGTGAAATGAATAGATTTGACATAGTCAGGTATTTGACCCCCCCCCCCCATTCCATACTGTATAAATCATTTCCTCAGATGGTTTCGCCCACACTGCAACATCCACCTAATGCGAGAACTTCCCCAGTGGGTATATTATACCATATGGAATGCTTCAAGGGGACAAATACTTTGTTTTATACTTGAGGGGGTTATTAAGCAGACTTATTGCTTGGAATAATCGTAGGTAAGTATGGATTTGCACCTGCTTCACAATGATGGGATCATCCCTGCTTATATTGACAACATAATTACGCAATGTATCCAGATAATCCCGCACTGCTATGTATCCATACAACTCTACTGGGCCAAGATCCACAGTAAGTTCAGCCAACTTTAATGAGAAAATTTGTAACACACGATTAGGTCGATGCCGAATGCATTCTGCGTTGTGGATGTCACAATCTGTGGGATCTGGTAGCCGAGCTTCATAAAAAAAGTAAAGAAATAAGTTAAATTGTAATGGAAAACAATACAGGAAAAAAATAGTCGTCATACAAAAAGTAAGCGTGTCACTAGAGGATTCCATGGCCCTATTGGAAGTTTCCTTTTCATCCAAATGAAAATGATCGATGTTCTTTTTACTATGAATTTCACTCCATCAAAGGTATTTGTTTTAGGAAACCCAAAGAAAAAGCGGGTAACATTTAATCATGTCACCAAGTAAAGGTCCATTTCACCCTCCCAGATTATTTCATAACCCCCTAAACTTATTTATTGGTTATGTCTACCCCAAGAATTACTAAAACAAGTCAATTCAGCCCTTGATGAAAATATTCTATTGTTTCACTTTCTAGAAGTCTTATTGTAAGTTGGTTTTTTTTATTTTGATGGTAGATAACATCACAGTCTATATAATAAAAAAAATCATAATTTTCCATCTTGCATACTTGGGAGCAAGTAAACCTACTTCAACGCTCATGGCACAAAAAAATGTGCTAAAAATGCAAGTTTATGAACATATTACTGTACGGTACATGGTGACAATAAAAAGGGCAAAACCTAACAAATGCAACTCCTGAATGCCAATGCATCCACATTTAACTTGTAAAAGTAAGGAAAGTAAAGAAAAATAGCCAGATAATTTCAACAGAGAACACATCAGTTGACACTATAGCTTGAAAAAGGTGCTTGTAACAAATTGAAATAGGTAAAGAGAGATTATTTACTTACTCTCACTACAGTCATGAACATTATACTTCCTTTTCCACGAATAATGAGTGTTCCTGTATAAAGAACCATCACCGTGTGTGCTTTCTGGAATAATTCCCAGGTCAAGTACATCATCTTCTTCGGAATCGCTTGCTACCAATGCCCTCTTTCTATTGGTTGCACTCCTTCCCTTTTCATCACAACCAGAGATGTCCACAATATTCGACGATGCATCATGTTTGCCGGCTATAGCATTCATATCTTGCAAGGTTGTCCCACTAGTCATGCTCCGAGATCCAGGAGGAAATCTATCTATCACCAAATAGAATAAAGAGCAAATTTGAGCACCCGACAACTATTCTGAGGATTAACTATAAGACCCCACACCCCCTGCCTTATTATTTACAGAAATCAACACATGCAGGATGATTAAAAGGGATTTTTCTCGAATATACGCGCAGATAATTAATTAAAAGGGATAAAAAACCACAGTTGGTCAAGATCCAAGATCCAAAACTATGGCAAGAAAAGAAACTAAAGGCGCAAAATTTGGCATGAGATGACGAGAACATACCGGGAAACACGACCGACAGGTGGATCTGGAACCATCATGAGAGGGAAAGCTCGGCGTGCAAGCGGTGGTGGCGACCAGCAAGGCGGGGCGGAGGCCATGGAAGAGAGGAGAGGTCGCGTGGTAGAGGAGAGGCGGCGCGGTGGGTCATGAGATACGGCGACGCCAGGCCGCCGGAGGAGACGGAAAATCTGACGGGGGACTGGCATCTGAGCGCGCGGCGGCGGGAGAGGTGGGGGTGTGCCGGTGTGGAGAATGGGGAGTCTTATCAGGTTTTCGCTTTTGGAGAGGCGGCGCACCATGATTGGTGAACCTATCGCGGGCGCTGGCGACGGGCGACAAGCCTGCACGCACGCACGCCTTCAGCCTAGATGAGCCCAAAGTTCGTCATGAAGAACTTGTCCACTCCCAGTTCCCCAACTTCATCGGTGAGGGCGGCTTCCACCCCGTCTTCAAGGCTGCAGCCCACACGCAGGTCTCGCCGTCTCGGCCTGCACAAGGTCATCGTCGTTACCTCGACCTCGACGACAACGATGGCGTCCGGGAGAAGCGCGAGGGGCCGCTAAATGTCCTCCCTACTTGTGGTGTGATCGATTGCAAAAGTCGGAACGAAATCCTCTGACTTATAGTACGTACGCCTTGCGTCGTCCGGCGATCTGACGACTCGCTGTGATGTGCGCTCTTTTTTTTTTGAGAAATTGATGTGCGCTCTTTCTTTCTCTCCTGTTCGTGTAGACACGAACACAAGCGGCCCATGCGGCCCAACAGAACGGCACCCATCGAGTGTGGTGTATTGACTGACTTGGCGTGCATAGATAAATTTTGGAATGAATGACATGGCATTGTCATTCTTACTGACTTGGATTCTTCCCAACGCGTTATGCTGCCAAAATTTTCAGCCAAATGTCCGTGACGTCGCGCCTCCGCCTGTTAGTCTATGTATAGTCTATCTACATGAACCAATCGACTCTCACACTCATGACACGATCCCGTCGAACCGAAGCAACCCAGAAGAGAAAGAAGCACAAGCCTTTTGGCCGCCCGGTGAAGCTTCGACGACCCAAGTCGCAACTTACTCGGGACGATGCAGATCTTCATGAAGACCCTGACGGGCAAGACCATCACGCTGGAGGTGGAGAGCAGTGACACCGCGGACAACGTCAATGCCAAGATCCAGGACAAGGAAGGGATCCCACCAGCTGGACGACGGTCACACGCTGGCCGACTACAACGTGCAGAAGGAGTCGACGATGCACCTTGTGCTCCGCCTCCATGGCAGCACTACCATCAAGGTCAAGACGCTCACCGCAAGGAGATCGACATCAAGCCCGCAGACACGGTCAATAAGATCAAGGAGCACGTCGAGGTGAAGGAGGGCATCCTGCCCGTCCAGCAAAGGCTCATCTTCGTCGGGAAGCAAATGGACGATGATAAGAGGGCACAATACTGCAAGGTCAAGGGCGGCGACATGCTCCACCTCTTGTCGCGCTCAAGGGCAGTGCCTGCTAGAGTGTGTGTAAGCTTTTCCATGTGGGTGTGTGAGGGAGTCCCGGATTAGGGGGTGTCCGGATAGCCGGACTATAGCCTTCGGCCGGACTCCTGGACTATGAAGATACAAGATTGAAGACTTCGTCCCGTGTCCGGATGGAACTTTCCTTGGCGTGGAAGGAAAGCTTGGCGATACGGATATTCAGATCTCCTACCATTGTAACCGACTCTGTGTAACCATAACCCTATTCGGTGCCTATATAAACCGGAGGGTTTTAGTCCGTAGGACGAACAACAATCATACCATAGGCTAGCTTCTAGGATTTAGCCTCTCTAATCTCGTGGTAGATCAACTCTTGTACTACCCATATCATCAATATTAATCAAGCAGGAGTAGGGTTTTACCTCCATCGAGAGGGCCCGAACCTGGGTAAAAACATCGTGTCCCTTGTCTCCTGTTACCATACGCCTAGACGCACAGTTCGGGACCCCCTACCCGAGATCCGCCGGTTTTGACACCGACATTGGTGCTTTCATTGAGAGTTCCTGCGTAAATGCGTCTTTAGGCCTGATGGCTCCTCCGATCATCAACAACGATGCGCCTGTGGTGAGACCTTTCTCCCAGACAGATCTTCAGATTCGGCGGCTTTGCTGCGGGCCAATTCGCTGGCCATCCGGAGCAGATCGAAGCTACGCCCCCGCCATCAGGTCAGATTTGGAAGTTTGAACTACACGGCCGACATCCGCGGAGACTTGATCTTGACGGGTTCGAGCCACAGCCAAGCGCCGCCGTCCCGGCGGGCATGATCTATCTTCGCCACGGACGGTGTCCGGAGGCCGCACTAGAGTCCGCTCCGACCTTTAGCTCGGACCCGACAATGCCGATCGAGGATGGGTGGCTGGACACCACCTCGGTGGCTGCGATCTCCACGGCGGTTGAGCTGTACACCTACCCCGTCCTTTGCGAAGCTCGTGATTCCAAGGCGCCGGACTCCTCTACGGACTCCGAGCCTTCCGCGCCCCTGCCAATCGAATCCGATTGGGCGTCGATCATGGAATTCACTGCCGCAGACATCTTTCAGCACTCGTCCTTTGGCGACATCCTGAATTCACTAAAGTCTCTCTCTTTATCAGGAGAGCCCTGGCCGGATTATGGTCAGGAAGGTTGGGATGCGGACGACGAAAAAAATCAAAGCCCACCCACCACCCACTTCGTAGCCACTGTCGATGATTTAACCGACATGCTCGACTTCGACTCCGAAGAGATCGACGGTATGGACGACGGTGCAGGAGACGACCAAGAACCAGCGCCAACAGGGCACTGGAAGGCCACCTCGTCATATGACATATACATGGTGGACATCCCAAAAGATGGGAATGGCGATGGAACAGCGGAGGATGACCACTCCAAGAAACAGCCTAAGCGCCAAGGCGTCAAGGCCGCTCTAAATCCCGCCACAAAGAAAACGGTGATTCCGCACGGAGATAATAACACCCTGACAAAGGTTGAAGACAACCCTCCAGCAAGATTCAGCGCAGGAGGATGGAGAAGCCAGCCCTCATGAGAGAGCGGTAGAAAAAGAGGTAGAGGACGATACTTACATGCCTCCCTCCGAAGATGAGGCAAGCCTCGATGACGACGAATTTGTCGTGCCCGAGGACCCTGTCGAACAAGAGCGTTTCAAACGCAGGCTCATGGCCACGGCAAGCAGCCTCAAGAAAAAGCAGCAACAGCTTAGAGCTGACCAAGATTTGCTAGCCGATGATGGATCAAGTCCTTGCGGCAGAAGAGTATGAACTCGAGCGCCCCTCCAAGAGCTACCCAAGAGGCAGGCTGCTAGCCTGACTAGAGGAGGAAGCACCTAAACCTACATCACCGGTGCATGATATGGCTGACCGGCCACCTCATGGCCGCGGCCCTCAATTCAAGCCGCACCCCGTCGCCGCTCAAAAAATACAAAGGCACGGGAAAATGCGCCAGACCTGCGAGATATATTGAAGGACAAGGCAAGGCAGACAAGATCGATCTATGGATCGCGTGGGCGCCCCACGACACGTGACGATAACCGTCATGCCGGATATGGCAACTCCGGCAGGGCCGAACACGATGAGACAAAGCTCATTTGAGTTGCGCCGTGATATAGCTCAATCTGAGGCGCCAAGACACCCACTATGCTTCACGGATGAAGTGATGGATCATCAAATCCTAAGGGTTTCAAACCCGTAAACATTGAATCATACGATGGCACAACAGATCCTGCGGTTTGGATCGAGGACTATCTCCTTCACATCCACATGGCCCGCGGTGATGATCTACACGCCATCAAATACCTCCCACTCAAGCTTAAAGGACCAGCCCGGCATTGGCTTAACAGCTTGCCAGCAGAGTCGATCGGTTGTTGGGAAGACCTGGAAGCCGCATTCCTCGACAATTTCCAGGGCACATATGTGCGACCACCAGACGCCGATGACCTAAGCGACATAATTCAGCAGCCATAGGAATCGGCCAGACAATTCTTGACACGGTTCCTAACCAAGAAAAATCAAATCGTCGATTGTCCGGATGTCGAGGCCCTTGCAGCCTTCAAACACAACATCCGCGACGAGTGGCTTGCCCGACACCTAGGACAGGAAAAGCCGAAATCCATGGCATCCCTCACAACACTCATGACCCGCTTTTGCGCGGGAGAGGACAGCGGGCTAGCTCGTAATAACAACATGACCAAGAGCCCTGGTAATTCGGATACCAAGGACAGCAGTCACAGGTCGCGTCGCAACAAGCACAAGCGCCGCATTAACGGCGATAATGCTGAGGATACGGCGGTCAATGCCGGATTTAGAGGCTCTAAACCCGGTCAGCGGAAAAAGCCATTTAAAAAATACTCCGGCCCGTCCAATTTGGACTGAATACCGATCGCTCGTGCGGATACATGGCACCCCCAAAAAGCCACCAATCACACCAACAGGGATTGTTGGGTGTTCAAGCAGCGAGCAAGTTAAATGCCGAAAACAATGACAAGGGGCTGCATAGCGATGACGAGGAGGAGCCCCGCCACCGAACAATAGAGGATGAAGGGCTTCCTTCGCAAGTGCGGACGGTGAACATGATCTACGCAACCCACATACCCAAAAGGGAGCGGAAAGCGTGCACTAAGGGGCGATCTGGCGATGGAGCGATCGCCCCAAAGTTCAACCCGTGGTCTTCCTGCCCGATCACTTTTGATCAAAGGGACCACCCCACTAGCATCCGCCATGGCGGATTCGCCGCATTGGTTCTAGACCCAATCATTGACGGATTTCACCTCACTAGAGTCCTAATGGACGGCGGCAGCAGCCTGAACCTGCTTTATCGGATACGGTCGCAAAATGGGCATAGACCCATCAAGGATTAAACCCACAAAGACGACCTTCAAAGGCGTCATACCAGTGTAGAGGCCAATCAGACAGCTCAGTTACACTTGAAGGTGGTCTTGGATCCCGGATAACTTCCGGAGCGAGGAGTTAATCTTCGACATAGTCCCGTTCATGGCGGCTATCATGCACTGCTCGGACGAACCGCATTTGCAAAGTTCAATGCGGTGCCACACTACGCATATCTCAAGCTCAAGATGCCAGGTCCTCGAGGAGTCATTACGGTCAATGGAAACACCGAATGCTCTATCTGGACGGAGGAGCATACGGCGGCCCTCGCGGCGGAAGTGCAAAGTAGCCACTTAAGGCAATTCTCGAGTCCGGCTATTAAACGTCCGGACACCGTCAAGCGCGCCCGAGTAACCTACAACAAGACCGCCTGGCATGTTCCGAGCACGCATAGCAATGCGGCCCAAGCCCCAGCCCTCGCGAAATCACGAAACTAGTATTACGCGTACATAATTACGCACTGGAAAAATCATGGGCATAGGGGAAGGGGCACAACCACGGCATGCCCAGAATGCGGCTCAACCACACCAGGGGCTCCCGATTGTATCATTCTTTTTTTCTCTTTCATTTTACTTTCAGGACTCCGTTCTCACGAAGCCCTGTCCGGCATTAGAATCACCGAACACACGATGCAACAGCCAGGGAAGCAGAAAGCTACGTCGAGTGTCCAGGTGGTCTCTTTTACGAGCAATATATCTGTTTTACACAACATCCCGCGGCTTACCCCTGGAGGGAGACATGTTAAAAGTCTCGTCCCTTGCTTATCGCACTATTTGTATCGTTCTGCTCTTACAGTAGCCCCTGGGTGGTAAGATGTATTTTCCATATAACATAAACACTATTCTGATCACGTGATGAGAATAATATTCTGATCACAAACTGACCTGCCCCGCTAGTAGTACGTTGAACTTCCCTGTGAACTAGGTTGAACTTCCGCCAACATTGCCGAAATGGGGCTTGCGATATACCGTTGGAAAGCTATGGACACCAGTATCATGACCCAACTTAAATTTTTGGCAAAATGTAAGCGGTTTAAGAGCAGTTTTGAAAACCGTTTTTGAAGGAAATATGCCCTAGAGGCAATAATAAAGTTATTATTTATTTCCTTATATCATGATAAATGTTTATTATTCATGCTAGAATTGTATTAACTGGAAACATAATACATGTGTGAATACATAGACAAACAGAGTGTCACTAGTATGCCTCTACTTGACTAGCTCGTTAATCAAAGATGGTTATGTTTCCTAACCATAGACATGAGTTGTCATTTGATTAACGGGATCACATCATTAGGAGAATGATCTGATTGACATGACCCATTCCGTTAGCCTAGCACTTGATCGCTTAGTATGTTGCTATTGCTTTCTTCATGACTTATACATGTTCCCGTAACTATGAGATTATGCAACTCCTGCCATCGGAGGAACACTTTGGGTGCTACCAAGCGTCACAACATAATCGGGTGATTATAAAGGAGTACTACAGGTGTCTCCAAAGGTACATGTTAGGTTGGCGTATTTCGAGATTAGGTTTTGTCAATCCGATTGTCGGAGAGGTATCTCCTGGCCCTCTCGGTAATGCACATCATTATAAGCCTTGCAAGCAATGTGACCAATGAGTTGGTTACGGGATGAAGCATTACGTAACGAGTAAAGAGACTTGCCGGTGACGAGATTGAACTAGGTATTGGATATCGACGATCGAATCTCGGGCAAGTAACATATCGATGACAAAGGGAACAACGTATGTTGTTATGCGGTTTGACCGATAAAGATCTTCGTAGAATATGTAGGAGCCAATATGGGCATCCAGGTCCCGCTATTGGTTATTGACCGAGAATAGTTCTAGGTCATGTCTACATAGTTCTCGAACCCGTAGGGTCCGTGACGCTTAAGGTTTCGATGATGCTTATATTATGAGTTTACATGTTTTGATGTACCGAAGGAGTTCAGAGTCCGGATGAGATCGGGGACATGACGAGGAGTCTCGAAATGGTCGAGACGTAAAGATTCATATTTTGGATGATTTTTTTAGGCCATGGGGTCACGCCCTTGTGGCTTTAGGTCGGTGCAAACGGAGTTTTGCGGTGGCCTGGGGGCCAAACGCCGGAGACCCGGGCGTCTGGCCCTGGGCCAGACGCCGAGGCCCATGGCGTCTGGGCCAGACGCCAAGGATTGTGGCGTTTGGTCCTGGAGTCCGAGTGGGACTCTTGCCTTTCGGGCAAAACCGACTTTGAGGAGGCTTTGCTCCAAGTTTCACCCCGGGCTCAACATATAAATAGAGGGGCAGGGCTAGCACCAAAGACACAACAATTGATCCCTTGGATCTCTTAGCCGTGTGCAGTGCCCCCCTCCACCATATTCCACCTCGGTCATATCGTAGCGGTGCTTAGGTGAAGCCCTGCGTCGGTAGAACATCAAGATCGTCACCACGCCGTCGGCCGACGGAACTCTCTCCCGGAGCTTTGGCCGGATCGGAGCTCGAGGAGCGCCACCGAGCTGAACGTGTGCCAAGAACTCGAGGCGCCGAGAGTAACGGCGCTTTGGGATCGGTTGGATCGCGAGGAGAACGACGACTACTTCCTCTACGCCAGATCGCTTCCGCCGGGTTCACGAGGGTACGTAGACAACACTCTCCCTCTCGTTGCTATGCATCACCATGATCTTGCGTGTGCGTAGGGAATTTTTTTGAAATTACTACGTTCCCCCAACAAAGTGGCATCCGAGCCAGGTTTTTATGGTTTGATGTTTTGCACGAGTAGAACACAAGTGAGTTGTGGGCGATACAAGTCATACCGCCTACCAGCATGTCATAATTTGGTTCAGCGGTATTGTGAGATGAAGCGCCCGGACCGACATTACGCCAGACGCTTACGCCGAGACTGGTTTCACTGCTACGAGCACTTCGTGCTTAAAGGTGGCTGGCGGGTGTCTGTCTCTCTCACTTTAGTTGAACTGAAAAGTGCATACGCCCGGTCCTTGAGAAGGTTAAAACGCAGTCTAATTGACGAAGTATCGTTGTGGTATTGATGCGTAGGTGAGATTGGTTCTTACTTAAGCCCATAGCAGCCACGTAAAATTTGCAACTACAAAGTAGAGGACGTCTAACTTGTTTTTGCAGGGCATGTTGTGATGTGATATGGTCAAGACGTGATGAGATATAAGTTGTTGTATGAGATGATCATGTTTTGTTGAAGTTATCGACAACTGGCGTAAGCCCTGTGGTTGTCTCTTTGTTGCATAAGATGCAAGTGCCAAATAATTGCTTTACTTTATCGCTATGCGATAGCAATAGTTGCAAGAGCAATAGTTGGCGAGGCGACCATGTGACGACACATTGATATAGATCAAGATGATGAAGATCATGGTGTCGTGCGGTAATGATAAAGATCATGACAAGATTACTTTGGAGATGGAGATCAAAGGCGCAAAATGATCATGGCCATATCATGTCACATATTTTGATTGCATATGATGTTTATCTGTTATACATCTTATTCTGCTTTGATTGACGGTAGCATTTTAAGATGATCTCTCATTAATTATCAAGAAGTGTTCTCCTCGAGTATGCACCGTTGCCAAAGTTCGTCGTGTCCGAGACACCACGTGATGATCGGGTGTGATAAGCTCCACGTCCATCTACAACGGGTGCAAGCCAGTTTTGCACACGCAGAATACTCATGTTATACTTGACGAGCCTAGCATATGCAGATATGGCCTCGGAACACGGAGACCGAAAGGTCGGCGTGAATCATATAGTAGATATGATCAACATAAGATGTTCACCATTGAAAACTACTCCATCTCACGTGATGATCGGTTATGGTTTAGTTGATTTGGATCACGTGATCACTTAGATGACTAGAGAGATGTCTATCTAAGTGGGAGTTCTTAAGTAATATGATTAATTGAACTTTAATTTATCATGAACTTAGTCCTGGTAGTATTTTGCAAATTATGTTCTAGATCAATAGCTTGCGTTGTTGCTTCCCTATGTTTTTATATGTGTTCCTAGAGAAAATTGTATTGAAAAATGTTAGTAGCAATGATGCGGATTGGATCCGTGATCTGAGGTTTATCCTCATTGCTGCACAGAAGAATTATGTCCTTAATGCACCACTAGGTGACAGACCTATTGCAGGAGCAAATGTAGACGTTATGAACGTTTGGCTAGCTTAATATGATGACTACTTGATAGTTTAGTGCACCATACTTAACAGCTTAGAATCGGGACTTCAAAGACGTTTTGAACGTCATGGACCATATGAGATGTTCCAGGAATTGAAGTTAATATTTCAAGCAAATACCCGAGTTGAGAGATATGAAATCTCCAACAAGTTCTATAGCTAAAAGATGGAAGAGAATCTCTCAACTAGTGAGCATGTTCTCAGATTGTCTGGGTACTTCAATCGCTTGAATCAAGTGGGAGTTAATCTTCCAGATAAGATAGTGATTGACAGAATTCTCTAGTCACCAACACTAAGTTACTAGAACTTCGTGATGAACTATAGTATGCAAGGGATGACGAAAACGATTCCCGAGCTCTTCGTGATGTTGAAATCGACGAAGGTAGAAATCAAGAAAGAGCATCAAGTGTTGATGATTGACAAGACCACTAGTCTCAAGGAAAAGGGCAAAGGGAAGAAGGGAACTTCAAGAAGAACGGCAAGCAAGTTGTTGCTCGAGTGAAGAAGCCCAAGTCTGGACCTAAGCACGAGACTAAGTGCTTTTGCTGCAATGGAACTGGTCACTAGAAGCGGAACTACCCCAAGTATTTGGCGGATAAGAAGGATGGCAAAGTGAACAAAGGTATATTTGAGATACAGATTATTGATGTGTATTTTACTAGTGTTCGTAGCAACCCCTCGGTATTTGATCTTTGGTTCAGTTGCTAAGAGTAGTAACTTGAAACGGAGTTGCAGAATGAATGTAAACTAGTTGAAGGGGAAGTGAAGATGAGTGTTGGAAGTAGTTCCAAGATTGATATGATCATCATCGCACACACTCCCTATACTTTCGGGATTAGTATGGAACCTAAATAAGTGTTATTTGGTGTTGGGCATAAGTATGATTTGATCATGTTTATTGCAATACGGTTATTCATTTAAGTAAGAGAATAAATTGTTGTTCTGTTTACATGAATAAAACCTTATATGGTCACACACCCAATGAAAATGGTTCATTGGATCTCGATCATAGTGATACACATATTCATAATATTGAAACCAAAAGATGCAAAGTTAATAATGATAGTGCAACTTATTTGTGGTAATCGCCGTTTAGGTCATATTGGTGTAAAGCGCATGAAGAAAACTCCATGCCGATGGACTTTTGGAATCACTTGATTATGAATCATTTGATGCTTGCGAACCGTGCCGTTTGGGCAAGATGACTAAAACTCCGTTCTCCGGAACAATGGAACAAGCTACTGACTTATTGGAAATAATACATACCGATGTATGCGATCCAATGAGTGTTGATGCTCATGGCAAGTATCGTTATTTTCTGACTTTCACAAGATGATTTGAGCAGATATGGGTATATCTACTTGATGAAACATAAGTCTGAAATAGTTGAAAGGTTCAAAGAATTTCAGATTGAAGTGGAAAAATCATCGTAACAAGAAAATAAAGTTTCTGCGATCTAATCGCAAAGACGAATAATTGAGTTACGAGTTTGGTCTTCAATTAAAATAATGTGGAATAGTTTCATAGCTCACGCCACCTGGAACACCACAATGTTATGGTGTGTCCGAACGTCGTAACCGCACTTTATTTGATATGGTGCGATCTATGATGTCTCTTATCGGTTTACCACTATCATTTTGGGGTTATGCATTAGAGACAGCTGCATTCACGGTTAATAGGGCACCATCTAAATCCGTTGAGACGACACCATATGAACTATGGTTTAACAAGAAACCTAAGCTGTCGTTTCTTAAAAGTTTGGAGTTGTGATGCTTATGTGAAAAAGTTTTCACCGATAAGCTCAAACCCAAATCGGAGAAGTGCGTCTTCATAGAATACCCAAAGGTAACTATTGGGTACACCTTCTATCACAGATCCGAAGGCAAGTTTTCGTTGCTAAGAATGGATCCTTTCTAGAGAAGGAGTTTCTCTCGAAAGAAGTGAGTGGGAGGAAAGTAGAACTTGATGAGGTAATCGTACTGCATTCTTATTGGAAAGTAGTTCATCACAGAAATCAGTTCCTGTGACAAATACACCAATTAGTGAGGAAGCTAATGATATTGATCATGAAACTTCAGATCAAGTTACTACCAAACCTCGTAGGTCTTCCAGAGTAAGATCCGCACCAGAGTAGTACGGTAATCATGTTCTGGAAGTCATGTTACTAGACCATGATGAACCTACGAACTATGAGGAAGCGATGATGAGCCCAGATTCGCGAAATGGCTTGAGGCCATAAAATCTGAGATATGATCCATGTATGAGAACAAAAGTATGGACTTTGATTGACTTGCTCGATGATCAGCAAGCCATGTTAAATAAATGGATCTTCAAGAGGAAGACGGACACTGATAGTAGTGTTACTATCTATAAAGCTCAACTTGTCACAAAAAGGTTTTCGATAAGTTCAAGGTGTTGACTACAATGAGATTTTCTCAACTGTAGCGATGCTTAAAGTCTGTCCGAATCATGTTAGCAATTGCCACATTTTATGAAATCTGACAAATGGATGTCAAAACTACATTCTTTAATGGATTTATTAAAGAAGAGTTGTATATGATGCAACCAGAAGGTTTTGTCAATCCTAAAGGAGCTAACAAAATGTGCAAGCTCCAAATGATCCATATATGGACTGGTGCAAGCATCTCGGAGTTGGAATAAACGCTTTGATAGTGTGATCAAAGCATATGATTTTATACAGACTTTTGGAAAGGCCTGTATTTACAAGAAAGTGAGTGGGAGCACTACAGCCTTTCTGATAAAGTATATGTGAATGACATATTGTTGATCGGAAATAATGTAGAATTATTCTGCAAAGCATAAAGGAGTGTTTGAAAGGAGTTTTTTCAAAGAAAGACCTCGGTGAAGCTGCTTACATATTGAGCATCAAGATCTATAGAGATAGATCAAGACGCTTGATAAATTTTTTCAATGAGTACATACCTTGACAAGATTTTGAAGTAGTTCAAAATGGAACAGTCAAAGAAAGAGTTCTTACCTGTGTTACAAGGTGTGAGATTGAGTAAGACTCAAAACGCGACCACGGCAGAAGATAGAAAGAGAATGAAAGTCATTCCCTATGCATCAGCCATAGGTTCTATAAAGTATGTCATACTGTGTACCATATCTATTGCATACCGTACCACTAAGCTTGGCAAGGGAGTGCAATAGTGATCTAGGAGTAGATCAATGGACAGCGGTCAAAATTATCCTTAGTAGAATAAGGATGTGTTTCTCGATTATGGAAGTGAAAAAGGTTAAATAAGTAAAGGGTTACGTTGATGCAAGTTTTAAACACTAATCTAGATGACTACGAGTCTCAATCTGGATACATATTGAAAGTGGGAGCAATTAGCTAGAGTAGCTCCGTGTAGAGCATTGTAGACATAGAAATTTGCAAAATACATACGGATCTGAATGTGAAAGACCCGTTGACTAAGATTCTCTCACAAGCAAAACATGATCACACCTTAGTACTCTTTGGGTGTTAACCACATAGCGATGTGAACTAGATTACTGAATCTAGTAAAACCCTTTGGGTGTTGGTCACATGGCGATGTGAACTATGGGTGTTAATCACATGATGATGTGAACTATCGATGTTAATCACATGGTGATGTGATCTAGATTATTGACTCTAGTGCAAGTGGGAGACTGAAGGAAATATGCCCTAGAGGCAATAATAAAGTTATTATTTATTTCCTTATATCATGATAAATGTTTATTATTCATGCTAGAATTGTATTAACCGGAAACATAATACATGTGTGAATACATAGACAAACAGTGTCACTAGTATGCCTCTACTTGACTAGCTCGTTAATCAAAGATGGTTATGTTTCCTAACCATAGACATGAGTTGTCATTTGATTAACGGGATCACATCATTAGGAGAATGATCTGATTGACATGACCCATTCCGTTAGCCTAGCACTTGATCGCTTAGTATGTTGCTATTGCTTTCTTCATGACTTATACATGTTCCTGTAACTATGAGATTATGCAACTCCTGCCATCGGAGGAACACTTTGGTGCTACCAAACGTCACAACAATCTGGGTGATTATAAAGGAGTACTACAGGTGTCTCCAAAGGTACATGTTGGGTTGGCGTATTTCGAGATTAGGTTTTGTCACTCCGATTGTCGGAGAGGTATCTCTGGGCTCTCTCGGTAATGCACATCATTATAAGCCTTGCAAGCAATGTGACCAATGAGTTGGTTACGGGATGAAGCATTACAGAACGAGTAAAGAGACTTGCCGGTGACGAGATTGAACTAGGTATTGGATACCGACGATCGAATCTCGGGCAAGTAACATACCGATGAAAAAGGGAACAACGTATGTTGTTATGCGGTTTGACCGATAAAGATCTTCGTAGAATATGTAGGAGCCAATATGGGCATCCAGGTCCCGCTATTGGTTATTGACCGAGAATAGTTCTAGGTCATGTCTACATAGTTCTCGAACCCGTAGGGTCCGCACGCTAAGGTTTCGATGCGATTATATTATGAGTTTACATGTTTTGATGTACCGAAGGAGTTCGGAGTCCCGGATGAGATCGGGGACATGACGAGGAGTCTCGAAATGGTCGAGACGTAAAGATTCATATATTGGATGATATGTTTAGGCTAAGGGGTCAAGCCCATGAGGCTTTAGGTCGGTGCAAAAGGAGTTTTGCGGAGGTTGGGGGCCAAACGTCGGAGACCTCGGCGTCTCGGCCTGGGCTGCACGCCGAGGCCCATGGCGTCTGGGCCAGACGCCAAGGTTTGTGGCGTTTGGTCCTGAGTCCGAGTGGGACTCTCGCCTTTCGGCAAAACCGACTTTGAGGAGGCTTTTGCTCCAAGTTTCGACCGGGGCTCAACATATAAATAGAGGCGGGGCTAGCACCAAAGACACAACAATTGATCCCTTGGATCTCTTAGCCGTGTCGGTGCCCCCTCCACCATATTCCACCTCGGTCATATCGTAGCGGTGCTTAGGCGAAGCCTGCGTCGGTAGAACATCAAGATCGTCCACCACGCCGTCGTCTTGACGGAACTCTCTCTCCCGGAGCTTTCCGGATCGGAGCTCGAGGAGCGCCACCGAGCTGAACGTGTGCCAAGAACTCGGAGGTGCCGAGTAACGGCGCTGGGATCGGTTGGATCGCGAGGAGAACGTACGACTACTTCCTCTACGTTGTGATCGCTTCTGCTTCGGTCTACGAGGGTACGTAGACAACACTCTCCCCTCTCGTTGCTATGCATCACCATGATCTTGCGTGTGCGTAGGAATTTTTTTTGAAATTACTACGTTCCCCAACAGTTTTTTCTTCACACAAAAAACGTGAATCGTATTTTCGATCGCATTCATAAACCGTTTATCGGAATGAGGCATATAATATGGCGTTGGAAAGCTGCTGCAAAACCGCTACTTCCACATGTTGAAAGTTTTCTCTAATTCTCTATAGTTAAAGAGTAATTTGAAAAAACGTAAAATTTCACAAACTGAACAGCCGAGTTCGTATTTTCAACGTCATTTCTAAACGGCTAATCCAATTAAGGCATATAATATGGCGTTACAAAGCTTATGAAAATGCGCTACTCTGTCATTTTGAAAGTTTTTTCTAATTTCGAACGGTTCAAAAGTAATTTAAAAAACGGTACAAGTCCTACCGAGTTCGTATTTTCAAGATAATTTTTGAACCGTGCGTCCGAATACAGCAAATGATATGGCGTTGAAAAGCTTGAACAAATGCGAAACTTTCTGCTATGTATTATTTCTCGCAATTCTTTACGTTTTTAAGTCAGTTTGGAAAATGGCGAAAAACATATTTTCGCCATATTTTCTACAAACTTTATCGGAATGGCGCAAATAATACACCGCTGAAAAGCTACGGAAAATGCGAAACTTTTTTATATTGACAGTTTTCTCTGATTACTAGCCGTTTTCACTTAATTTCAAAAACGGTGAGATCATTCGTTCTGCCTTTATCGCGAGACAGATTCGCGAAAAATGCATCGCGTGAAGTACCTGAACTTCTCAGTATTAAACCTTGAACTTCACTCTGTTTTTCACGTGCTTTTTTTCCTCGTATATCTCTATCCACTGCTCCTAGCTCTACATCCACTCACCGGAATTGAGCAAGTGATATACCGATGGAAAGCTGCTGTAAACACACAACTTTCCCGTGTTGATCATCTTTTCATACTCGCAACGATTTTAAAAAAATTTCATGTGAAATTCATTCAGCTTAGTAGTTGAACTTCATGCTATTTTCACGTTGAACTTCTGTGACGTATTTTTGTTTGTACACACGCCTGAACTTCCCTCTGTACGAACCCGACCTTCGGGCTATCTTTGCAACCGTGGTACCCCCGCGAATTATTCTGGTTAGTAGTGTTCTATATGATGTTAGTGTAATCTAGAAAGGTTTTTTAGCAACTAAATACCAGTTTTAAATAGAAATCTCGCTCGCTGGCGGATTTTGCTCTCGGTCGTGATGAAATTGCGTTTTTTGCAATTTCTTTGCTCGATTTGTTCGACTGGACTTCCCCTAGTGCTAGGTTGAACTTCCGTCAACATTGCCCAAATGGGGCTTGCGATATACCGTTGGAAAGCTATGGACACCAGTATCATGACCCAACTTAAAATTTTGGCAAAATGTAAGTGGTTTAAGAGCAGTTTTGAAAACCGTTTTTTCTTCATACAAAAAATGTGAATCGTGTTTTCAATCGCATTTCTAAATCATTTATCGGAATGACATAAATAATACGGCGTTGGAAAGCTGCTGCAAAACCGCTCCTTCCACATGTTGAAAGTTTTCTCTAATTCCTTATGGTTAAAGAGTAATTTGGAAAATCGTAAAATTTTGCAAACCGAACAGCCGAGTTCGTATTTTCACGACATTTCTAAACGGCTAATCCAATTGAGGCAACTGATATAGCTTTAGAAAGCTTATGAAATTGCGCTACTTTTTCATGTTGAAAGTTTTTTCTAATTTTGAATGGTTTAAAAAAAATTAGAAAACAATACAAGTTCTAACTAATTTGTATTTTTGAGCTAATTATTTAACCGTATGTCCGAATGCAGCAAATGATATGGCGTTGGAAAGCTTGAGGAAATGCGAAACTTTTTTGTATCTATTATTTCTCCCAATTCTTTATAGTTTTAAGTCAGTTTCGAAAATGAAAAAAAAACATATTTTCGCCATATTTTCTACAAACTTTAACGGAATGGGGCAAATGATATACTGTTGAAAAGCTACGGAAAATGCGAAACTTTTTCATGTTGATGGTTTTCTTTGATTCTTAGCCTTTTTCAAGTAATTACGAAAATGGCGGGATCATTCGTTCTGCCTTTATCGCGAAACTGATTCTTCGAAAATGCACCGCGTGAAGACTTGAACTTCTCGGCATGTCTACTTGATCTTCACGCTGTTTTTCACGTGCTTTTTTTGCTCGTAGATCTCCATCCACTGCTCGTAGCTCTCTACCCACTCACCGAAATTGAGCAAGTGATATACCGATGGAAAGCTGTTGTAAACACGCAACTTTCCCGTGTTTATCATTTTTTCATACTCGCGACGGTTTTAAAAGTTTTTCATCTAATATTCATTCAGTGTAGTAGGTGAACTTCCTGCTGTTTTCACGTTGAACTTCTGTGACGTATTTTTCATTTGTAATTTTCTCATCCATTCGTCAAGTGTTACACAAATGGTATTTCTTTTGTATAAATCTCTCTCACAATATTTTTTTAACTTTCTCCGACGGAGGACTTGAAATTATATCAACAAACTTTTAGTCTTTACTTTTTTATTCTTTTTAATACAAAATGAACACCGTGTAGTACGTGAACTTCTAGCAGTTATCAATCTGAACTTCTCTCGGTTACGTGAAAATATCTGAGTTTTTTTATGAATTTTTAACCTGATTTTCTTAATCCTTTTTTATGAAATTTTGAAGCGCTCTATTTATTAAAAGTTGAACTTCTTGTTATTTAATTCTTGAACTTCTTATTTCCATACTTTAACAACGAGGAAAATTCGAGTTTCCTATAATCATCGAACTTCTTCATCTTTTTAATAATATGGACTTCCTGGTTTATTTCTTAATCATTTTTAATGAAATTTTGAAGCGTTATATTTTCAAAAGTTGAACTTCTTGTTTTTTATTTTTGAACTTCTTGTTTCCATTATTTAATAATGAGGAAAATCTGGGTTTTCTATAATCATCGAACTTCTCCATCTTTTTAATATGGACTTCCTAATTTTATTTTCTTAATCTTTTTTATGAATTTTTGAAGGGCTCTATTTTTATTAGTTGAACTTCTTGTTAGTTTATTTTTGAACTTCTTGTTTTCATTCTTTAATAACGAGGAAAATCTGAGTTTTCTATAATCATCGAACTTCTCCATAGTTTTAATATTGACTTCCTGGTTTTATTTCTTAATCTTTTTTATAAAATTGTGAAGCCCGCTATTTTTAAAAGTTGAACTTCTTGTTTCCATTCTTTAATAACGAGGAAAATCTTAGTTTTCTTTTTGACCATAAAAAAATCTTAGTTTTCTATAACGAGGAAAATATTAGTTTTCTTTAAAAAATTAGACCTTGACTTTTAATTCATTTTTTCATATTAAACACACACCATGTAGTACATGAACTTTTTAAAAATTGAACTTCATACTTTAATTTGTACTTCTAGCAAATACACGATAAAACCTCTTTTACAAGAACTTCTGAACTTCGTGGGCTGACCACGTGAACTTCTAGCAGAAGTCTTTTTAGACTTTGTCTTTTTATTCTTTTTCCTTATATGAAACACACTCTATGTAGTAGTTGAACCATTCGTTGTCTTCAATTTGAACTTCTAAACACTGATTGAAATAACCGTTAGAAATCCTAGGTTTTCGTTTCATGAGTTGTTTTAAAAAATGACAAATTGGCCTTTTGTTTTTTGTTTTTTTAACATGTAAATCCTATGTTTTAATATACTCTAAACTTTTATGTTATTTTAATTTGAACTTCACCTTGGTTTGATTTTCTATTCTTGGTTAGAATCTAAGTTTTTAGTAAACATTGAACCGGTCTGTTAATTCAATTTGAACTTCTAGATCTGTTTGGAAACGGGGAAAAAAATTAGGTTTCATTTTATTACCTTTTCCTCATTCGAACTTTTGTGTTGGCACGCACCTACAAACACACACACTCACATGGTTTTAGCACACATCTAACCATCAAGATGTTCTAAAATTCTGATTTTTATTCTTTTAATAACGAGAAAATTCTGATTTTTATAGGCATTGAACTTCGCCATTTTTAAAATTTGAACTTCTCAGTTTTTGGTTAGTAACGGGAAAATTCTAAAACAAATTTATAACCATCGAACCACTCCATTATTTTAATTTGAACTTCTATTTTTTAAATTGGGAAAATCATTTATATATTATTTTTTTCAAAGTCTTTTTTAAGCTTCTTCCTCCATTATTATTTTTGAGCTTCTACATTTGTATTTTTTGAACTTCTCATTTTTTATAATTGAACTTCTTGGTTTTGGAAATGAACAATGTACTTATCCGTTAGTTAAATTTCAATCTATATGTTTGAAAACGGGGAAAATTCATTTGGAAAAGAGGTCGCATGACCATCTTCATCATGCGGGGTTATGCAATGACCAGCACGAAGGCGTGCTCACTAGTGATACTTTGTTCCTTTTGTTCTCATTTGAACTTCGTCTTTTTTTAATAATGAACTTCTCGCATAATTTTTACATGGTTTTTTTCATGTGTTTTGAAGTGAGAGAGTGAATGAAATCTGCTTGTTGACCTCACTGAAGTTTTTGATTTGTTTGAATGTTTATTTTTCTTCTTTATTGTCAAGTATTTCGTATTTTGAACTTTAACCGTTCTTGTTTTTTGACTCGTGAACCTCTTGTGAGTTTTGTTAAATCTTTTTTCCCTTTTTGTTGAACTTTTTTTCACGAGTACCAGTTGTTTGTCCAAATGGACCCCTCATCTTTTTTTAAAGGATTTTTTATGCTCTTAACTCTCTATGTGTTTTGTATAAATGAGCACATCACGCAAACTTTTTCCTAGTACACGTTCATGACCTTCTCCCATATATTTATTTTAACCGTTTCCTAGTACACGTACATGGCCTTCTACATTTTAAGAAGGCCAGCAGCCGGGCAGAAAGAAGGTCATCTTTTGGTCTACTCTTCTCATTATTGAGTACTACTCTGCAGATGGTTTTATAGGTGTTCTCTCACGGACATTTAGCACAAACACCTGATGTTCTAGTACAAAAACAGCCGATTGAAAATCATTGAATTCTTTCCAGCACACAATTTCTTGTATACCACTTTCTTATATCCACCAAGTAGCAACGATACAGAAGAAACTGGACACATGTTAATTAGCACCGACTGTTAAAATGAGCCGCCAAAACAGACACACGGACGTCCAGTATCACCACCTGCAGCCGTCCAAGTACAGCCCGAACAACAGCCGTCTAGTAGACAAGTGCAGTAGCAGGACGCCTCTATACATAGTCGCCAACTCTCCATCTCGTTCGTCACCCAGAACACAACAAGTCTGAGAGGAGCAGGAACTAGATAATTCAGGAACTAAAGTGTTGGTATAGCTTGCAGGATCGAGGGATAGCGACCCAAACAGCGAGCACACACATATCGAACTGAAGACACTGGCCAGGCCGGACTTCAGAAGCGGCCACACCTTACGCGCTACACCCGCATGATCAAGAGGTGCCCCATAGTGTAGCAAAGTAGCAGCAGGGAGCAGGCGATGGAGCCAGACGCATAACCGCGCACGATGACAGAACAGAGTGGTGTGGTTCACTGGATCCCGTGGCAGAGGAGACGCGTGTGAATACGAGCCGTTCACCGGTGATGCTTGACGTGTTGCAAATCCAAACTGACACTCGAGGGAAGAGTGGGGAAGCACGGGGTGGTGTAGCTCGTGCGGTGGTTGCGCTGGGGATGCAGGGCCGCGATGGCCTTCGATTCGAGCCATCCAGAGCCTGAGAGGAATCAGGTAGGAGGGCAGGCCGCGCCAGAGCGAAGGGAAGTTCGCACCGAAGCAGTGAACCTCTCTCACACAGTGGCAAATGGGAGGGAAGGCCATGAACGACGGCATGCCCTCTGCTACATCTGACGGAGGTGGTTTGCATCGCTGGAGGTTGGACGGGAGACGCCCGTGGTCGGGGCAGAGCAGCGAGGAGGAGATGAGTGATGTCGGGGGCAGCCTAGGTCCCAGGGGAAGCGCCGCTGCGTACCAGAGGTAGGTGACGGGGTCGCGCGCCCGCGCTTCATGGCAGGAGGCGGCGTCGAGGTCGCACGCCCGTGCTTGGTGGCGGCATGCGGCGGCGGGATCAGTCCCGGGCGGATCCGGGGGAAGAAGGCGGTCCGGTGGCCGGATCCAGGGGCGGTGTTGTCGCGGCGGCCGGATCCCGGGGAGGGAGAGGCGCGGCGGCCGGATTTAGGACCGGTGGCTGGTTCCGGGGAAGGGGAGGGGGCGTCGCGGGAGGTGCGGGACAAGGTGTTTTTTTTTTCTCCGTGGCTCCGGGAGTTTGGGAACGCCTTTTCAGCCCCTATATAGAGGGGTGTGATCCAAATAGTTATTTTGATCCCGGGATTAGAATAGTGTCACTATATATATATATATATATATATATATATGTTCATTTGTAACATTGTGCAACCGTACACTTTGGTACGAGCAATACACCAGGGGCTTAAGTACCCTATAACATGGTGTGATAAGTCCGAACACTTTCACAAGTTCGGCACCCCGAACTTATAGCATTATATGCATCGGCTCCGAATCATGTCTTGGGTCAATAGTTGGGTTTGCCCGGCTCCCATGTTTTGGTACCTTACGTTCCGTTATATCGGCTAAGGTAGCGCTGGGAGAACCACTGCGATTGTGCCCCGGTTGAGCTGGGTTAAGCACCTCAGTGGAGAAAGCTAAAACTGACTGTCATGATAGGGCGGTTTAAGGTACCTTACGCCTGTTCGAGAGGTTTTCGAGTCCCTAAAGACTTATGCCGCTTAGAGCGAGGAGTCGGCATTGTGCGGCCTAGGCGTGGATAGCGCCCCGAACTCGGTCTTCCGAATACCAGGGGCTTTGCCGAAATTTAAAGTTATAAAATTCTATGGCTAAGTGAGAGTGTTCAAGTATTATAGTCCGGTTGCCTTGTTCGTTGCGTTGAGCGCCTCCCTCGAAGGACCCAAGAATGGGAACAAGAGCGCTCAAGTTCATCCCGAACACCCCAGCACTCGTGGCATGGGGGCTGAAGCCAACGACTCGCCATCTCTCAAATTTAATACACGGCCGCACATAAGGTAATATTTTAAATTAAAAAGTGTTGCTTAGTGTTGGGGAACGTAGCAGAAATTCAAAATTTTCCTACGTGTCACCAAGATCTATCTATGGAGAAACCAGCAACGAGGGGAAGGAGAGTGCATCTACATACCCTTGTAGATCGTTAAGCGGAAGCGTTCATGAGAACGGGGTTGAAGGAGTCGTACTCGTCGTGATCCAAATCACCGGAGATCCGAGTGCGAGCAGACGGCACCTCCGCGTTCAACACACGTACAGCCCGGTGGCGTCTCCCATGCCTTGATCCAGCAAGGAGAGAGGGAGAGGTTGAGGAAGACTCCATCCAACAGCAAAGACAACGTGGCGTGGTGGTGGTGGAGGAGCGTGGCAATCTGCAGGCTTCGCCAAGCACCTATGGGAGAGGAGGAGGTGTCACGGGAGGGAGGGAGGCGCCGAGGCTCATGTGTGGATGCCCTCCCTCCCTCCACTATATATAGGGGCAAGGGAGAGGGAGGCGCAGCCTTGCCCCTTCCTCCAAGGAAGGGGTGCGGCTAAGAGGGGAGGAGTCCATCCTCCCCAAGGCACCCCTGAGGTGCCTTCCCCTTTAGGACTCTTCCTTTTTCTTATATCTTGGCGCATGGGCCTCTTGGGGCTGGTGCCCTTGGCCCATATAGGCCAAGGCGCACCCCTACAGCCCATGTGGCCCCTCGGGCAGGTGGACCCCGGTGGACCCCCGGACCCCTTTCGGCACTCCCGGTACAATACCGATAAAGTGCGAAACCTTTCCGGCGACCAAAATAGGACTTCCCATATATAAATCTTTACCTCCGGACCATTCCGGAACTCCTCGTGACGTCCGGGATCTCATCCGGGACTCGAACAACATTCGGTAACCACATACAAACTTCCTTTATAACCCTAGCGTCGCCATCGAACCTTAAGTGTGTAGACCCTACGGGTTCGGGAAACATGTAGACATGACCGAGACGTTCTCCGGTCAATAACCAACAGCGGGATCTGGATACCCATGTTGGCTCCCACATGTTCCACGATGATCTCATGGGATGAACCACGATGTCAAGGACTCAATCGATCCCGTATACAATTCCCTTTGTCTAGCGGTATTGTACTTGCCCGAGATTCGATCGTCGGTATACCGATACCTTGTTCAATCTCGTTATCGGCAAGTCTCTTTACTCGTTCCGTAACACATCATCCCGTGATCAACTCCTTGATCACATTGTGCACATTATGATGATGTCCTACCGAGTGGGCCCAGAGATACCTCTCCGTTTACACGGAGTGACAAATCCCAGGCTCGATTCGTGCCAACCCAACAGATACGTTCGGAGATACCTGTAATGCACCTTTATAGCCACCCAGTTACGTTGTGACGTTTGGTACACCCAAAGCATTCCTACGGTATCCGGAGTTGCACAATCTCATGGTCTAAGGAAATGATACTTGACATTAGAAAAGCTTTAGCATACGAACTACGATCTTTGTGCTATGCTTAGGATTGGGTCTTGTCCATCACATCATTCTACTAATGATGTGATCCCGTTATCAATGACATCCAATGTCCATGGTTAGGAAACCGTAACCATCTATTGATCAACGAGCTAGCCAATAGAGGCTTGCTAGGGACATGGTGTTGTCTATGTATCCACACATGTATCTGAGTTTCCTATCAATACAATTATAGCATGGATAATAAACGATTATCGTGAACAAGGAAATATAATAATAATAACTAATTTATTATTGCCTCTAGGGCATATTTCCAACAGTCTCCCACTTGCACTAGAGTCAATAATCTAGTTCACATCGTCATGTGATTAACACTGGTATGTCACATCGCCATGTGACTAACACCCAAAGAGTTTACTAGTGTCGTAAACTAGTTCACATCATCATGTGATTTAGACTCAATGAGTTCGAGGTTTGATCATGTTTTGCTTGTGAGAGAGGTTTTAGTCAACGGGTTTTTAGTCAACGGGTGCGAACCTTTCAGATCCGTGTGCTTTGCAAATTTCTAGGTCATATTATAAATGCTGCTTCCACGCTCCACTTGGATCTATTCCAAACGGTTGCTCCACTATACGTATCCGGTTTGCTACTCAGAGTCACTCGGATAGGTGTTAAAGCTTGCATCGACGTAACCCTTTACATCGAACTCTTTATCACCTCCATAATCGAGAAACATGTCCTTATTTACTCCAAGGACAATTTTGATCATTGTCCAATGATCCATTCTGGATCATTCTTGTACCCTCGACCGACTCATGGCATGGCACACTTAGGTGCGGTACACAAAGCATAGCATACTATAGGGCCTACGTCTGAAGCATAGGGGCGACATTCGTCCTTTCTCTCTTTTCTGCCGTGGTCGAGCTTTAAGTCTTAACTTCATACCTTACATGTCGTGCAAGAACTCCTTCTTTGACTGATCCATCTTGAACACCTTCAAGATCATGCCAGGTATATGCTCATTTGAAAGTACCATTAAGCGTTTTGATCTATCCTCATAGATCTTGATGCTCAATGTTCAAGTAGCTTAATCCAGGTTTTCCATTGAAAAACACTTTTCAAATAATCCTATATGCTTTCCAGAATTCTACATCATTTACGATCAACAATATGTCAACAACATATACTTATCGAAATTCTATAGTGCTCCCACTCACTTCTTTGGAAATACAAGTTTCTCATAAAATTTGTATAAAACCCAAAATCTTTGATCATCTCATCAAAGCGCACATTCCAACTCCGAGATGCTTACTCCGGTCCTTAGAAGGGATCATTGGAGCCAGCATACCTTTTAGCATCCTTAGGATCGACAAAACTTTCTCGATTGTATCACATACAACCTTTCCTTACGAAAACCGGTAAGGAAACTCATTTTGACATCCATCCGCCAGATTTCATAAATGCAGCTTATGCTAACATGATTCCGACGGACTTAAGCATCGCTACGGATGAGAAAAACTCATCGTAGTCAACTCCTAGAACTTGTGAAAACTCTTCGCCACAAGTCGAGCTTCATAGACGGTGATATTACCGTCCACGTCCGTCTTCTTCTTAAAGATCCATTCATCTCAATGGCTTGCCGATCAACGGGCAAGTCCACCAAAGTCCATGCTTTGTTATGATACATGGATCCTATCTCGGATTTCATGGCTTCTAACCATTTGTCGGAATTTGGGCCCACCATCGCTTCTCCATAGCTCGTAGGTTCATTGTTGTCTAGCAACATGACCTTTCAAGACAGGATCACCGTACCACTCGGAAGCGATGCAGCGTCCTTGTCGCCCCACGAGGTTCGGTAGTGACTTGATCCAAGTTTCATGATCACTATCATAAGATTCTACTTCTATTGGTGTAGGTGCCACAGGAACAACTTCCTGTGCCCTGCTACACACTTGTTGAAGTGACGGTTCAATAACCTCATCAAGTCTCCACCATCCTCCCACTCAACTTTCCGAGATGAACTTTTCCTCGAGAAAGGACCCGATTCAAGAAGCAATCCCTATTGCTTTCGGATCTGAATTAGGAGGTATACCCAACTGTTTTCGGTGTATTATGAAGATGCATTTTATCCGCTTTGGGTTCGAGCTTATCAACCTGAAACTTTTTCACATAAGCGTCGCGGCCCCAAACCTTTAAGAAATGACAGCTTAGGTTTCTCTAAACCATAGTTCATACGGTGTCATCTCAACGGAATTACGTGGTACCTTATTAAAGTGAGTGCGGTTGTCTCTAATGCCTAACCCATGAACGATAGTGGTAATTCGATAAGAGACATCATGGTACGCACCATATCCAATAGGGTGCAACTATGATGTTCGGACACACCATCACACTATGGTGTTCCAGGCGGTATTAATTGTGAAACAATTTGCACAATGTCTTAATTGTGTGCCAAAACTCGTAACTCAGATATTCATCTCAATGATCATATCATAGACATTCTATCCTCTTGTCACGAAGATCTTAAACTTCACTCTGAAATTACTTGAACCATTCAATAATTCAGATTTGTGTTTCATCAAGTAAATATACTCAACATCTACTCGAATCATCCGTGAAGTCGAGAACATAACGATATTCACTGCATGCCTCAAAGCACTCATTGGACTGCACACATCAAAATGTGTTACTTCTAACAAGTTGCTATCTAGTTCCATCTTCTGAAACCGAGGCTTTTCAGTCATCTTGTCCATGTGGTATGATTTGCATATCTCAAGTGATTCAAAATCAAGTGAGTCTAAACGATCCATCCGCATGGAGTTTCATCATGCGTCTACACCAATAGACATGGTTCGCATGTCTCAAACTTTTCAAAACGAGTGAGTCCAAAGATCCATCAACATGGAGCTTCTTCATGCGTTTACACCAATATGACTTATATGGCGATTGCCACAAGTAAGTGGTACTATCATTACTATCTTATACTTTTGGCATGAAAATGTGTATTACTACGATCGAGATTCAATAAACCATTTATTTAGGTTGCAAGACCATTGAAGGTATTATTCAAATAAACAGAGTAACCATTATTCTCCTTAGATGAATAACCGTATTGCGATAGACATAACCCAATTATGTCTATGCTCAACGCAAACACCAAATAACAATTTTAGGCTTAACTCCAATCTCGATGGTAGAGGGAGCGTGCGATGCTTGATCACATCAACCTTGGAAATACTTCCAACACATATCGTCGGCTCACCTTTAGCTAGTCTCCGTTTATTCCGTAGCTTTTATTTCGAGTTACTAACACTTAGCAACCGAACCGGTATCTAATACCCTGGTCCTACTAGGAGTACTAGTAAAGTACACATTAACATAATGTATATCAAATATACTTCTATCGACCTTGCCAGCCTTCTCATCTACCAAGTATCTGGGGTGGTTCCGCTCCAGTGGCTGTTCCCCTTATTACAGAAGCACTTAGTCTCGGGTTTGGGTTCAACCTTGGGTTTCTTCACTGGAGCAGCAACTGATTTGCCGTTTCATGAAGTGTCCCTTCTTGTCCTTGCCCTTCTTGAAACTAGTGGTTTCACCAACCATCAACAATTGATGCTCCTTCTTGATTTCTACTTTCGCGGTGTCAAACATCGTGAATACCTCAAGGATCATCATATCTATCCCTGATATGTTATAGTTCATCACGAAGCTCTAGCAGCTTGGTGGCAATGACTTTGGAGAAACATCACCATCTCATCTGGAAGATCAACTCCCACTCGATTCAAGTGATCGTTGCACTCAGACAATCTGAGCACAAGCTCAACGATTGAGCTTTTCTCCCTTAGTTTGTAGGCTAAGAAAATTGTCGGAGGTCTCATACCTCTTGACGTGGGCACGAGCCTGAAATCCAATTTCATCCCTCAAAACATCTCATGTTCCGTGACGTTTCGAAAAACGTCTTTGGTGCCTCAACTCTAAACCGTTCAACTGAACTATCACGTAGTTATCAAAACGTGTATGTCCGATGTTCGCAACATCCACAGGGCGGCGTTTGGGGTTCAAAGACACCGAAGCGGTGCATTAAGGACATAAGCTTTCTACTGATCGCATAATCGCTACTTTCAACTTTCAACTATATTTTCTCTAGGAACATATTTAGATAGTGGAACTAAAGCGCGAGCTTACGACATAATTTGCAAAAGGTCTTTTGACTATGTTCAAGATAATTAAGTTCATCTTATGAACTCCCACTCAGATAGACATCCCTCTGGTCATCTAAGTGATTACATGATCCGTGTCTCCTTAGTCGTGTGCGATCATCACGTGAGTCGGAATAGTCAACATCGGTGTACATCTTCATGTTGATCGTATCTACTATACGACTCATGCTCGACCTTCGGTCTCTGTGTTCCCGAGGCCATGTCCGTACATGCTAGGCTCGTCAAGTTAACCCCAAGTGTTTTGCTGTGTAAATCTGTCTTACACCCGTTGTATGTGAACGTAAGAATCCATCACACCCGATCATCACGTGGTGCTTAGAAGCGATTTAACTGTAGCAACGGTGCATAGTCGGGGAGAACACTTCTTGAAATTTGTGTAAGGGATCATCTTATTTACTACCGTCGTTCTAAGTAAACAAGATGCATAAACATAATAAACATCACATGCAATTATATAGTAGTGACATGATATGGCCAATATCATATTGCTCCTTTGATCTCCATCTTGGGCTCCATGATCATTATTGTCACCGCATGACACCATGATCTCCATCATCATGATCTCCATCATCGTGTCTCCATGAAGTTGTCTCGCCAACTTATTACTTCTACTACTATGGCTACCGGTTAGCAATAAAGTAAAGTAATTACATGGCGTTGTTTAATGACACGCAGGTCATACAATAAATAAAGACAACTCCTATGGCTCCTGCCGGTTGTCATACTCATCGACATGCAAGTCGTGAGTCCTATTACAAGAACATGATCAATCTCATACATCACATATCATTCATCACATTCTTCTTGGCCATATCACATCACATAGCATACCACCGCAAAAACAAGTTAGACGTCCTCTAATTGTTGTTTGCATGTTTTACGTGGCTGCTTTGGGTTTCTAGCAAGAACGTTTCTTACCTACATAAAACCACAACGTGATATGCCAATTGCTATTTACCCTTCATAAGGACCCTTTTCATCGAATCCGTTCCGACTAAAGTGGGAGAGCGGCACCCGCTAGCCACCTTATGCACCAAGTGCATGTCGGTCAGTGGAACCTGTCTCACGTAGAGTACGTGTAAGGTCGGTCCGGGCCGCTTCATCCCACAATACCGTCGAAACAAGATTGGACTAGTAACGGTAAGCATATTGAACAAAATCAACGCCCACAACTACTTTGTGTTCTACTCGTGCAAAGAATCTACGCAATAGACCTAGCTCATGATGCCACTGTTGGGGAGCGTAGCAGAAATTCAAAATTTTCCTACGTGTCACCAAGATCTATCTATGGAGAAACCAGCAACGAGGGGAAGGAGAGTGCATCTACATACCCTTGTAGATCGTTAAGCGGAAGCGTTCATGAGAACGGGGTTGAAGGAGTCGTACTCGTCGTGATCCAAATCACCGGAGATCCGAGTGCGAGCAGACGGCACCTCCGCGTTCAACACACGTACAGCCGGTGGCGTCTCCCATGCCTTGATCCAGCAAGGAGAGAGGGAGAGGTTGAGGAAGACTCCATCCAACAGCAGCACAGCAGGCGTGGTGGTGGTGGAGGCGTGGCAATCTGCAGGGCCGCCAAGCACCTCTGGGAGAGGAGGAGGTGTCACGGGAGGGAGGGAGGCGCCAGGGGCTCATGTGTGGATGCCCTCCCTCCCCTCCACTATATATAGGGGCAAGGGAGAGGGGGGAGGCGCAGCCTTGCCCCTTCCTCCAAGGAAGGGGTGCGGCCAAGAAGGGAGGAGTCCATCCTCCCCAAGGCACCCTCAGGTGCCTTCCCCTTTAGGACTCTTCCTTTTTCTTATATCTTGGCGCATGGGCCTCTTGGGGCTGGTGCCCTTGGCCCATATAGGCCAAGGCGCACCCTACAGCCCATGTGGCCCCAGGGCAGGTGGACCCCGGTGGACCCCGGACCCCTTCGGCACTCCCGGTACAATACCGATAAAGTGCGAAACCTTTCCGGCGACCAAAATAGGACTTCCCATATATAAATCTTTACCTCGGACCATTCCGGAACTCCTCGTGACGTCCGGGATCTCATCCGGGACTCGAACAACATTCGGTAACCACATACAAACTTCCTTTATAACTCTAGCGTCACAGAACCTTAAGTGTGTAGAACCTACGGGTTCGGGAAACATGTAGACATGACTGAGACGTTCTCCGATCAATAACCAACAACGGGATCTGGATACCCATGTTGGCTCCCACATGTTCCACGATGATCTCATGGGATGAACCACGATGTCAAGGACTCAATCGATCCCGTATACAATTCCCTTTGTCTAGCGGTATTGTACTTGCCCGAGATTCGATCGTCGGTATACCGATACCTTGTTCAATCTCGTTACCGGCAAGTCTCTTTACTCGTTCCGTAACACATCATCCCGTGATCAACTCCTTGATCACATTGTGCACATTATGATGATGTCCTACCGAGTGGGCCCAGAGATACCTCTCCGTTTACGGAGTGACAAATCCGATCTCGATTCGTGCCAACCCAACAGGCACTTTCGGAGATACCGTAATGCACCTTTATAGCCACCCAGTTACGTTGTGACGTTTGGTACACCCAAAGCATTCCTACGGTATCCGGAGTTGCACAATCTCATGGTCTAAGGAAATGATACTTGACATTAGAAAAGCTTTAGCATACGAACTACGATCTTTGTGCTATGCTTAGGATGGGGTCTTGTCCATCACATCAGTCTACTAATGAGGTGATCCCGGTATCACTGACATCCAATGGCCATGGTTGGGACACCGTAACCCTCTATTGATCTACGGGCTAGCCAAGAGAGGCTTGCTAGGGACATGGTGTTGTCTATGTATCCACACATGTATCTGAGTTTCCTATCAATACAATTATAGCATGGATAATAAACGATTATCGTGAACAAGGAAATATAATAATAATAACTAATTTATTATTGCCTCTAGGGCATATTTCCAACACTTAGCGCATATGAACAAGTTTTCAGCGTACAGGATAACAAATGCGAGTCTACTCAAAAATTATATCTTTGGAGCATTCATCCACTATAAGGCAGGCACCCTTCAGGACGCCCTCATAATACATTTCAGGCTTGCGATGCTCCTTCTTCGGTGGTGTTCCGTCCTTCACAAGCTTCTCAGCGTCCATCTTGCCCCAGTGCAACTTAGCAAGGGCAAGGGCCCTACGGGCACCTTCGATGCAGATGGAGCGCTTGATGACTTCAACCCATGGACAGGCGTCCACCAGCCGCCTCACCAGCCCGAAGTAGCTCCTAGGCATGGCTTCCTTAGGCCACAGCCAAACTATGTGGCCCCTCATGGCCTGTTCGGCCACCTTATGGAGCTTGACCAGCTGCTTCAACTGGTCGCTTAAGGGCACCGGGTGTCCGGCCTCAGCATACTGAGACCAGAACACCTTCTCCGTCGAGCTTCCCTCCTCGGCTCGGTAGAATGCGGCAGCATCAGCCACACTGCGGGGCAGATCTGCGAATGCTCCTGGAGAGCTCCGGATTCGGGTAAGTTTGCATATAGAATGCCTTACCCGCCGCTATCTTCTTCATCGCCTCAATCTCCTGGAGGGTTTTTGGGCTTCGGCCTTAGTGGCCTTGGCGCTCTCAAGGGCCGTGGTGAGCTCGGACTCCCGAGTCTTTGAGTCACGCTCCAAACTCTCGTGCTTTTCCACGAGAGCCTGGAGCTCTTGCCGCACCTCCGCCACCAGCTCCTCCTGCTTTCCTCGCTCGGTGCGCTCTGCAGCCGCATTGCTTTCGGCCCGGGACACCGCTTCCTTCAGGGTCGCCACCTCGTTCGTGACCCCTGCAATATTCATGTTATTCCTTTCATTTTTTGCAAACACATCTTTTAAATACTCCCATAAGGTATTACTTACCTTCCTTGTCCTCGAGCTGCTTTTTGGCAAGTCCCTCGTTCTCGGACTGCTCGAGGCTCTGCTTCAATGCACCAACCTCCGCAGTCAGTGCGGCAGAGGTCAGCAGCGCAGCCTGCATTCCCATATTGACATACTTATGTTGGACTCCTGCGTATATCTTTTTAGATCCTCAGTTCGGCTTTTTCTTTCCGAACACCAAACTGAGCATCAGGGGCTACTGTCTATGCGGTAATATTTTTATACATACCTCAAGGCCTGTTAGAAGGCTGGCGCAGACTTCAGTCAGCCCGCTCTTGGCGGACTGAACCTTCTGGATCACCACACTCATAACAGTGCGGTGCTCCTCGTTGATGGAAGCGCCGTTAAGCGCCTCCATCAAATCATCCGGTGCCTCCGGTTGGGCCGGAGGTCACGGTGTCGCGTCTTGCCCTTCTTAAGAAGGGTGCTTTGTCGGACTCCGGAACCACTTGAAGGTTCAGATGCGGAGTCGGCGGAGGCGGACTTGAAGCCCTTCTGGGTTTTATCCCCTTTAAGCCCGGATTCCGGGAGGTCGCCTTGCGGCGCCTCCATAGCCACCTCCTCCTGGCTGGGCCCCTTTTGGGACTCCACCCCGGCGTCATCCGCGGCGGGAGGAGACGAGGCGGTCGGAATTGAGGTGCTATTCACCTCCGACGAACCCAGGGAGCCGCTCGACGAATCATCGAGCCCATCCTAGGGCGGGCTGCATGGTTATATCCGGCGTTATAGGATGATGTGCGACAAATGAAACGCCACGAGTTATTCTGGTGTCCGGACACTTACGATCTCGCCAGGGGCTTGGCCCTTGGAGCCCACCCCTCTTCGCCGTCGTCGGCATTGGTGGTGTAGTCCGGAGGAAGGGTCCTTCCCTTCTTGGACCCTTCGGCCTCCCCGATGGGGGCGGCCTTCCTTTTCTTCTCTCGCCCCGCTGGGGGAGAGGCCTCTTTTTCCTCCTCCTCGTCTTCGCGGGAGGAGTCTGCCTTGGCGTCATCAGAAGATGAGTCCGATAACACCTGGCGCCGGGAACTCCTTCGAGTTCCCGTGGCCTTCTTCTTGGCCTTCTCTTTCGGCACCACGTGAGGTGCCGTAACCAGCAGCCCCGTCAATTGGGCGTCCGCTGGGTCTTCTGGTAAGGGAGCCGGACAGTCGATCTGCCCGGACGTCTTCAACCAGTCCTGTCAAAGGTGAGGGAGTTTTAGATCCCGCATAGAGTCAAACTATGAAAAAAGAGTCCCGTAAAGGGTAAAATAACTTACCTCGCTGGCTTCATGCTGCGAGCTGAATCCGCGATCTTCCGTCGCGGATGCGGGAGCTTCGGCGCCCTTGAACAGCACCTTCCAGGCGTTTTCATACGTAGTGTCGAAGAGCCGGTTCAAGGTTCGGTGCTGTGCCGGATCAAACTCCCACAAATTGAAGTCCTGTTGCTGGCATGGGAGAATCCTGCGGATGAGCATCACCTGGATTACGTTGACAAGCTTGAGATTCTTGTCCACCAGGTTTTGGACGCAGGTTTGGAGTCCGGCCAGCTCTTCCGAATTACCCCACGTCAGGCCCGTCTCTTTCCATGAGGTGATCCGTGTGGGGAAGCCAGATCGGAATTCGGGGGCCGCCGCCCATTGAGAGTCGCGCGGCTCGGTCATATAGAACCACCCCGATTGCCACCCCTTTATGGTCTCCACAAAGGAGCCCTCGAGCCATAGGACGTTGGCCATCCTGCCCACCATGGCGCCTCAAGACTCCGCTTGGCGGCTGCCCACTACCTTCGGCTTGACATTGAAGGTCTTCAGCCATAAGTCAAGTGGGGCTGGATGCAGAGGAAGGCCTCGCATTACCCACGATAAACGCCGAGATGTTGAGGATGAAATTCGGGGCCAGATCGTGGAAATCTAGAACGTAGTAGAACATGAGCCCCCGGACGAATGGGTGAAGTGGAAACCCTAGTCCGTGGAGGAAGTGGGGGAGGAACACCACCCTCTCATAGGGCCTGGGGATGGGGATGAGTTGCCCCTCGTTGGGGAGCCTATGCACGATGTCGCTGGACAAGTATCCGGCCTTCCGCAGCTTTTTGATGTGCCCCTCCGTGACGGAGGAGGCCATCCACCTGCCTCCCGCTCCGGACATGGTTGGAGAAGGTTGAGGTGGGATGTGCGGACTTGGGCGCTGGAGCTGGTCTTGTGAAATGGATAAGCAAAGGAGGAAGAAGGCGTGTGTGAAAAGGCGGATTCTTATCCCCTTATATGGACAATGCTATGCATCCCCACCGGCCTGATAAAACTCGCTTATCTCCCAAGCGCCGTAATCAATGGCGCGGTTGGGTTACCCACGCCTGTATTGATGAGAATCCCGGAATAAGGGGACACAATCTCTGCTTTGACAAGACGTGCCAAGGAAACCGCCTCGCTAAACGCGCTGAGGTTGGGCAGTAAAAACGATTCGAATAAAGGCTTGGCCATGGTGTGATGTCACGCTGAGGGATACGTCAGCAGATTGAACTTGTGTAAATGTTATTCTCTCTCCGGTTTTATGTGGAACGTATTTTGCAGAGCCGGACACTATCCTTGTGTTCAAAATCTTCTATGAAGTATTCGGAGGAGGAACCCGCCTTGCAATGCCGAAGACAATATGCGCGCCGGACCCATCGTCATTGAAGCCTGGTTCAGGAGACTCTTGAGGAGTCCCGGATTAGGGTGTCCGGATAGCGGACTATAGCCTTCGGCGGACTCTGGACTATGAAGATACAAGATTGAAGACTTCGTCCGTGTCGGATGGGACTTTCCTTGGCGTGGAAGGCAAGCTTGGCGATACGGATATGTAGATCTCCTACCATTGTAACCGAATCTGTGTAACCCTAACCCTATTCGGTGCCTATATAAACCGGAGGGTTTTAGTCCGTAGGACGAACAACAATCATACCATAGGCTAGCTTCTAGGGTTTAGCCTCTCTAATCTCGTGGTAGATCAACTCTTGTACTACCCATATCATCAATATTAATCAAGCAGGAGTAGGTTTTTACCTCCATCGAGAGGGCCCGAACCTGGGTAAATACATCGTGTCCCTTGTCTCCTGTTACCATCCACCTAGACGCACAGTTCGGGACCCCCTACCCGAGATCCGCAGGTTTGACACCGACAGTGTACCTTTGGTTTAATTTGTTACGTATGGTTTTTAGGGGGGGGGGGGGGGTTATTGTCGGTGTCAAAACCGGCAGATCTCGAGTAGGGGGTCCCGATCTGTCGTCAAGGCTGATGGTAACAGGAAGCAAGGGACGCAGATGTTTACCCAGGTTCGGGCCCTCTCGATGGAGGTAAAACCCTACTTCTTGCTTGATTAATATTGATGATATGGGTAGTACAAGAGTAGATCTACCACGAGATCGTAGAGGCTAAACCTAAGAGCTAGCCTATGATGGTATGATTGTAATTGTGATCGGCCTTCTAGGACCAACCTCTCCGGTTTATATAGACACCGGAGAGGGCTAGGGTTTACATGGAGTCGGTTACAAGGAAGGAAATATAATATATGGATCGCCAAGCTTGCCTTCCACGCCAAGGAAAGTCCCATCCGGACACGGGCCGAAGTCTTGAGTCTTGTATCTTCACGCTTCAATATTCCGGACGTTGTACACAGTCCAGCTGTCCAGATACCCCCTAATCCAGGACTCCCTCAGTAGCCCCTGAACCAGGCTTCAATCACGATGAATCCGGCGCGCAGTCTTGTCTTCGGCATTGCAGGGCGGGTTCCTCCTCCGAATACTCCAAGGTAATTATCGAACACTCAAACCGTGTCCGGATCCGCAAGATGATCTTCGCATGCCACCGTAGAGAGAATGATGTTTCACAAATGCAATCTGCTGACAACTCTTTAGGCAATGCGACGTGTCACTACGGTCAGGTCATTATTCGAACCGTTTTTCCACAACCAGCCATAGTGCATATTGCGAGGCGGTTTCCTTGACACGTCTTGTCAAAGCAGAGATCGTGCCCCCACATTACGGGATTCTCATCAATACGGGTACGGGTAATCCCACCACATCATTAATCGTGGCGCTTGGGAAGCAAGCGATTCCCAACGGGGAAGTGGGGAGGCGCACCGCTTTCGTCGCCTCTATAAAGGGATAAGATTTCCCCATTTTTACCCATGCCTTCTTCCTCCTTTTGCCCACTCTTGCCCCCTCGAGCTCCAGCGCCCAAGCCCAAGTCTTCTCTGAACAGCTAGACATGTCTGGAGCAGGAGGCAAGTGGGTGGCTTCCACCGTCGAGGAGAAACAAATCTTGAGCGGCGGATACTTGGTCATGAGACATAGCGCACCGGCTACGGATCTTGGGCAGGTCATTCCGACCCAGGGACCCCACGAGAGTCGTGTTCGTCGCCCACTTCGTCTGTGGACTGGGGTTTCCACTTCACCCCTTCGTCCAGTGGGCTCATGTTCTACTACGGTCTAGATTTCCATGATCTAGCCTCAATTTCGTCCTCAACATCTCGGCGTTCATCGTCAGATATGAGGCCTTCCTCCGCATCCGGCCTCACTTCGCCTGTGGCTACAAATCTTCTGCGTGAAGTCAAGATCGTGACGCTGCCAGCAAGCGGAATGCGGAGGGGCCATGGTGGGCAAGATGCCTAATGTCACCTGGCCGGACGGCTCCTTTGCGGAGACCGTAAAAGGGTGGCAATCGGGGTGGTTCTACATCACCGAGCCGCATGGTGCCAACTGGGCGGCGACCCCCGAGTTCAGATCCGGAGCCCCCATGCAGCTCACCTCCTGGGAAAGGAAGGGCCTGACTTGGGGCGAACCTACGGAGCTGACCGGACTCCAAACCTGCATCAAGAGCATGAAGGACAAGAACATCAAGCTCGTCAACGTGATCCAGGTCATGCTCGTTCGCCAGATCCTGCCGTGCCAAAGGCGGGCATTCAATCTTTGGGAGTTCGTCCCGGCCGAACACCAGACGCTCCAGAGGCTCAATGGCATGAAGCACAAAGATGCGTGGAAGGAGCTGTTTAAGGCCTCCGAAGTACCTCCTCCCACATCCGAGGACCGCGGGTGTCGGTGTCAAAACCGGCGGATCTCGGGTAGGGGGTCCCGAACAGTGCGTCTAGGCGGATGGTAACAAGAGACAAGGGACACGATGTTTTTACCCAGGTTCGGGCCCTCTCGATGGAGGTAATACCCTACTCCTGCTTGATTAATATTGATGATATGGGTAGTACAAGAGTAGATCTACCACGAGATCAAGGAGGCTAAACCCTAGAAGCTAGCCTATGGTATGATTGTTGTTCGTCCTACGGACTAAAACCCTCCGGTTTATATAGACACCGATAGGTTAGGGTTACACAGTCGGTTACAATGGTAGGAGATCTACATATCCAGACGCCAAGCTTGCCTTCCACGCCAAGGAAAGTCCCATCCGGACACGGGACGAAGTCTTCAATCGTGTATCTTCATAGTCTTTGGAGTCCGGCCGTGATGATAGTTCGGCTGTCCGGACACCCCCTAGTCCAGGACTCCCTCAGTAGCCCCTGAACCAGGCTTCAATGACGACGAGTCCGGCGCGCATATTGTCTTCGGCATTGCAAGGCGGGTTCCTCCTCCGAATACTTCATAGAAGGTTTTGAACACAAGGATAGTGTCCGCTCGCAAAACAAGTTCCACATACCACCGTAGAGAGAATAACTTTTGCATAGATCTGCTGACGTATTCCGCGGCGTGACATCACACCACGGCCAGGCCTTTATATGAATTTTTTTTACTGTTCCACCTCAGCGCGTTTAGCGAGGCGGTTTCCCTGGCACGTCTTATCAAAGCATAGAGCGTCCCCCCTTATTCCGGGATTCCCATCAATACGGACGTGGGTAACCCATCCGCGCCATTGATTGCGGCGCTTGGGAGATAAGCGAGTTTTACCAGGCTGGTGGGGGACGCATAGCTTCGTCCGTCCATATAAGGGGATAAGGATCCACCTTTTCACCTCGCCTTCTTCCTCCTTTGCTTATCCATTTCTCAAGACTCGAGCTCCAGCGCCCAAGTCCGCACACCCCACCTCAACCTTCTCCAACTATGTCCGGAGCGGGAGGCAGGTGGATGGCCTCCTCCTTCACGGAGGGGCACATCACAAAGCTGCGGGAGGCCGGGTACTTGTCCGGCGACATCGCGCACCGGCTGCCCGATGCGGGGCAGCTCATTCCAACCCCCAGGCCCCATGAGAGGGTGGTGTTTCTCCCCCACTTCCTCCGCGGACTAGGTTTTCCACTTCACCCATTTGTCCGGGCCGGGGCTCATGTTCTACTACGGCCTGGACTTCCACGATATGGCCCCGAATTTCATCCTCAACATCTCGGCGTTCATCGTCATGTGCGAGGCCTTCCTCTGCATCCAGCCTCACTTCGGCTTATGGCTGAAGATCTTCAACGTCCGGTGAAGGTAGTGGGCGGCCGTCAGCCGGAGTGCGGAGGCGCCATGGCCGGCAAGATGGCCAAAGTCCTATGGCTCGAGGGCTCCTTCGTGGAGACAATAAAGGGGTGGCAATCGGGGCGGTTCTATATCACCGAGCCGCGCGACCCCAAATGGGCGGCGGCCCCCGAGTTCAGATCTGGCTTCCCCACACGGCTCTCATCATGGAAAGAGACGGGCCTGACGTGGGAGGATTCGGACGAGCTATTCGGACTCCAATCATGCGTCCGAAACCTGGTGGACAAGAATCTCAGGCTTGTCAACGTAATCCAGGTGATGCTCATCCACCGGATTCTCCCATGCCAACAACGGGCCTTCAAATTGTGGGAGTTCGATCCCAAGACAAAGACTCGACTCTAAAAAGGCTCTTCGACACTACATACGAAGATGCCTGTAAGGTGTTGTTCAAGGGCGCCGAGGCTCCCTCATCCGCTACTGAAGATCGCGGATACAGCTCGCAGCGTCAGGCCGGCGAGGTAAGTTATTTTACCCTTTACGGGACTCTTTTTTCATAGATTGACTCTATGTGGGATCTAAAACTCCCCGATCTTCGACAGGACTGGCTGAAGACGTCCGGACAGATTAACTGTCCGGCTCCTTTGCCGGAAGACCCAGCGGACGCCCGATTGACGGGGCTGCTGGCTCTGGTACCCCATGTGGTGCCGGAGAAGAAGGCCAAGAAGGAGGCCACGGGAACTCGAAGGAGCTCCCGACGCCAGGTGCTGTCAGATTCTGAAGCAGAATCTTCTCCTGAGGACGAGGAGGAGGAAAAAGAAGCCTCTCCCCCAGCGGGGGAGGAGAGGAAAAGGAAGGCCGCCCCCACAGGGGAGGCCGGAGGGTCTAAGAAGGGAAGGACCCTTCCTCCGGACTTCTCTACCAACGTCGTCGACGACGAGGAGGAGTGGCCAACAAGGACCAAGCCCCTGGCGAGATCGTAAGTGTCCGGATACCCATGGCTTTTTCATTGCATAGTGTTCTCTAATGCCGAATAATCATGCAGCCCGCCCAAGGGCGAGTTCGTCGCTTCGTCGAGCGGGTCCCTGGGTTCGTCGGAAATGGAGAGTACTTCACTTCCGGCCGCTTCCTCGCCTCACGCTGCGGACGATGCCGAGGTGGTGCCCCAAGGGGGCCTGGTCAAGAGGAGGTGGCGCAGGAGGCACCGCAAGGCAACCTCCCGGACTCCAGGCTCGAGGGGGGCAAGACCCCCAAGGGCTCTAAGCCCGACCCTCGTCCGGACTCCATGCCGGAACCTTCAGCGGTTCCGGAGTCCGGCAAGCGGTCCCTTCGCAAGAAGGGTAAGACGCCGGTGTCCTTCGTCCAACCGGAGGCACCGGATAGCTTACTGGAGGTGCTTAACAGCGCCTCCATCGAGGAGGAGCACCGCCTTTGTTATGAGTGCGGTGATCCGGACAGTTCGATCCGCCAAGAGCGGGCTGACTGAGCCTGTACCAGCCTTCTAACAGGCTTTGAGGTAAGTTTAGAATATGTAAAAATATTCTGCATAGGCGGTAGCCCCTGATGCTTAGTTCGGTGTTCGGAAAGAAAAGCGGACCGAGGATCTAAAAAGATATACGCAGGAGTCTAACATAAGTATGTCAATATGGGAATGCAGGCGCTGCTTACCTCTGCACAAGACCGACTGGGAGGTCGATGCATTGAAGCAGAGCCTCGAGCGGTCCGAGAACGAGCTCGGCTTTGCCAAGAAGCAGCTCGAGGACAAGGAAGGTAAGGAATACCTTATTAAAGAAATACCTTATAGAAAGGTTTTGGTTGCAAAAAATAACAGGAATAACATGGGTACTGCAAGGGCCATGAACGAGGTGGCGACCTTGAAGGAAGCGGTGTCGGTGGCCGAAAACAAAGCGGCCACGGAGCGCACCGAGCGAGAGAAGGGGGAGGCGCAGCTGGCAGAGGTGCGGCAAGAGTTCTAGGCTCTCGTGAAAAAACACGAGGGTCTGGAGCGTGACTCGAAGACCCGAGAGTCCGAGCTTGCCTCAGCTCTTGAGAGTGCCAAAGCTGCTAAGGCCGAGGCCCAAAAAGCCCTCCAAGAAATTGAGTCATTAAAGAAGATAGCAGCGGGTAAGGCATTCTTTATGCAAAGCAAGCATGTAAAAGTGAATTACCTATTACTTACCCGGATTCGGAGCTCTCTAGGAGCATTCGCAGATCTGCCCCGTAGTGTGTCTGATGCTGCCGCCTTCTACCGTGCCAAGGAGGGGAGCTCGACGGAGAAGGTGTTCTAGTCTCGATATCTTTGAGGCCGAGCGTCCAGTGCCCTGAGCGACCAGCTAAAGCAGCTGGTCGAGCTCCACAAGGTCGCCGAACAGGCCATGAAGGGCCTCATAGTTCGGCTGTGGCCATTGGAGGCCATGCACAGGAGCTACTTGGCTTAGTGCGGGCGGCTGGTGGACGCCTTTCCAAGGATTGAAGTTATCAAGCGCTCCGTCTGCATTGAAGGTGCCCGTCGGGCCCTTGCCCGTGCCAAAGTGCACTGGGGCAAGCTGGATGCGGAGAAGCTTGTGACGGACGGGCCACCGAAGGGCAAGGAGCATCGCACGCCTGAAATGTACTATGAGGGCCTCCTGAAGGGTGCCCGCCGTATAGCGGATGAGTGCTCCAAATATGTAATTTTTTAATAGACTCGCATTTGTTATCCTATACGCTGAAAACTTGTTCATATGCGCTAAGCAACGCTTGTTAATTTAAAATATTACCTTATGTGCGGTCGTTTATCAAATTTGAGAGATGGCAAGTCATTGGCTTCAGCCCCCAGGCCACGAGTGCTGGGGTGTTCGGGATAAACTTGAGCACTCTCGAACGCTCAACGCAACGAACAAGGCAACCGGACTTATAATGCTTGAACACTCTCACTTAGCCATAGAATTCTGTAATTTTAAATTTCGGCGAAGCCCCTAGTATTCGGAAGACCGAGTTCGAGGCGCTATCCACGCCTTGGCCGGACAATTCCGGTTCCTCGCTCTAAGCGGCATAAGTCTTTAGGGACCCGAAAAAACCTCTCGAACAGCGATCGGCTCTCGCCCTATCATGACGGTCAGTTTTAGCTTTCTCCACTGAGGTGCTCAACCCAGCTCAACCGGGACACAATCGCAGTGGTTCTCCTGGTGCTACCTTAGCCGATATAACGGAACGTAAGGTACCAAAACACGGGAGCCGGGCAAACCCAACTATTGACCCAAGACATGGTTCGGAGCCGATTCATATAATGCTATAAGTTCGGGTGCCGACTTGTGAAAGTGTTCGGACTTATCACACCATAATTTTGGGGTACTTAAGCCCCTGGTGTATTGGCCGTACCAAAGTGTACGGGTGCAACATGTCATGAAATGAACATATATATAGATAAAGAAAGGAGTGCAATAATAAGCGAGAGCTATGTATTGTTTATTCAAAAAGGTACTGCAATGAAAGCAGAACGATACAAATAGTGCGATCAGCAAGGGATGGGATTATTTAACATGTCCCCCTCCAGGGGTAAGCTGCGAGATGGTATGTAAAACAGTTATAATGCTCGTAATAGAGACCACCTGAACACTTCGACGTAGCTTTCTGCTTCCCTGGCTGTTGCATCGTGAGTTCGGCGATTCTAGTGCCGGACAGGACTTCTGGAAAACGGAGTCCTGAAAAAAGAAAAAGAATGACACAATCGGGAGCCCCTGGCGCGGTTAAGCCGCATTCTGGGCATACCATGGTCGTGCCCCTCCCCCTATGCCCATGGTATCTCCAGAGCGTAGTTATGTACGCGTAGTACTGGCTTCGCAATTTCATGAGGGCTGGGGTTGGGGCCGGATTGCTACGCGTGCTTGAATCGTGCCAGGCGGTCTTGTTGTAGGTTACTCTGGGCGCGCTTGACAGTGTCCGGACGCTTAGTGGCCGGACTCAAGAATTGTCGTGAGAGGCTGCTTTGCACCTCCGCCGCGAGGGCCGCCGTGTGCTCCTCCGTTCGGAGAGAGCGTTCGGTGTTTCCATTGACCGTGATTACTCCTCGAGGGCCTGGCATCTTGAGCTTGAGGTATGTGTAGTGCGGCACCGCATTGAACTTTGCAAATGCGGTTCGTCCAAGCAGTGCGTGATAGCCGCTGCAGAACGGGACTATGTTGAAGATTAACTCTTCGCTTCGAAAGTTATCCGGGGATCCGAAGACCACTTCGAGTGTAACTGAGCCTGTACAATTGGCATCTACACCCGGTATGACGCCTTTAAAGGTCGTCTTTGTAGGTTTAATCCTTGAGGGGTCTATGCCCATTTTGCACAATGTATCCTAATAAAGCAGGTTCAGGCTGTACCGCCGTCCATCAGGACTCTGGTGAGGTGAAATCCGTCAATAATTGGGTCAAGAACCAATGCGGCAAAACCGCCATGACGAATGCTAGTGGGGTGGTCCCTTCGATCGAAGGTGATCGGGCAGGAAGACCATGGGTTGAACTTTGGGGCGATTGGCTCCATCGCATATACGTCCCTTAGTGCACGCTTCTGCTCCCTTTTGGGTATGTGGGTTGCGTATATCATGTTCACCGTCCACACTTGTGTGGGAAAGCCCTTCTGTCCTCTATTGTTCGGCGGCCGGGGCTCTTCCTCGTCGTCGCTATGCAGCCCCTTGTCATTGAGTTCGGCACTTAACTTGCCTGCTTGCTTGAACACCCAACAATCCCTGTTGGTGTGATTGGCTGGTTTTTCGGGGGTGCCATGTATCTGGCACAAGCGATCGAGTATTCGGTCCAAGTTGGACGGGCCCTGGGTATTCCTTTTGAATGGCTTCTTCCACTAACCGGGTTTAGAGCCTCTGAATCCGGCATTGACTGCCGTATATTCATCATTGTCGCCGTTTATGCGGCGCTTGTTCTTGTTGCGACGCGACCTGCCATTGCTGTCCTTGGTATCCGAACTACCAGGGTTTTTGGTCAAGTTGTTACTACGAGCTAGCCAGCTGTCCTCTCCCGCACAAAAGCGGGTCATGAGTGTTGTAAGGGCTGCCATGGATTTCGGCTTTTCCTGTCCTAGGTGCCGGGCAAGCCACTCATCACGGATGTTATGTTTGAAGGCTGCAAGGGCCTATGCATCCGGACAGTCAACGATTTGATTTTTCTTTGTTAGGAACCGTGTCCAGAATTGTCTGGCCGATTCCTCTGGCTGCTGAATTATATGGCTAAGGTCATCGGCGTCTGGTGGTCGCACATATGTGCCCTGGAAGTTATCAAGGAATGCGGCTTCCAGGTCCTCCCAACAACCAATTGATTCTGCTGGCAAGCTGTTAAGCCAATGTCGAGCTAGTCCTTTAAGCTTGAGGGGGAGGTATTTGATGGCGTGTAGATCATCACCGCGGGCCATGTGGATATGGAGGAGATAGTCCTCGATCCAAACCGCAGGATCTGTTGTGCCATCGTATGATTCGATGTTTACGGGTTTGAAGCCCTCAGGGATTTGATGATCCATTACTTCATCTGTGAAGCATAGTGGGTGTGCGGCGCCTCTGTATTGGGCTATATCACGACGTAGCTCATATGAGCTTTGTCTACTGTGTTCGGCCCGACCGGGTTTATTGTATCCGGCGTGACGGTTATCATCACGTGTCGTGGGGCGCCCACGCGATCCGTAGATCGATATTGTATGTTTTTCCTTATCCTCCAATATATCTCGCAAGTCCGGTGCGTTTTCCCTTGCCTTGGAACTTTTTGAGCGGCGCCGGGGCGTGGCTTGAGCGGAGGGCCGAGAGGCTTCTCTGTCGCGGCCGCGGGGTGGCCGGTCTGCCATGTCGTCTTGCTGGTGACTTGGGTGCTTCCTCCTCTAATCGAGGCAACGGCCTGCGTTTGGGGTAGCTTTTGGAGGGCGTTCGAGTTCATACTCTTCGCTGCAAGGACTTCAGTCCATCTGTCAGCTAGCAGGTCTTGGTCAGCTCTAAGTTGTTGCTGCTTTTTCTTGAGGCTGCTTGCCGTGGCCATAAGCCTGCGTTTGAAACGCTCCTGTTCGGCGGGATCCTCAGGCACGACAAATTCGTCGTCGTTGAGGCTTGCCTCATCTTCGGAGGGAGGCGCATAATTATCGTCCTCGACCTCTCTTTCTGCCGCACTGTCGTGCGGACTTGCTTCTCCCTCCTCCTGCGCTGAGTCCTGCTGGAGGGGGTTGTCTTCGGCACTGTCCGGGGTGTTATTATCTCCCGTTCCGGAATCACCGTTTTTATTGTGGCGGGATTTAGAGCGGCGCCCGACGTCGGGCGCTTGGTTGCTTCTTGGAGGGGTCATCCTCCGTTGTTCCATCGCCGTTCCCATCTTTTGGGATGTCCACCATGTATATGTCGTATGACGAGGTGGCCTTCCAATGCCCTGTAGGCGCTGGGTCTTGGTTGTCTCCGGCGTCATCGTCCATACCGTCGATGTCTTCGGAGTCGAAGTCGAGCATGTCGGTTAAATCATCGACAGTGGCTACAAAGTGGGTGGTGGGTGGGCATTGAATTTCTTCGTCGTCCGCATCCCAACTTTCCTGTCCGTAGTCCGGCCAGGGCTCTCCGGATAAAGAGAGAGACTTTAGTGAATTCAGGATGTCGCCAAAGGGCGAGTGCTGAAAGATGTCCACGGCAGTGAACTCCATGACCGGCGCCCAATCGGATTCGATTAGCGGGCGCGGAGGGTTCGGAGTCCGGAGAGGAGTTCGGCACCACAGAGTCAAGGTCTTCGCAAAGGACAGGGATGGAGTTCGGCTCAATCGCCGTAGAGATCGTAGCCCCCGAGGCGGTGTCCAACCACTCGTCCTCGATCGGGGAATCCGGCTCCGGATTGAGGGTCGGAGCGGATGCTGGTGCGGCCTCCAGGGCACTGTTCAGCGGCAGAGCTAGATCATACCCATCGAGACAGTGCGGCACGCTCGGCTGCGGCTCGAATCCGTCAAAGATCAAGTCTCCGCGGACATCGGCCTATAGTTCAAACTTCCAAATCTGACCTGATGGCCAGGGGCGTAGCTTTCGATCTGCTCCAGATGGCTGCGAATTGGCCCGCAGCAGCAAAGCCGCCGAATCTGAATATCTGTCCGGGAGAAAAGTCTCACCTGGACCGCATCGTTGTTGATGATCAAAGGAGCCATCGGGCCTATCGGTGACGACACAGAGGAACTCTCAATGAAAGCACCAATGTCGGTGTCAAAACCGGCGGATCTCGGGTAGGGGGTCCCGAACTGTGCGTCTAGGCGGATGGTAATAGGAGACAAGGGACACGACGTTTTTACCCAGGTTCGGGCCCTCTCGATGGAGGTAATACCCTACTCCTGCTTGATTAATATTGATGATATGGGTAGTACAAGAGTAGATCTACCACGAGATCAAGGAGGCTAAACCTAGAAGCTAGCCTATGGTATGATTGTTGTTCGTCCTACGGACTAAAACCCTCCGGTTTATATAGACACCGGATAGGTTAGGGTTACACAGAGTCGGTTACAATGATAGGAGATCTACATATCTGTATCGCCAAGCTTGCCTTCCACGCCAAGGAAAGTCCCATCCGGACACGGGACGAAGTCTTCAATCTTGTATCTTCATAGTCTTTGGAGTCCGGCCGTGATGATAGTTCGGCTGTCCGGACACCCCCTAGTCCAGGACTCCCTCAGCGGGCTTCACGCCGCGCGGGCTCCTAGTCAGGTGAGTTCTCAGACTGCCACCGGACCCAATTTTCCCAATATATTCACGGGAGTCCCTTAAGTAATCATGCATATTTGCTTCAGGACTATGTGGAGACGGCGGAGCAGGTCTACTGTCCGGCTCCGCTAGGAAGGCCAATGGATGCTCTCCTGACGGAGATGCTAGTCCCGGCACCATACAAGGTGCCGGAGAAGAAGGCCGAGAAGAAGGCCCCGGGGACCCGAAAGGGTCTCCGTCGTATGGTTGTGCCAGAAGCCTCGTCCGAAGATGACAAGGCAGACTCCTCCCACGAAGGGGAGGAGGAAGAAGAAGAAGATGCCCCATCCGGAAAGCATGAGGGGCCCGGCGAAGCGGGCCAGGGGGCTGGAAAAGGCCCTCGGCGCAAGGCCGTTATACCCCTGTCGTCCGATGACGACGAGTTAGATTCCTCCCGCAGAAGCGGGGGGAATCAAAAAGAAATTCCACCTCCCCGCACCGGGGAGGAGAAGAAGAGAAAAGCCGCCCCGGAGGGGGAGGCTGGGGCGTGCAAGAAGGGGAAAACATCCCTTCCGGACTACTCCACCACCGCCGCCTACAGCGATGAAGGGTGGCTGCCCAGGGGGAAGCCCCTGGCGCGATCGTAAGTGTCCGCACTCTACCGTGGTTTTAAGTCATAGCTGTTTAATAACGCCGAGCATATATGCAGTCCGACCAGGGCTCGTCCAGAGGAATCGTCTTCGGACGGGTCTCTGAGCGCTTCAGAGATGAACTCGCTCCCGACGGCCAACACTCCTCAGCCTGCGGATGACATGGAGGTGTTTTCCCGAAGGTTCCCCAAGCAGGGGGAGGTGACCCTGGAGACGCCCCAAGGCGGACTTCCAAATGTCGAACATGCGGGGTTCAAGATCCCCGCGGATCGCGTCGATGAGAGCCCCAACAAGGCGGACTCCCGACCGAACACTGCTCCGGAACCTCCGACGGTTCCGGACTTGGGCGGGCAGCCCCTCGTTAGGGAGGGCGAGCCGCCCGTGCCGAGGACTTCTGTCGCGTCGGTGCCGGATAGCCTGGTGTAAGCACTTCGAGGCGCTTCCATGGAAGAAGAGCACCGTACTCTCATGAGTGCGGTGATTCAAAAGGTTCTGTCCGCCAAAAGCGGACTGACCGAAGCCTGCACAAGCCTCCTGACGGGCTTTGAGGTAAGTAAAAAATGTATGAAATTACCACCGATAGGTAGTAGCCCACGATACTCTGCTTGGTGTTGGAAAGAAAAGCCAAACGGAGGGTCAATTATAATCCATGAGAGTCTAATAATAAGTATTGTTGTGAATAAGCAATTTGTGCTGCTTGCTGCTGCTGCCCGTACTGCCGAGGTTGCCGAACTGAAGCGGGACCTGGAGCAGGCGCAGGGAGAGCTCGGCCTCACGAAGATGCAGCTCGAGGAGACTAAAGGTAAGTGATTCCCCATTCGTATATATTTAAAGATAGGCAAAATTTGTCAGTCTAACGCCAAAGCGTCGTGACTGTGTAATAGGGCCCACTGCCGAAGTGGCGTCCATGAAGAAAGCGCTGTCCGAGGCCGAAAACAAAGCGGCCTTGGAATGCAAGGAGTGCGAAAAGCAAAGTGATAGAGTGGGCGAGGTACAGCAGGAGCTCCAGGACCTCGGCAAGAAGTGCGAGTCCGTGGAGCATAATCTGAAGATGAAGGAGGCCGAGCTTGCGAAGGCCCTTGTAAGTTTGAAGGATGCCAAGGCCGAAGCCGAGAAAGCACAGCAGGAGATCTAGGAGGCCAAAAAGATAGCAGCGGGTAAGAAATTCTTTATGCAAAGCAAACATGTGGATGAGGCGTTTCTTTTACTTACTCAAATACGGAGCTCTCCAGGGGCATTTGCAGATCTGCCATGCTGCGTCTCAGACGCTGCGGAGTTCTACCGTGCCCAGGAGGGGAGCTCAACATAGAAGCTGTTACGGTCCCAAAGATCTTTGGGGCAGATCATCCGATGCCTCTGGCGACCAACTGAAGCAGTTGATCGAAGTCCACAGGGCGGCCGGACTTGCTATGAAGGACTTCATAGTCAGGATGTGGCCTGGTGAGCTCCTGCCCAATAGCTACTTTGGCCTGATCAAGCGGATGGTGGATGCCTGCCCGCGGCTTGAAGTGATCAAGCGATCCGTTTGCATCGAAGGTGCCCGCCGAGCCTTTGCCCGCGTCAAGGTGCATTGGGGCAAGCTGGATGCGGAAAAGCTGGTCAAGGACGGGCCGCCGGAGGGCAAGGCGCATCGCCGTCCCGAGATGTACTACGATGGCGTGATGAAGGGTGCTCGTCTCGTCGCCAATGAGTGTACCTAGGACGCCATTTTTGAATGAGTTCACTTCTGTCATGTTTGTAATTTAAAGACGAAGTTACTTGCGCTATGTAGCACTTTTGTTATTTAAAATATTACCTTCTGTGCGGCTGTTTATAAAATCCTGAAAGTAGGCTACCGTCAAGGCTTCGCCCCCATGTGACTAGCACTGAGGTGTTCGTGGGAAACCCGGACACTCTTTATCCAAATGTTTGGTCCTTTAAGGAGGTGTCCGGTGCAGCGAACAAGGCAATCGGACTATGCGGCTTTATAACTTTCACTTAGCCATAGAAGTCTACAATTTTAAATTTCGGCGAAGCCACTAGAATCCGGAAGACTGATTCGGGGCGCTATACACGCCTAGATCGGATGAAGCCGATTTATAGCCTAAAGTGGAAAATCTTTAAGGATTTTAAAACCTCTCGAACAGCGACCAGCTCTCGCCACATCATGCCGGTCAGTTTTCGGCTTTCTCTACTGAGGTGCTCATCCGGAAGAACCGGGACACAATCGCAGTAGTTCTCCTGCGCTTACCTTAGCTGATATAACGGAACGTAAGACACCAAAACAAAGGGGCCGACTATCCCAACTGTAGACCCAAGACATGATTCGGAGCTGATGCATATAGTGCTATAAGTTCGGGGTGCCGCACTGTTGAAAGTGTTCGGACTTTATTTTCCATATTACTGGGCGCCATGAGAAGCCCCTGGCGAACTGGCCGCACCAAAGTGTACGGATGCAATATCAAATAAACATTTATAAGAGAAAAAATGCTCAAATAAGAATAATAAGCTGATGCTATATATAATCTCCCATTGACAAAAAATACGTTTAAGCGTACATTTACCATGGGTGCGTTAAGCAGAGATAAAATAGGACTATTTGACATGTCCTATCCAGGGGCAGGCTGTGTTCAGGTAGATAAAGCAGGTATAATGATCGTAAATAGATTCCACTGGGTATTTTCTTCTGTGCACAACGTCTATTGCCTCCTTGGATGTCTCTTCCCTATAAGTCCGGCAATTTGGCTCTTTTGAGGATGTTGCACAAACGCGGTGTCCTGAAAGGTAAGAGGGAAAGAGTATGAAAGTATTTGGCGGTTACCCGCGCTATTGACTGAGTCGTTGATGCGCCTCCGCCTATGCCCATGGTATTTTAAGTGCATAATTGTGTGCACGTGGCACGAATGCTGCTTTGATGGGGCTTAAGCGGAGGCCGGACTGCTATTCGCGCTCTTGGCATGCCTGATGATCCTGTTGCGGGGTACTCCAGACTCGCTTGACTGTGCTCGAAGTTGTTGTCGCTGGATTGGTTTGTCGAAGAAGGCCGCATTGTACTTCCGCCGCAAGGGCTGCAGTATGTTCTTCTGTTCGTAGGGAGCGGTCCATATTTCCGTTCACCGTTATGACCCCGCGTGGTCCTGGCATCTTGAGCTTGAGACACGCGTAGTGTGGTACCGCATTGAATCTGGCGAATGCGGTTCGTCCGAGCTGTGCATGGTAAGCACTGCGGAAGGGGACGATATCGAAGATTAACTCTTCGCTTCGGAAGTTATCCGGAGATCCGAAGACCATTTCCAATGTTATAGAGCCCGTACAACGGGCCTCTACTCCAGGAATTACACCTTTAAAGGTGGTTTTAGTGGGCTTGATCCTTGAAGGGTCAATGCCCATTTCTTTTCTTGTGTCCTGGTAAAGCAGGTTCAGGCTGCTGCCACCGTCCATAAGGACGCGCGTGAGGTGGAATCCGTCAATGATTGGGTCTAGGACCAATGCGGTCGAGCCGCCGTGACGGATGCTAGTAGGGTGATCCCTACGATCGAAGGTGATCAGACAAGCGGACCATGGGTTGAATTTGGGGGCGACTGGCTCCATCACATAGACGTCCCTTAGTGCCCGCTTCCGTTCCCGCTTGAGGATGTGCGTGGCGTAGATCATGTTGACCGTTTTCACACAGGGGGGATTTCTTACTGTCCCCGTGTTCGGGCGTCGGGGCTCCTCGTCATCGTCACTGTGCAGCCCCTTGTCCTTGTCTTCGGCGTTTATCTTGCCGGCCTGTTTGAATACCGAGCAATCTCTATTGGTGAGGTTGGCTGGCTTGTCCGGGGTGCCATGAATTTGGCACGAACGCTCCAGTATGCGTTCCAGACTAGACGGTCCCTGATTATTTCTTTCGAACGGCTTCTTTCGCTGACCGGACTTGCATCCACTGAATCCGGCGTTGACTGCCGTGTCTTCAGTGCTGTCGCCGTTGTTCCGTCGCTTATGTCTGTTACGCCGTGGCTTGCCGTTATTGTCGCGGCCATCCGAATTGCCAGGCGTAGTGTTGCTGCGAGCAAACCAACTGTCCTCGCCCGCGCAAAAGCGGGTCATTAGTGTTGTGAGAGCTGCCATGGACTTGGGTTTTTCCTGGCCGAGGTGTCGAGCGAGCCACTCGCCACGGATATTATGCTTAAAAGCCGCCAGGGCTTCGGCGTCCGGACAGTCGACTATTTGGTTCTTTTTAGTTAAGAACCGAGTCCAGTATTTCCTGGCTGACTCTCCGGGCTGTTGAATAATTTGGCTCAAGTCATCAGCGTCAGATGGTCGCACATATGTGCCCTGGAAGTTATCGAGGAATGCGTCTTCCAGGTTTTCCCAGCTGCCAATAGAATTTGCTGCCAGGCTGTTTAGCCAGTGCCGGGCTGGTCCTTTGAGCTTAAGGGGAAGATATTTGATGGCGTGCAGATCGTCTCCGCGGGCCATGTGAATGTGGAGAAGAAAATCTTCGATCCATACTGCGGGTCTGTTGTGCCATCGTACAATTCAATATTTACGGGTTTGAACCCTTCTGGAAATTCATGATCCATTACTTCGTCAGTGAAGCAGAGGGGGTGCGCGGCGCCTCTGTGCCGGGCTATGTGGCTACGCAGGTCGAATTGCTCTGGGTGTCTATATTCGGCCCGGCCGGACTTGTTGAAGGTGTGTCCGGCGTGACGGTCCTCGCCGCGTACCGAGGCGCGCCCCCGCGATTCGTAGATCGATCTTGGTTGTCTTGTTTTGTTGCCCCGGGCCGTAGTATGTTGGCGTGGGGGTGTTGGCCGGTATGCGGACTGGTATGCCGTTTTATCCCGGCCACGAGATGACCGGTCAGCCGTATGGTGCTCGAGTCCCTATTCCTCGGCTGCCAGGACTTCAGTCCATCTGTCTGTGAGCAGGTCTTGATCAGCTTGGAGTTGCTGTTGTTTCTTTTTCAGGCTCCTCGCAGTGGCTATAAGCCGACGCTTGAAGCGCTCCTGCTCTACGGGATCCTCAGGCACGCCGAACTCGTCGTCGCCGAGGCTAATCTCGTCTTCGGAGGGGGGCATGTAGCTGTCCTCCTCCGGGTATTCGTCCGTCGCCTGTTCTTCTGGGCTGACCTGCTCATCCTCTTGTTCGGCCTGCTCGAAGGCGGGCTGATCAGGGTTGTATTCTTCTTCGGCACCATTCGGATTGTTTTCGTCTCCTGGGCCAGTATTGGTGTGGCGGGGCTTGGAGTGGCGCCGACGACGCCCATTCTTTGCTTTTTTCCCTGAGGTTTTATCCTCCGTTGCCTCATCGCCATTTGTTTCCTTCGGAGTGTCCACCATATATATATATATATCATAAGAAGAGGTGGTTGTCCACCGCCAGATGAGCGGTGGTTCATGTTCTTCTCTGCATCGCCGTCCATACCGTCGATGTCTTCGGAGTCGGGTTCGATACCTCGGTTAAGTCATTGACCGTGGCGGTGAAGTGGGTGGTGGGTGGGCATCGAATTCCTTCGCCTTTGCCTCCCACTCGAGCCGGACATAGTTCGTGAAGAGCCTCTGACAAAGAGAGACTTTAATGAGTCCAAGCATGTCGCGAAGGGCGAAAGTGCCGAAAATATCCGCAGCGGTGAACTCCATTACCGGAGCCCATCCTGGCCCGACGGGCTCGGGAGTGCGCGGACAGGAACCAACGTCCGGATACGAATCCGGGGGTTCGGAGTCACAGGCCATCGCCGAGGCAAGACCCGTGTTCGGCTCCACCGCCGATGAGTGTGCGACCTGGGGGCGGGGTCCATACCTCCGTCCTTAGGCAGCGCAGTCTGCTCCGGATCTAGGTCCGGAGATACTACGGGGGCGATATCTGAGCTTTGTCCGATGGCGGGTCTAAGCCGTGCTCGTCGCGACTGTCCGGCGCTCCTGGCATAGGCCCAAATCCATCGAAGATCAAGTCTCCGCGGACGTCCGCCGTGTAGTTCAGGTTTCCGAACCTGACTTGGTAGCGGGCGTGGGCGAGCTGATGATCTGCTCCGGATATGGCGCGAAGTTGGCCCAGCTGCAAAGCCGCCGAACGAAAGATCTGTCCGGGAGGAAAGTCTCACCTGGACAGCGTCGTTGATGATGATTGAAGGAGCCATCGAGCTCGACAATGACGGCATACGGAGGAACTCTCAATGAAAGCACCAATGTCGGTGTCAAAACCGGCGTATCTCGGGTAGAGGGTACCAATCTGTGCATCAAGGCTGATGGTAACAGGAAGCAAGGGACGCAGATGTTTACCCAGGTTTGGGCCCTCTCGATGGAGGTAAAACCCTACTTCCTGCTTGATTAATATTGATGATATGGGTAGTACAAGAGTAGATCTACCACGAGATCGTAGAGGCTAAACCCTAAGAGCTAACCTATGATGGTATGATTGTAATTGTGATCGGCCTTCTAAGGACCAACCTCTCCGGTTTATATAGACATCAGAGAGGGCTAGGGTTTACATGGAGTCAGTTACAAGGAAGGAAATATAATATCCGGATCGCCAAGCTTGCCTTCCACGCCAAGGAAAGTCCCATCCGAACACGGCCAAAGTCTTGAGTCTTGTATCCTCATGCTTCAATAGTCCGGACGTTGTACATAGTCCGGCTGTCCGGATACCCCCTAATCCAGGACTCCCTCAGTTATGATTTTGTATGGAACTTTATGAACAATAATTTTTTATCTTTTTAAAGCCATAATTTATGAGGTTACATGTACACTTTTCCCATCAGTTCATACTCACTCCGTCTCAAAATAAGTGTTCTGATTTAGTACAAAATTGTATTAAATAAATGACACTTATTTTGAGACAGAGGGAGTATGTTACTACCAGCGATCCACTAAAGCAAGGATATGATATTTTGATTTGAGCCAAACATAGCCTCGCTGTTTGCACAACCTTACTTGCACTAACCTATAAAAGATATGAAATTTTTACCACTAAGGCATGGCGGAGACCATCTGATCAGATCCGATGGACGAGAACTATGCGGGAATGCTAGCGGGCCTTTAGTCGCAAAATAGACCAATTTCGAGTTCCGGCTACGACCCAGGTTGACTTAGGGCCAGTTCTTTTGGGCAATTCTCCCAGAATTGACCCCCTCCCCAGCTTCTCCCAGAATTGCCATTTAATATTTTTTTACAATTCCTAGCTAGTTAAGGTCTAATAGCTAGTTAAGGTCTAATTAGCTAGGAATTGTAAAAAATATTAAGTGACAATTCTGGGAGAAGCTGGGGAGGGGGTCAATTCTTGGAGAATTGCCCAAAAGAACTGGCCCTTAGGCTGCTGACCTAAAAAGAGTTGAATTAGCCCGCAGAAAAATGATTATGTCCTTTGGATGATTTATCTGCTAGGCCAGAAAGTTAATATGCCACCAATAGGTTTTGGGCCAAGTTATGAAAATGTTTTTCAGTGTATTTTATACTATATTAAGAAAATGAAAATTATTTATGCACTGTTCAATAAGAAATATGAGCCCAAAATTATGTTGAAAATTACTTTAAGGATGAGAGTGTTTTATAATGTTTTCCTGTGGGTAATTGGCCTAATTATGTTATCAATCATTTTCTTTATCCTCAGTGTTTTCTAAGTTATTTGATTTTTTTATTATGTTTATGTACTGAAAATAAATTTAGTTGTGTGATATTATGCTAAAATCATGTTTGAATTTTTTGAATATAATTGAACCAACGGGAAATTGTATTTAAAAAATTCATGTGGTGTTAATGTTGAATGTCATTTCATGGCATTTTTTTAATGATGATCACCTTTTAGAATCATTTTAATTTATAAATTCATCTTGTAAAATGGTATATTTTTCACCACTATGACTCACTAAATTTTCCAAAACATATTATTTGGAACATTTAGTTTAGTGCGGTGTTTATGTTGATGCCATCCTTGTGGTAATTTTTTTTAATGATGTGATCATTACCAACGAGAACATGCCACCGCTTCTAGTAAGTACACTATCCTTCAACTGTCCAAAATTTCAACCAAATTGTAGTCAATCTGTTGAAATGGAACACAAAATATGACGACGAAATCCACGTGGTTTTTGCAACCCCTGTGTCCTTTCTGTGTATTCAAACATGTGAGAAAAACAAGAAGCAAGCAAAAAATGATCCGTGAGCTCTTAGCAAAAGTTATTATACAACTATTGCAGCAGATAAAAAAAATCTTTTTTTTAACAAAAAGTCAGCTGATGTAGTACAAAGCATGTGAACAATGTAATCTGCAGAAACTAGCATTCTTATAGTGTTATGGATAAAACCTAAATTTTGTTCACATGTTATTCAGAAGATTTACAACATGCTAAACCAAATAACAATGCAAGGAACACCAGGCGCGCAGCAAAATGCAACAAGTCGCCTGCATTTTCACTTTTTGCTTTCAGTTGAGTAAATATAGGTGCATTAGCATCACCATGTTCAGAATAATAGGTGCTAGTGAAAATGATTGAAATCTATAGGCAGAGCATCCGGGCGCATCAGCATCGCCATGTTAATCTTTGTCAAAACTCAAAACACATATCATTTTCTGCTATTGGACTGAAACTTTCAGCAGAATAACGAAACTCAAGTGCTCAAGTCACTGCAAGAACCACCACATTTGTGCCAACACCAGATGCTTCATCTAAGAGAAATGCAGGTAGCAACGGTTAAATAGTGCCCATTGTCAACACACTACAGACTAATGTCGCCATACCACTGATCAAACATTTTCTGAATATTAGAACCGTGATGCCAACGGAAATAGGTTTCTTATATACTGTATGGAGAACAAAACCAAGTTTAGCTAGCAGAAACACAACAACTGCTGGGTTTTCCTGAACCCATATCTCAACGGAAGGAACTGGGTTCTAATGTCATCGTATCCGAGGCGGCGACGCTTTTCAAGGCGACTTCTAGCTAGGGGTCCCGGCTCTAATATCTCTCTACTCTGCATCGACATCCGCATACCGCAGCGCCGCGTGGGCTGAATTAGCAGAAAAATAGTTAAGCAGATAGGCATGAGGTTTCACAGGTACTGCGACAAGTTTAAATAAGAAGATCAAAAGGAAAGCTGAAGTACAAAACCTCAAAACAATGTAATGTGTTGTGGAACAGAACCTGAATTTTGCCCAGGCGTTACGGTTACAGGCTTACAGCAGGCTAAAAAACAGAAATAATCTTCTCTATGAAGCTGAACTAGGCAGACCGAACTGATTTGGGTTTTCAACTTCAGAAGTTTTCCACTAGCGTCATATGGTATTAAATTGAAGAACTGAATCATCTGAATCAAAGCACAATAGCTGCCATATCAAGGTTCAGTGTGGCATCAGACAACCTTCAGTTGACTTATGAAATGATTTTCACCCCAACAAACAACTGGCTTCAGACAACCTTCAGACAAGCATAATGTCGTGCCTGTTGAGCACCTACTGACTTGATTCAGCAACTTTTACTGATGTCTACGTATAATCCTACAGCAGTTCAGATTCCTAACTGAAACAGATTAGCAGCAAGACTTTTCCAGACTCTGTTTTCCAAGCACGGGCAAATGAGCACTCAACTGAAATGAAACCCCCCAAAAAATAAACATCCGAACAAGATCAAGACTGCTATGGCAAATAAGAGTTTCTTGTCAAAGGAGAAGAGCAGGAAGTTGAGGGGATACATGGAGGGGCTCTCACTGGGCGTCTCGGTGATCGCGATGGCGACGTGGAGGTTCTGGCGGCTGTTGGGCAGGTCGACGTCGAGCGGGAAAAGCCGGGCGTCACGTGTGGGGAGGCACATGACGATGTCGTCGGCGCCCAAGTTTGCAAGGAGGCCCACGCCCAGGCCCAGCCGCCTGGCCAGCTCCTCCCTGAGGCAGAACACGGATCTCCCCCTGAACACGATCGTGCCGCTGGCGAGGAGGTCCCCGTGGAAGCTCCTCCACGCGTACGTGATCACCCGCGACGGCACCATGGCGGCGGGGAAGGGAAGCTGCACGCAGTTGAGCCGCAAAGAACCATCTCATTGTCATCAGGAGATCAATCAAATGCGAATTTGAGATGGGGAAGCCAACGAACAGAGCCAAGAATTGCTCTCCCATGCGACTGAAATTAACTCGGGGAGAATCAAGAAGCGGGCATGGCGATGGCGGGCTCACTCACCCCGGTCGGAGGTGGAAGGGGAGGCATGGCCTCCCTGGCGGGGACGTGCTCCACGGCCCAGTGCATCATCGTGCTGACCTGGTGGATGTCGTTGATGTAGTCGACGCTGGCGCCGTTGTTCCAGGGGAGGTACCTCCCGTTGGCGCGGAGGAAGCGGCCGTTGAAGTGCTGGAGCAGGACCTCGTCCCCGGAGTCCGACAGGACGGCCAGCCAAACGAGTGCGGTATCATCCGTATGGTTGTAGTTGCGCTGCTCGACGCGGAGCCCGCGGTGGCCGAGCGGCGCCGGCGCGGCCGTGGAGGCGAGGTAGCGGCTGTAGGCGGCGCTGTGGAGGTGCAGGTAGTGCGCGTCGTCACCCTCGACCAGATGGACCGCCCAGGCCACGTTCATCGAATCCCGGCGGCCGTGGAGGGAGACGCCGTGGCTGTCCTCGTCGGCGTGCAGGTACGCGCCGCGCGCGGGACGCGGATTTTTAGAGCTTGGGCTCATGGACACCCTCTATCCATACCCTCCAATATAACTTTGAGATCCGTGTTAGACAACTAACTTACAGCGTACAAATTTCTTTTTTTTGTTGCTTCCAAATAAAACAACATATGAACTTCTAAGTTTGCAAGATAGCAAAACATTCTTACTACAATGAGAGAAAAAACTTATAGATTTTTTTGACGGATATTAATATACAAAATGAGATTTTCTTTATTAAAAAATGTTATTTTTAATATTTATGATGGAGGAAAAAATCTGAAAGTTTTTTCTCTCATTGTAGTAAGAATGTTTTGCTATCTTGCAAAAGTTTTAAGTTCATATGTTGTTTTATTTGGAAGAAACAAAAAAGAGAAAAGTTCTTGCACGAATCGCGATGCAGAGATTGATGGCTAGATAAGGGATGCACCTAAGCCTAAACTCCACATGATATTTTCCCTGCGCACGGGGCTGCGCAGCCGCACGTGGTGGCCATGGTGGAACTGATCCATCGGTCGCCGGCCGGTGCCGCTAGGGAGCAGAGGCGCGCGGTGGAGAGGGAAACCGAAAGCGAGGAAGGCGAGGTGGAGATGGTGACGGTGGGTTCTTGGTTTCTTGGCGCTCCGGCGAGTCGGTGACGAGGAGAGGATGAGAAGCGAAAGCTGTTGGTCGAGACGGTTATGTTTGGGCGCCAAGGCCGAGTATTTCAAGAAGCCGTCAGCAAGTGGGTTTGCGGGCTTTTGGGCCTAGGAATTTCATCCAGCGGCCCGCATGCCAAGATCAACTTCCAACAAGAGTGTCGCCCATCATGAATCGATGGCTTAGGGTAAGGGTATGGGACATAAATTTATCCATGGGTACTTAAATGGGAAAATATTATACCCATCGGGTAGAGAGGGTACGGGTATGGGATCATATAACCAATGCCCGTGTACCCATTTAAAATGTTAACAAGTGTTTTTTTAATATCCTAACATATTAACTTTCCCCCCTAAACGTGCTAGGTAAAAACCTCTAATGTGCAGTCAAGTTATCTTTATCTTTTCATGATTTTCTGAACTTAAAGTGTATGACCATGTGTTGTTATTTATGATTATGTGTTGTTTAACATTTTTATGTGGTTCTTTATAGGCAAGTATTTTTTTGTTTATGAGAATGTGTTGTTGTAAATTGTTGTTTAAAATGTATTGCTATTAATAATTTATGATTATATGTTGATTTCTACAACTATTTTCTGTTAAATTTGATGTGTTGTAAATGTGGGTATTTTTACCCACGGGTACCCATATACCCTGTCAGGTGATGTGTATGGGAAAAAGTTTTACCCTTGACAGGTATGGGTATGGGTGATAGGTAAGTTTATGATGAACGGGTAAGGTTATGGGGTGGCTCCACCCGTACCCATACCCTGCGGGTGCCATCCCCTATGCACCATGCGGCACAATATGTTTGGCCGACATGCCTAAGGGGCAAAATTAATGTTTTCTGATGGTGCATTTTATCTTATTGAATGTACTGTAGAACTAGAATGGCGTTGACAAAATTATGGTCGATTCTCTTAACTAGCTTGCTCCAGAATAAGTATAATAGAGCGTGACTCGCTTCTATTACTGAATACTCCCTCCGTCCTAAAATAAGTGTCTCAATTTAATTATAACTTTATACTAAAGTTAGCATAAAGTTTAGACACTTATTTTGAGATGGAGGGAGTATAAACTAGCTACAGTTGGTAAGTTCTTTGTCGAGTGATTAGAGATAAGTTTACGAGGCGAATATTCTTTTCCCTGGTTAAAATGTCATCACAAAGGGAGCTGACATCGACACAAGAAGCCGGTCCATAAAAGTTACAGTCTTGAATGTAAGCAATCCAATACTGAACAAACACTTGTTTCAAAAACGGCGTGGCAAGGCGCGCAACCGCTTCTAGTAAGTACACTATCTTTCAACTGTCCAAATTCAACCAAACTGTAGCCAATCTGTTGAAAATGGAACACAAAATTTGACGATGAAATCCACGCGACTTTTACAACCCCTGCGACCTTTCTGTGTTCCATCCAAACTCAAACATGTGAGAGAAAAACAAGAAGCAAGCAAAAGATGCTCCGCAATTGCTTACCGGAAGTTGTTATACAACTATTGCAGCAGATAAAGAATTTCTTAATTTTATTAAACAAAAGTCAGCTGATGTACAAAGCATGCGAACAATGTAATCTGCAGAAACTAGCATTCTTATAGTGCTATGGGATAAAACCTAAATTTCGTTCACATGTTATTCAGAAGATTTACAACATGCTAAACCAAATATACAATGCAAGGAACACCAGGTGCGCAGCAAAAGGCAGCAAGCACCGGCATTTTCAATTTTTGCTTTCAGTTGAGTAAATATAGGTGCATTAGCAAAAACACAAAATCCATTTTCTGCTGATGGACTGAAACTTTCAGCAGCATAACGGAACTCAAGTGCTCAAGTAACTGCAAGAACCACCACATTTGTGTCTCTGTGACTGTCAACACCACATGCTTCATCTAAGAGAAATGCAGGTAGCAACGTCAAACTAGTGGCCATTGTCAACACATTACAGACTAATGTCGCCGCATCATTGTTCAAACAGTTTCTGAATATTAGAACCGTGATGCCAACACAAATATGTTTCTTATATACTGTCTGGAGAACAAACCAAAGTTTAGCTAGCAGAAACACAACAAATGTTGGGTTTTCCTGAACCCATATCTCAACGGAAGGAACTGGGTTCTAATGTCATCGTATCCGAGGTGGCGACGCTTTTGAAGGCGACTTTTAGCTAGGGGTCCTGGCTCTGGTATCTCTCTACTCTGCATCGACATCCATGAACACATGGCGCCGCGTGGGCTGAATTAGCAGAAAAATAGTTAAAAAGTTAGGCATGAAGTGTCACAGGTACTGCGACAAGTTTAAATAAGAAGATAAAAAAGGAAAGCTGATATACAAAACCTCAAAACAAGCTGATGTCACAGGTACTCGAAACAGATACAGTGGGCTAAAAACAGAAATCATTATCTTCTCTGTGAAGCTGAACTAGGCAGACCGAACTGATTTGGGTTTTCAAGTTCAGAAGTTTTCCACTAGCGGCATATATGGTATTAAATTGAAGAACTGAATCATCTGAATTAAAGCACAATAGTTTTCCATATCAAGGTTCAGTGTGGATTTTTAAATTATGAAATGATTTTCACCCCAACAAACAACCTTCTTTCTAGTATAATGTCGTGCCTGTTGGGCATCTACTGGTTTGATTCAGCAACTTTTACTGATGTCTATAATCCTACATCAGTTCAGATTCCTAACTGAAACAGATTAGCAGCAAAAGTTTTTTCAGACTCTGTTTTCCAAGCACTCAGCTGAAATTAAAATCCGGACAAGATCAAGACTGCTATGGGAAATAAGAGTTTCTTGCCAAATTAAAGGAGAAGAACAGGAAGTTGAGGATATGGTGGAGGGGCTCTCACCAAGCGTGTCGGTGATGGCGATGTCGATGTGGAGGCACCGGCGGCTGTTGGGCAGGTCGACGAGGAGCGGGAAAAGCCGGCCGTCACGTGTGGGGAGGCACATGACGATGTCGTCGACGCCCAAGTTTGCAAGGGCAAGGGCGCCCACGGCCAGCCGCCCGGCCAGCTCCTCCCTCAGGCGGAACACGGACCTCCCCCTGAACACGATGGAGCCGTTGACGAGGAGGTCCCCGTGGTAGCTCCTCCACGAGTAAGTGATCACCCGCGACGGCACCATGAGGGCGGGGAAGGTAAGCTGCATGCAGTTGAGTCGCAAAGAACCATCTCATTCTCATCAGGAGATCAATCAAATGCGAATTTGAGATGAGGAAGCCAAAGAAGGCGCAAATTTGGCAAGAACAGAGCCAAGAATTCGCGCAGATTCGGGAAGAAAGCGGGCATGGCGGGCTCACTCACCCCGGTCGGAGGTGGCGGAAGGGGAGGCATGGTGTCCCTGGAGGACGTGCTCCACGACCCAGTGCATCATCGTGCTGGCGTGGTGGATGTCGCTGATGTACTCGACGCTGGCGCCGTTGATCCAGGGGAGGTACCTCCCGTTGGCGCGAAGGAAGCCGCCGTTGAAGTGCTGGAGCAGGACCTCGTTCCCGGAGTCCGACAGGACGGCCAGCCAAACGAGCTCGGTCACCTCCGTGTAGTCGAAGTTGCGCTGCTCGACGCGGAGCCCGCGGTGGCCGAGCGGCGCCCGCGCGGTCGTGGAGGAGGCCAGGTAGCGGCCGTAGGCGGCGCTGTGGAGGTGCAGGTTACCCTCGACCAAATGAACCGCCCAGGCCACGTTCATCGAATCCCGGCGGCCGTGGAGGGAGACGCCGTGGCCGTCCTCGTCGGCGTGTAGGTACGCGCCGCGCACGGGGTTGCGCAGCCGCACGTGGTGGCCGTGGTGGAACTGATCCATCGGCCGCCGGGGAGCAGAGGCGCGCGGCGGAGAGGGAAACCGGGCAGGGAAGGAGAGGTGGGGATGGTGACGGCGAGTTCTTGGTTTCTTGGCTCTCCGGCGAGTCGGCGACGGGGAGAGGATGAGAAGCGAAAGCTGTTGGTCGAGACGGTTATGTTCGGGCGCCAAGGCCGTGTATTTCAAGAAGCCGTCACCAGGTGGGTTTGCGGGCTTTTGGGCCTAGGAAATCAATCCAGCGGCCTGCGCAAGTTTAGATCCAGCACGCTTAATCGTCCACGCTATTTTTCATGTAACCCCGAATTGTATCCAAGAGGCACTCTCTCGATTATCCTTGATCAATCAAGTGCAATATTCCTAAAAAAAACAATCGTCCACGCGGCTCTATCTCAAAGGTTAGAACCGTGTGTTTTTTTTCTTTAGAATGAAACGAAGGGTCCCGGTGCGTTGGGGACGTGGGTATCGCTCGGCACCCCATTGGTAAGATGCTAGCCTGCTAGTGTGTCTGGCTGCTATGTGGGCTTTCAGCATTAGTCAGTAGTTATCCAGGTCTTCCCGTCTCTCTCTCTCTCTCTCTCTCTCTCTCTCTCTCTCTCTCTCTCTCTCTCTCTCTCTCTCTCTCTCTCTCTCTCCTATTTAGCGCTTCGATGGGTGGTTGAACCAGCGATCACGCGTGCCGTCCAGGTCGGCTGACCCAATTGTGTCGGCTACTCGATCACTCGATTGCTCCCCGTCCTTCATTTGTTCGGGTGACAAGTCAACTTGTTTACCGGTTGACTTCTGTGAAAAAAGAATTCAGAAAAATTTGTAAAATTAAAAAAAGCTTAAAAATCATGAATTTGATTTTCATTTGAAAAAGTTCAACAAAAAAATATCGTGGATCTTAAAAAATTTCATTGATTTGCAAAAAATGTTCATGAATCTGACTTTTTTGAATAAGTTCATGAACTTTGAAAAATGTTCATGGATTTGAAAAAAGTTCATTAATTTTGAAACAAAAGTTAACAGATTTGAAAAAAAATCATGAATTTGAGACAATTTTTTTATGAATTTGAAAAAGTTCATGAATTTAAGAAAAAAGTTCATGAATTTCAGAATAGTTCATGAATTTGGAAAAGGAAAAAATCATGAAATTAAATGGAAAAAGGGGGAAAGAAAAAATATATATGGAAAATTGACCAAAAACCAACCTAAAAAGGGCAGAAAGAACATGAGAAGACCAAGACCACCACTAAAATGGGCCGCTCCATTTCGGTCGGGGGTTGTACACTGCGTACCTGAATACACTCTATTTGTCGCTGAATTGGCGCCAAATAGGATGCGGGCTCTCTTTTCAGCCATCCTTCCTCTTCGTCCATGATTTCAAGTCACTGCTATCTCCCCTCAAAACCCGAAACCCTTTTGCATGCGCGTGGCCTAACTCCTTGGTGGAGATGATGGTTCACTGTGGGATGCCTCCTCCACAAGCACGACCCTACTGCTTGGCGGCGGCGGGGGTCTACATGGGTGCGATTCCTTCATGACTTGGCCTACCAGAGCAGTCCTCATCCTTGCGGCGGCTCCCCGAGACGATAGCCCTCAGACATCACATGAAGGCGCTCGAAGAGGCAGGCTTGGCCCGCGGCATCCAACTGCGCGGTGCAGCTTCCCACGGTCGATGACACCCTCCTCACATCGACCACCGTACTAGTGGCCTCCATCCTTCAATTGCATTATGGGTTGTCGCTGCTCTCCATTTGGCCACTCCCGCCGTTTAATAATTCCACCGGAATATATATGCCGAATAGGCTTTCCTTTAATAGGTGGCACCCCGATGATAAATTTGTATAGGTGATGCAGTAATACGTATTTCTTCAAATGAATTTACATTCTAGTTCTGGAATTGCAGATGTATTCTTCAATTGTTCGTACTCTCTACATCAAGTGAACCCCCACGACTATAATCAAATGACCACAACTTCACATGCGACAATGGATGCGCTTTGCTTTTGAGGAGGCTAATCGGGACCATGAAGTTGCATCAAGCTCGGTTCATGATGGGCGACGCTCTTGTTGGAAGTTGATCTTGGCATGCAATGTGCCACCAACCGTTCAAAATGTTGCTTTGAAGATTGTAGGGAATTCACTCCCAACTTGGCAGAATAAGCACAAAAGATGGCTTAAAAATCCAGACATCTATTGGGTATGTAGCAAATAATCAGAATATATCTTCATTGTCTTTGCATGTCTCCTGACGGTGCAATTATGGGCGAAAATGTCAAAAATGTGCAATACTCACTGGTCATCAAAACACATGAATTTAAAGGTTATTGCAAGTTATGGATCCATTATCTGGTATTGATTGTCGTATGCTCCTAATGACCCTATGGCGCAGTTGGCATAATCGTAATGAAATGGTGCATAACAAACCATCCTCACAGTTGGAATTCTCTTAGAGTTTCTTATGCAGTTATCTTGATTCTCTCATTGACATCAAGTTTGAATCAGCCGGCTGATCCTGCTAAAGGGAAAAGTGTTGTCTCCTATGACCAAATGACTACAAATGCACATGCAATAATGGGTGTTGAGTTTTGTCTCAATTGGTCGCTGCCACCAATGGGATGGATTAAGTTGAATACTGATAGCTTTTTGTCAGTGGACGAGAATGCATGTGTTGGTATGGTGCTTAGGGACGCCCAATCTGAGAAGACATTTTATACTCTTTGCACCCCTGTCGTGAACCAATAAACATTCCACGAAGCTCAACTATATAGGATGAATTGGTCTTGCAGTCATCCAAGACATTTAACAACTCGACGTATCCATGTGGGATGAATTCAATATTGACTACCACCTAACAAAGTCCAACGGTTCATGAATTCGATAAGTCATATGAGGTAGTTGACTCTCGGCATGACTATGATGAGGTGTTCATTCTCGATCTCTTTAAGCCTATTATCAATACTATATTGAAGGAAATATGCGGTTTGACCGATAAAGATCTTCGTAGAATATGTAGGAGCCAATATGAGCATCCAGGTTCCACTATTGGTTATTGATCGGAGATGTGTCTCGGTCATGTCCACATAGTTCTCGAACCCGTAGGGTCCGCACGCTTAACATTCAATGACGATTTGTATTATGAGTTATGTGATTTGATGACCGAAGTTTGTTCGGAGTCCCGCATGAGATCACGAACATGACGAGGAGTCTCAAAATGGCCGAGAGGTAAATATCGATATATTGGAAGGCTATATTCGGACATCCGAAATGTTTCGAGTGATTCGGGTATTTTTCGGAGTATCGGAGAGTTACGGGAATTCGGCGGGGAAAGTAGTGGCCCTTAATGGGCCATACGGGAAAGGAGAGAAGGACCTCAATGGGTGGCCGCATGCCCCCCCCCCCCCACATGGGCTGGTCCGAATTGGACTAGGAGGGGGCGGCGCCGCCCTCCTTCCTTCTCCCCTCTTCCTCCTTCCCTTCCTTCTCCTAGTTGGAATAGGAAAGGGGGGGGGGGCGAATCCTACTTGGACCAGGAGTCCAAGTAGGACTCCCCCCTTTGGCGTGCCCCCCCCCTTGGGCAGGCCTCCTCATCCCTCCTCCTTTATATACGTGGGAAGGGGGCATCCCAAAGACACAAAAGTTGATCTTTTAGCCGTATGTGGTGCCCCCTCCACAGAAACACACCTTGGTCATATCGTCGTAGTGCTTAGGTGAAGCCCTGCGCCGGTAACTTCATCATCACGTCACCACGCCGTCATGCTGGGAAACTCTCCCTCGACCTCAATTGGTTCAAGAGTTCGAGGGACGTCACCGAGCTGAACGTGTGCAGATCGCGGAGGTGCCGTACGTTCGGTACTTCGATCGGTTGGATCGCGAAGACATTTGACTACATCAACCGCGTTACTAAACGCTTCCGCTTTCGGTCTAGAGGGTACGTGGACACACTCTCCCCGCTCGTTGCTATGCTTCTCCTAGATAGATCTTGCGTGATTGTAGGCAAATTTTTTAAAATACTACGTTCCCCAACAGTGGTATCCGAGCCAGGTCTATGCGTAGATGTTATATGCACGAGTAGAACACAAAGAGTTGTGGGCAATGATAGTCATACTGCTTACCAGCATGTCATACTTTGATTCGGCGGTATTGTTGGATGAAGCGGCCCAGACCGACATTACATGACCGCGTTCATGAGACTGGTTCTACTGCCGTGCTTCGCACACATGTGGCTAGTGTTGGAAATATGCCCTAGAGGCAATAATAAATTAGTTATTATTATATTTCCTTGTTCACGATAATCGTTTATTATCCATGCTATAATTGTATTGATAGGAAACTCAAATACATGTGTGGGTACATAGACAACACCATGTCCCTAGTAAGCCTCTAGTTGACTAGCTCGTTGATCAATAGATGGTTACAGTTTCACGACCATGGACATTGGATGTCGTTGATAACGGGATCACATCATTGGGAGAATGATGTGATGGACAAGACCCAATCCTAAGCCTAGCACAAAGATCGTAGTTCGTATGCTAAAGCTTTTCTAATGTCAAGTATCATTTCCTTAGACCATGAGATTGTGCAACTCCCGGATACCGTAGGGAATGCTTTGGGTGTACCAAACGTCACAACGAATCGGGTGGCTATAAAGGTGCACTACTGGTATCTCCGAAAGTGTGCATTGGGTTGGCACGAATCGAGATCGGATTTGTCACTCCGTAAACGGAGAGGTATCTCTGGGCCCACTCGGTAGGACATCATCATAATGTGCACAATGTGACCAAGGGGTTGATCACGGGATGATGTGTTACGGAACGAGTAAAGAGACTTGCGGAAACGAGATTGAACAAGGTATCGGGATACCGACGATCGAATCTCGGGCAAGTACAATACCGCTAGACAAAGGGAATTGAATACGGGATTGATTGAATCCTCGACATCGTGGTTCATCCGATGAGATCATCGTGGAACATGTGGGAGCCAACATGGGCATCCAGATCCCGCTGTTGGTTATTGACCGGAGAACGTCTCGGTCATGTCTGCATGGTTCCCGAACCCGTAGGTCTACACACTTAAGGTTCGATGACGCTGGGGTTATAAAGGAAGTTTGTATGTGGTTACCGAATGTTGTTCGAGTCCGGATGAGATCCCGGACGTCACGAGGAGTTCCGGAATGGTCCGGAGGTAAAGATTTATATATGGAAAGTTGTTGTTCGGGTTAGGAAAAAGTTCGGGTTTTTCGGTATTGTACCGGAAGCTTCGGAAGGTTCCGGAGGATTCCGGAGGGGTCCGGAGGTTCGGAAATTGTTCCACCACGTCCAATACAGTAGCATGGGCTGTAGGGGGGTGCCCTATCCTTAATAGGCCAGGGGCACCAGCCCCCCCAAGGCCCATGCACATGGGAAGGGGAAAACCCTAAAGGGGGAGGCCTCCACTTGACTTGGGAGGCACTCCTCCCCCTTGGCCGCCCCCCTAGATGGGATCTAGGACTGGCCGCACCACTTGGGGTGGGAAACCCTAAAGGGGGCGCAGCCCCTTCCCTATATATACTTGAGGTTTTGGGGCTGCTGCAGGATGAGAACTTCTCCTCTTGGTGCAGCCCTACCTCTCCTCCTCCTCCTCTCCCGTGGTGCTTGGCGAAGCCCTCACTGGATTGCCACGCTCCTCCACCACCACCACGCCTGCGTTGTGCTGCTGCTGGATGGAGTCTTCCTCAACCTCTCCCTCTCTCCTTGCTGGATCAAGGCGTGGGAGGCGTCACCGGCTGTCACGTGTGTTGAACGCGGAGGTGCCGTCTGCTCGGCACTAGGATCTCCGGTGATTTGGATCACGACGAGTGCGACTCCTTCAACCCCGTTCTCATGAACGCTTCCGCTTAGCGATCTACAAGGGTATGTAGATGCACTCTCCTTCCCTCGTTGCTAGTTTCTCCATAGATAGATCTTGGTGACACGTAGGAAAATTTTGAATTTACGCCACGTTCCCCAACAAAGGAATCATGAGCTAGGTCTATTGCGTAGATTCTTTGCACGAGTAGAACACAAAGTAGTTGTGGGCGTTGATTTTGTTCAATATGCTTACCGTTACTAGTCCAATCTTGTTTCGACGGTATTGTGGGATGAAGCGGCCGGACCGACCTTACACGTACTCTTACGTGAGACGAGTTCCACCGGTGACATGCACTTGGTGCATAAGGTGGCTAGCGGGTGCCAGTCTCTTCCACTTTAGTCGGAACGGATTCGATGAAAAGGGTCCTTATGAAGGGTAAATAGCAATTGGCATATCACGTTGTGGTTTTATGTAGGTAAGAAACGTTCTTGCTAGAAACCCATAGCAGCCATCAGAAACATTCAAACAAAAATTAGAGGACGTCTAACTTGTTTTTGCAGTGTATGCTATGTGATGTGATATGGCCAAGAAGAATGTGATGAATATATGTGATGTATGAGATTGATCATGTTCTTGTAATAGGAATCACGACTTGCATGTCGATGAGTATGACAACCTGCAGGAGCCATAGGAGTTGTCTTTATTTATTGTATGACCTGCGTGTCATTAAACAACGCCATGTAATTACTTTACTTTATTGCTAACCGGTAGCCATAGTAGTAGAAGTAATATAGTTGGCGAGACAACTTCATGGAGACACGATGATGGAGATCATGGTGTCATGCCGGTGACGATGATGATCATGGAGCCCCGAAGATGAAGATCAAAAGGAGCAAAATGATATTGGCCATATCATGTCACTATTTGATTGCATGTGATGTTTATCATGTTTATGCATCTTGTTTACTTAGAACGACGGTAGTAAATAAGATGATCCCTTACAACAATTTCAAGAAGTGTTCTCCCCTAAGCGTGCACCGTTGCTAAAGTTCGTAAACTTCTAAGCACCACGTGATGATCGGGTGTGATGGATTCTTACGTTCACATACAACGGGTGTAAGACAGATTTACACACGCGAAACACTTAGGGTTAACTTCACAAGCCTAGCATGTACAGACATGGCCTCAGAACACAAAGACCGAAAGGTCGAGCATGAGTCGTATAGTAGATACGACCAACATGAAGATGTTCACCGATGATGACTAGTCCGTCTCACGTGATGATCGGACACGACCTAGTTGACTCGGATCATGTAATCACTTAGATGACTAGAGGGATGTCTATCTGAGTGGGAGTTCATAAGATGAACTTAATTATCCTGAACATAGTCAAATGATCTTTGCAAATTATGCCGTAAGCTTGCGCTTTAGTTCCACTGTTTAGATATGTTCCTAGAGAAAATATAGTTGAAAGTTGATGATGGCGATTATGCGGACAAGAGAAGGCTTATGTCCATAATGCACCGCTTCAGTGCTAAACCCCAAACATCGTTTGTGGATGTTGCGAACATCGGACATACACGTTTTGATAACTACGTGATAGTTCGGTTAAACGGTTTAGAGTTGAGGCACCAAAGGCGTTTTGAAACGTCGTGGAACATATGAGATGTTTCGAGGGCTGAAATTGGGATTTCAGGCTCGTGCCCACGTCAACAGGTATAAGACCTCCGACGATTTTCTTAGCCTGCAAACTGAGGTAGAAAAGCTCAATTGTTGAGCTTGTGCTCATATTGTCTGAGTGCAACAATCACTTGAATCGAGTGGGAGTTGATCTTCCAGATGAGATAGTGATGTTTCTCCAAAGTCATTGCCCGACAAGCTGCTAGAGCTTCGTGATGAACTATAACATATCGAGGATAGATATGATGATCCTTGAGGTATTCACGATGTTTGACACCGCTGAAAGTAGAAATCAAGAAGGAGCATCAATTGTTGATGGTTGGTGAAACCACTAGTTTCAAGAAGGGCAAGGGCAAGAAGGGATACTTCATGAAACGGCAAATCAGCTGCTGCTCTAGTGAAGAAACCCAAGGTTGAACCCAAACCCGAGACTAAGTGCTTCTGTAATAAGGGGAACAGACACTGGAGCAGAATTACCCTAAATACTTGGTAGATGAGAAGGCTGGCAAGGTCGATAGAAGTATATTGGATATACATTATGTTAATGTGTACTTTCCTAGTACTCCTAGTAGCACCAGGGTATTAAGATACCGGTTCGGTTGCTAAGTGTTAGTAACTCGAAATAAAAGAGCTACGGAATAAACGGAGACTAGCTAAAGGTGAGCTGACGATATGTGTTGGAAGTGTTTCCAAGTTTGATTTGATCAAACATCGCACGCTCCCTCTACCATCAGGATTAGCATTAAAACTGAATAATTGTCATTTGGTGATTGCGTTGAGCATAGACATGATTGGATTATGTCTATCGCAATACGGTTATTCATTTAAGGAGAATAATGGTTACTCTATTTATTTGAATAATACCTTCAATGGTCTTGCACCTAAAGGAATGGTTTATTGAATCTCGATCGTAGTGATACACATTTTCATGCCAAAAGATATAAGATAGTAATGATAGTACCACCTGCTTGTGGCATTGCCATTTGAGTCATATTGGTATAGAACACATGAGAAGCTCCATGTTGATGGATCTTTGGACTCACTCATTTTTGAAAGGTTTGAGACATGCGAACCATGTCTGTTGGTGTATACGCATGAAGAAACTCCATGTAGATGGATCGTTTGGACTCACTTGATTTTGAATCACTTGAGATATGCAAATCATACCACATGGGCAGGATGACTAAAAAGCCTCGTTTTTCAGTAAAATGGAACAAGAAAGCAACTTGTAGGAAGTAACACATTTTGATGTGTGCAGTCCAATGAGTGCTGAGGCATGCAGTGAATATCGTTATGTTCTTACTTCACAGATGATTCGAGTAGATGTTGAGTATATTTACTTGATGAAACACAAGTCTGAATTATTGAATGGTTCAAGTAATTTCAGAGTGAAGTTTAAGATCTTCGTGACAAGAGGATAGAATGTCTATGATATGATCATAGAGATGAATATCTGAGTTACTGAGTTTTGGCACACAATTAAGACATTGTGCAAATTGTTTCACAATTAATACCGCTGGAACACCATAGTGTGATGGTGTGTCCGAACATCATAGTTGCACCCTATTGGATATGGTGCGCACCATGATATCTCTTATCGAATTACCACTATCGTTCATGGGTTAGGTATTAGAGACAACCGCACTCACTTTAATGGGGCACCACGTAATTCCGTTGAGACGACACCGTTTGGAGAAACATAAGTTGTCGTCTCTTGAAAGTTTGGGGCTGCGACGCTTATGTGAAAAAGTTTCAGGTTGATAAGATCGAACCCAAAGAGGATAAAATGCATCTTCATAGGACACCCAAAACAGTTGGGTATACCTCCTAATTCAGATCCGAAAGCAATAGGGATTGTTTCTTGAATCGGGTCCTTTCTCGAGGAAAAGTTTGTCTCGAAAATTGAGTGGGAGGATGGTGGAGACTTGATGAGGTTATTGAACCGTCACTTCAACTAGTGTGTAGCAGGGCACATGAAGTTGTTCTGTGGCGCCTACACCAATTGAAGTAGAAGCTTATGATAGCGATCATGAAGTTTTGGATCAAGTCACTACCGTACCTCGTAGGGTGACAAGGATGCGTACTGCTTCAGAGTGGTACGGTGATCCTGTCTTGAAGGTCATGTTGCTAGACAACAATGAACCTACGAGCTATGGAGAAGCGATGGTGGGCCCAAATTCCGACAAATGGTTAGAAGCCATGAAATCCGAGATAGGATCCATGTATCATAACAAAGCATGGACTTTGGTGGACTTGCCCGATGATCGGCAAGCCATTGAAATAAATGGATCTTTAAGAAGAAGACGGACGTGGACGGTAATGTCACCGTCTATGAAGCTCGACTTGTGGCGAAGAGTTTTTCACAAGTTCAAGGAGTTGACTATGATGAGATTTTCTCATCCGTAGCGATGCTTAAGTCCGTCAGAATCATGTTAGCATTAATCGCATTTATGAAATCTGGCAAATGGATGTCAAAACGAGTTTCCTTACCGGTTTCGTAAGGAAAGGTTGTATGTGATACAATCAGAAAGGTTTTGTCGATCCTAAGGATGCTAAAAGGTATGCTAGCACCAGCGATCCTTCTAAGCACCGGGGTAAGCATCTCGGAGTTGGAATGTGCGCTTTGATGAGATGATCAAAGATTTTGGGTTTATACAAAGTTTATGAGAAACTTGTATTTCCAAAGAAGTGAGTGGGAGCACTATAGAATTTCGATGAGTATATGTTGTTGACATATTGATGATCGAAATGATGTGGAATTTCTGGAAAGCATATAGGGTTATTTGAAAGATGATTTTCAATAGAAAACCTGGATTAGGCTACTTGAACAATAAGCATCAAGATCTATAAGATAGATCAAAATGCTTAATAATACTTTCAAATGAACACATACCTTGACATGATCTTGAAGGTGTTCAAGATGGATCACCAAAGAAGGAGTTCTTGCACGAGATGTAAGGTATGAAGTTAAGAGTTAAAGCTCGACCACGGCAGAAAAGAGAGAAAGGACGAAGGTCGTCCCTTATGCTTTAGACGTAGGCTCTATAGTATGCTATGCTGTGTACCGCACCGGAAGTGTGCCTTGCCATGAGTCAAGTCAAGGGGTACAAAAATGATCCAGGAATGGATCATTGGACAGCGGTCAAAATTATCCTTAGAAGAATAAGGAAATATTTCTCGATTATGGAGGTGATAAAGAGTTCATCGTAAAGGGTTACGTTGATGCAAGCTTTAACACCTATCCGAATGACTCTGAGTAGCAAACCGGATACGTATAGTGGAGAAACCATTTGGAATAGCTTCAAGTGGAACGTGGAAGCAGCATTTACAATATGACATAGAGAATTGCGAAGTACATACGGATCTGAATCTGCAGGACCCGTTGACTAAAACTTCTCTTACAAGCAAAACATGATCAAACCCTAGAACTCATTGAGACTTAATCACATGGTGATGTGAACTAGTTTAAGACACTAGTAGACTCTTTGGATGTTGGTCACATGGCGATGTGACCTATCGATGTTGATCACATGGCGATGTGAACTAGATTATTGACTCTAGTGCAAGTGGGAGACTGTTGGAAATATGCCCTAGAGGCAATAATAAATTAGTTATTATTATATTTCCTTGTTCACGATAATCGTTTATTATCCATGCTATAATTGTATTGATAGGAAACTCAGATACATGTGTGGGTACATAGACAACACCATGTCCCTAGTAAGCCTCTAGTTGACTAGCTCGTTGATCAATAGATGGTTACAGTTTCCTGACCATGGACATTGGATGTCATTGATAACGGGATCACATCTATGGGAGAATGATGTGATGGACAAGACCCAATCCTAAGCCTAGCACAAAGATCGTAGTTCGTATGCTAAAGCTTTTCTAATGTCAAGTATCATTTCCTTAGACCATGAGATTGTGCAACTCCGGATACCGTAGGGAATGCTTTGGTGTACCAAACGTCACAACGAATCGGGTGGCTATAAAGGTGCACTACAGGTATCTCCGAAAGTGTCTCATTGGGTTGGCACGAATCGAGACTAGGATTTGTCACTCCGTAAACGGAGAGGTATCTCTGGGCCCACTCGGTAGGACATCATCATAATGTGCACAATGTGACCAAGGAGTTGATCACGGGATGATGTGTTCTTAACGAGTAAAGAGACTTGCCGGAAACGAGATTGAACAAGGTATCGGGATACCGACGATCGAATCTCGGGCAAGTACAATACCGCTAGATAAAGGGAATTGAATACGGGATTGATTGAATCCTCAACATCGTGGTTCATCCGATGAGATCATCATGGAACATGTGGGAGCCAACATGGGTATCCAGATCCCGCTGTTGGTTATTGACCGGAGAACGACGTCGGTCATGTTCGCATGGTTCCCGAACCCGTAGGGTCTACACACTTAAGGTTCGGCGACGCCGGGTTATAAAGGAAGTTTGTATGTGGTTACCGAATGTTGTTCGAGTCCGGATGAGATCCCGGACGTCATGAGGAGTTCCGGAATGGTCCGGAGGTAAAGATTTATATATGGAAAGTTGTTGTTCGGGTTAGGAAAAAGTTCGGGTTTTTTCGGTATTGTACCGGGAAGCTTCCAGAAGGTTCCGGAGGATTCCGGAGGGGTCCGGAGGTCCGGAAATTGTTCCACCACGTCCAATACAGTAGCATGGGCTGTAGGGGGTCTCCCTAGCCTTAATAGGCCAGGGGCACCAGCCCCCCCAAGGCCCATGCGCATGGGAAGGGGAAAACCCTAAAGGGGGAGGCCTCCACTTGACTTGGGAGGCACTCCTCCCCCCTTGGCCGCCCCCCCCCCCCGAGATGGGGTAGAGGGCGGGCCGCACCCCGGGGGGGGGGGAACCCGAAAGGGGGCGCCGCCCCCGTCCCCCCGAGATATACATGAGGTTTTGGGGCTGCTGCATGATGAGAACTTCTCCTCTTGGTGCAGCCCTACCTCTCCTCCTCCTCCTCTCCCGTGGTGCTTGGCGAAGCCCTCACTGGATTGCCACGCCTCCACCACCACCACGCCTGCGTTGTGCTGCTGCTGGATGGAGTCTTCCTCAACCTCTCCCTCTCTCCTTGCTGGATCAAGGCGTGGGAGACGCCACCGGCTGTACGTGTGTTGAACGCGGAGGTGCCGTCCGTTCGGCACTAGGATCTCCGGTGATTTGCATCACGACGAGTACAACTCCTTCAACCCCGTTCTCATGAACGCTTTCGCTTAGCGATGTACAAGGGTATGTAGATGCACTCTCCTTCCCCTCGTTGCTAGTTTCTCCATAGATAGATCTTGGTGACACGTAGGAAAATTTTGAATTTCTGCTACGTTCCCCAACAGCTAGTGGGTGTCTGTTTCTTCAGCTTTAGTTGAATCGAGTTTGACTATGCTCGGTCCTTATTGAAGGTTAAAACAACACACTTGACGAAAAATCATTGTGATTTTGATGCGTAGGTAAGAACGGTTCTTACTAGAAGCCCGTAGCAGCCACGTAAAACTTGCAACAACAAAGTAGAGGACGTCTAACTTGTTTTTGCAGGGCTTGTTGTGATGTGATATGGTCAAGACGTGATAATATATAAATTGTTGTATGATATGATCTTGTTTTGTAATAGTTATCGGCAACTGGCAGGAGCCATATGGTTGTCGCTTTATTGTATGAAATGCAATCGCCATGTAATTGTTTACTTTATCACTAAGCGGTAGCGATAGTCGTAGAAGCAATTGTTGGCGAGACGACAACGATGCTTCGATGGAGATCAAGGTGTCAAGCTGGTGATGATGGTGATCATGATGGTGCTTTAGAGATGGAGATCAAAGGCACAAGATGATGATGGCCATATCATATCACTTATTTTGATTGCATGTGATGTTTATCTTTTATTCACCTTATTTTGCTTAGTATGACGGTAGCACTATAAGATGATCTCTCACTAAATTTCAAGGTACAAGTGTTCTCCCTGAGTTTGCACCGTTGCGACAGTTCGTCATGCCGAGACACCACGTGATGATCGGGTGTGATAAGCTCTACGTTCACATACAACGGGTGCAAGCCAGTTTTGCACATGCAGAATACTCAGGTTAAACTTGACGAGCCTAGCATATGCAGATATGGCCTCGGAACACTAAGACCGAAAGGTCAAACGTGAATAATATAGTAGATATGAGCAACATAGTGATGTTCACCATTGAAAGCTACTCCATCTCACGTGATGATCGGACATGCACTACTGGAATCAGCTTCTTTGCCGTACGCCATGGTAGACGGCAAAGGCATAGATCCCGGACGGCAAACATCTTTGCCGTATGCCAACGGACGACAAACTGTCCGGCTAAACACGTGCCAGCAAAGGCCTTCTTTGTCGTCCGCTTCCTAGAAACGGACGGCAAAGGATTGTGCCGTCCGCCATCCGAGGCCAGCAGACGGCAAAGACGATGGACGGTAGTGCAGTGGTGTGAGAGCCGTTAGGGGGTTAACAGCGCTCTTTGTCGCCCGCCAATGACGGCAAGAAGAGTCAAAGTTTTGTCGTCCGATGCATTTGACAAAGAACTCAGCTAGGCAACACTGAGAATCTGCCACGTGTCCAGCTATGCCGTCCGCCAGCCGACGGCAAAGAGGTTTGAATCTTTGCCGTCTGCTGGCAGACGACATAGATGGTCACTTTGCCGTCTGCCAGCAGACGACAAAATGACCAAATAGGCAGCGATGTTCCCGGTTTGCGGTGTGATCACACATGTCCTCTTTGCCGCTGCCAGCGTATTTACAAAGAGGCTATATATCCCCTGTTTTTATTTAAATCCAATTAATTAGACATGGTTTCAAAGACAGATATACATGCATACATATCCAACATATCCAACAACATGTCCAACAACATATTTCATCAACTCCAACAACATAGTTCAACAAAGTCCAACATATTCATATATACAAAACCAGAAACAAGTTTCCAACAACATATCCATATAGACATACATATCCAAACAAGTTTTCATAAACAACAAGGAAGCACCAGAAGAATAGTACACTCCGTGAATCTAAGCTTCCTCATGTAAAGCAAATCTGCAAATTGGGAAATATGAAAGTTAGAAGAAGAAGAAGAAGAAGAAGAAGAAGAAGATTTTTCTTCTTCTTTTTCTTTTTCTCCTCTCCTCTTGTTTATCTTCTTCTTCTTCTAACTAAGGTAGGTAAAAAGGCCATTTTATTGCTAAGCTAGGTAAAAGTGCTAAGTATAGGTCATTTTAGAGCTAAGCTAGGTAAATAGGTCATTTTGGAGCTTAGTAAGGTTATTATGTCATTTTAGAGGACATTTTTGACCTAAGTATGCTAAGTATGTCATAAATGAATTGAATAAGCTAAGTATAGCTCATTTTTTTATCTAACTTAGGTAGTTATGCCATTTAGGAGGAAAATAAGCTAAGTATCCATTTGTAAAGCAAAACAATAGAGAAAACTTACCCTCATCACAACAAATGTGAGGAAGATCGCAACTAAGGTAACAATTGATCCAACGGCATAATGATACCAAGCCTCATTATCAATGGCATATTTTCTAATCTTCTTAAGCTTCAGGCGCATTGCATCCATCTTCAAGCGCATTGCATTCATCTTCATCTTGTGATCATCGATGACATTAGCAACATACAACTCCAATGTCATCTTCTCTTCTTCAATTATTTAATTTTTCTTTCAAATACTCATTTTCTTTTTCAACTAAATTTAACTTCTCGACAAGAGGGGCGGTTTTAAATTCCGGTTCACATACCTCCTAGATTAAAATATCTCTATGTCAACTTGATGGCCATAATTGTCATAAATGCGAAATGCAACAAATAGTTATGAAAGAGAATTTACCACATCCGAATCATAAAGCGAGCGAGGGCTGATGGGGACGGACATCAAGACCATGACACTATGTATAAGAAACAATCATAGAAAGTAAGAAAATTATACATACTAACTATATAAATCATACAATCATACAAATAACTATATAAATCAAGTGTAACATAAAATTTTGAATACCTAATAATCACTATCGGTAATGATGTGCTTATCATCATCATTAATAAATCCATCATCATCATCACTATCGGTAATGACGTGCTCATCATCATCATTAATAAATTCATCATCATGTGGAAGGCCACCTTTACGTAATCGTTCAAGCATTGACAGGTCATCTGCAACAGTAACTTCTTCTTCTTTCGGCTCTTCTTGTTCCGGCTCAGGGGTGAAGTCGGATTCACTATCGTTATCTACTTCAATGTTCTGGGGTGGAGTAGAGCGATTCTTAAAACGTTTTTTGGAAAGACATGTTTCTTGGAATAATTCTCCTTCGTCATATGTGTCTTGGTTAATGTGAGGGTTCATAATCCTCTTCATTGGGGGGAGGTGGTCTAACACGTGGCGGCACTTCATAAACGACATCCCAACCACTGAGATTTGGATCACCTTGACAGGTCCACAGTAGATAGAAAACTTGGGTTGCCTATTGAGCCGTAATATAGACATCGGGAACATCCAAATGGGTGCTTTGTTTGATTTCGACTAGCCCTATATGTTCATGAGTCCTTCTAGTCTCCCTCGGTTGGAACCAATAACATCTGAAGACTACGACGTTTGGTGGGTTTTCACCATAGAATTGAAGTTCATAAATTGCTTCAACTCTTCCATAATACTTGATACCTCCTTCGCCGATAGCAGGATACAACAATTTGTAGACTTTCGGTCGGCCATAGGTAGCTCTTTGCCATAGGTGCGAAAGCGATACCCGTTGATGTCGTATTTGTCAAATGAATGGACCTTATAGTCAAAACCATAAGCTACTTGTCTCAATTCGGCATCCGTAATCTCTGAATTAGCCTACAAGTTTAATACGAAAGGATTGTTGCATTAGTCGCAGATTAGCCAAAGAAATGAAAGGGTCTAATGGAAATTACTGTTTTTTGAACCAAGAGATGAAACCGGGATATTCGGCTCCTTACTTTGCCAGAAGCTCATACTCTTCGACGAAATCCTTTTGGATCACCACTCCATACGAGAATATGCCGACGTATCGACTGCATCAAATATCCAGGAATAAGAACAATTCAAAGGAATTAGAAGTTGCGAAACAATGTACCGAGATCTTACTCGATGTACGGTCAAGACTTCATTAGGTTGTTGAAGAGATACAGCGAAATGGTCCGCCATTCTTCAACATCCAACGATACTGGTTTCCAACCACTGGTTGGTGCGAGATTCCCATTGAATAGGCTGAGGTTGGATTGACCCTTTTTAGGGTCATCAGAATTGTACCGAGGCTTCGGATTATGCAAATGACGATTTTTGGCTTCGTAGTGTGTTGTCACGAAGTTTGCCACCTCCTCAGTGATGAATGCCCCGGCCATCGATGCTTCTATTTGCTACCTCTTGAGCACTGTGTTGTATTTCCCCGAAGAGGAGAGGATGATGTAGTAAAGTAGCGTAAGTATTTCCCTCAGTTTTTGAGAACCAAGGTATCAATCCAGTAGGAGACCACGCACAAGTCCCTCGCACCTGCACAAAACGATAGCTACTCGCAACCAACGCGATTAGGGGTTGTCAATCCCTTCACGGTCACTTACGAGAGTGAGATCTGATAGAGATGATAAATAATATTTTTGGTATTTTTGGTATAGAGATGCAAAGTAAAAAGTAAAAGGCAAAGTAAAAACAAAGCAAGTATTAAAGTGATGGAGATTGATATGATGAGAATAGACCCGGGGGCCATAGGTTTCACTAGTGGCTTGTCTCAAGAGCATAGATATTCTATGGTGGGTGAACAAATTACTGTTGAGCAATTGATGAATTGAGCATAGTTATGAGTATATCTAGGTATGATCATTTATATAGGCATCACGTACTTTACAAGTAGACCGAAACGATTCTGCATCTACTACTATTACTCCACTCATCGACCGCTATCAAGAATGCATCTAGAGTATTAAGTTAAAAACAGAGTAACGCCTTAAGCAAGATGACATGATGTAGAGGGATAAATTCATGCAATATGATAAAACCCCATCTTGTTATCCTCGATGGCAACAATACAATACGTGCCTTGATGCCCCTACATCCTTTGGGAAAGGACACCGCAAGATTGAACCCAAAGCTAAGCACTTCTCCCATTGCAAGAACTACCAATCTAGTTGGCCAAACCAAACGGATAATTCGAAGAGACTTGCAAAGATAACTCAATCATACATAAAAGAATTCAGAGAAGATTCAAATATTATTCATAGATAAGTTGGATCATAAACCTGTTGGGGTACGTAGTAATTTCAAAAATTTCCTACGCACACGCAAGATCATGGTGATGGCATAGCAACAAGAGGGGAGAGTATTGTCCACGTACCCTCGTAGACCGTAAGTGGAAGCGTTATAACAACGCGGTTGATGTAGTCGTACGTCTTCACGATCCAACCGATCCAAGTACCGCACGCACGGCACCTCCGAGTTCAGCACACGTTCAGCTCGATGACGATCCCCGGACTCCGATCCAGCAAAGTGTCGGGGATGAGTTCCGTCAGCACGACGGCGTGGTGACCATGATGATGCTCTACCGACGCAGGGCTTCGTCTAAACTCCGTGATGATATGACCGAGGTGGAATATGGTGAAGGGGGGCACCGCACACGGCTAAGGAATGATCCGTAGATCAACTTGTGTGTCATGGGGTGCCCCCTGCCCCCGTATATAAAGGAGCAAGGGGGGAGGAGGCCGGCCCTAGGAGGGGGCACGCCAAGTGTGGAGTCCTACTAGGACTCCCTAGTCCTAGTAGGATTCCACCTCCCTTGTTGGAGTAGGAGAAGGGGAAAGAGGGGAGAGGAAGAAGGAAGGGGCCTCGCGCCTTGTCCAATTCGGACCAGAGGGGGCGCAGGCCTCCTTTCTTTTAGCCTATCTCCTCTATTCCCGTATGGCCCAATAAGGCCCATATACTCCCCGGCGAATTCCGTAACTCTCGGTACTCAAAAAATACCCAAACACTTGGAACCTTTCCGAACTCGAATATAGTCGTCCAATATATCGATCTTTACGCCTCAACCATTTCGAGACTCCTCCTCATGTCCCCGATCTCATCCGGGACTCCCAACTCCTTCGGTACATCAAAACTCATAAACTCATAATATAACTGTCATCGAAACCTTAAGCGTGCGGACCCTACGGGTTCGAGAACTATGTAGACATGATCTAGAACTATTCTTGGTCAATAACCAATAGCGGAACCTGGATGCCCATATTGGCTCCTACATATTCTACGAAGATCTTTATCGGTCAAACCGCATAACAACATACGTTGTTCCCTTTGTCATCGGTATGTTACTTGCCGAAATTGATCGTCGGTATCCAATACCTAGTTCAATCTCGTTATCGGCAAGTCTCTTTACTCGTTACGTAATGCATCATTCCGTAACTAACTCATTAGTTACATTGCTTGCAAGGCTTATAGTGATGTGCATTACCGAGAGGGCCCAGAGATACCTCTCCGATAATCGGAGTGACAAAACCTAATCTCGAAATACGCCAACCCAGCATGTACCTTTGGAGACACCTGTAGTAGTCCTTTATAATCACCCAGTTACATTGTGACGTTTGGTAGCACCCAAAGTGTTCCTCCGATAAACGGGAGTTGCATAATCTCATAGTTACAGGAACATGTATAAGTCATGAAGAAAGCAATAGCAACATACTAAACGATCAAATGCTAAGCTAACGGAATGGGTCAAGTTAATCACATCATTCTCCTAATGATGTGACCCCGTTAATCAAATGACAACTCTTTTGTCCATGGTTAGGAAACATAACCATCTTTGATAAACGAGCTAGTCAAGTAGAGGCATACTAGTGACACTATGTTTTATCTATGTATTCACACATGTATTATGTTTCCGGTTAATACAATTCTAGCATGAATAATAAACATTTATCATGATATAAGGAAATAAATAATAACTTTATTATTGCCTCTAGGGCATATTTCCTTCAGCCTCCCACTTGCACTAGAGTCAATAATCTAGTTCACATCGCCATGTGATTTAACACCAATATTCATATATGTATATGATTAACACCCATAGTTCACATCGTCATGTGACCAACACCCAAAGGGTTTACTAGAGTCAATAATCTAGTTCACATTGCAATGTGATTAACACCCAAAGAGTACTAAGGTGTGATCATGTTTTGCTCGTGAGAGAAGCTTAGTCAATGGGTGCATCACATTCGAGCCGTATGTATTTTGCAAATATTCTATGTCTACAATGTTCTGCACGGAGCTACTCTAGCTAATTGCTCCCACTTTCAATATGTACCCAGATTGAGACTTAGAGTCATCTGGACCGGTGTAAAAAGCTTGCATCGATGTAACTCTTTACGACGGGATCTTTTATCACCTCCATAATCGAGAAATATTTCCTTAGTCCTCACTAAGGATATTCTTGACCGCTGTCCAGTGATCTACTATTAGATCAAAATTGTATTCCTTTGCCAAACTCAGAGTAAGGTATACAATAGGTCTGGTACATAGCATAGCATACTTTATAGAACCTATGACTGAGGCATAGAGAATGACTTTTCATTCTTCTTTCTATTTTATGCCGTGGTCGGACTTTGAGTCTTACTCAATTTCACACCTTGTAACACGTGCAAGAAACCTTTTCTTTGACTGTTCCATTTTGAACTACTTCAAAATCTTGTCAAGGTATGTACTCATTGAAAAACTTATCAAGTGTCTTGATCTATCTCTATAGATCTTGATGCTCAATACGTAAGCAGCTTCACTGAGGTCTTTCTTTTAAAGAACTCCTTTCAAATACTCCTTTATGCTTTCCAGAAAAATTCTACATCATTTCTGATCAACAATATGTCATTCACATATACTTATCAGAAATGCTGTAGTGCTCCCACTCACTTTCTTGTAAATACAGGCTTCTCCAAAAGTCTGTATAAAACCATATGCTTTGATCACACTATCAAAGCGCTTATTCCAACTCCGAGATGCTTGCACGGTCCATAGATGGATCGCTAAAGCTTGCACATTTTGTTAGCTCCTTTAGGATTGACAAAACCTTCTGGTTGCATCATATACAACTCTTCTTTAATAAATCCATTAAAGAATGTAGTTTTGACATCCATTTGCCAGATTTCATAAAATGTGGCAATTGCTAACATGATTCGGACAGACTTAAGCATCGCTACTGTTGAGAAAATCTCATTGTAGTCAACACCTTGAACTTGTCGAAAACCTTTTTGCGACAAGTCGAGCTTTGTAGATAGTAATACTACTATCAGCATCTGTCTTCCTCTTGAAGATCCATTTATATAATATGGCTTGCCGATCATCGGGCAACTCCATCAAAGTCCACACTTTGTTCTCATACGTGGATCCCATCTCGCATTTCATGGCCTCAAGCCATTTCATGGAATCTGGGCTCATCATCGCTTCCTCATAGTTCAGAGGTTCATCATGGTCTAGTAACATGACTTCTAGAACATGATTACCATACCACTAAGTGCGGATCTTACTCCGGAAGACCCACGAGGTTTGGTAGCAACTTGATCTGAAGTTTCATGATCATCATCATTAACTTCCTTACTAATTGGTGTAGGAATCACCGAACTGATTTCTGTGATGAACTACTTTCCAATAAGGGAGAAGGTACAATTACCTCATCAATTTCTACTTTCCTCCCACTCACTTCTTTCGAGAGAAACTTCTTCTCTAGAAAGGATCCATCTTAGCAACGAATAACTTGCCTTCGGATCTGTGATAGAAGGTGTACCCAATAGTTACCTTTGAGTATTCTATGAAGACGCACTTCTATGATTTGGGTTCAAGCTTATCAGGTGAAAACTTTTTCACATAAGCATCACAACTCCAAACTTTAAGAAACGACAGCTTAGGTTTACTGTTAAACCATAGTTCATACGGTGTCGTCTCAACGGATTTAGATGGTGCCCTATTAAACGTGAATGCAGCTGTCTCTAATGCATAACCCCAAAACGATAGTGGTAAACCGATAAGAGACATCATAGATCGCACCATATCTAGTAAAGTACGATTATGACGTTCGGACACACCATTACATTGTGGTGTTCCAAGTAGCGTGAGTTGCGAAACTATTTCACATTGTTTCAAATGAAGACCAAACTTGTAACTCAAAAATTCATCTCCACAATCAGATCGTATAAACTTTACTTTTCTTGTTATGATGATTTTCCACTTCACTCTGAAATTCTTTGAACTTTTCAAATGTTTCAGACTTATGTTTCATCAAGTAGATATACCCATATCTGCTCAAATCATCTGTGAAGGTCAGAAAATAATGATACACGCCGCGAGCCTTAACACTCATCGGATCGCATACATCGGTATGTATTATTTCCAATAAGTCAGTAGCTCGTTCCATTGTTCCGGGGAACGGAGTTTTAGTCATCTTGCCCAAAAGGCACGGTTCGCAAGTATCAAGTGATTCCAAAAATCCATCTTTTATGGAGTTTCTTCATGCGTTTTACACCGATATGACCCAAATGGCAGTGCCACAAATAAAACCAGGCATATGACTTGTATCACCCACAACTTACTTGTGTTCTACTCGTGCATATGACATCTACGCATAAAACCAGGCTCGGATGCCACTGTTGGGGAACGTAGTAATTTCAAAAATTTCCTACGCACACGCAAGATCATGGTGATGGCATAGCAACGAGAGGGGAGAGTATTGTCCACGTACCCTCGAGACCGTAAGCGGAAGCGTTATGACAACGCTGTTGATGTAGTCGCACGTCTTCACGATCCGACCGATCCAAGTACCGAACGCACGGCACCTTCGAGTTCAGCACACGTTCAGCTCGATGACGATCCCCGGACTCCGGTCCAGCAAAGTGTCGGGGATGAGTTCTGTCAGCACGACGGCATGGTGACGATGATGATGCTCTATCGACGCAGGGCTTCGCCTAAACTCCGCGACGATATGACCGAGGTGGAATATGGTGGAGGGGGGCACCGCACACGGCTAAGGAACGATCCGTAGATCAACTTGTGTGTCATGGGGTGCCCCCTGCCCCGTATATAAAGGAGCAAGGGGAGGAGGCCGGCCCTAGGAGGGGCGCAAGTGTGGAGTCCTACTAGGACTCCCTAGTCCTAGTAGGATTCCACCTCCCTTGTTGGAGTAGGAGAAGGGGAAAGAGGGGAGAGGAAGAAGGAAAGGGGCTGCGCCTTGTCCACCCGGACCAGAGGGGGGGCGGCAGGCCTCCTTCCTTTTAGCCTATCTCCTCTATTCCCGTATGGCCCAATAAGGCCCATATACTCCCCGGCGAATTCCGTAACTCTCCGGTACTCAAAAATACCCGAATCACTTGGAACCTTTCCGAACTCCGAATATAGTCGTCCAATATATCGATCTTTACGCCTCGACCATTTCGAGACTCCTCGTCATGTCCCAGATCTCATCCGGGACTCCGAACTCCTTCGGTACATCGAAACTCATAAACTTATAATATAACTGTCATCGAAACCTTAAGCGTGCGGACCCTACGGGTTCGAGAACTATGTAGACATGATCTAGAACTATTCTCGGTCAATAACCAATAGCGGAACCTGGATGCCCATATTGGCTCCTACATATTCTACGAAGATCTTTATCGGTCAAACCGCATAACAACATACGTTGTTCCCTTTGTCATCGGTATGTTACTTGCCCGAGATTCGATCGTCGGTATCCAATACCTAGTTCAATCTCGTTACCGGCAAGTCTCTTTACTCGTTACGTAATGCATCATTCCGTAACTAACTCATTAGTTACATTGCTTGCAAGGCTTATAGTGATGTGCATTACCGAGAGGGCCCAGAGATACCTCTCCGATAATCGGAGTGACAAAACCTAATCTCGAAATACGCCAACCCAACATGTACCTTTGGAGACACCTGTAGCAGTCCTTTATAATCACCCGATTACGTTGTAGACGTTTGGTAGCACCAAAGTGTTCCTCCGTAAACGGAGTTGCATAATCTCATAGTTACAGGAACATGTATAAGTCATGAAGAAAGCAATAGCAACATACTAAACGATCAAATGCTAAGCTAACGGAATGGGTCAAGTTAATCACATCATTCTCCTAATGATGTGACCCGTTAATCAAATGACAACTCTTTTGTCCATGGTTAGGAAACATAACCATCTTTGATAAACGAGCTAGTCAAGTAGAGGCATACTAGTGACACTATATTTTGTCTATGTATTCACACATGTATTATGTTTCCGGTTAATACAATTCTAGCATGAATAATAAACATTTATCATGATATAAGGAAATAAATAATAACTTTATTATTGCCTCTAGGGCATATTTCCTTCAAAACCCACAATTCATCGGTCTCAACAAACACATCAAAAAAAGAAGATTACATCGAATAGATCTCCACGAGAGAGGGGGAGAACATTGTATTGAGATCCAAAAAGAGAGAAGAAGCCATCTAGCTACTAAGTATGGACCCGTAGGCCTGAGGTAAACTACTCACACTTCATCGGAGAGGCTTTGATGATGATGTAGAAGCCCTCCGTGGTGGATGCCCCCTCCGGCAGAGCTCCGGAACAGGCCCCAAGATGGGATCTCGTGGATACAGGAAGTTGCGGCGGTGGAATTAGGTTTTTGGCTGCTGTTCTGATCGTTTGAAGTGCGTGAGGTATATATAGGAGGAAGGAGTACATCGGTGGAGCAATAGGGGGCCCATGAGGCAGGGGGCGCGCCCTAGGGGGGGGGGGCGCCCCCCACCCTCATGACCGCCTCCGTTGTTCCTTGGCGTAGGGTCTAAGTCTCCTGGATCACGTTCGGTGAGAAAATCACGTTTCCGAAGGTTTCATTCCGTTTGGACTCCGTTTAATATACCGTTTCTTCGAAACACTGAAAGAGGCAAAAAACAGCAATTCTGGGCTGGGCCTCTGGTTAATAGGTTAGTCCCAAAAATAATATAAAAGTGGAAAATAAAGCCCAATATAATCGAAAACAGTAGATAAAGTAGCATGGAGCAATCAAAATTATAGATAAGTTGGAGATGTATCGGGCATCCCCAAGCTTAATTCCTGCTCGTCCTCGAGTAGGTAAATGATAAAAAGAGAATTTTTGATACGGAGTGATACTTTGGCATAATTTCAATGTAAATCTTCTTAATTGTGATATGAATATTCAGATCGGAATGGATACAAAATAAAAGTTCATATTGATAAAAGAAATAGTAATACTTCAAGCTTACTAATCAAAGCAATCATGTCTTCTCAAAATAGCATGGCAAAAGAAAGTTCATCCCTACAAAATCATACAGTAGCTATGCTTCATTTTCGTCACACAAAGATGTTCCCAACTTATATACCCCCGATGACAAGCCAAGCAATTGTTTCATACTTAAATAATCTCAAACTTTTTCAACCTTCACGCAATACATGAGCGTGAGCCATGGATATAGCACTATGGGTGGAATAGAATATGATGATGGGGATTGTGTGGAGAAGACAAAAAAGGAGAAAGTATCACGTTAACGAGGATAATCAACGAGCTATGGAGATGCCCATCAATTGATGTCAACATGAGGAGTAGGGATTTCCATGCAACGGATGCACTAGAGCTATAAACGAATGCTCAACAAAAGAAAACTAGTGGGTGTGCATCCAACTTGCTTGCTCATGAAGACCTAGGGCATTTGAGGAAGCCCATCGTAGGAATATACAAGCCAAGTTCTATAATGAAAAAATTCCCACTAGTATGAAAAAGACAACCTATGAGACTCACTATATGAAAAACATGGTGCTACTTTGAAGCATAATATACATAATATATGAGACTCACTACATGAAGAACAAGGTGCTACTTTGAAGCACAATATATGAGACTCACTACATGAAGAACAAGCTGCTACTTTGAAGCACAAGTGTGGAAAAAGAGATAGTAACATTGACCTTTTTTTGGGCCTTTCTTTTTATTTATTTTTTTGGCCTTTCCCTTTTTTGGGCAATGCTCTAATAATGATGATCATCACACTTCTGTTGATTACAACATAAGGATTACAACTCGAAACTAGAACAAGATATGACTCTATATGAATGCCTCTGGCGTTGTACCGAGATGGTGCAATGAATCAAGAGTGACATGTATGAAAAATAGTGCATGGTGGCTTTGCCACAAATACGATGTCAACTACATGATCATGCAATGGCAATATGACAGAAGTAAGGTATGTCATGATGATGATGAACGGAATGGTGGAAAGTTGCATGGCAATATATCTCGGAATGGCTATGGAAATGCCATAATAGGTAGGTATGGTGGCTGTTTTGAGGAACATGTAAGGAGGTTTATGTGTGACAGAGCATATCATATCACGGGGTTTGGATGCACCGGCGAAGTTTGCACCAACTCTCAAGGTGAGAAAGGGCAATGCACGGTACCGAAGAGGCTAGCAATGGCGGAAAGGTAAAAGTGCGTATAATCCATGGACTCAACATTAGTCAAAAGAACTCATATTCTTATTGCAAAAATTTAGAAGTCATCAAAAATCAAGTACTACACGCATGCTCTTAGGGGGATAGATTGGTAGGAAAAGACCATCGCTCCTCCCCGACCGCCACTCATAAGGATGCACAAGCCAGGTACACTTCATGTTTCAAATTTGTTACACAACTTTAACCATACGTGCATGCTACGGGATTTGCTAACTTCAACACAAGCATTCTTTAAATTCATAATCACCCAACCAGCATGACTTTAATATTACCACCTCCATATCTCAAAACAATTATCAAGTATCAAACTTTTCTTAGTATTCAACGCACTCAAAAGAAAGTTTCACATATCTTGAATACCAAGTATATTAATTTTAAGCAAATTACCATGCTATTAACGACTCTCAAAATAATCTAAGTGAAGCATGAGAGATCAATAGTTTCTTTAAAAAAATCCACCACCGTGCTCTAAAAGATCTAAGTGAAGAACTAGAGCAAAAATTATCAAGCTCAAAAGATAAATGTGAAGCACTATGAGCATAACTATCAAACTCAAAAAATATAAGTGAAGCACTATGAGCATTCTATCAAATTCCAATTTATATATGGCTTTCTCAAAAGGTGTGTACAGCAAGGATGATTGTGGTAAACTAACAAGCAAAGATGTAAATAATACACGACGCTCCAAGCAAAACACTTATCATGTGGTGAATAAAAATATAGCTCCAAGTAAATTACCCATGGAAGTAGACGAAAGAGGGGATGCCTTCCGGGGCATCCCCAAGCTTTGACTTTTTGGTGTCCATGGATTATCTTGGGGGTGCCATGGGCATCCCCAAGCTTAGGCTCTTGCCACTCCTTGTTCCATAATCCATCAAAAGAATTCACCCAAAACTTGAAAACTTCACAACACAAAACTCAATAGAAATCTCGTGAGCTCCGTTAGAGAAAGAAAACAAAAGACTACTTTAAGGTACTGTAATGAACTCATTCTTTATTTATATTGGTGTTAAACCTACTGTATTCCAACTTCTCTATGGATTATAAACTATTTTACTAGCCATAGATTCATCAAAATAAGCAAACAACACACGCAAAACAGAATCTGTCAAAAACAGAACAGTCTGTAGTAATCTGTAACTAACGCAAACTTCTGGAACTCAAAAAATTCTACCAAAATTAGAAGACCTAGAAAATTTGTTTATTGATCAGCAGCAATTGGAATCAGTATTTTATAACGTTCTGGTGATTTTTAATAATTCGGGCACTGAGCGCAAAATTTCTGGAAATTACAGCAGGATCAAATAACTATCATCCAAGAAGATCCAATAGGTCTAGCTTGGCACAAACACTAATTAAAATATAAAACCACATATAAACAGAGGCTATATGGATTATTTATTCCTAAACAGGATCAAAAACAAAAAACAAAAAATAAAATTGGGTTGCCTCCCAACAAGCGCTATCGTTTAACGCCCCTAGCTAGGCATAAAAGCAAGGATAGATCTAACGAGTGCCATCTTTGGCACTAAAGGAGGAGGATTTCCTCTCTATAGAATTCATTCTTTTATTTAAGGTAAGCACATGGCCATTAATGGCATAAGTAAGATTAAGCACATTATGGAAGTTTGCCTCAAGACTAGACTTCATCTCTTTAATAATTTCATTTTGATAGAAGCACAACAGAGTAGTTGATTCTACTTTATCATTAATAGGGTGCCCAAATATGGTTTTCATTTGTTCATAAGTATCTATAGCATCCCCTTCAAGAAAACCCTCTTCAAAGATGGAATCTAAAACTTGTTTGAAGGAAGCGGGCAAGCCAACATAAAAACTTCTTAAGTAAATTTCAATTTGATATTGTGGCACATAGCTAGCCCGAATCCTTAATAACCTATCCCAAGCATCTTTTAAAGACTCATCAAGTAAATAGCAAAAAATTCAAGAGTCATCCTCATCAAAATTATTCAAGCTCTCATTGGAGACCCTGGTGGGTCTTTCTATAGCATCATTATTCATGAGCTTAGAGAGGATAGAGGGGTCATCCAAGGTAGAACCTAGGAAAGGGCCCTTAGTTCTTTTTGATTCGGCCATAGCAACGGAAAGGAAAACGGAAAGGAGGAGGAGATTGGGAAAGAGAGGACGAATAAAATGGCAAGGGTGAAGTGGGGGAGAGGAAAACGAGAGGCAAATGGCAAATAATGTAATGCGAGAGATAGGGATTGTGATGGGTACTTGGTATGGTTGACTTGCTCTTGCGTGAGCCTCCCCGGCAACGGCGCCAGAAATTCTTCTTGCTACCTCTTGAGCACTGCGTTGGATTTCCCCGAAGAGGAGAAGATGATGCAGTAAAGTAGCGTAAGTATTTCCCTCAGTTTTTGAGAACCAAGGTATCAATCCAGTAGGAGACCACGCACAAGTCCCTCGTACCTGCACAAAACGATAGCTACTCGCAACCAACGCGATTAGGGGTTGTCAATCCCTTCACGGTCACTTACGAGAGTGAGATCTGATAGAGATGATCAATAATATTTTTGGTATTTTTGGTATGGAGATGCAAAGTAAAAAGTAAAAGGCAAAGTAAAAACAAAGCAAGTATTAAAGTGATGGAGATTGATATGATGAGAATAGACCCGGGGCCATAGGTTTCACTAGTGGCTTCTCTCAAGAGCATAGATATTCTACGGTGGGTGAACAAATTACTGTTGAGCAATTGACAGAATTGAGCATAGTTATGAGTATATCTAGGTATGATCATGTATATAGGCATCACGTCCATGACAAGTTGACCGAAACGATTCTACATCTACTACTATTAGTCCACTCATCGACCACTATCCAGCATGCATCTAGAGTATTAAGTTAAAAACAGAGTAACGCCTTAAGCAAGATGACATGATGTAGAGGGATAAATTCATGCAATATGATAAAAAACCATCTTGTTATCCTCGATGGCAACAATACAATACGTGCCTTGCTGCCCCTTACATCACATCGGGAAAGGACACCGCAAGATTGAACCCAAAGCTAAGCACTTCTCCCATTGCAAGAACTACCAATCTAGTTGGCCAAACCAAACGGATAATTCGAAGAGACTTGCAAAGATAACTCAATCATACAGAAAAGAATTCAGAGAAGATTCAAATTATTCATAGATAAGTTGGACCATAAACCCACAATTCATCGGTCTCAACAAACACACCGCAAAAAGAAGATTACATCGAATAGATCTCCACGAGAGAGGGGGAGAACATTGTATTGAGATCCAAAAAGAGAGAAGAAGACAACTAGCTACTAACTATGGACCCGTAGGTCTGAGGTAAACTACTCACACTTCATCGGGGAGGCTTTGATGATGATGTAGAAGCCCTCCGTGGTGGATGCCCCCTTCGGCGGAGCTCCGGAACAGGCCCCAAGATGGGATCTCGTGGATACACGAAGTTGCGGCGGTGGAATTAGGTTTTTGGCTCCTGTTCTGATCGTTTGGGGGTACGTAGGTATATATAGGCGGAAGGAGTACGTCGGTGGAGCAACAGGGGGCCCATGAGGCAGGGGGCGCGCCCTAGGGGGGGGGGGCGCCCCCACCCTCGTGACCGCCTACGTTGTTCCTTGGCATAGGGTCCAAGTCTCCTGGATCATGTTCGGTGAGAAAATCACGTTTCCGAAGGTTTCATTCCGTTTGGACTCCGTTTGATATTCCGTTTCTTCGAAACACTGAAATAGGCAAAAACAACAACAATTCTGGGCTGGGCCTCCGGTTAATAGGTTAGGCCCAAAAATAATATAAAAGTGGAAAATAAAGCCCAATATAGTCCAAAACAGTAGATAAAGTAGCATGGAGCAATCAAAAATTATAGATACGTTGGAGACGTATCAGGCATCCCCAATCTTAATTCCTGCTCTTCCTCGAGTAGGTAAATGATAAAAAGAGAATTTTTGATGCGGAGTGATACTTTGGCATAATTTCAATGTAAATCTTCTTAATTGTGGTATGAATATTCAGATCTGAATGAATACAAAATAAAAGTTCATATTGATAAAAGAAATAGTAATACTTCAAGCATACTAATCAAAGCAATCATGTCTTCTCAAAATAGCATGGCAAAAGAAAGTTCATCCCTACAAAATCATACAGTAGCTATGCTTCATTTTCACATGTAAAGATGTTCCCAACTTATATACCCCGATGACAAGCCAAGCAATTGTTTCATACTTAAATAATCTCAAACTTTTTCAACCTTCACGCAATACATGAGCATGAGCCATGGATATAGCACTATGGGTGGAATAGAATATGATGATGGGGATTGTGTGGAGAAAACAAAAAAGGAGAAAGTATCACGTTGACGAGGATAATCAACGGGCTATGGAGATGCCCATCAATTGATGTCAACATGACGAGTAGGGATTTCCATGCAACGGATGCACTAGAGCTATAAATGAATGCTCAACAAAAGAAAACTAGTGGGTGTGCATCCAACTTGCTTGCTCATGAAGACCTAGGGCATTTGAGGAAGCCCATCGTAGGAATATACAAGCCAAGTTCTATAATGAAAAAAATTCCCACTAGTATGAAAAAGACAACCTATCAGACTCACTATATGAAAAACATGGTGCTACTTTGAAGCACAATATATGAGACTCACTACATGAAGAACAAGGTACTACTTTGAAGCACAATATATGAGACTCGCTACATGAAGAACAAGGTGCTACTTTGAAGCACAAGTGTGGAAAAAGAGATAGTAACATTGCCCTTTTTTTGGGCCTTTCTTTTTTTTCTTTTTTTGGCCTTACCCTTTTTTTGGGCAATGCTCTAATAATGATGATCATCACACTTCTATTGATTACTACATAAGGATTACAACTCGAAACTAGAACAAGATATGACTCTATATGAATGCCTCCGTGATGTACCGGGATGGTGCAATGAATCAAGAGTGACATGTATGAAAAATAATTCATGGTGCCTTTGCCACAAATACGATGTCAACTACATGGTCATGCAATGGCAATATGACAAAAGTAAGGTAAGTCTTGATGATGATGAACGGAACGGTGGAAAGTTGCATGGCAATATATCTCGGAATGGCTATGGAAATGCCATAATAGGTAGGTATGGTGGCTGTTTTGAGGAAGATGTAAGGAGGTTTATGTGTGACAGAGTGTATCATATCACGGGGTTTGGATGCACTTGAAGTTTGCACCAACTCTCAAGGTGAGAAAGGGCAATGCACCTGCATCAAGAGGCTAGCATTGGCGGAAAGGTAAAAGTGCGTATAATCCATGGACTCAACATTAGTCAAAAGAACTCATATACTTATTGCAAAAAATTTAGAAGTCATCAAAAATCAAGTACTATGCGCATGCTCCTAGGGGGATAGATTGGTAGGAAAAGACCATCGCTCGTCCTCGACCGCCACTCATAAGGATGCACAAGCCAGGTACACTTCATGTTTCAAATTTGTTACACAACTTTAACCATACATGCATGCTACGGGATTTGCTAACTTCAACACAAGCATTCTTTAAATTCATAATCACCCAACCAGCATGACTTTAATATTACCACCTCCATATCTCAAAACAATTATCAAGTATCAAACTTTTCTTAGTATTCAACGCACTCAAAAGAAAGTTTCACATATCTTGAATACCAAGTATATTAATTTTAAGCAAATTGCCATGCTATTAACGACTCTCAAAATAATCTAAGTGAAGCATGAGAGATCAATAGTTTCTTTAAAAAAAATCCACCACCGTGCTCTAAAAGATCTAATGAAGAACTAGAGCAAAAATTATCAAGCTCAAAAGATATAAGTGAAGCACTATGAGCATAACTATCAAACTCAAAAAATATAAGTGAAGCACTATGAGCATTCTATCAAATTCCAATTTATGTATGGCTTTCTCAAAAGGTGTGTACAGCAAGGATGATTGTGGTAAACTAACAAGCAAAGACGCAAATAATACACGACGCTCCAAGCAAAACACTTATCATGTGGTGAATAAAAATATAGCTCCAAGTAAATTATCGATGGAAGTAGACGAAAGAGGGGATGCCTTCCGGGGCATCCCCAAGCTTTGACTTTTTGGTGTCCTTGGATTATCTTGGGGTGCCATGGGCATCCCAAGCTTAGGCTCTTGCCACTCCTTGTTCCATAATCCATCAAAATAATTCACCCAAAACTTGAAAACTTCACAACACAAAACTCAATAGAAATCTCGTGAGCTCCGTTAGAGAAAGAAAACAAAAGACTACTTTAAGGTACTGTAATGAACTCATTCTTTATTTATATTAGTGTTAAACCTACTTTATTCCAACTTCTCTATGGATTATAAACTATTTTACTAGCCATAGGTTCATTAAAATAAGCAAACAACACACGCAAAACAGAATCTGTCAAAAACATAACAGTCTGTAGTAATCTGTAATTAACGCAAACTTCTGGAACTCAAAAAATTCTACGAAAATTATACGACCTAGAGAATTTGTTTATTGATCAGAAGCAATTGGAATCAGTATTTTATCACGTTCTGGTGATTTTTAAAAATTCGGGCACTGAGCGCAGAGTTTCTGGAAATTACAGCAAGATCAAATAACTATCATCCAAGAAGATCCAATAGGTCTAGCTTGGCACAAACACTAATTAAAAGATAAAACTACATATAAACAGAGGCTAGATGGATTATTTATTCCTAAACAGGAGCAAAAACAAAAAAATAAAAATAAAATTGGGTTGCCTCCCAACAAGCGCTATCGTTTAACGCCCCTAGCTAGGCATAAAAGCAAGGATAGATCTAACGAGTGCCATCTTTGGCACTAAAGGAGGAGGATTTCCTCTCTCATTCATTCTTTTATTTAAGGTAAGCACATGGCCATTAATGGCAGAAGTAAGATTAAGCACATTACGGAAGTTTGCCTCAAGACTAGACTTCATCTCTTTAATAATTTCATTTTGATAGAAGCACAACAGAGTAGTTGATTCAACCTTATCATTAATAGGGTGCCCAAATATGGTTTTCATTTTTCATAAGTATCTATAGCATCCCTTCAAGAAAACCCTCTTCAAAGATGGAATCTAAAACTTGTTTGAAGGAAGCGGGCAAGCCAACATAAAAACTTCTTAAGTAAATTTCAATTTGATATTGTGGCACATAGCTAGCCCGAATCCTTAATAACCTATCCCAAGCATCTTTTAAAGACTCATCAAGTAAATTGCGAAAAATTCCAGAGTCATCCTCATCAAAATTATTCGAGCTCTCATTGGAGACCCCGGTGGGTCTTTCTATAGCATCATTATTCATGAGCTTAGAGAGGATAGAGGGGTCATCCAAGGTAGAACCTAGGAAAGGGCCCTTAGTTCTTTTTGATTCGGCCATAGCAATGTAAGTGCATCTAGTGCCCCTTAGTGATTTTGGTGTATTGAAGACTTATAGGTTAAGGGACTAATGTGTTTATGAGTGTACACAGGTCTATAAGTCTATGAGGAGTTTGATATTTATAGAGAAAGTCGACCCCTAAAAATGAAGTTCTTCGGCTGAAGACTTTGGTATTCTGAAGACTTTGAAAGTGAAGAAATTGGTGTGACCTTGAAGAACTTGGTTTTCATTTGAGGAACATGAAGCGTGAATACTTTTGTTTTCGTAGTTTCGTTTTCTCTTTCTTGAGTCATAGGAAACACCGTACTGTTAAAGGGGGTCAAGGAAATACTAAGGAAAAATTTCCATGTGATGCTCAACTCAAAATCCTACACCTACCAATACCTTCGAGTGAAGCCTTTGGAAATCTCATACAGTTCAGTCAATTTCTTCAGTGACAGAGACGAAGTTCTTCTGGTCACTGAGGAATTTGTTCTGACTGAGGAGTTAGGAATTCGCCAAAGGCGGATTGCCTACACAAAGGAGGAACATGATAGCCCCGAGAAATTTGAGAGTCAAATTTCCGACCGTTCTTGTCTTTGCTTGCGCTGTTCCAAAATATCTTATCCACCTAACGGTCATATCATTGAAGGGCCTTTATGTCTTATCATGTCGGGCTGCTCCCTAGGCTATAAATAGCCGCCCCTACAACCACTAGCTGGTTGGCTGCTCGAGAGAAACCGACACTTGTCATTTGAGAGCATCCCATCCTCCGAGGACTTTGAGCGTAAATCATCGAGTGAGGAAAACCCAAAACCAAACCCTACAAAACCCAAAGTGATTGAGCATCATCAAGAGATTGATCCTGCGTGGATCCGACGCTTGTTACCTTTGAAGACTGTGCTTCTTCCAGACGGTTAGGCGTCATGGTCTAGAGCATCCAAGAGGAATTGTGGATCGCCGAGTGACCGAGTCTGTGAAGGTTTGGAAGTCGTCTGAAGACTTACCACGAGTGATTGGACGAGGTCTGTGTGACCTTAGTTCAAGGAGAATACGGTGAGGACTTGGCGCCCCGAGCTGCGTGCTTTCGGCCGATCGGGTGTCCGGACTGTGTGTCCTCGAGTTTAAATACTCACCGCTTCCAACCGGACGTATAACCGAGACAGCAGTTGGAACTGGTCTACCAAATCATTGTCTTCACCAACCTTACTGGTTCTATTTCCTCAACTCTTTCATTTCCTCATTATTGTGTTGAGTGTTTGTTCATATCTGTGTTTGAAGACTTTCTCAATTTCCTCAGTTCAATTTCTTCAGTCTGTTTGTCTTCATCTTGTGTTATCCTGTGTTTACGCTTTCTGTACTCTGTGTGTGTCTTCATTTCATCATGATGACCATGCTTGTATTCTGTTATGCTTACTTCTGAGTACTTATTCCGCTGCAAGTAGTTCTTCGCTAAGGAATTTCCTCACCGGCAAATTCCTCAGTGAAGAATTCACAAAAGTCGCCTATTCACCCCCCTCTAGTCGATATAACGCACTTTCAATTGGCATCAGAGCAAGGTACTCCCTTGTTCTGTGTGATTTTGGTTTAACCACCTAGAGTTTTAATTATGTCGACCGCAAGTATGAAGAAAGTGACATGCCCTATCTTTGACGGTCATGATTATCCCAAGTGGAAGGCCATGATGAGGAAGCGCCTCATGGCAATGGACAGCGAGCTGTGGACCATCACTGAGATTGGTCTTACTGATCTAAGCAAGATGGTGAATGCAGATGATCATGGCGAAGGACATCATCTGTTCCTGCCTATCCAGAGATGAATTCAAGCGCATTATGCATCTTTGCAATGCGAAGCTTATCTGGGACCGAATCTCTGACGTCTATGAAGGTCATCGAACCCGTCATGATCCTTGGTTTGAGGACTTCAAGGAATCTCTCAAAATGATGACTTTCGCATCGTAATCATCATCTTCGCATCATGTCTCATGGCAAAGGGTGACAAGGTAACCGAATGTTTCTCATCCGAGTTTAGTGACGATGAATCTGATGATGATGGACCTGATGATGATATTGAACCTAGTTATACCAAACTTGTTTGCATTGCCACTAAACAACAAACGGCCTTGGAAAAGGTTCAAAATATGCTAGACAAAAGTGATGATATGTTGGGTGAAGAAATGGATCGCACTAAGGCCCTGACTGAAAATCTTCAGAGACTTCAGTCTAGGTTTGACAGCCTTCAAGGTCATCATAACACTCTCTTATCTGATCATGAGAAGCTTTCTTATGAATTTCTTCAAAGAAATAAAGATCTTGAGAAGCTAAGAGTGAGTTATGAAGATCTTCAGAAGGAGCGTGATTCATTACCTGCACAACAAATCAGCGCTTCTCAGGAAGAATTTGTTCCTCCGTGCTTAAAGTGCATCGAACGTGAATCTGCTAATTCTTCACCTGAATGTTCAAATGCTTCAACTGTTACAAATTCTTCACCTGCCTCGCTATCACTAATTCCTCATCTCGAGGACATTGCTAGTATCACCGATGATGCAGGGCTGAAGGAATTGTACATGACATGCATGTACAAAAGCCTCAAAGGGCATCGACTCTTTGTGATGTGCTTAAAAACAGATCCTCAATGTAAAACCCTAGGAAAGAGGGTATTGCCTTTGAGAGGAAACTCAATGCTGATGGAACATATTGGAAGCCTGAGCAGTACCCCAAAACCTCATGGGTTGATGCAAAGGGACCTCCAGTTGATCCATCTAACTTATCTGGCTTTACATGTGAGTCTCCTCTTTCTTCTGATGAGTCATTTGACTCCAACTATAAACTGTTCAAAAATCAGAATGGTGAAGTATTTGCTAGATATGTTGGCACTAACTGCAGGAACGGTTGTCCTAAGAAGAAAATCTGGGTTCCCAAGAAGTGCCTTGAAAGTCTTCAGGTGAATGTCCTCATGACACCACCTGTGAAGAATATGAACCCCAGATCAAACTCTTCATATGGACCAAATTCTTCATATGGATCCAAGTCCTCATACGGACCAAAGTCCTCACGTGGATCAAATTCCTCAAAAGGATCAAAGTCCTCATATGATTATCATCGTGCTAACAACTCGCTTTCATAGGGTAGAGCTAAGGGCTATGAATATGTGCATTATTCTTCAAACCATTATGTTCATAAGTCCTCGAAGAATTTCTCTCGCTTATTCATATGCTTACCCTAACCCCTCTTATGTGAAACGAAATGGATTGGCTTCTATGCCACCATTCTCATATGGAGCTCGTAGAGTGATGAACTCTTTGCCACCCCTTCAGATGTGGGTGGTGAAGAAAAAGAACTAATCTCTTCTGCAGGGTCAGGTCTCCGGACGAGCTTTAACGTCTGAAGAATTTGCTGGGGACCTGACAAAATTGCACGAAGGACGCATGCTAATCATGAAGAAATGAACTTTCATTTCACACGTCCCTCATACTGCTATATCTGTTTTCCTTTGCTTGATGAAATTCATCTGATGAATTTGATATCATATTCTTCACTGATGAAGTATATGAGATCGTAAGTTGCACTATTCATCTGCAGGATGATCAACCCAAAGCAAATGAGTGGGTCCTCGATAGTGGATGTACAAATCACATGACTGGTGACAAGAATCAATTGATGGATGCTCCCTTATCACTGTCGCATCTGAAGCATATCATCTTTGCTGACAAAGGCAAAAGTCAGGTATTGGGTCTAGGTAAGGTTGCGATCTCTAAGGACATACACATGGACAAAGTCATGCTTGTTGAGTCCTTAGGATACAACCTCATGTCGATCTCAATGCTTTGTGATCTTGATATGGTTGTTGTCTTTGGAAAGTATCGTTGTGTTGTGATTATGGAAGTCGACAATTCCAAAGTCTTGAAGGCTTTAGGAGAGGAGACTTGTATATTGTTGATTTCTCTACAGACCACAACCAGCCGTGGTGCCTACGTGCAAAAGCTTCAGAAGGCTGGCTATGGCATCGACGACTTGGTCACGTAGGCATGAGGAATTTGCACACGCTTGCGAAGAAGAAGCATGTCACTGGCATTGAAAATGTCAAATTCCTCAAGGATCACTTGTGTGGAGCCTGTGAAGCTGGAAAAATGACCAAGGCCAAGCATCCATCGAAGACGATCATGACCACTACTCGTCCATTCGAATTGCTTCACATGGACCTCTTTGGTCCTAATCATTACTTAGCAGTCACTAATGATGCATCTCTATATGGCTTTGTTATTGTTGATGATTACTCTCGTTACACATGGGTACACATTATCACTTACAAACATGAAGTGCAGTAAGTCTTCAAACGATTTTCCTCGAGGGCTTCAACCAACTTTGGTGTGAAGATCAAGCACATCAAGAGTGACAATGGAACTGAGTTCAAGAATTCCGGTCTTGATGACTATCTTGATGAACTTGGTGTTACTCATGAGTTATCTACTCCTTATACTCCTCAGCAAAATGGCGTCATGGAGCACAAGAACATGACTCTTGTTGAGATGGCTCGCACTATGCTTGATGAATACAAAACGCCTCGACGTTTTTGGATTGGTGCAATTGATACTGCGTGCCACATCATCAACAGAGTATATCTTCACAAATTATTCAAGAAGACTACCTATGAACTCCTCACTGACAAGAAACCCAATGTGAGTTATTTCAAAGTCTTCGGTGCTAAATGTTGGATTAGAGATCCTCATCACAATGCTAAAATTGCAAGAAAGCACATGAAGGTTTTATGCTTGGTTACGGAAGGACTCACACACCTACAGAGTCTTCAACAACGCTCTTCACAAGGTTGTTGAAACTGTAGATGTGCGGTTGGATGAAACTAATGGCTTGCAAAGAGAGCACCTACCTTCTGTGATAGATGAACCAGCACCTGAGGAATCTATCAAGTCCAAGGCAACTGAGGATGTCATTCCTACTGAAGAATCTGCTGAAGAATTCATTCTTGAACGCGAAGAACGCCGAAATGATGCACCAAGATAATGTCAAGAAAATGGTGTCAAGAAAATGCTGATCAAATTCCTCGACGACAACCAGCTCATCCTCGCGTTGCAAAAAGAAGTGCAAGTTGACAAGATCATCGATGACATTGAAGCACCAGGTCCTCTCACACGCTCAAAAGCTTCACATTTATCTAACTTTTGTGGGCACTATGCTTTTGTCTCTATCACAGAGCCCACTAAGGTATATGAAGCATTTCTGGAGCCTGAGTGGATTCAGGCTATGCAAGAAGAATTACATCAGTTCGAGCTCAACAACGTTCGGGAACCGGTCAAACGTCCAGATCCTTGTAAGCATAATATCATTGGCACAAAGTGGATCTACCGCAACAAGCAAGATGAAAATGGCCTTGTGGTGAGGAATAAGGCACGACTTGTAGCTCAAGGCTACACACGAGTTGAAGGAATTGATTTCGATGAAACTTTTGCACCTGTTGCTAGACTTGAGGCTATTCACATATTGCTTGCTTATGCTAACCATCATAATATCACTTTATATCAAATGGATGTGAAAAGTGCATTCCTCAATGGTAAGCTTGAGGAAGAAGTATACGTTGCTCAACCCCCAGGTTTTGAAGATCCAATGAATCCTGACAAAGTCTTCAGACTCAACAAGGCCCTCTATGGCCTCAAGCAGGCCCCTCGGGCGTGGTATGACACTTTGAAGGCATTCTTCGTGAAGAATGGCTTCACACCCGGTTCACTCGACCCTACTCTCTTTACTAAATCTTATGATGGTGAACTGTTTGTGTGCCAAATATACGTAGATGATATTATCTTTGGTCAGATTGACCAATGTTATAGTGATGAATTTGCCTATATGATGAGTGAAGAATATCAAATGTCTATGATGGGAGAGTTGAAATTCTTCTTAGGTCTTCAAATCTGTCAACAGCAATGGCATATTCATATCTCGGAGAAATACCTCAAAGATGTTCTGAGGAAATTCGGCATGCAAGATTGCAAAGGCGTCAAAATTCCTATGCCCACAAATGGCCATCTATGCACTAATGAAAATGGTATTGACTTCGATCACAAGGTATACCTCTCCATGATTGGTTCTTTATTGTACTTATGTGCATCTAGGCCAGATATAATGCTTAGTGTTTGCATGTGTGCCCGATTTGAGCTACAATCAAGGAATCACACCATAAGGTCGTGAAGCATATTCTTCGATATCTAGCTCACACACCAACACTAGGATTATGGTACCCCAAGGGATCTACTTTTGATCTCATTGGATATTCTCGACTCGACTATACTTGGTGGTCGTGTGGACCGCAAGTCAACATCTGGTACTTGTCATTTCCTCAGACGATCTTTGGTCCGTTGGTCCTCGAAGAAATGTAACTGTGTATCACTATCTCATCATGGAAGCTAAGTACATTGCTGCTGGATCTTGCTGTGCTCAATTGCTGTGGATGAAGCAAACTCTCAAGGACTACGGCATCAACATGAAGAATGTGCCTCTCATCGTGACAATGAGAGTGCCATCAAGATTTCTCACAACCCAGTTCAAAGACTTTCGAAGACAAAGCACATTCAGATTCGTCATCATTTTCTTCGTGATCATGTGTTGAAGGCGACATCTCCATCGAGCATGTGAAGATCAAGAACAGCTAGCCGATATCTTCACAAAGCCCTTGGATGAGAAGAGATTTAGCAAGTTGCGGTTGGAGCTAAATATCTTAGAATCTTCGAATGTTCTTTGAAAAGGACACTCATCCTAACACTTATGCAAAATTGATGACTTAGATGTGCAACACATGAAGAAACGTTTTTCTTCAATCAATGACGAATAACACTCTAAGTGTGAAGAAATTAATGAAGAATTTGATTCTCAGAACCCTACGACAATTGTATGCGGTGTCTGAAATCATCATTCTTATACGGTGGGTCACGCCACCACCAAAATTGAAAGTCTTCAATTTGAGTTTTTCCTCAGTTTTGAAATTCTTCAGTTTTTCAGATTCTTCAACTTTGCAAAATCTTCACTGTTTCCGTCGTTTTTCTTCATTGGCTATATCTATATATATGGGTTTATGTCCTCTACAAAGATTCACTTATGGCTATTTCTTCAAGTTGCATTTTCTCGCTAAGTGAATGTGATCGGACCCTTCCCCTCTATGCTATACTCAACCCAATCTATTCACAAATTCTTCATGTGTGTTCTACTTGAAACTCGCTCAAAATCTTCATTGTGTCCTTGTCACCAAGAAATTAAGTAAGCGAAACTTTTAACTTATCTTATCCAAATTTTCGGCTTTGCCGCTCAAACCGCTCCGCTTCCCACGATAGACTTATCTATTCACCCATGATCTAACACGATCTCCACTTTTCAAGACGTGGGTGACACATGTCGTTTAATGAGAAGGGTCAGGCACGCTCATTCAAAATCTTCGGCAACAGTTTTTCACCGTGGCTATATATACCCCCTCTCCCCTTCCTCACTTCCTTTACTCCGCTCGACCGCTCTCTCTCTCTCTCTCTCTCTCTCTCTCTCTCTCTCGCTCGAGCTTCTCAAACCCTAGCGCCGCTGCTACTCCATCGTCGCCGGTGAGGAAGAGCTTCACTGCCTCGACCTCATCGCCGTCGTACTCGCGCCGACCGCGGAAATCTTCACTCTGCCACCACTGTAGCTATCTTCCTCCGCCGAGTTAGGGCGTGGAAGATCTGAACTGACGAATTTCTAATCTACACCTCTCAGTTCGTCGTGTTCTTCACTTTGGGTAATTAAAAGTTACTTTTATTGCTCGCTTTGATTCTCAAACCTTCCTGAAAATCTTCAAAGGTGTTTATTCTTCAAATTTTCACACATATGAACACCTCACACGTCATATGCTCTTGATCCGTTTCTCTAAGCAATGATTTTTCTTTAAGATTCCTAAATTGTGTGGATCCTCGATCTATACAACTTTGGAACCTAAGACAAAGAACGCTTAGTGAAATTCTTCAAGACTCATCTGGTCAAATTCCTCAAACTTGTTCTTATTGAAAAACCTTCTGAGAACGAGATATGACCTCTCCAAATTCCTCGCAACTATACTCTGTTCACGGTACTCATGTCCGCCGCTGAATCACTAGGTTCTCATCAACTTAACTCATTTGCAGCGTTCCTCGAAGAAAAGTTGCATACTTCTTCAGAGAATTCGATTGTTCAAATTCCTCATCTCAAGACTATGGTCGACGGTAAGAAGCCCCGTAAAGGAGGAAAGAGGCCCGAGGTCATGACTGCTTTTGAAATACCTGAGGACATATATGCTGACTATTGCACACCTGATGAGGCCAAGTTCGGAAAGGAGAACAAAAATCAGCGCAAGGTGCGCATGCAGAGGATTGAAAGGAGATGGGCAAGAGAATGGAGGGAGTACATATATGTTACTCCAAAGTACATGAAGAAATTCACACTGAATCCTCCATGCCCAAGAGCTCCATTGGCACTGGCCAAGAAGTCGACCCCACCAAAGATCAAGCGTGGTGAGGATTTTCTGAAGAATGGGCCAAGCGCCAAGCCAAGTTGGCGAGACAAGCCAAAGAAGCGGTGAGGAAATTCAATGAAGACTACGCCATCGCTGCTGCCATCGAGGTCACCGCTGCCAAGAAAATCTATGGCAAAGAAGCCCGCACACAAGCCAAGTGCTTCAACAGCAATGCCCTCACGGCCAAAACCTTCAAAGCCCTCACGACCAGTTCCTCATGCTGCTCCTGCTCCTCCAAAATCCTCAGCTCCTCCTCCAAAGTCCTCAGCTGCTCCGGCAAAGTCCTCAAAGACTGCATCCGATCACGTACAAAGGATTGCAGGCATCTCCATTGCCTCTGGTGTCTCGGTAAGTTCCTCACCTGCACCAAATTCTTCATCAGCCCCACTCATTGAAGAAAAGGCAACGGCTGGTCGAGGTCCTCGGCCAAGTCAAGAAGAAATAGGTTGCCTTCCAAGTGCCATCTCGATGATGAAGGCGATGATGATGAACTTGCGTAAATCATCAAAGATGCACAAGAAAGGGCCGCTAGAGCCAAAGGCACACCTGTACATCGCTTTTGGATCCAAAGGCGATCCTCGAGTACATTGATCTACGCACAAGGATCCACACCCCTATGCCTGATTTTCATTTGACTCTGGCCAAAGTCACATCTTGACCCATTTCATCATCAAGAGAAATGGAAATTTGAGAAGGCTAGGCAGATCAAGAAGGCTCGATTCAGAAAGAGAAGTTCACGAGGAAAAATGTTGTCGAATGACACCGATGATCTCCTCAAAATCTCCGAAATCAAAGCCCTCAGCAATGACTTTGATGCCTACTATGCTGATTGGCAACGAGCCAAAGTCAGATTTGTAAACCTAACCAAGAAGTTCACAAATGTTGCAGCTCCAGCGCAACAAGAAGTTCCTCAGGCTGGAGCCTCTGCTCAGCCTACTGAAGAACATGCCAGCACCGCTGATGATTTTCAGCATGTTGAAGACAATGCTAGTTCCAGGGCTGATGACTCCATTCCACCCGGCGAAGAACTTGCTGGGCATCCACTAGTGGTGCTACCAAGAAATCGAAGAAGTCAGGCAATTGCATCGGGCCATACCGGGAAATTCAAACAGATTCCTCAGCTCCTCCCGCGCCTACACCAACTCCTATCCTTCCATCCGCATCGGATGTGAAGAAGACCAAGGCCGCAGAGCGAGCTGCGGTGAAGAAAAGGAAAGCATCAATCGCTTCGTAATCTTCAGCTCCAAAGAAGATGAAGCCTATGACAAGCTCTTTTGAAAATCCGATTGATGCTCTTCCGATTTCCTCCATACCATCAAAGGACCTTGTTCCTTTTGGTGAAGAATATGAGATCCCTAGCAGATCTGATGAAGAAAATCATTATGCTGCTTCGTCAGAGCAGATTGATGAAGAAATTGAAGTGGATGCGATCCCTTCAACACCAATCATTTCCTCGCCAATGCCTCAGTTCACAATTTGAAGAGGTGGCGTTGAAGAAATTGAAGAAGAGGTGGATATTGGAAGCACAACGCCAGGATGAACGATGACTTTTGGGACAACAAGATCCAAATTCTCCACTCTTCACCCCAATACAACAAATTCCTCAGTCCCTGCACCAACAGTTCAAATGGGCTCAAGAAACTCACCCCACCTCGTCCGTGCATGAAGAAATTCCAGCCCCTAGTGTTTGAAGAACCCTGCCTTTGCTACTCCTTTGAACACGCAGTCTGCATATGAAGAGGAACCAGAAAATCCTCAGCCTGAAGAACCTGAGATTGCGATTCCTAAGGTAGTGATGCAACTCACTAACACTCCTCTGACGAAACCAAAGGATCCATTCTCGCGCAAGCAAAAGTTCAAGGCTGAAGACTTCTTTGGCGAGCATGTTTTCTTCACTGATTACAATCCTTATGATTACGCCGCATAAGGAAGAGGCGCTTCGACTGCTAGTCAAGCCAATTTCTAATCCTCCGTGCTATTCAACAAAGACAAAGTCTTCGATCATGCACACATTCCTCATGTGGACATGGAATCTCTGCCGCTTCGAGCTACCCCTTAGTGTTCTTCATGATGCCGGGTTTGCTGAATTTCTCAGACCGACATCTGTGGATTGGAATGAAGAACTCATTCTTCAATTCTATGCGACGCTGCACATCACCGGAGATTCTCAAGATGTGAACTCATGGGTGCTGGACTGGATGATGTAAAATAATCACTACAAGGCACCAGAAAATTAATTGCTTCGTGCCCTCCCACTCAGTCCTCCCCTTGATGGTGCTCGTTGCATCTACAACGAACCTGAGCTTACAAATCATTACATGCAAGTGCTGATGAAGCCTTTGAAGCCAGGGCAGGCCCCACGAACCAAATTCCTCGTCAAGGAATTACTATATGTGCCTTTGACCGTCTATCGCATTCTGAAGAAGACAATGAGTCCTATCAAAGGCCACGACTCAAATGATGAAGAAGTCGTTGGCATCATGAAGAATATGCTTTTCAATATCATTCATGACGTTCCCGTCAACTTCCATGATTTCTTCATGAGGACTGTCGGCGTTTTGGGAACGGGGGTCCCCAGACTTGCCTGCCTGCGGCCTGCGGCGTGGCTCAAAAGGGGGCCCATCGCTGCCCATCTTCATCAACACGAGCTCAAGACCCTCGCGAGGGGCCAGATTGCTGGGCGGACGACAGGAGCTTCCTCGTGCACGGCCTCATCAGGCTGGCTCATGAGGAGGCGGACAGATCAAGGCGGGTACCTCACGAGGTGCCCATGACGCAAGTCAGGATTTACCAAGGGCGCCAAGGGCGCCAGCCGCTGCATGTCCTCCTCCTTTCCTCTTTGGTGCAAAGGGAGCAAGCGCGGCGAGAGCATCAAGCAAAGGCATCCAATTCGTGCAACAAGACCAAGACCAGCCCAACGGCAGGAAGGAAATCATTGTGGAGCCCAAGCCAAGGCCACCACCAGAGCCTTTGACAAAGCGAGGACCAACTTTAGTCAGGATAAGTGTACCAGATGTTCCCCTTCAAAATGGCCAATTGTTGGCGCCCTTCCCGCTCAATATTTGGGAAGAGGCCCAGGGCCTCCGCCTGTATAAGTAGAGCTAGCCACCATAGTAGGGGGACGATTCGATCCGGAATAGCTTGAGCTAGATCCCAAGAGAGAGAGAGAGAGATAGAGAGAGCGACTGAACTCCTCTAAGCAGGTCATCGCCCCGGCCAAGAACAGACCCTCGCGAGGCTGTTCTTCCTTGTATTGTTCATCACCATTAGCCCAAGAGGCAATCCACCACGCCACAAACTAGAGTAGGGTATTACACCACAACGGTGGCCCGAACTAGTATAAACCTTGTATCTCTTGTGTTGTTCCTTTCGTAGTTTAGATCTTAGCGAGGCGGCGGGGTGTAGGTAGGTAGAGGGCGAATCTTCGCGCGCACCCCATTGTTCGAACCTCAAGGGTCTGCCGGAACCCGAAATCCGACATTTGGCGCGCCAGGTAGGGGTGCGCCGGAATTCGTCTTCCGCCACCCTGTTCTTCGTCGACCACCGCATCCATGTCTGACGCTCGCAGGGCCCGAGCCGAGCGCCGAGCCGCTCTTGCTTCCCGCGTCGCCCAGACGGCTCCCGTCGGCGGGCGCCCTCGTCGTTCCCCGTCGCCTGCCGTCAACGCCACCACCGGCCCGGCGGGGAACGAGCAGCAAGCATCGTCCCAGCATCCCTCCATGAGGCAAGACGGCCGCACTGCCACCCCCTCACTCGCCCCGGCTGGTTCTTCGTCTCGCGCATTTTGCGTGCCCATGGAGGCTCGAGCTGCACTCATCGCGGCAAACGAGCTCCTGCGCTACCGTCCAGTCGACGACGTATACGAAGAGTGGCTTGACCGCGTCGCCGAGCTCGTCCGCACCGCAGGGGGCTCCCCCGCGCCGTCCGTCCCGCTGCACCGCACACCGCCTTGCACGGGCGACGAAGCTCCGGGGGCGCCTCAGCCGCCTCCCCCTCAAGAAGGCGCCCTGGCCCCAAGGCGCGTGGACCCTGGGCGGAACCTGCTCCGTCCGGCACTGGCTGCAAGAGCAGAGCTGCTGGAGGTCCTCGCCCGCAAGAAGCTGCCCGAGTGCTCCCCGCTCCCGGCCACACGACCACGCCTCCTGCTCCAAAGACGTCAAGACCAGCGTTGCTCCTAGCTGCTGCGCATGGGGACCCGCAAAACCAAGCTCTTCGTCATCCAAGGCCTCCCATGGCCACAGCAGGCTGCCGTGCCTTCACGACCGATCTGCGCAGCGTCGCGTGGCCCGGCAAGTTCAAGCCGGACCTGCCTCCTCGTCATGACGCACGGCCGACCTCAAGAAGTTCCTCCAGTTTCTACGAGCTGGGCATCGAAGCCGCCAACGAAGACGAGAAGGTCATGGCGAACTGGTTTCCCATGGTGCTCAAGGACGGGGCCTGCACCTGGCTCCTGAACCTGCCTCCGGGCACGATCTCCTCCTGGGACGAGATGCGCACCCGCTTCATCGCCAACTTCCAAGGTACTCGTGGACCGCCACCGCCGTGAGCGACATGCGCCGCATCAAGCAAAGACAACTGGGGAGACCTCGCAGAAGTACATCCAGCGCTTCAACAACGCATGCCTCAAGATTCCCAAGGTGACCGAGGAGGCCATCATCTCCGCCTTTCTCCGACGGTGCAGCGCGACGCCAAGATGAAGGAAGAGTGGCGATGCATGAAGACCCGTGCACTTCCTTGGAGCTGTTCAACTTGGCGACCAAGTGCGCGCCAGGCCGAGGAAGGGCGCTCTCCCTCCTCGAGGCTCGCCGCAGACCCGTAAGAGAAAAATCCAAGGCCAAAGACGTGAAGCGCAAAGGGGCGACGTGCTGTGGCGCAGAACCGGACACCAAGCGGGCAGATCAGCCCGAGTCTTCCAAGGGCAGCCGATGCTGCGGTATCACGACCTCCACACCCACAACACCAACGAATGTCAAGAACTCCGAGCTGTGCGAGAAGGGAGGATCGCCGACGCCCCGACCGCAACGACCGGGGCTACGGCCGAGGAGGAGGAAGGAACGCAGGACGCTGGGAAGACCGCGGTCTCGCCAAGGTGGCGCGACCAACCTCGCGAGGATCGGCTGCAAGACCCGCCTCGCGAGGGAGGCTGGAGGGATCAGCCTCGGCGAGGATCGCCTGCAAGGCAACGTGAGGCCTCCCTCCTCCGCCGCCACAGCCAAGGAGAAATGAAGACCATCATCGGACGAGGGGCCGGGGCTTCCAGTGACCAGCGCGATCACCGCATCCTGGGCGGAGCTCAAGCCCCAGCCTCTCAACGCATCTTCAAGCAGTTCGCCGGCGAAGTGAATGCAGTCCTCCCCAAGCTCAAGCCACACGCCTCGGTGGTCGGCGTGGCGCCATCACGCTTAGTTCAGCGGATCAGCTCAAGTGTGCTGCCACAGCCGGAGTCCTCCCGATGCTTTGCTCCCCAATCATCAGCAACGTGCTAGTCACCAAGACCCTCAGCAATGGCGGGGCAGGGCTCAACGTCCTGTCTGTGGAAACGCTCAACAACCTCCAAGTGCCTTACAATCAGCTTCAGCCAACCAAGCCTTTCTCCGAGTCACCGATGGCTCCACGGTCCCGATTAGGCAGGTTCGCCTCCTGTCACCTTCGGGCGCGACAACTACCGCACCAAGCTCATCGACTTCGACGCCACCCACATTCGCCTACCATACAACGCCATCCTCGGGTACCCAGCGCCATAAGTTTATGGTCAGAACCCACCACGGATACAACGTCCTCAAGATGCCAGGAAGTGGCGGAGTCATCACGGTGCCCTGCGAAGAGAAAGACGCGGTGTGCTCCCTGGAGCGAGCCTTTCATGCCGCATCACTGGAAGACCCGGATCGCGGAAGCAGGAGGCTTCCCGAGATAGCCCCAAGAAGAAGAAGACATCGTCCGGCCCGGCCCCTCTGGAGGCAGGCCCCTCAGGGTCCGCGCCTGCTCAAGGGGAACCTCCTTCCATCGCATAGGAAAGCGCGCCCGGCGCCCTCCTCAGGCAGGGCTCGGGGCCTCCCCCCTGGAGGGCCACCGACCTTTCTAAGGTCACGAGGGAGGCGCTTGGGCACCACTTGGAGGCGTGTTTCGAAGCACGTTTCCCTCAAGAAGGAGCAAGGCAAGTAGGGCCAAACCCTCAGGAGTTCGTCAAGAAGATCATTCAGAGCCGCAGGAGTCAAGAGTCATGAGTGGCAGCCACGCCACTGCCGTGGCTCCCCATCCAGCGAGGATGGTGGGCTGCTGCGTCTGCATCGACATACCAGGGCTCAACCGAGCCGCTTCTCAGAGCGCCTCTGGCCCTCTCGTGGGGGGCGCCAAGGTCCACCCCACAGCCTACGTTCGCATGCCTTACGGCCTGCCAACGCAGCCGCCACGTACCAGGGCCTCATGAGGGATATCCTGGAGGCTCAAGAGGCCAGGCGGTCCGCAGCCCTGGCAGAGATGGAGATGGTCCACGAGGAGCCACCAGCGCCTCCGGAGCCTCCCGAGGCCCCTGAGCCTGGGGGCTCGTGAGGATCGGCTCCCGCAGCCCACCGAGTCTGCTGCACCAACACCCTTTCCTCTTCAACGCTATCAGGTGACATCTTTCGAGTTTCATTTCCTGATGGGAGCGCCCCCCAGGGCTGCATTATTCCGAGGCCGCGTGGGTCCGTCCCTGCGGCGTGTATCCCTTTTACTTCATGTTCCTAGCTTATCTTGTTGGGGGCGCCCCTCGGGCTGCTTCATCCCTGTGTCGCCGGTCCGCCGGCGATGTTCGTCTTCTTTGCGCTCATCTAAATGGACTTGCTCCTTCGTGATTAACATGCTTGACCTAGTTGCCCGCTCAACTGACACCCACTGCTGGAGCTACTCCCTAACGGCACGACGCTTGCGCATGGGTCCGTCCCTGAAACGCCGGCAAACCTGAATGGCTGAGCTCTGGCCGCGGCAGCCCTGCATAGCGCCACCTCGTCAAGCCTTCAGTGCCTCGCCACCCCTCCGGGGCAACCAACGGCTGACTGTTGATTGTCACGGCGAACTTTCGTTCTTTCTGTGATGAGCCTGCAGGATCTCTTCAAGGAGCAGCATCAGCGAGGCCCCCACGGTGTCTCCTTCACTCTCGCCCGCGCGAACTGCTTGCACGTTAAAGGGGGGGGTGCCTGAGCATCGCGACTCGTGGCTCTCATCGCTCTCCAGCCCTCACCCTCTGGCCTTGACCACGGCATCGCGACCTGGCATACCAGTGACGGCTGCGACCATCTCGAGGGCCGGGACCCGAGGACGTAGAGCAGAAAGGGGAGCAAAGGCGAGAGGGGAGGGACACGTGAGGACCTCGCCAAGCGACCCCTCGCCTACCGATGCACGGACCCGACAACACGCCAGGAAGCAACTCCTGATTCTCGAGATAAGTCACCCTCCGGAGGCACTAACTAACACGGCACCGTCCCCTCACCCAATGCAATCCAGTGTTAGCAACATCGCTCTCCTTTCTCACCGAACGATGGCTGGTTGAGCGCTAAGGGGGACCTCCTGAGCATCGCGACTCAGGGGCTCTTACCGGACCCCGAGCCGCTCACCTCCTGGCCTTGACCACGGCATCGCGACCTGTCATACCAGCTACGGCTGAAGCTTGCCTTGGGACTGGGACCTGTCGGTGCAGAGCATCAAGCCCTCGCAAGGTTTGAAAGGGAGAACTAAGCTAAGGCGGAATGAGCAACTCGCACTGCTTCACAACAAGGATCATATTAACAAACAGGACCACATGCACCTTACAAGCCCCCACGGGGCGCGCTTTTGATTCCTCGCAGGGAGCAGGTCCTAAAGAACGCTAACTACACGCGCTCCTGCAAAAGACGTCGTCATCAACAGTGGGCCGCCAGGCGCCGGCGCCAACCCCATCCAGATTAGAGGCGGCGACGGCCTGCCGAGCCCGCCCTGCTCCGAGAGCGGCGCAGGCTCGGGGCTCAGAGTCGCCGGGTCGCCTCCGAGTCGCGAAGAGCTCAGCGGAGTCGCTGGATCCCCCGACGCCTGCACCGCCTGAGGAGCTGCTGAGGGAGCGGTCGGTGAGCCTAGCCCTCGCCGTGGCGGGGCCTCGATCACCTCTCCCTTGGCAGCACTCCAGCCGGCGCCCTTCCGCATCGAAGACCTTGAAGAGCATGACCGAGGCGCCGTCGTACTCCAGGTGGATCGCGAGGGCGCCCCTTGTCCGGTAGACCCGGGCGATCTCGCCCCAGCCTCGTGTCATGAAGACCTCGCCCGGGGCAACGACCGTAACCTCTGCCCCAGTCGCAAGGGTGCCGCAGCCGGCGTGCTGCAGCCAGAGCTCCAGGGATCCTCCCCGCGGAATCGAGGAGGCGAAGAAGGGAGGACGGCGAATCCAAGACCGAGGGGACATGGCGGCGTGGAGCATGAACTCTCGGGAGGAGCCCTCGGCGTGGACCTGTGGGGAACGATGCGCACCTTCGTGATTCCGCTGGCGCGCCGACGGCGGCGTTATGGCGCTCGCATCAACCCCTTCAGAGCCCTCGATCCGGGCGCATAAGGAAGCGGTACCCGGTGGTGGCTGCCGCACTGTGGCCTCGACACCACCTCGTGGGCACCCTCATTCCGGTGGCAGAGGGTTAGCCGTTTCTTCGGCGGGAGCGGGTCAGGACCCTCTCGGGGAGCCTTTCCCTTCTTTGCCGCAGAGAACCGGCGGATTGGAGCCATTGTAGCAAGACGGAGCAAGGACCGGGAAGAAGGAGAAGCAAGAAGAAACGGACTAGAGGAGCGCCACTGCCTGCATTACTTAAAGCTGGGAGGCCAACCGCCGACCTCCACGATCACAGGTAATCATGACCCGCTTTGCATGCAGGGACTTGTCAATTCGTGCAATTGCCGAGGCGTCGTGGGGAGGTGGAGACGCCCACGTCCAATCAACCGCCACGCGGCGCCCAAGGTCAGAGAAGGGCTGTTAGGACCGCGGCGCTCAGACTTGCCCCTTCACCTCTCTGCTCGGCCAAGCCCGGGCGCGCCTTGGTCCCGGGGGCTACTGTCGGCGTTCTGGGAATGGGGGTCCCCAGACTTGCCTGCCTGCGGCCTGCGGCGTGGCTCAAAAGGGGGCCCATCGCAGCCCATCTTCATCAACACAAGCTCAAGACCCTCGCGAGGGGCCAAGCCTCGAGGGGCGGATGACAGGGAGCTTCCTCAGGCACGGCCTCATCAGGCTGGCTCGCGAGGAGGCGGAGATATCAAGGCGGGGTACCTCACGAGGTGCCCATGACGCAAGCCGTGATTTACCAAGGGCGCCAGTGGCGCCAGCCCGCTGCAGAAGGTCCTCCTTTCCTCTTTGGTGCAAAGGGAGCAAGCGCAGCGAGAGCATCAAGCAAAGGCATCCATTTTGTTGCAACAAGACCAAGACCAGCCCAACGGGCAGGAAGGAAGTCATTAGGATCCCAAGCCAAGGCCACACCAGAGCCTTTGACAAAGCGAGGACCAACTTTAGTCAGGATAAGTGTACCAGATGTTCCCCTTCAAAATGGCCAATTGTTGGCGCCCTTCCCGCTCAATATTTGGGAAGAGGCCCAGGGCCTCCGCCTATATAAGTAGAGCTAGCCACCATAGTAGGGGGATGATACGATCCGGAATAGCTTGAGCTGGATCCCAAGAGAGAGAGAGAGAGCGACTGAACTCCTCTAAGCAGTTCATCACCCCGGCCAAGAACAGACCCTCGCGAGGCTGTTCTTCCTTGTATTGTTCATCAGCATCAGCCCAAGAGGCAATCCACCACGCCACAAACTAGAGTAGGGTATTACACCACAACGGTGGCCCGAACTAGTATAAACCTTGTGTCTCTTGTGTTGTTCCTTTCGTAGTTTAGATCTTAGCGAGGCGGCGGGTGCATGTAGGTAGAGGGCGAATCTCCGCGCGCACCCCAGTGTTCGAACCTCAAGGGTCTGCCGGAACCCGAAATCCGACAAGGACTCTGGCAACCCCGTTCTCTTGAACGCTTCCGCTCGCGATCTACAATGGTATGTAGATGCACTCCTATCACTCGTTGCAAGATGAACTCATAGATAGATCTTGGTGAACGTAGGAAATTTTTTATTTTAGGCAATGTTCCCCAACAGTGGCATCATGAGCTAGGTCTATGCGTAGTTCTCTTTGCACGAGTAGAACACAATTTGTTGTGGGCGTAGATGTTGTAAACTTTCTTGCCGCTACTAGTCTTATTTTGCTTCAGCGGTATTGCGGGATGAAGCGGCCCGGACCGACCTTACACGTACGCTTTTGTGAGACAGGTTCCACCGACTGACATGCACTAGTTGCATAAGGTGGCTAGCGGGTGTCTGTCTCTCCCACTTTAGTTGTAGCGGATTCGATAAAAGGGTCCTTATGAAGGGTAAATAGAAGTTGACAAATCACGTTGTGGCTTTTTTCAGAGGTAAGAAAACGTTCTTGCTAGAACCCTATTGCATCCATCGTAAAAGATGCAACAACAATTAGAGGACGCCTAACTTGTTTTTGCAGCAATTGCCTTGTGATGTGATATGGCCAAAAGTTGTGATGAATGATGAATGATATATTGTGATGTATGAGATCATGTTCTTGTAATAGGAATCACGACTTGCATGTTGATGAGTATGACAACCTGCAGGAGCCATAGGAGTTGTCTTAATTATTGTATGACCTGCGTGTCATTGATTCAACGCCATGTAATTACTTTACTTTATTGCTAAACCGTTAGCTATAGTAGTAGAAGTAATAGTTGGCGAGCAACTTCATGGAGACACGATGGTGGAGATCATGATGATGGAGATCATGGTGTCATGCCGGTGACAAGATGATCATGGAGCCCCAAGATGGAGATCAAAGGAGCTATATGATATTGGCCATATTATGTCACTACTATTTAATTGCATGTGATGTTTATTATGTTTATGCATCTTGTTTACTTAGAACGATGGTAGTAAACAAGATGATCCCTCATAATAATTTCAAGAAGGTGTTCCCCCTAACTATGCGCCGTTGCTAAAGTTCGTCGTTTCGAAGCACCACGTGATGATCGGGTGTGATAGATTCCTATGTTCACATACAACGGGTGTAAGACAGTTTTACACATGCAAAACACTTAGGTTAACTTGACGAGCCTAGCATGTACAGACATGGCCTCGGAACAGAGAGACTGAAAGGTCAAACATGAGTCGTATGGGAGGTACGATCAACATGGAGATGTTCACTGATGATGACTAGTCCGTCTCACGTGATGATCGGACATGGCCTAGTCGAATCGGATCATGTAACACTTAGATGACTAGAGGGATGTCAAATCTAAGTGGGAGTTCATTAAATAATTTGATTAGATGAACTTAATTATCATGAACATTAGTCTAAAATCTTTGCAAAAATGTCTTGTAGATCAAATGGCCAACGCCATGTCAACATGAACTTCAACGCTGCTCCTAGAGAAAACCAAGCTATAAGATGATGGCAGCAACTATTCGGATCGGCTCGGAACCTCGAGGATCATCCTCATAGCTGCCAAGAAACAATATGTCCTAGAAGCACCGCTTAGGTGAAGCACCCATCCCAGAGAACCAAGACGTTATGAACGCTTGGCAGTCTCATGCCGATGATTACTCCCTCGCTCAAAGGCGGCATGCTTTACAGCTTAGAACCGGGGCTCCAAAAGCGTTTTGAGCAACACGGGGCATATGAGATGTTCGAGGAGCTAAAAATGGTTTTCCAAGCTCATGCCTGTCGGTGTACTAGAGTAGGGGTACCCTAGTATCCCGAACTTGTGCACGGGCGATTGCAAGACCTCAAGGGCAAGGCTTGCCGGGTGACCGCCAAGGTCCTCCGTGGTTCCTTTGGAGCCATTCAAGAACAAAGTATTCAAGCCAAGAAGACAAGTGTCGGTGTCAAAACCGGCGGATCTCGGGTAGGGGGTCCCGAACTGTGCGTCTAGGCGGATGGTAACAGGAGACAAGGGACACGATGTTTACCTGTGTTCGGGCCCTCTTGATGGAGGTAAAACCCCACGCCCTGCTTGATTGATATTGATATTGTGGATGTTTACAAGAGTGGATCTACCACGAGATCAAGGAGGCTAAACCCTAGAAGCTAGCCTATGGTATGATTGTAAGGGTTGTTGTGATTGTAGCCCTACGGACTAAAGCCATCCGGTTTATATAGACACCGGAGGGGGCTAGGGTTACATGGAGTCGGTTACAATGGTAGGAGATCTACATATCCGTATCGCCAAGCTTGCCTTCCACGCCAAGGAAAGTCCCATCCGGACACGGGGTGAAGTCTTCAATCTTGTATCTTCATAGTCTTGGAGTCCGGTCGATGATGATAGTCCGCCGATGATAGTCCGCCGATGATGGTAGTCCGCAATCCGGACACCCCTAATCCGGACTCCCTCAAAGAGTCTCCCGAACAAGGCTTCAATGACGATAAGTCCAGCATGCGTGTAGTCTTCGGTGTTGCAAGGCGGGTTCTCCTTTAAGTTCCATGTACCTGCCGAACAGTGTCCGACTTCCTCATCAATGTTGTGTGTCTCGGCTTCCACGCCCAATAATGGCCTTCTTCCACGCTGTCAGGCGAATGTGAAAAGCCGTGGTGTCTTTTATGTTTTACCCCTAGTTGTGCGAACAATCTGCCTATAAGAGAGGCAAGAATCCAGATCCAAATCACCATCTTCCTCTCGCAAATACTCATCGGAGCGCTTTTCGACCAAGAATCCATTCCATCATGGACCGTCAACGCTGCTCCTCTTCTCACGCCCCAGCCCTTTGCCAGAGATTGGAAGAGATGCTCTGCTTTCGCACAACGAGCTGGGTGAAGCTCCAAATGGGGGATATCTCCTCCGGCCTTCATGGTTCCGGTTCGAAGCGGGCTTGCCACCTACAAAGGTGGGAAGCAAACAGAGGTTACCCCTAATGCCAACAAAGGGAGCGGGTATGCTTCGTCCCCTATCTCGATAAGGGGGCTCGGATTTCAGACATCCATTCCTCCGCTGGCCTCGGAGTTCTACGGACTCCAGCTCCATCACCTCACGCCCACCTCAATCCTGCATATTGCGGGTTACGTAGCTCTTCTTGAAGCTTTTCCGGCATCGAGCCCCACTTCGCTACCGTGGAAGAGGTTGTTTTGCCTTGTACCCCGCTCTCACGAGGGGTCCATATATCAAGTGGGCGGCGCCAAATATGGCGTATTGCCGGACCGGATATCCATCCGGAACCCCTAAGAAGGCGCTCAAGACCGGCCTTCGAATGGTTTTATATAGAAGACGCCCGCTGCCGGACCTGTTCGGATCGGCCTCCCGAGTTCAGCAATGCCCTCTCAAGAAACGCCTTAGTTGGCGTCCGCGAGCCCTGACCGGAGGAAGACAAGAGCGTCCATTATCTGATGGGCCGAATAAGGTTACTGGCCCATGCCCGGTTGACCATGATTGGAGTCATGGCAACATGCATTACGCGGGGGGTGCAGCCACTACAATACAGGGGCCACCCCATGTGGGATTTCAACGGGGAGGACGATGCCACCTGGCCATGGCCAAGAAGGGCGGAATCGGCCGAAGATCTGGTGACGATCTTGTCCGGCCTGTATAATGGGGAGAAGGAGGATTTCCTTCGGACAAACCCGTTAAATGGGTTTTCCATGAACAATCCCCGGCCTTGGGTAAGCGAACAATCAGCGTGTCCGACCCGTGCCTTTTGAAACCTAAGTTTCTTACATTGTGTTTTTCGACGCAGGAACTGCGCCGGACTGTGGAGGGAATGCTGAGTCCGGCTCCGCAGCCTGAGGATCCAGGGAGATCCCGGGATCCGGCCTCCGAAGAGGATCCGGACATAAAGGTGGAGCTAATCGACGGGGTGTTCCACCAGCTTAGCATGGACAACGTTTTAGTTGCCATCACGGCAGACTATCCCGGACTATATCCGGCTTCCTGTAATTGCGTCAAGCCCCGATACCGCTATTCCTTCCTTGCTTATTTCCGACCACCGTATATGATGGCGCCAGGCGGGAGGCGCCCCTAAGGCGAGAAGCCGAGCTCATGTGGCTGACCAACAAGGGTCGATTTGGACCGGTAGGCGGAAGAGGAGCGCGCCGGATCAAACGTCGCCGCAAAGGTGTAGCTCACAATTCATTATCTTCGTGAGCAACGCCCTAGGAAGCGCCTCGAGTGCTCATGACTTTTATAGGGAAAAAAGCGTCCGCCGGACTGCGGGCGTAGAAGTTGTCAATCCAACCTCTACCAGCCGGGCTCCCGCACCTGGTCAGGAGGGGGAGGTGAGCGCAAGGCGCGAGCCGGACATTCCTCCGATGGAGGATGCTGACAGACTGTCCACCACCAAGTCTGAGGTGGAGAGTGCCTCAATCACAAAGCGCCGTCGGACAAGATTGTGGACGCGTGCTTCTCCCCGAGGCGCTGAATGCCTTTAACACGGGGACGCGCACCTTCGTGCCGCTCAAGATAGTTTTACCAGAGCTACGGAGCAGTATGTAAAAGACATACTGGTAAGAGAATTTAATAGTTGTATATGCCAAGAGCCCCGAGACTTAAAGTAGTTATATTAACAGATTTAAGGATCATATGAAATGCAGGATCTTACCGAGAAGAATACCCGACTGCCTCAGAGTTGCAAGAGTGCAAGGCCCAATCGAGGTCAGATTTTCCGGGCGCAGGAGGAAACGCAAGGACCTCTCCCGGTAACGCATTATTTTTAGAAAGATAAGTAGCGCTGGCCGCTGCACAAGTCTAAAAAGCGACAGGTGTGCTGCCGGACAGGATCCGGACAGTAAGAACTTCGCGCCAACTAAAGGTCAAGAAGAGGGTGCTGCATAAGGTGCAGCATGAAAGGAACAAGCTCTGTGGATGCCCATGCCCAGCTTGGGGAAGAGCTGAAGGCGCCCGGCCGAGCTATCTGCTCAGTTAAGGAGAATCAGCCGCTTCATGCGGCATATATAGTAAGTGCTTGAGCGAACTCCTTTGAAAAGAAGAGTTCGGCGAGGAAGTCAATTTGATGTAATATATCTCAGAGGTATGCTCACAGTCGCCTCGCTGGAGGAGATGCCCGTAATAACGGGTGATCAACTTCCCGAATTGTTGCAACCGATCGAACGAGTTCGCGGGCTATGAGCGGTGTCATCCAGCGTTATGGCCAGCCTTCTCCGCACTCCGAGGGTCTTGGGGAGCTTATGGAGAAGCTGCAGGGAGGCGGCAGCGCTTCCATGTATGGAAGATTTCGCCTGCCGCCAAGGTGCTGTGGAGGCCCGGGCCATGGTAAAGACGCGGTACAAGAAGGCGGATCCCAACCACATGGTCAAGTCGGACTGTGGGGCCCGATGGGAAGGAGATCCCTGTGAGTTTAGTATACGGCCAAGTGGAGTTGGCCGCAAAATTTTCCCAACAGGATTGTAAATTAGAAAACCTGTTAGACGGGATTGAGGAAGAATACAATCAGTCGATTTGACAATGTATTATAAAATGACATGCAAAATGCCTTCTAGCCGGATTGTAGATCGTTTGTCTTTGCCGACCTTTTCGCTTCGACCTCGGGACCCTAGAGTCCGGAGTGTGTCCGAATACCTTCTCTGCTATGAAACAACCGTATGCATGGAGACCAGGCGAGGGGTCATCGGTGCTTTATCGAGACAAGTGCCCAACTAGTTATTTATATTACATGGTTAGTAAGAAACATCTTCCGTGGAGAATAGTTACATTAAGGGTTCCTTTCATTGGGGTGGCATGCCCTAAAGTGCATGTCCGACTGCTAAAAAGCGTAAAACATCCGGGGCAGATAAATAAGTGGATAAAAATCATCTTTTAAGTCACCAATCGAATATTCCCTTAAGAACGCTTAGCTTTCGGCTTCACCAGTCTGAGGTACACATTCGCCGACCCGGCAAGAATAATCGCAGAGGTGCTCCTTTACCTCCTAGCCGAACAATCGGAACGAGGGGTAAGCACAGAGCCAGCAACCCAGCTTGGCCAAAACTTAAGTCATATCAATGCATATAATGGTGAATAAAAGGTACATGTGGAGGCTTGACACATGTGCCGGGCATGAAGCCCAGATAATTAAGCTTCCGTAAAGAAGCCCCAGTATAATGAGTGCGGGTAGCACATCAATTGCGCGCTTAACGCTATGCAGGTGTAAAGCCCTTTAAGGCTTGGATGAATAGGGTTGAGAAGAAAAGATAAACAAAAGGTAGCTGAAAAAATAAAATAAAAGATTTTGACGGGGAAGGGGACGAACTCTTAGTCCGGGCGCTAGGCATAGAATCGCCGGAGGCGGGCTGCGTTCCATGGGTTCGCTCGAGTCGGTTATCCGATGCATTTCGAGACGGTACGCTCCGCCGTCAGGACTTGATCGATGATGAAGGGGCCTCCCATTTGGGCTTGAGCTTGTCCTTTTTCTTGTCCGGCAGGCGAGAACCAGTTCGCCAACGTTGTAAGTCTTGGCCCGTACTTCTCTCGCTTTGGTATCTTCGAGCTCGCTGTTGATAGAATGCGAACGAGCCTTGGCGACGCCGCGCTTTTCCTCCAATGTGTCCAAGCTGTCCCGCCGATCCAACTCGGCTTCTTCTTTCTTCGCATACATGCGCACTCGAGGTGAGTCATGAATGATGTCGCAGGGCAAAACTGCTTCGCGCCAGATACCATAAAATGGTGTGAATCCGTAGTACGGTTAGGCATAGTCCGCAGCCCCTGCAGTACGGAGTCGAAGCTCCTTTACCCAAAGGCGTGTCGATTTCGTAAGGGACCGCACTAGTCCGGGTTTGATGCCGCCATTATTAGACCATTTGCTCGTTCCACTTGACCGCTGGTTTGAGGATGATAGATCAAGCGTAATCGAGCTTGATGCCCATATTTTTGCACCATGATTTAACCTCATCGGCGGTGAAGTTCGTACAAGCTATCGGTGATGATGTCAGGGGGACACCAGAACGGTGTACTACCCCGGATATAAAGTCTATCACCGGGTCCGGACTCGCTGCTTTAACCGGCTTGGCCTCTATCCATTTGGTGAATTTATCCACCATGACCAATAGGTACCTTTGCTTGTGGGTTCCCCTTTAAGTGGTCCAACCATGTCAAGCCCCTGCATCGCGAACGGCCGTGTAATGGGTATAGTTTTGAGGGCGGTGGGTGGCATATGGCTCTGATTAGCTAAGAGCCGACAACCGACGATCTTTGGACTAGGGTCCTGTAGATCCGCTCGGGCCGTCGGCCAGTAAAATCCTGTACGGAATGCCTTTCCTACAAGGGCCCGAGCTGCGGCGTGGTGTCCGCCTAGTCCAGCATGAATTTCAGCCAAGAGGTTTCGCCCTTCCTCTTTGGAGATACACCTTTGAAGGACTCCGGTTGTGCTTTTCTTGTAAAGTTCTCCCTCATAGACCTTGTAGGCTGTAGATCGCCGGACAATGCTGCGGGCCTCATTTTGGTCTTCGGGAAGCTCCTGCCTAAGCAAGTAGGCGAGGAATGGCTCTGTCCACGGGGCAATTACTGCCATTATGTCGTGGGCGGATGGTGTTATGTCATCGGCTGAATCGCCGGTTGGCGCGGCTTGTTCCGGTTTGTTAGTTCCGGACTCCTCTTCCCATAATACGGCTGGCTTGAAGAGCCGCTCTGTGAAGATATTAGGAGGGACAACGTCGCTTACGCCAATGCGTACAAGACGTCGGCCGCTTGGTTATTATCCCGTGACGGATGGAATTCAAGTCCTTCGAACCGGCCGACATTTTGAGGACAGCGTTGCGATATGCTGCCATTTTCGGATCTTTTACGCCAAAGTCTCCGCTTATTTGGGATATTGCGAGGTTTGAATCCTCGCACCTCTAGGTGTTGAATGCCCATGGAGATTGCCATCCGGAGACCATGTAAAAGAGCCTCAGATTCGCCGCGTTGTTGGAGTCCGTGTACATTATCCGGCACGATTGGACTGTGTCCCGGTTGGGGACGCCACGACGCCAACCCCCAATCCGGCTAACATTTTGGAGTTGTCAAGTGCATAATCCAATTGGAGTATGCGCCGTATTCTTTAGGGAGTTCGGTTTGGTCCATTCAGCGACAAAGTCAGCCAATACTTGTGACTTTATAGCTCGCCGAGGTTTGTAAGATATATCAAATGGTAAGAGCTCAATGGCCCATTTTGCAATCCTGCCCGTCGCATCGCGGTTGTTTATGATGTCGTTAAGTGGTACTTCAGAGGCCACTGTTATCGAACACTCTTGAAAGTAGTGTCGGAGCTTCCGGGATGCCATGAACACCGCGTATGCTATCTTCTGATAGTGCGGGTAACGGGACTTGCAGGGGGTTAACACAGTAGATACGTAGTATACTGGTTTTTGAAGAGGGAATTTATGACCTTCTTTTTCTCGTTCGACGACGAGTACTGCGCTTACAACGTGATGTGTAGCTGCGATGTATAACAACATTGGTTTGCCCAGGTTGGGCGCAGCCAGGACCGGATTTGTTGCCAATATGGCCTTTATTTCTTCGAGTCCGGCGGTGGCAGCATCCGTCCACTCGAAGTGTTCGTGCGCCTAAGGAGGCGATAGAGGGTAATGCCTTTTTCTCTAGACGGAGATGAAGCGCCTTAGAGCCGCCACGCATCCAGTCAATTTTTGTATTTGCTTGAGGTCTTTTGGGGTATCTAGCTGTGATAGAGCTCGGATCTTGGCTGGGTTTGCTTCAATTCCTCTACCGGATACGATGAAGCCCAGCAGTTTTCCGGCTGGTACGCCGAAAACACATTTTTCTGGATTCAGCTTGATGTCATATGCTCTGAGGTTGTCGAATGTGAGCCTCAATTCGTCTACTAGAGTTTCGACGTGTTTAGTTTTGACGACTACGTCGTCTACGTATGCCTCTACTGTTTTGCCGATCCGGGTAGCCGACATGTCCGAATCATGCGTTGATATGTTGCGCCGGCGTTTTTAAGTCCGAAGGGCATCGTCAAGCAGAATGGTCCATATGGAGTAATGAATACAGCTATGCTTGATCCGATTCTCGCCATCTTGATTTGATGATAGCCGGAGTATGCGCCCGTGAAGCACAATGAATCGTGTTCGCAGCGGCATCGATGATTTGGTCGATGCGGGGGAGGGGGAAGGGATCCTTTGGGCAGGCTTTATTTAGGTCTTTGAAATCGACACATAGGCGCCAGGATTTGTCCTTCTTTGGTACCATTACCAGATTTGCTAGCCAATTCGGATGTTTGATGTCTCGATGAATCCGGCTTCCAATAGTTTGGCTAGCTCCTCTCCCATTGCCTCGCCTTTTGGGTTCGGAAAATCGTCAAGAGCCTCGTTTGATCGGCTTGAATCCTTTTAGGATATTTAGGCTGTGGTTTCGCCACCGACGTGGGATTCTGGCATGTCTCGAAGGGTGCTGTGCAAAGATGTCCTGCATTTCTTGTAGAAATTCTCGTAGTGCTGGCGTCTACATCAGGGTTTAATTGTGCCCCGATGGAGGCCGTCTTTTGTGGTCCGTTGGGTGGACTTGGAATTTGACTATTTCATCCGCTGGTTTAAAAGAGGTGGACTTGGATCTTTATCAAGTATCACATCATCCCTGTTCACCGTGGAGCGCATCGCGGTGAGTTCCTCGGCCGCTAGGGCTTTTGGATAGTGCCTCGAGGGCTAGTGTGGCTGTCTTATTTTCGGGCGCGGAGTGCTATGTTCGGATCACTAGCGAGAGTGATAATTCCCGCTGGGACCGGGCATTTTAAGCTTCATGTACCCATAATGGGGTATAGCTTGAAAAATTGTGAATGCCTCTCGTCCTAATAAAGCATGATATCCGCTGCTGAATGGAGCCACTTGAAATGTGACCTCCTCGACCTGTAATTGTCCGTCGAGCGAATACTACGCCCGGCGTGATTTTTCCAGGCAAAGCATGCTTCCCGGCTAGGGATTATTCCTCTAAAGGTTGTGCTGCTTCGCTCAATGCGGTTCCAGTCTATTTCCATTTTTCGGAGGGTTTCCTCATAGATGAGGTTTAGTCCGCTGCCGCCATCCATGAGTACCTTAGTAAGGCAAAAGCCGTCTACTATCGGGCTGAGGACCAATGCGGGCCGGGCGCCCGAAAGAAGTTCAGAATTTAGGTTCGCCACCGGCATTGAAGGTAATAGCCGTGGTCGCTCCATGGATTTATTGTTGCTACTTGGTAGACTTCGCAAGGTTATGGAGTTGTTGTTTTCGCATGTTATTGGATGCGAAAGTCTCAAGACTCGCTAACACCGTCTTTGGTGTTGCCGGGCTGGGATTCGAAGCTAGCAGCTCCTCGCCACTTTTGGCCACCGCCAGTATCCAACATGCTCAAGGCTATGAGTTGGAGTGGCGCCTCTATGCTATGAATTTTGCAGGGTCCGCTTAGCCAGCCCTCCAAAGACGGGTTCAAGCACTTTTAGGGGGTTTTGGTTTTTTGGTATTCAGCCCAGGTGCTTGATAATGATGCACCCTTTGGTTCCGGACTAGGGATGTATTCGGGACCGGATTATCCCAAAATTTACTTTCGGTTTTCCAGGCGCTCTCCATCGCACAGTACTTTTGTACGATGGTCTCCAAGTCAGCAAAGCGTGTAATGTCGCGGCGACTTATGGCGTTTAGGATTCCCTTGTCCGTGCAATTATTGCGTAAGACCGAGATTATGCTTTTCCTCTCGGCAGTCCTTTATCCTGTCCCATAACCAGGAGGAATCGCCCGATGGTGATGTACTGTCTCGGCGGCTCTTGCCGAATTAGAGTTAGATCGCATATGTCCGGGCGTGGTGGGTGGAACTAAGTCCGGAACCCTACCCATCTCAAGGCTCGAAGGCCGAGAAGTTTCCTATTTTGGAAGCTTGGATTTCTGGACGTTGTCCAACGAGTCTGGTCCGATGCCTGACTTTAAGTTTAGTGTTTGATCAAAGCCCGTCCCTCCGCGGGAATCCGGCACGGGGGGTTCAGGGATCCGGACATGACTAGTTTTTAATACAGGAGAAGCGTCGCCGCATTGTTCCTCTACCACTGCAACGTGGTGGGTGACCTGGGGAGAGTTAATTTCTCTCAGATCGGTTTTAAGCCCAATCTGATCATAGTCTCAGAAGCGACTCCAGTATGCGGCGATGCGATCCAAGAGCTTGTTTACTGGATGAGAGCTCTATTGGATCCAGCCGCTTCACGAATTCGAAATGACGTGAAAATTGCTTTTGACGACTTGAGAGGTCGTTGTCGAGCGATGGCGGACAGCGGTCATGAGAAACCACCTAGCCGGATAGTTTGGCCGGGCGGCCAAGGCTCCTTTACGAAAAATACCGTCCTTGAAGACGGGAGGAGGCATCCTTCCTATTTGGTGATTTACACGGAGGAACTCTCAATGAAAGCACCAATGTCGGTGTCAAAACCGCGGATCTCGGTAGGGGGTCCCGAACTGCATGCCTAGCGGATGGTAACAGGAGACAAGGGACACGATGTTTACCTGTGTTCGGGCCCTCTTGATGGAGGTAAAACCCTCACGTCCTGCTTGATTGATATTGATATTGTGGATGTTTACAAGAGTGGATCTACCACGAGATCAAGGAGGCTAAACCCTAGAAGCTAGCCTATGGTATGATTGTAAGGGTTGTTGTGATTGTAGCCCTACGGACTAAAGCTATCTGGTTTATATAGACACCGGAGGGGGCTAGGGTTACATGGAGTCGGTTACAATGGTAGGAGATCTACATATCCGTATCGCCAAGCTTGCCTTCCACGCCAAGGAAAGGAACATCCGGACACGGGGTGAAGTCTTCAATCTTGTATCTTCATAGTCTTGGAGTCCGGTCGATGATGATAGTCCGACCGATGATAGTCCGGCCGATGATGGTAGTCCGGCAATCCGGACACCCCCTAATCCGGGACTCCCTCAACAAGGCCCCGGCAAGAGGAGCTTGCCGGGAAGACCAAAAGTATTCAAGCCAAGGAGACAAGGCCCCGGCAAGAGGAGCTTGTCGGGAAGGCCAACCAAGGCATCTCAAGGAACCTGCCGCGACGCGCCACGCGTCCCGGCGAGGCCCTGTGAGCGACAAGCTTCCGGACGCGACAAGACAACAACCCCGGCAAGGCGCTTGCCACGGCAAACTACCACTCCATACCCGCGCTCTAGCACACCCACCAACGTGACGCCCCGGGACCTTTCCAGCGCCAGCGTGGCAAGAAGAGGCTGTCTTGCCAGCGCCGATGTGGCAAGCGGCGGCCGACAAGATTGCCATCGTGGCAGCGGTAGCGCCCCCGACGGTCCTTTTTTGCACTGCTTTGGGCGACGTGAGACGGGCATTTAATGCCTTTGTCCCCGCCGCCGTGGTTAGGTATGATACATCGCATGTGTAGTTGTACCAACCGCAACTCCATTTCCATTTTTACCCTTGTCTACGTTGCCACCTGTCGGAGACCCCTTGAGCATATAAAAGGAGGCCCATGTGCAACGTAGAGGGGGGTTCGGAACCAGAAAAGCACTCACGCTCGGTTTCGTTAGCAGCTAGTGTGTACTGTAGCACTCAGCGCTCCCGAGCAAGAACACAATACACTCATACATGCAGCAGTAGGAGTGTTATCTCTCCGGAGAGCTCCGAAGCTGGGTAAACTGCTCGTGTGCTTCGCCTTGATCTGCTCTTCGTGCGATCTCCGCCCCCCGCCGAACCGAAAGGGGCTTGGTCAGCCGGTCCCATAGGTGTTCGTGGATCAGCTTCCTCGACATCTTTGGCGTGCCAGGTAGCAGGAAGTAAACCATATACTTACTATGGGGGCTGCGCTGGGGGCTGCTATGGGGAAGGGTTGCCGGGTCCGCCAAGGTGGTCTCGGACACGCCTCCTGCTGTCGCGGTGGGTTCGTCCTCGATGACAATCACCGGGACCTTGACTTTCTTCGCCGCTCTCTGGGCCAACGTCCTGAAAAGGAATGGGTTCAGAGTGAAGCAAATCAGATACAAGACAAAGCAAAAAAATTGAAGAACTACAAGTACAGCAAAGAATCTTACTCTTCTTCTTCCTCGTCGGAGCTGAGCGCGGAGAGATCGAACTCCGGCTCGCCTCCGGTGCGACGAGGCGGAGGAGTAGGTTCCCTTGTTCGCTTGGCAGGGGCGGTAGCGGTAGACCGGGAGGACCCCGCTCCGGTTGCCGCAGCAGCGTGAGGTGCTCCAGCAACAATGCTTGTTGCCGCAGAGCTAAGCGCGTCCATGCTGGCGTGACTCTGCTGACCCGTCTGCCGCCCCGCTACATCCCCGGCCTTGCGGAGACGTCTTCTTGGCGGAGCTGGGGGCTCCGCTTGCGACGAGCTGGGGGAGTCGATCTTCAACGAGTCACTCGTGCCCTCGGCGGGCTCGCTCGGCTCAGCTTCAGACCCGGCAAGCTCTCCCTCGCCGGCAAACTCCTCTTGCTTGGCAAGGCTTGCTGCCTCTGCCTCCTCCACGGTGAATCCGAACTTCGCCCGGCGGCGCTGCCTCCTCTTCCAACTCCGTGGTGGCGATAATCGCATCTCATCATCGGTGGTGTCGCGGTGAGGCTCTTCTGTTCATCGGGCGGACCGGCACTTCTACGGGCCGTTAAAGAACTCCTGCACGACGTCGTCTGCAGGCTCTTGCCAAGTTGGGACAATTCCATGCGAGTCGACATACCATTGCACGGATGCGGTCAAGCGAGGAGTTGTTGCAAGCGAACGACACTCCTCGGCAACCTGAACGCTCCGGGATGTTCAGGATCGTGCTTGAACAGTTCCAAGAGCATCGCGTCCAGTTCCAGGACAGTGAAGTTAAAATTGAGGCCCGGGCGCAGCCTCATGATATCCACCGCATTCTGGAACTCCCAGGTGGGTCTCCTCCTCTCCTGCAGGGGGCGATGCGGCGACGAAGAAAATCTGCGCCAACAGCGCCTACGGTGAGTCCGGCAAGCCTAAGGCGTAGGATCCGGGTGAAGGCAATCTTCAGCCTAGCGTCTTCCGGGGCCACGCTACTCCAATCGTTGCCGCGCACTACTGGGGTTTGGCGCTGAGCGGTAAACGGCTGCGGGTTCTCCTTGATAATCCAGCACCACCGCTCTCCATTCATCCCACTTGCCGCGGAGCTGTCCCTCCAGATAGGCTTCCTTCTTGCGGTTCTCGAAATCCAGCGATTCCACGCGGATAGAGGCTCCCTCTCTCAACTCGGTGCATAAAGAAGTGGCGGAAAAGAGCTACATTTGGATGGACTCCGACAAAGTTTTCGCAGAGATGTGCGAAAACTGCCATGGTCAGAACAGCATTGGGGGTGAAGTCAAGGAGGCGGAACCCGTAGGTGTTCATGATATCACAGAAAAATTCAGAGAAAGGCGGACAGAGCCCGCAGTAGAAGAACAACGCGAAGAAAGGGTATCCACTCGGAGCCAATTCCGAAGCGGCAGCTGGGAGTACCTTCGTACGCGGATGCGCTCGCGTCTCCGTCGACCAGAAGAGGTAGTAGTACTCCCTCAGCTCCGTCGCGGCGAGCTAGGGGGGGGGAAGACTGCCCGCTCCTTTCGCAGCGCCGCGAGCCGCTGCGCCTCGGCCGACTTCACGGCCTTCCCCTTGTTGGCTTTCGGAGCCATGGCGGAGGTGGTGGGGGAGATCGACGGCGTTGGTGATGTTGGTGGAGATGGGGGGCGGAGCGCTGCTCTCCAAGCCCCTTTCGGTTCGGCGGGGGGCGGAGATCGCACGAAGAGTAGATCGAGGCGAAGCACACGAGCAGTTTACCCAGCTTCGGAGCTCTCCGGAGAGATAACACTCCTACTGCTGCATGTATGAGTGTATTGTGTTCTTGCTCGGGAGCGCTGAGTGCTACAGTACACACTAGCTGCTAACGAAACCGAGCGTGAGTGCTTTTCTGGTTCCCTGACATCTTTGGCGCGCCAGGTAGGGGGGCGTCGAGATTGTGTGAACCTGATCCGGCGTTCACACGAGCTAGATCTTCATCTTCTTCATCGACATGCCACCGAAGAAGAAGGCTTCGGCGGCAGCTATTCCGTCCACGTCGATCCCACCATCACCGGAGCGTGTCGGTGGTGGGGTAGACGCCGGCGGAAGAACGGGCGTCGACGAGGGAGCCTACGGTGCTGCCAGGTCCAAGGACAAGGCTGCGCAGACCTCGGCGTCCGTACATGCACCGCGCCCATCTCAGGAGGCGCGGGACCGACAGCGTCATGGTACTCACAATGCCATACGTTCGTTGGACCAAGATCGAGCTGGTGGATCTCGGGGTGTTCAAGACCAGCATGCACACCAACATGCTGGCACGAGCGAGGCACGCCGCTTTGGACGGGATACTGCTCCTTCTAACATAGTTGGAAGTCCGAGCATATCCCGCTCCTCGCACCGTTCTCCACTGCCGCCCACCACTCCAGCAGAAGCTTTGGCGCGAGCTCAACTGCTCCTAGATTACCCTCCAACGGCAGACAAGATTGATGAATGGAGGGCCACCATTCAGAGTCTCATCGGCTTTGCCAACGGCGACACTCCGCGGCAGCCGAGTACATCGCTGCCGCAGCAGGACTGCAAGGCACGAGCCGATGGCAACGAAACCGATGGGGGTGCAACCACCATGCACTCTGCACCCCGAAGGCCAAGATCGCCGACTCGCCGGATCCACCTCGACAGCGACTCCACCGCATCATCAGATCCACGAGCTCGTCGCGATCAATGCCAAGTTCTTCTGAACGACAAGAAGAAGACGCCAGACTCGCATCGAGCGCCGAAGAGAAGCGCGGCGTCAATCAGACCAGCACGCTGGGCCCTCTGTCGACATGCATGCGCCAGGGGAACCAGGCGACTTTCTGTACGCGGTAGGTTGCCCTGCGTTCACTCGAGAGCTGCGGCAAGTCCAGTGGCCCAGTACGAAGAATTTCAAGCCAGATGTACCAGAGAAGTACGACGGCAAGACGCATCCGTCGGAGTTCCTCAGCATCTACACCATCGCGGTGCGAGCTGCCGGGGGGCAGGACGACAAGATCCTGGCCAACTACTTCACCGGGTGCTCAAGCCCAATGTCGATCTGGCTCATGCACTTGCCGGACAACTCCATATCCTCCCGGGCAGACCTATGCCATCGGTTTGTCGGCGCTTACAGCGCGGCCACAAGCCTCATGGTCAAGAGAGCGACCTTCATCTGCCGCCCGAAGGAAGGAGAGCCCTTCGCAAGTACATTCAGAGATTCAGCCACAGACAACACAACATCTCAGATGTCCACCCTACTGCGGTAATCAGCGCGTTCCATCGAACGCGCGAACCGCATGATGCGGAGGAGATGGCGATGTGCAAGATCGAGACGTCGATGAGCTATATGCCCCGGCCGACAAATTATGTGCCGCGTCTTTGAGGAAGGGAGGAGACTCCCCGGAGAGAATACAGAAGCAGCCGGATCTGGTAGTGAGGAGGCCGCCCCGGCAAAGAAAAACCGGCGGCGGAACAACAGGAAGAAGAAAGGCAAAGATGTGCTAGTCGTTGAGCAGTCCGGCAATGGAGGTGGCGCCAAGAAAGCCAAAGCTGGTAGCTCCGGCAAGGAGATTGCCGCAGGCACCAACTACCAGGCTGTGGCGGTCGCCGACAATGTGACGGCACCAACAAGCGATCTTGCAAGATCCACCGCACCAAGGGCCATGACCTCCAGAGCTGCAAGAAGGTCGAGCAGCTTGTTGAGCAGCAAAAGGCTGAATACGAGCGACGCGACAAGGCGAAGGCCCAGGAAGGTGCTGGAGGATCCGGCAAGAAACGCCCCGGCCGAGGAGGACGCAGCGGCAAGGCCAAGCAGCGGCAAGGAGACAGACCTCCCCGCGGCCGCGACAAGGATGAAGATGATGACGACGATGAAGATATGGATGATGACGAAACCGATGAGCAGGAGTTCCAGAAAGCCACAGAGGTCCTTTGCGTTGACGGCGGTGCTTCTCTGCATACTTCACACCGCCAGCTCAAGCAGTGGATGCGGGAAGTCAATGCAGCAGAACCATCCGTCGAGTCACGCAAGCCTCTGAAATGGTCCAGCACGCCTATCATCTTTGATATTGAGGATCATCCTGATCGCATAACTGCGGTCGGATGCTTGCCGATGTTGGTTTCACCAACTATCCACAACCTCAAGGTCACTAAGATGCTAGTTGACGGCGGGGCCGGCTTGAACCTGGTCTCCTCGCGGTACTCCAGAAACTCCAGATCCCTGATAGCGAGCTCGAAGAGACCGGCACATTCCAAGGAATCAACCCGGGAAGGAGCAAGTCAAGGAAAGATCACATTGCCGGTGACATTTGGCAGCGAGTTGAACTTCAGGACTGAGAGGATCACTTTTGATGTTGCTGACTTTCCATTGCCTTACAATGGGATACTTGGCCGTCCAGCACTCGCCAAATTCATGGCAGCCTCTCACTATGCATACAACATGCTGAAGATGCCAGGCCCGATAAATGTCATCTCTGTCCCTGGCGACAAGAAGGATGCTCTTATTTGCACCGACAAAATTTACCGGGAAGCAACAGCCGCAACAGATCGCAAGCCACTTACTGTTGAAGCTCTCGGGGCGAAGAAGAAGACCAAGTCCGGCAAGAGTTCTGATGCCCACTCCGGCAAGCGCACCTCTTCGGAGTGCTGCGCTACCGTCGAGGACGCACCATCGAGCTCCACCGGCAAGTGTAAGAAGACAATGGCAGCTCCACCAGAGACCAAGAAGGTGTCCGCCAAGGAAGATGGCACTGGTGGTACCTTCACCATCAGTGCCACTCTCGACCCTAAATAGGAAAGCGCCGTTGCTTTCCGGGCTTAACGTCGGCGATTTATGCGTGGCAACCGTCGACATCCCGGTGTTCCTGTGAAAGTAATCGAGCACCATCTTGCCGTCGTCCTCATGCGCGCCCGTCAAGCGAAAGTCGGGAAGCAAGCGGTGGAGCGCCAAGAATTCATCGCAGAAGAAATCAAGAAATTGGAAGCGAGGCCTTGTCGAGGAGTGCTCCATCCTACGTGGTTGGCCAATCCTCGTAGTCGCAGCGCCAAAGCAAACGGGAAATGGAGGCTTTGTATCGACTTTACCGATGTCAATAAAGCTTGCCCCAAAGACCCATTTCCTTACCGCGCATCGACCAGATTGTTGACTCCACGGCGGATGTGACTTGCTTTCATTTCTTGATGCATACTCGAGGATACCATCAGATCTTCATGGCGTAAAAGGATGAGGAGAAGACCGCATTCATCACCCCATGTGGCACTTACTGTTTCGTACGGATGCCTTTCGGTTTAAAGAATGCTGGTTCAACATTTGCAAGGGTAGTCCATGACGCTTTTGAGCCGCAAATACACAGAAATGTGGAAGCCTATATGGATGACATAGTGGTCAAGAGCAAGGACAAGGCGACTCTGATTCGAGATTTAGACGAAACCTTTGCAAATCTGCGCAAGATCAACCTCAAGCTCAACCCCGAGAAGTGTGTGTTTGGAGTTCCTCCAAAGAAGCTTCTCGGGTTCTTCGTGTCTCCCGGGGAATTGAAGCCAATCCCGACAAGATCAAGGCCATTGAGCAGATTGAAGCACCAAAGCGTGTCAAGGATGTACGAAGACTTGCCGGTTGCATAGCAGCTCTCAACAAGTTTATCTCTAGGTCTGCTGAGCGCGCCCTGCCATTTTTCAGAATATTGAAAAGAGCAGGTCCAATGAAATCGACTCTGGAAGCGGAGGCTGCGCTGCAGGACTTAAAGAGATACCTGTCCTCCACTCCAACACTTGTCGCACCTAAGCCACAAGAGAAGTTGCTGCTATATATAGCGGCAACCAATCAAGTGGTTAGTGCTGCGTTGGTAGCGGAGAGGGAAGGCGGATGATGAGCCAAGCAACCATGGCGAGATGCATCCAACGACAAGGTGGGAACTTCACCGCAAGCTCTGGTCCCGACAAAGATGGATCTGCTTGTGGTAGCGTGAGAAGATGCAGAAAAGAATGGTGCAACACCCAGTTTACTTTGTCGGCCTTCTCGAGGGGGCTAGGTCAAGGTACTACGGTGTGCGAAATTGCTTCGCCTTCTCATGGCCTTGAGAAAGCTGCGCCATTACTTCCAAGCACATGAGATCACAGTTGTCACTGCTTTTCCGCTAAAGAGGATCTGCAAAATCCGGAAGCAACAGTGCAGGATTGTCGAGTGGGCCTTTGGAATCGCCAAGCTTTGGCCTCAAGTTCGAGAGCACTTCAACTATCCAGAGCGGGCGTTGGCAGAGTTCATAGCAGAATGGACGCCAACACAAGATGAAGAAATTCGAAACGAGCATCCTCACAAGGAGGCAAGCAAAGAGTGGCTGATGTACTTTGATGGTGCCTTCTCGCTGCAAGGCGCCGGTGCGGGCGTGCTACTTGTTGCACCCACCGGGGAGCATCTCAAGTACGTGGTCCAGATGCACTTTCCCAAGGAGCAAGCAACGAACAATACCGTAGAGTATGAAGGCTTGCTTGCCGGTCTCAGGATCGCAGCAGACCTTGGGATCAAGAAGCTCATTGTCAGGGGTGACTCACAGCTTGTCGTCCGCCAAGTGAACAAGAATTATCAGAGTCCGTTGATGGAAGCTTACGTTGATGAAGTGAGAAAGTTCGAAGAGCACTTTGACGGCCTACAGATGGAACATGTTCCCAGAGCTCGGAACGACATTGCCGATGGCCTGTCGAAGTGCGCCACACTTAAGTTACCTGTGGAACCAGGGATCTTTGTGCTCAAACTGACTCAACCATCTGTAACGCCATCAACTGGACAGAGCAAGAAGAGGAAGTTGATTCGGATGACTATTTTCCGGCAGAGCTCCCCGGAGCCGCCGCCAAGAAGGTCCTCAAGATCGACACCAAGGGTGCTGAGGGGCAGTCTGCTCCGGCAAGCCCTAGGGTTTGTTCCGTTGAAGCAGATGCTCCCGACAAGTTTTGCTCCGGCAAGCTTGCCGGGGAACGTCAAGCTCCGGCTGAGCCGCAGATTCTCACCATAGAAGCGGATGTTCCCGCAGCAGCAGATGTGCCTTTAGTCCTTCTTTGCCGAGCCAAGAAGCTCCAAAGATGGGCACAACAGATTGTCCTTTTCCTTGAGCGGAGAACTTCGAAGAGCAAGAAGAAGCGGAAAGAGTAGCCCGACAGTCAAGTATGTACCAGTTTGTCGACAACACACTGCATGTAAGAAGGCTCAACGGCGTGAAATTGAAGTGTATTCACCGAAGACGGACAAAAGCTGTTGGCACAGATACATGGAGGCATATGTGGTCACCACATTGGCGCAAGAAGAGCACTTGCCGCAAAGCGTTCCAAGCAAGGTTTCTTGGCCGACAGCCCTCCAGGATGCAACTACACAAGTAACCAAGTGTGAAGCGTGCAGTTCCCATTCCAAGCAGATACACCAGCCAGCTCAAGCTCTCCAGACGATCCCTTTATCCTGGCCATTTTCGGTCTGGGGCTCGACATCCTCAGCCCTTTCCCCGAAGCTGTCGGGGCTTTGAGTACTTATGCGTTGCAATCGACAAGTTCACAAAGTGGCCGGAAGTGGAAGCAGTGAGGAAGGTGACAGCACAGTTAGCAGTCAAGTTCTTCAGGTCGATTGTTTGCCGTTTCGGAATCCCTAACAGGATCATCACCGACAATGGTACGCAATTCACGAGCCGCACCTTCATGCAGTACGTCCAAGATCTTGGCGCCAAGGTCTATTTCGCTACTGTTGCTCATCCGAGAAGTAACGGTCAAGAAGAGAGGGCGAATGCTGAAGTGCTGCGCGGGCTCAAGACCAGGACTTTCGATAGGCTGCGCAAGTGCGGAAAGAACTGGATTGAGGAGCTGCCAGTGGTTCTTTGGTCGATTAGGACGACGCCAAATCGAGCCACTGGCCAGACACCTTTCGCTCTAGTCTATGGAGCAGCGGCAGTTCTCCCCACGGAACTCGTATACGGGTCACCTCGAGTGCTCGCTTATGATGAGCTTGAGCAAGAGCGATTGCGACAAGATGACGTCTTGCTCCTTGAGGAGGACCGTCTTCAAAGTCAGACGAGCTGCTCGATACCAAAGCAAGCTTTGGCGCCGCTACCATAGCCGCAAAGTTAATGCCGAAGTCTCGAGGAAGGCGACCTTGTTCTTTGGCGCGTTCAGTCCGCCAAGAATTCAAACAAGTTGACGCCGAAGTGGGAAGGCCCTTACCGGGTGAAACGAGTCACTAGGCCTGGCGCTGTCCGCTTGAGACCGAAGATAGCATTCCGGTGAGCAACTCCTGGAACATTGAGCATCTTCGTAAGTTTTACTCAGAAGGCGCGATTGCGGAACCTGTTCCAGCAACCACCTTTTGTACAAGTCTTGCCGATGTTGCATGTAATCCTTTGTACAAAGCCGGGCACAGACCCGTGCATAAGTAAAGCTCATGTGCTCCGCACATCTTGTCGATTTCATGCTTTTTACTTTGTATTGCATGTGTTATCTGACACTTTGTGCAGCACCTACCCCCGGTAAGCAACAACGAGCCATAAGGCTCCATATCTTTATTTTCTCTTCTTTCTCTTTCTCAAAGAAAGGAAGGTTCCCTCGCCCACAAGTTTGCCGGGGGGAAAGGAGAAGATGATGGTGTGGACCAAGCGTCGCTCAAGGAAGTTTTGCTTTACCGGGAAGCAAACGACAGAAAAGCTAAGTTGCTAAAGTTTGAGCAATCAGTTTTAAAATTTTTTAGTTATCTTCCTCGAACGACCGTGCTTTGTATGGAAAACCTGTGCGCGGAGGAACCAACTCGTAGCTAGTTGCGCCCTTACTTTGTTTCGAGTCCGCTCAACAACTTAAGTGAGCTGCGACTAGTTGCGACAAGGTTTCTTGTCGGTAGCAACACCGCCCGGCCAAGAAGCCGGCGTCCCGCACTCAGCGCTCGCGGCTAAGGTGCCTGCACCGACAAGTTCCCTAAAAGCTAGGGCAAAAGCATACAAAGCAAGGAATCAAGTAAAGGAAATAACATAGCAATCGCTATCCGAAATAGAGTCATATTACAAGATAGCTTGTCGCAGCTCTAACAGATCGTTCTCGTAACATGACCAGCAGCGACAAGAAAAAGAGAAGACGGGTGGCCTAATCTACGCGATCGCCCTCAACCCTCTTGATCCCGCTCACCTTGTCCACAATGGGTGCGACAAGGGTCTTGAGCGCTTCCAGATCAGCATCCGGCGGCAAGGACTTGAGGACGTTGGTGAGGTTGAGGCCTGGGTTGCGGAAGGCCACCTTCACCAGCACCTTTTGAAGAGGTCCCGCGCAGATCTGGCGTGACTCGTCGGCCAGCTGCTTTGGGATCCTCTCCCGGAGTCGCTGGAGGGCCGTCGCCACGCCTTTGAAGAACATGCTGGGCTTGGTGCTGGGTTGGAGGTGCTCATCGGAGGAGTACCCGAGATCCTCCATCCCCAGCTGCGCCAGCTCCCTGTTGATGGCCGTGGCAACATCCACAAGACCCTCGGTCCAGTGCTCCACATTCTCCCTAAAAGTGTTACAGGCGGCAAGAAGACTTCGCCAGCCAGCGCCTCGTCGGCCTTGATCTTCTCCTTCAAGGCCAGCTCCTGCTCCCTGGCGCCGTCCAGTGTTTGAGTCAAAGTAGTCAGCTTCAACTCAAGATCTGCGTTGGAATCGTTGGCGGCGCTAAGCTCCTTGCTCCTCTCAGCGAGACGACCCTGCAGCTCGCCAAGAGTGTAGGCGTCCTTCTCGCGCTCACGCTTGAGCGCAGCAAGCTCCTCGCCGCTCACCTTGAGGTCGGCCTCCAGCTGCGTCATCTTCGTCTCCAGCTCCTTCTTGGCGGCCTCGGCAGCTGCGGCAGCATCCTCTGCTTCCTTGAGAGCCCCGCCGAATGTTTGCTCGCGCGCGGCAAGATCCTCCTCATGGCTGTCAAGGTTAACCTTCCGCTGCGCCAACTCGCCTTCCTGCACAGACAGCTTCTCGGCAGCAAGCCGCTGTTGCTCTTCAACTTCAGCCTTCTCGAGGAGGAAGGCTTTACGCTCCTCGGTGATTTGCTCCCGCTCCTTTGCCAGGGACCGGAAAGCTTCCTGGTTGAGGCGCCGGAGCTCCTCCGCGCGCTTCTCGATGTATGATCCCGCCTTCGCGACAAGCGCTTCTCGGGATTCCAGCTTGGCCTGTCGGGCGCGGTAGAAGCGGCGACTTCGCAGCAGCTGCTCCTCCTCGGGCTTCGCCGCTGCTGCTTTTCGCTGCGTCGACGGCGTCGGCCAGCAGCGGCGAGCACCTCTTCATCAAAAGTTTCTCCTTCGACCGGCGCCCTGGAACTCGACGCCCAGGGGAGCTTGATGAAGACGCCATCGCCGGCCTTAAAATAGGCGCCGGGCTGGGGCTCTTCAGAGCCTGACGCTGCAGCAGCGGTGGAGGGATCAGCGGTTGGCGTAGCGCCCGTCGCTCCTGCGGCCTCGGGGCCGTCAGTGCGATCGTCGGACCCCTCGCCGGCTTCTGCGGCGGCAGCTTTGGCGGCCTCTCCGCCGGCGGGATCATCAGCGCCGGCCTCTTCTTCGATGACAGCAGCGTCGTCGGTATTGCCGCGCGCGTTCTCCTCGCCGGCGACCTCAGTTTCCATCGGCTCCGTGGCAAATGGATCTGACGACCGGAAAAGGAACAAAAGTCAAGAAAATATCCAAAAAGAAAATCAGAAGAAGAAGAACCCAAGGGAAGTTTTCAAGCAAGAGGATTACCTGTACTAGGATCTGCAGTCGTGGTCTCAACCATCGGAGGGTCACCGGTGCTATCCCTTGCCGGAGAACTGTCCCTTGCCGGAGAAGTCTCCCTTGCCGGAGAACGCTCCCTTGCCGGGGAATCCTCCCTTGGCGGTGTAGTCGAAGCAGATGGCATTTCGGGAGCGGCTTTCGGGCACTCTTGGTGAGGCTGCTCTGCTCCTACACAAACCAACAGTCAGATATCAGCAAAGAAAGAGCACCCATGCGCGCCAGACAGCAGGAAGTAAACCATATACTTACTATGGGGGCTGCGCTGGGGGCTGCTATGGGGAAGGGTTGCCGGGTCCGGCAAGGTGGTCTCGGACACGCCTCCTACTCTCGCGGTGGGTTCGTCCTCGATGACAATCACCGGGACCTTAACTCTCTTCGCCGCTCTCTGGGCCAGCATCCTAAAAAGGAATGGGTTCAGAGTGAAGCAAATCAGATACAAGACAAAGCAACAAAATTGAAGAACTACAAGTACAGCAAAGAATCTTACTCTTCTTTCTTCCTCGTCGGAGCTGAGCGGAGAGATCAATTCGGCTCGCCTCCGGTGCGACGAGGCGGAGGAGTAGGTTCCCTTGTCCGCTTGGCAGGGGCGGTAGCGGTAGACCGGGAGGACCCCGCTCCGGTTGCCGCAGCAGCGTGAGGTGCTCCCGCGGCAACAGTGCTTGCCGCGGTAGAGCGCGTCGCGCGGCGTGACGGCTGCTGACCCGTCTGCCGCCCCGCTACATCCCCGGCCTTGCGGAGACGTCTTCTTGGCGGAGCTGGGGGCTCCGCTTGCGACGAGCTGGGGGAGTCGATCTTCAACGAAGTCGCCGCGCCCTCGGCGGGGCTTCGCTTCGGCTCAGCGAGACCGGCAAGCTCTCCCTCGCCGGCAAACTCCTCTTGCTCGGCAAGGCTTGCCGCCTCTGCTGCCTCTGCCTCCTCCATGGTGAATCCGAACTCGCTCGCGGCAGCAGCTGCTGCCGCCTCTTCCAGCCTGGTGGCGATGCACTGCATCTCATCATCGGTGGTGTCGCGGGTGAGGCTCTTCTGTTCATCGGGGCGGACCGGCACTTCTACCAAAGTCATTAAAGAACTCCTGCACGACGTCGTCATGTGCTCTTGCCAAGTTGGGACAATTCCATGTGAATCGCACAGCGGCATCATTGCACGGATGCGGTCAAGCGAGGAGTTGTTGCACAGCGGAACGACACTCCTCGGCAACCTGAACGCTCCGGGATGTTCAGGATCGTGCTTGAACAGTTCCAAGAGCATCGCGTCCAGTTCTAGGACAGTGAAGTTAAAATTGAGGCCCGGGCGCAGCCTCATGATATCCGCCGCATTCTGGAACTCCCAGGCGGGTCTCCTCCTCTCCTGCAGGGGGCGTCTGGCGACGAAGAAAATCTGCGCCAACAGCGCCCTACGGTGAGTCCGGCAAGCCTAAGGCGTGAGGATTCGGTGAAGGCAATCTTCAGCCTAGCGTCTTCCGGGGCCACGCTACTCCAATCGTTGCCGCGCACTACTGGGGTTTGGCGCTGAGCGGTAAACGGCTGCGGGTTCTCCTTGATAATCCAGCACCAGTCTGCTCTCCATTCATCCCACTTGCTGCGGAGCTCTCCCTCCAGATAGGCTTCCTTCTTGCCGGTTCTCGAAATCCAGGCGATTCCGCCGGATAGAGGCTCCCCTCTCTCAACTCGGGGCATAAAGAAGTGGCGGAAAAGAGCTACATTTGGATGGACTCCGACAAAGTTTTCGCAGAGATGTGCGAAAACTGCCATGGTCAGAACAGCATTGGGGGTGAAGTCAAGGAGGCGGAACCCGTAGGTGTTCATGATATCACAGAAAAATTCAGACAAAGGCGGACAGAGCCCGCAGTAGAAGAACAGCGCGAAGAAAGGGTATCCACTCGGAGCCAGTTCCGAAGCGGCAGCTGGGAGTACCTTACGTCTGTGCGGATGCGCTCGCGTCTCCGTCGACCGGAAGAGGTAGTAGTACTCCCTCGGCTCCGTCATGGCGAGCTGGGGAGAGACTGCCGCTCCTTTCGCAGCGCCGCTAGCTTGCGCCTCGGCCGACTTCACGGCCTTCCCTTGTCGGCTTTGAGACCATGGCGGAGGTGGGGGGGAGATCGACGGTGTTGGTGATGCTGGTGGAGATGGGGGGCGGAGCGCTGCTCTCTTTTCAGCCTTGGGAAGAAGGGGAGAGCGGCGGAGGTTTTTGAGATTGGAAGAAGCAACCGGCGAGATGGGCGAACTGCCCCTGTTTCCTCTGCTTATAAATAGGGAGGGGGCGGACGTTCCGCCTTTCCGAATAAAGAAACCACCCACGATCTCTCCCACGATGCCGCATTAGACGTGTGCCGTTTGTGGAGGGCGCGGTGGATGCGGAGTGAGATACGGCGTAACCCAGGCCGCATGTGCCCGTGCCCTGTTATGGGCCTGGCCCAACAGCGTTCGGCACCAAGTCTGGCCCAGGCCCGGGGGCTCCTGTCGGTGTACTAGAGTAGGGGTACCCTAGTATCCCGAACTTGTGCACGGGCAGTTGCAACACCCCGCGGCAAGGCTTGCCGGGTGACCGCCAAGGTCCTCCGTGGTTCCTTTGGAGCCATTCAAGAACAAAGTATTCAAGCCAAGGAGACAAGGCCCCGGCAAGAGGAGCTTGCCGGGAAGACCACAAAGTATTCAAGCCAAGGAGACAAGGCCCCGGCAAGAGGAGCTTGCCGGGAAGGCCAACCAAGGCATCTCAAGGAACCTGCCGCGACGCGCCACGCGTCCCGGCAAGGCCCTGTGAGCGACAAGCTTCCAGACGCGACAAGACAACAACCCCGGCAAGGCGCTTGCCGCGGCAAACTACCACTCCATACCCGCGCTCTAGCACACCCACCAATATGTCGCCCGGGGACCTTTCCAGGCGCGCGTGGCAAGAGGCTGTGCGGCCAGCGGTGCGTGGTGGCAAGCGGCGCTGACAAGATTGCCATCGTGGCAAGCGGTAGCGTCCCTGATGGTCCCTTTTTTGCACTGTTTGGGCGATGTAGACGGGCATTTAATGCCTTTGTCCCCTGCCGTCAGGGTTAGGTATGATACACTATACAGGTAGTTGTACCAACCGCAACTCCTTTTCCATTTTTACCCTTGTCTATGTTGCCACCTGTCGGAGACCCCTTGAGCATATAAAAGGAGGCCCATGCGCAACGTAGAGGGGGGTTCGGAACCAGAAAAGCACTCACGCTCGGTTTCATTAGCAGCTAGTGTGTACTGTAGCACTCAGCGCTCCCGAGCAGGAACACAATACACTCATACATGCAGCAGTAGGAGTGTTATCTCTCCGGAGAGCTCCGAAGCTAGGTAAACTGCTCGTGTGCTTCGCCTCGATCTGCTCTTCGTGCGATCTCCGCCCCCCGCCGAACCGAAAGGGGCTTGGTCCGCCGGTCCCATAGGTGTTCGTGGATCAGCTTCCCCGACAATGCCCGGGTCGAGAGATATGAAGTCTCCGACAAGTTCTATAGTTGTAAGATGGAGGAAAATAGTTACATCGGTGAGCACATACTCAAAATGTCTGGGTTGCACAACCGCTTTGTCCCAGTGGACATTAACCTCCCAGACGAGGCGGTCATTGACAGAATCCTTGATCGCTCCCACCGAGCTACAAGAGCTTTGTGATGAACTACAATATGCGAGGGGATGGTGAAAACTATTCCTGAAGTATTTTCAATCTTTGAAGTCAAAGAGGTAGAAATAAAGAAGGAACATCAAGTGTTGATGGTTAATCAAACCACTAAGTTCAAGAAGGGCAAGGGTAAGAAGAACTTCAAGAAGGACGGCAAGGATATTGCCGCGCCCGGTAAGCCAATTGCCGGGAAGAAGTCAAAGAATGGACCCAAGCCTGAGACTGAGTGCTTTTATTGCAAAGGGAAGGGTCACTGGAAGCGGAACTGCCCCAAATACTTAGCAGACAAGAAGGCCGGCAACACTAAAGGTATATTTGATATACATGTAACTGATGTGTACCTTACCAAGACTCGTAGTAACTCCCGGGTATTTGATACCGTGCCGTTGCTCATATTTGTAACTCACAGCAGCAGCTGCGGAATAAGCGGAGACTGGCGAAGGACGAGGTGACGATGTGCGTCGGGAATGGTTCCAAGGTCGATGTGATCGCCGTCGGCACGCTACCTCTACATTTACCTACGGGATTAGTTTTAAACCTCAATAATTGTTATTTAGTGCCAAGTTTGAGCATGAACATTGTGTCAGGATCTCGTTTAATACGAGATGGCTACTCATTTAAATCCGAGAATAATGGTTGTTCTATTTATATGACAGATATGTTTTATGGTCATTCTCCGATGGTCAATTGTTTATTCTTAATGAATCTCAAACGTGATGTTACACATATTCATAGTGTGAATACCAAAAGATGTAAAGTTGATAACGATAGTCCCACATACTTGTGGCACTGCCGCCTTGGTTACATTGGTGTCAAGCGCATGAAGAAGCTCCATGTTGATGGACTTTTAGAGTCTCTCGATTATGAATCATTTGACACATGCGATCCATGCCTCATGGGCAAAATGACCAAGACTCCGTTCTCCGGAACAATGGAGCGAGCAACCAACTTATTGGAAATCATACATCTTGATGTGTGCGGTCCAATGAACGTTGAGGCTCATGGAGGATATCGTTATGTTCTCACTCTCACGCATTTACTTAAGTAGATATGGGTATGTCTACTTGATGAAACACAAGTCTGAGACCTTTGAAAAGTTCAAGGAATTTCAGAATGAGGTAGAGAATCAACGTGACCGAAAGATAAAATTCTTACGATCAGATCATGGAGGAGAATATTTAAGTCACGAATTTGGTACACACTTAAGAAAATGTGGAATCATTTCACAACTCACGCCGCCTGGAACACCTCGGTAATAGCGGTGTGTCCGAACGTCGTAATCGCACTCTATTGGATATGGTGCGATCTATGATGTCTCTTACAGATTTACCACTATCATTTTGGGGATACGCTCTAGAGACAGCTACATTCACTTTAAATAGGGCTCCGTCTAAATCCGTTGAGACGACACTGTATGAATTATGGTTTGGGAAGAAACCTAAGCTGTCGTTTCTAAAAGTTTGGGGATGTGATGCTTATGTCAAGAAACTTCAACCTGAAAAGCTCGAACCCAAGTCGGAAAAATGCGTCTTCATAGGATACCTAAGGAAACCATTGGGTATACCTTCTACCTCAGATCCGAAGGCAAGATCTTTGTTGCCAAGAACGGATCCTTTTCGGAAAAGAGTTTGTCTCGAAAGGAGTAAGTGGGAGGAAAGTAGAACTCGATGAAGTACTACCTATTGAACCGGAAAGTAGTGCAGCTCAGGAAACTGTTCATGTGGTGCCTACACCGATTGGAGAGGAAATTAATGATGATGATCAAGGTACTTTGGATCAAGTTACTACTGAACTTCGTAGGTCCACAAGGACACGTTCCACACCAGAGTGGTATGGCAACCCTGTCCTGGAAATCATGTTGTTAGACAACGGTGAACCTTCAAACTATGAAGAAGCAATGGCGGCCCAGATTCCAACAATTGGCTTGAAGCCATGCAATCCGAGATAGGATCCATGTATGAAAACAAAGTATGGACTTTGGCGAGACTTGCCCAATGATCGGCGGCGATAGAAAACAAATGGATCTTTAAGAAGAAGACGGACGCGGATGGTAATGTTACCATCTATAAAGCTCGACTTGTCGCTAAGGGTTATCGGCAAGTTCAAGGGGTTGACTACGATGAGACTTTCTCTCCGTAGCGGTGAAGTCCGTCCGAATCATGTTAGCAATCGCCGCATACTATGATTATGAGATATGGCAAATGGACGTCAAAACGGCATTCCTTAATGGTTATCTCAAGGAAGAACTGTATATGATGCAGCCGGAAGGTTTTGTCGACCCTAAGAATGCTAACAAGGTATGCAAGCTCCAGCGATCCATTTATGGGCTGGTGCAAGCATCTCAGAGTTGGAACATTCGCTTTGATGAGATGATCAAAGTGTTTGGGTTTACGCAGACTTATGGAGAAGCCTGCGTTTACAAGAAAGTGAATGGGAGCTCTGTAGCATTTCTCATATTATATGTAGATGACATACTTTTGATGGGAAATGATATAGAACTTTTGAATAGCATTAAGGCCTACTTGAATAAGAGTTTTTCAATGAAGGACCTTGGAGAAGCTGCTTATATATTAGGCATCAAGATCTATAGAGATAGATCGAGACGCCTCATAGGTCTTTCACAAAGCACATACCTTGATAAGATATTGAAGAAGTTCAAAATGGATCAGTCCAACAAAGGGTTCTTGCCTGTATTACAAGGTGTGAAATTGAGCTCGGCTCAATGTCCGACCACGGCAGAAGATATAGAAGATATGAATGTCATCCCCTATGCCTCAGCCATAGGGTCTATTATGTATGCCATGCTGTGTACCAGACTGATGTAAACCTTGCCGTAAGTTTGGTAGGAAGGTACCAAAGTAATCCCGGCAAGGAACACTGGACAGCGGTCAAGAATATCCTGAAGTACCTGAAAAGGACTAAGGACATGTTTCTCGTTTATGGAGGTGACGAAGAGCTCGTCGTAAAGGGTTACGTCGACACTAGGTTCTACACAGATCTGGATGACTCTAAGTCTCAAACCGAATACATGTATATGTTGAATGGTGGAAGCGATAGCTGGTGCAGCAAGCGGAGCGTCGTGGCGGGATCTACATGTGAAGTGGAGTACATGGCAGCCTCGGAGGCAGCGCATGAAGCAATTTGGGTGAAGGAGTTCATCACCGACCTAGGAGTCATACCCAATGCGTCGGGGCCGATCAAACTCTTACGTGACAACATCGGAGCTATTGCACTTCCCAAGGAGCCCAGGTTTCACAAGAAGACCAGGCACATCAAGCGTCGCTTCAACTCCATTCGTGAAAATGTTTAAGATGGAGACATAGAAATTTGCAAAGTGCATACTGATCTGAATGTCGCAGATCCGTTGACTAAACCTCTTCCGCGAGCAAAACATGATCAACACTAGAACTCTATGGGTGTTCGATTCATCACAATGTAACTAGATTATTGACTCTAGTGCAAGTGGGAGACTGTTGGAAATATGCCCTAGAGGCAATAATAAAAGGATTATTATTATATTTCCTTGTTCGTGATAATTGTCTTTTATTCATGCTATAATTGTATTATCCGGAAATCATAATACACGTGTGAATACATAGACCACAATATGTCCCTAGTGAGCCTCTATTTGACTAGCTCATTGATCAACAGATAGTCATGGTTTCACGACTATGGACATTGGATGTCATTGATAACGGGATCACATCATTAGGAGAATGATGTGATGGACAAGACCCAATCCTAAGCATAGCACAAGATCGTGTAGTTCGTTTTGCTAGAGCTTTTCCAATGTCAAGTATCTTTTCCTTAGACCATGAGATCGTGTAACTCCCGAATACCGTAGGAGTGCTTTGGGTGTACCAAACGTCACAACGTAACTGGGTGACTATAAAGGTGCACTACAGGTATCTCCGAAAGTGTCTGTTGGGTTGACACGGATCGAGACTGGGATTTGTCACTCCGTATGACAGAGAGGTATCTCTGGGCCCACTCGGTAATGCATCATCGAATGAGCTCAAAGTGACCAAGTGTGCGGTCACGGGATCATGCATTACGATGCAGTGAAGTGACTTGCCCGATAACGAGATTGAGCGAGGTATTGGGATACCAACGATCGAATCTCGGGCAAGTAACGTACCGATTGACAAAGGGAATTGTATACGGGGTTGCTTGAATCCTCGACATCGTGGTTCATCCGATGAGATCATTGAGGAGCATGTGGGAGCCAACATGGGTATCAAGATCCCGCTGTTGGTTATTGACCAGAGAGTAGTCTCGGTCATGTCTGCCTGTCTCCCGAACCCGTAGGGTCTACACACTTAAGGTTCAGTGACGCTAGGGTTGTAAAGATATTAGTATGCAGCAAACCAAAAGTTTGTTCGAAGTCCCGAATGAGATCCCGGACGTCACGAGGAGTTCCGGAATGGTCCGGAGGTAAAGAATTATATATGAGAAGTCGAATTTCGGCCATCGGGAAAGTTTCGGGGTTCACCGGTATTGTACCGGGACCACCGGAAGGGTCCCCGGGGTCCACCGGGTGGGGCCACCCATCCCGGAGGGCCCCATGGGCTGAAGTGGGAGGGGAACCAGCCCCTGGTGGGCTGGTGCGCCCCCCGGGGCCCCCCTCTACGCCTAGGGTTGGGAACCCTAGGGGAGGGGCCGCCTCCACTTGCCTTGGGGGGCACTCCACCCCCTTGGCCACCGCCCCCCTTGGAGATTCAATCTCCTAGGACCGGCGCCCCCCTTGGGGACCCTATATATAGAGGGGGAGGGAGGGCAGCCGCACCCTTGCACCCTGCGCCTCCCTTCCCCCTTGCTACACCTCCTCCTCCTATAGTCGCTTGGCGAAGCCCTGCCGGAACTCTGCTGCATCCACCACCACGCCGTCGTGCTGCTGGATCTTCATCAACCTCTCCTCCCCCCTTGCTAGATCAAGAAGGAGGAGACGTCACGCTGACCGTACGTGTGTTGAACGCGGAGGTGCTATCCGTTCGGCACTTGGTCATCGGTGATTTGGATCACGCATTTAGCACGACTCCCTCAACCCCGTTCTCTTGAACGCTTCCGCTCGCGATCTACAAAGGTATGTAGATGCACTCTTATCACTCGTTGCAAGATGAACTCATAGATAGATCTTGGTGAACGTAGGAAATTTTTTATTTTATGCAACGTTCCCCAACATCCCCACCCTCGTGACCGCCTCTGTTGTTCCTTGGCGTAGGGTCCAAGTCTCCCGGATCACGTTCGGTGAGAAAATCACATTTCCGAAGGTTTCATTCCGTTTGGACTCCGTTTGATATTCCGTTTCTTCGAAACACTGAAATAGGCAAAAAAAACAGCAATTCTGGGCTGGGCCTCCGGTTAATAGGTTAGTCCCAAAAATAATATAAAAGTGGAAAATAAAGCCCAATATAGTCCAAAACAGTAGATAAAGTAGCATGGAGCAATAAAAAATTATAGATACGTTGGAGACGTATCACTATTCTACATTTATTTTTACATTTTGCTCGAAGTGTCTTCTGCATCCTCTCAGGTTAGTAGCACCAACGATTTTGCACGTGCCCCCCCAATCGTGCCTCGGTCGGGAGATGCAAAATCAAGTGTTGCATTGGATTAAAGAACCTTGGTGGAAAGATCATCTCTAACTTGCAGATCAACTCCGGCGCCAACTGTTCCATTTCTTCTAGGAGGCCAGGCGATAGTTCTTTTGCACAAATAACACGGAAGAAATAGCTCAGCTCTGCCAGTACTAGCCATTCATCCTCAGGTATGAAGCCACGCAACATCATCAGCATTATCCGCTCAATCCATATGTGCCAATTATGACTTTTTAGACCTAATATTTTCAATTTTTGAAGACTCGCTCCCCTCTTTAGATTTGCTGCATACCCATCTGGAAACATCAACTGCATTTTCACCCACAAAATAATTTCCTTCATAGCTGGCCTTTGATGAAATTCTTCTTGTCTTTCCTGAACTTACGGCGAGGATGTAGAAACGGTTTATGCAAGTCGAAGCAACTATACTTGTGCGGTTGTGCCCTGCCGTCAGCCAACGAAACTCAAGAGCTCCCTTGCATGTGGGGCACGGGAACCTTCCATGCACACACCAGCCAACGAATAGCGCATACGCCGGCAAGTCATGCGTCGAGTACATGTACCAGGCACGTGTTGGGGAACGTAGTAATTTCAAAATTTTCCTACGCACACACAGGACCATGGTGATGGCATAGCAACGAGAGGGGAGAGTGTTGTCTATTGCCCTCAGAGACCGTAAGCGGAAGCGATCACAACGTAGAGGAAGTAGTCGTACTTTCTCCTCGCGATCCTGCCGATCCCAGCCAAGCATTACTCCGGCACCTCCGAGTCGATGATGGCGTAGAGGAAGTAGTCAGACGTTCTCCTCACGATCCAACCGATCATAGCGCCCGTTACTCCGGCACCTCCGAGTTCTTGGCACACGTTCAGCTCGATGACGCTCCACGGGATTCGATCCAGCAAAGCTCCGGGAGGGGAGTTCCACAAGACCTGACGGCGTGGTGACGATCTTGATGTTTCACCGTAGCAGGGCTTCGCCTAAACACCGCTACAATATGACCGAGGTGGAATATGGTGGAGGGGGGCACCGCACACGGCTAAGGAACGATCTCAAGGATCAACTTGTGTGTCTATGGGGTGCCCCCTGCCCCCGTCTATAAAGGAGCAAGGGAGGGAGGAGGCCGGCCCTATGGTTGGCGCCAGGGGAGTCCTACTCCCACCGGGAGTAGGATTCCCCTTTCCTAGTCCAACTAGGAATCCTTCCATGTAGGGGAGGAAGGGAGAAGGAAGTGGAGGAGTAGGAAAGGTGGCCGGCCCCCTTTTCCCTAGTCAAATTCGGACTAGAGGGGAGGGGGGGCGCAGCAGCCTTTTTCCTCTTCCCACTAAAGCCCATCAAGGCCCATTACTTCTCCCGTAACTACGGTACTCGAAAAATACCGAATCACTCGGAACCTTTCCGAACTCCGAATATAGTCGTCCAATATATCGATCTTTACGTCTCGACCATTTCGAGACTCCTCGTCATGTCCCCGATCTCATCCGGGACTCCGAACTCCTTCGGTACATCAAAATACATAAACTCATAATAACCGTCATTGAAACCTTAAGCGTGCGGACCCTACGGTTCGAGAACAATGTAGACATGACTTGAGACACATCTCCGGTCAATAACCAATAGCGGGACCTGGATGCCCATATTGGTTCCTACATATTCTACGAAGATCTTTATCGGTCAGACCGCATAACAACATCGTTGTTCCTTTTGTCATCGGTATGTTACTTGCCGAGATTCGATCGTCGGTATCCAATACCTAGTTCAATCTCGTTACCGGCAAGTCTCTTTACTCGTTCCGTAATACATCATCTCACAACTAACTCATTAGTTGCAATGCTTGCAAGGCTTATGTGATGTGTATTACCGAGAAGGCCCAGAGATACCTCTCCGACAATCGGAGTGACAAAACCTAATCTCGAAATACGCCAACCCAACAAGTACCTTTGGAGACACCTGTAATACTCCTTTATAATCACCCGATTACGTTGTGACGTTTGGTAGTACCCAAAGTGTTCCTCCGGTAAACGGGAGTTGCATAATCTCATAGTTATAGGAACATGTATAAGTCATGAAGAAAGCAATAGCAACATACTAAACGATCAAGTGCTAGGCTAACGGAATGGGTCATGTCAATCAGATCATTCTCCTAATGATGTGATCCTGTTAATCAAATGACAACTCATGTCTATGGTTAGGAAACTTAACCATCTTTGATTAACAAGCTAGTCAAGTAGAGGCATACTAGTGACACTCTGTTTGTCTATGTATTCACACATGTATTATGTTTCCGGTTAATACAATTCTAGCATGAATAATAAACATTTATCATGATATAAGGAAATAAATAATAACTTTATTATTGCCTCTAGGGCATATTTCCTTCAGTCTCCCACTTGCACTAGAGTCAATAATCTAGATCACATCACCATGTGATTAACATCGATAGTTCACATCATCATGTGATTAACACCCATAGTTCACATCGACATGTGACCAACACCCAAAGGGTTTACTAGAGTCAGTAATCTAGTTCACATCGCTATGTGATTAGCACCCAAAGAGTACTAAGGTGTGATCATGTTTTGCTTGTGAGATAATTTTAGTCAACGGTCTGTCACATTCAGAGCCGTAAGTATTTTTGCAAATCTCTATGTCTACAATGCTACTTGCGGAGCTACTCTAGCTAATTGCTCCCACTTTCAATATGTATCTAGATCGAGACTTAGAGTCATCCAGATCGGTGTCAAAACTTGCATCGGCGTAACCTTTACGCAGAACCTTTTGTCACTTCCATAATCGAGAAATATATCCTTATTCCACTAAGGATAATTTTGACCGCTGTCCATTGATCTACTCCTAGATCACTATTGCACTCCTTGCCAAGCTTAGTGGTAGGGTATGCAATAGATACAGTACCTGACATGACATACTTTATAGAACCTATGGGTGATGCATAGGGAATGACTTTCATTCTCTTTCTATTTTCTGTCGTGGTCGGGTTTTGAGTCTTACTCAATCTCACACCTTGTAACATAGGCAAGAACTCTTTCTTTGACTGTTCCATTTTGAACTACTTCAAAATCTTGTCAAGGTATGTATTCATTGAAAAACTTTATCTAGCGTCTTGATCTATCTCTATAGATCTTGACGCTCAATATGTAAGCAGCTTCACTGAGGTCCTTCTTTGAAAAACTCCTTTCAAATACTCCTTTATGCTTTGCAGAATAATTCTACATTATTTCCGATCAACAATATGTCATTCACATATACTTATCAGAAAATGTCATGTAGTGCTCCCACTCACTTTCTTGTAAATACAAAGCTTCTCCAAAAGTGCATATAAAACCATATGCTTTGATCAATCTTATCAAAGCGTATATTCCAACTCGAGATGCTTGCACCAGTCCATAGATGGATCGATGGAGCTTGCACATTTTGTTAGCTCCTTTAGGATTGACAAAACCTTACGGTTGCATCATATACAACTCTTCTTTAATAAATCTATTAAAGAATGTTTTTGACATCCATTTGCAGATTTCATAAAATGTGGCAATTGCTAACATGATTCGGACAGACTTAAGCATCGCTTCTGGTGAGAAAGTCTCATCGTAGTCAACCCCTTGAACTTGTCGAAAACCTTTTGCAACAAGTCGAGCTTTGTAGATAGTAACACTACTATCGGTGTCCGTCTTCCTCTTGAAGATCCATTTATTTAACATGGCTTGCTGATCATAGAGCAAGTCAATCAAAGTCCATACTTTGTTTCTCATACATGGATCCTATCTCAGATTTCATGGCCTCAAGCCATTTCGCGGAATCTGGGCTCATCATCGCTTCCTCATAGTCCGTAGGTTCATCATGGTCTAGTAACATGACTTCGAACACGATAACCATACCACTCACAGTGCGGATTTTGCTCTGGAAGACCTACGAGGTTTGGTAGCAACTTGATCTGAAGTTTCATGATCATCATCATTAACTTCCTCACTTATTAGTGTAGGAATCACCGGAACTGATTTACGTGATGAACTACTTTCCAATAAGGGAGAAGGTACAATTACCTCATCAAGTTCTACTTTCCTCCCACTCACTTCTTTCGAGAGAAACTTCTTCTCTAGAAAGGATCCATCTTAACAACGAAAAACTTGCCTTCGGATCTGTGATAGAAGGTGTACCCAATAGTTACCTTTGGGTATTCTATGAAGACGCACTTCTCCGATTTGGGTTCGAGCTTATCGGTGAAAACTTTTTCACATAAGTATCAAAACTCCAAACTTTTAAGAAACGACAGCTTAGGGTTTCTTTGTTAAACCATAGTTCATATGGTGTCGTCCCAACGGATTTAGATGGTGCCTCATTAAACGTGAATGCAAATTTGTCTCTAATGCATAACCCCAAAACGATATTGGTAAATCGGTAAGAGACATCATTGATCGTACCATATCAAAATAAAGAAATCTGATTCTGACGTTCGGACACACCATAACGTTGTGGTGTTTCAGGTGGCGTGAGCTGTGAAACTATTCCACTTTGTTTTAATTGAAGACCAAACTTCGTAACTCAAATATTCATCTCCACGATCGGATCGCAGAAACTTTATTTTCTTGTTACGATGATTTTCTACTTCACTCTGAAATTCTTTGAACTTTTCAACTATTTCAGACTTATGTTTCATCAAGAAGATATACGCATATCTGCTCAAATCATCTGTGAAGGTCGAAAATAATGATACTTGCCACGAGCATCAACACTCATTGAATTGTATACATCGGTATGTATTATTTCCAATAAGTCATTAGCTTGTTCCATTGTTCCGGAGAACGGAGTTTTAGTCATCTTGCCCAAAAGGCACGGTTACTTAAGCATCAAATGATTCATAATCAAGTGATTCCAAAAGTCCATCAGCATGGAGTTTTCTTCATGCGCTTTACACCAATATGACCTAAACGGCGATTACCACAAATAAGTTGCACTATCATTATTAACTTTGCATCTTTTGGTTTTAATATTATGAATATGTGTATCACTATGATCGAGATCCAATGAACCATTTTCATTGGGTGTGTAACCATATAAGGTTTTATTCATGTAAACAGAACAACAATTTATTCTCTTACTTAAATGAATAACCGTATTGCAATAAACATGATCAAATCATATTTATGCTCAACACCAAATAACACTTATTTAGGTTCCACACTAATCTCGAAAGTACAGGGAGTGTGCGATGATGATCATATCAATCTTGGAACTACTTCCAACACTCATCGTTACTTCCCTTCAACTAGTTTACATTCATTCTGCAGCTCTGTTTCAAGTTACTACTCTTAGCAACCTGAACCGTATCAAATACCGAGGGGTTGCTACGAACACTAGTAAAATACACATCAATAATCTGTATATCAAATATACCTTTGTTCACTTTGCCATCCTTCTTATCCGCCAAATACTTGGGGTAGTTCCGCTTTCTAGTGACCAGTTCCATTGCAGAAAAAGCACTTAGTCTCAGGCTTAGGTCCAGATTTGGGCTTCTTCACTAGAGCAGCATCTTGCTTGCAGTTCTTCTTGATGTTCCCCTTATTCCCTTTGCCCTATTCCTTGAGACTAGTTGTCTTGTCAATCATAAACACTTGATGCTCTTTCTCGAGCTCTACCTTCGCCGATTTCAACATCACGAAGAGCTCGGAATCGTTTTCGTCATCCCTTGCATACTATAGTTCATCACGAAGTTCTAGTAACTTAGTGATGGTGACTAGAGAATTACGTCAATCACTGTCTTATCCGGAAGATTAACTCCCACTTGATTCAAGCGATTGAAGTACCCAGACAATCTGAGCACATGCTCACTAGTTGAGCGATTCTCCTCCATCTTTTAGCTATAGAACTTGTTGGAGACTTCATATCTCTCAACTCGGGTATTTTCTTGAAATATTAACTTCAACTCCTGGAACATCTTGTATGGTCCATGACGTTCAAAACGTCTTTGAAGTCCCGATTCTAAGCCGTTTAAGCATGGTGCACTAAACTATTAAGTAGTCATCATATTGAGCTAGCATAACGTTTATAACGTCTGCATCTGCTCCTGCAATAGGTCCGTCACCTAGCGGTGCATCAAGGACATAATTCTTACGTGCAGCAATGAGGATAAACCTCAGATCACGGATCCAATCCGCATCATTGCTACTAACATTTTTCAATACAATTTTCTCTAGGAACACATATAAAAACATAGGGAAGCAACAACGCGAGCTATTGATCTACAACATAATTTGCAAAATACTACCAGGACTAAGTTCATGATAAATTAAGGTTCAATTAATCATATTACTTAAGAACTCCCACTTAGAAAAATATCCCTCCAATTCTCTAAGTGATTGCGTGATCCATATCAACTACACCATGACCGATCATCACGTGTGATGGAGTAGTTTCAATGGTGAACATCAATATGTTGATCATATCTACTATATGATTCACGCTCGACCTTTCGGTCTACGTGTTCGAGGTCATATCTTATATGCATAGCTCGTCAAGTATAACCTGAGTATTCTGCGTGTGCAACTGTTTTGCACCCGTTGTATTTGAACGTAGAGCCTATCACACCCGATCATCACGTGGTGTCTCAAAGACGAAGAACTTTCGCATAGCGGTGCATACTCGGGAGAACACTTCTTGATAATTTAGTAAGGGATCATCTTATAATGCTACCGTCAATCAAAGCAAGATAAGATGCATAAAGGATTAACATCACATGCAATCAATATAAGTGATATGATATGGCCATCATCATCTTGTGCTTGTGATCTCCATCTCTGAAGCACCGTCATGATCACCATCGTCACCGGTAGCGACACCTTGATCTCCATCGTAGCATCGTTGTCGTCTCGCCAATCTTATGCTTCCACGACTATCACTACCGCTTAGTAATAAAGTAAAGCATTACATCGCGATTGCATTGCATACAATAAGCGACAACCATATGGCTCCTGCCTTGGTTGCCGATAACTCGGTTACAAAACATGATCATCTCATACAATAAAATATAGCATCACGTCTTGACCATATCACATCACAACATGCCCTGCAAAAACAAGTTAGGCGTCCTCTACTTTGTTGTTGCAAGTTTTACGTGGCTGCTACGGGCTGAGCAAGAACCGTTCTTACCTACGCATCAAAACCACAACGATAGTTTGTCAAATAGACTCCGTTTAACCTTCTCAAGGACCGGGCGTAGCCACTCGGTTCAACTAAAGTTGGAGGCAGGTCTTCCATAAGCCATCTATGTGCAAAGCACGTCGAGGGAACGGTCTCGGCGTAAGCGTCTGGCGTAAGGTTGGTCCGGATCGTCTCGTCCAACAATACCGCTGAACCAAAGTATGACATCTTTGGTAGGCGGTATGACTTGTATCGTCCACAACTCACTTGTGTTCTACTCGTGCATATGACATCTACGCATAAAACCAGGCTCGGATGCCACTGTTGGGGAACGTAGTAATTTCAAAATTTTCCTCGCACACACGGGACCATGGTGATGGCATAGCAACGAGAGGAGAGTGTTGTCTCACGTACCCTCGTGACCGTGGCGGAAGCGATCTGGCGTAGAGGAAGTAGTCGTACTTTCTCCTCGCGATCCTGCCGATCCCAGCGCCGTTACTCCGGCACCTCCGAGTCGATGATGACGTAGAGGAAGTAGTCGTACGTTCTCCTCACGATCCAACCGATCATAGCGCCGTTACTCCGGCACCTCCGAGTTCTTGGCACACGTTCAGCTCGATGACGCTCCACGGGATTCGATCCAGCAAAGCTCCGGGGAGGGGAGTTCCGTCAGCACGACGGCGTGGTGACGATCTTGATGTTTCACCGTAGCAGGGCTTCGCCTAAACACCGCTACAATATGACCGAGGTGGAATATGGTGGAGGGGGGCACCGTGACACTGCTAAGGAAATCCATCTCAAGGATCAACTTGTGTGTCTATGGGGTGCCCCTGCCCCGTATATAAAGGAGCAAGGGAGGGAGGAGGCCGGCCCTATGTTTGGCGCCAAGGGAGTCCTACTCCCCGGGAGTAGGATTCCCCTTTCTAGTCCAACTAGGAATCCTTCCATGTAGGGGAGGAAGGGAGAAGGAAGTGGAGGAGTAGGAAGGTGGCGGCCCCTTTTCCCTAGTCCAATTCGGACTAGAGGGGAGGGCGCAGCAGCCTTTTCCTCTTCCCACTAAAGCCCATCAAGGCCCATTACTTCTCCGTAACTACCGGTACTCGAAAAATACCGAATCACTCGGAACCTTTCCGAACTCCGAATATAGTCGTCCAATATATCGATCTTTACGTCTCGACCATTTCGAGACTCCTCGTCATGTCCCCGATCTCATCCGGGACTCCGAACTCCTTCGGTACATCAAAATACATAAACTCATAATAACCGTCATTGAAACCTTAAGCGTGCGGACCCTACGGTTCGAGAACAATGTAGACATGACTTGAGACACATCTCCGGTCAATAACCAATAGCGGGACCTGGATGCCCATATTGGTTCCTACATATTCTCTGAAGATCTTTATCGGTCGAGACCGCATAACAACATCGTTGTTCCTTTTGTCATCGGTATGTTACTTGCCCGAGATTCGATCGTCGGTATCCAATACCTAGTTCAATCTCGTTACCGCAAGTCTCTTTACTCGTTACGTAATACATCATCTCACAACTAACTCATTAGTTGCAATGCTTGCAAGGCTTATGTGATGTGTATTACCGAGAAGGCCCAGAGATACCTCTCCGAGCAATCGGAGTGACAAAACCTAATCTCGAAATACGCCAACCCAACAAGTACCTTTGGAGACACCTGTAATACTCCTTTATAATCACCCGATTCACGTTGTGACGTTTGGTAGTACCAAAGTGTTCCTCCGTAAACGGAGTTGCATAATCTCATAGTTATAGGAACATGTATAAGTCATGAAGAAAGCAATAGCAACATACTAAACGATCAAGTGCTAGGCTAACGGAATGGGTCATGTCAATCAGATCATTCTCCTAATGATGTGATCCTGTTAATCAAATGACAACTCATGTCTATGGTTAGGAAACTTAACCATCTTTGATTAACAAGCTAGTCAAGTAGAGGCATACTAGTGACACTCTGTTTGTCTATGTATTCACACATGTATTATGTTTCCGGTTAATACAATTCTAGCATGAATAATAAACATTTATCATGATATAAGGAAATAAATAATAACTTTATTATTGCCTCTAGGGCATATTTCCTTCAGCACGCATTATGAAGTTCTCTTTGCTAAAGGCGTCGTATGACCCATTATCACAAGCTTCTTGCAATTCGTCCTTAAGCGGTTGCATGTACACATTCATATTCTTCCCCGGATAGTTGGGCCCTGGAATTATCAACGTCAGGAAAATGTTCTTTCTTTGCATAATCTACTCGGGGGGAGATTGAGTGGAATGACAAACACGGGCCAACAGCTGTATGGGATTGCCATCTGACCAAACACACTGAACCCATCTGTGCTGACGGTGACTCGAGGATGCCTTGGATCTGCCGTTTTTTCCTTATGTAATGCATCGAAGCGCTTCCACGCTTCACCATCCGATGTGTGCACCATCATCACATTCCCATCTGCATCTAGTTCGGCTCTTTTGCCCGTTTTGTGCCATGTCATCTGTCTGGCCGTCTCTTCCACCATGAAAAGATGTTGAAGTCTTGGTACGATTGGCGTATACCGAAGAACATTAACGGGTAGTTTGGTCTGCGTCTTGATACGTCTCCAACGTATCTATAATTTTTTATTGTTCCATGCTATTATATTACTCGTTTTGGATGTTTATGGGCTTTACTTTACACATTTATATTATTTTTGGGACTAACCTACTAACCGGAGGCCCAGCCCGTATTGCTGTTTTTTTGCCTATTTCAGTGTTTCGAAGAAAAGGAATATCAAACGGAGTCCAAACGGAATGAAACCTTCGGGAGCGTGATTTTTGGAACAAACGTGATCCAGGGGACTTGGAGTGCAAGTCAAGAAGCAGTCGAGGCGGCCACGAGGGTGGAGGGTGCGCCCCCTATCTCGTGGGCCCCTCGGGCATCCACCGACCTACTTCTTCCTCCTATATATACCCACGTACCCCGAAAACATCATAGGAGACGACGAAAAACTATTTCCACCACCGTAACCTTCTGTATCCGCGAGATCCCATCTTGGAGCCTTTGTCGGCGCTTCTTGCGGAGGGAATCGACCATGGAGGGCTTCTACATCAACACCATAGCCCCTCCGATGAGTTGTGAGTAGTTTACCACAGACCTTCGGGTCCATAATTATTAGCTAGATGGCTTCTTCTCTCTTTTTGGATCTCAAGACCATGTTCTCCTCGATCTTCTTGGAGATCTATTTGATGTAACTCTTTTTGCGGTGTGTTTGTCGAGATCTGATGAATTGTGGGTTTATGATCAAGTTTATCTATGAGAAATATTTGAATCTCGGTGGAAAGTTGCATGGCATACCAAGTCAAGGCATACCAAGTACCCATCACAAACTCATCTCCCTCGCATTTACATTATTTGCCATTTGCCTCTCGTTTTCCTCTCCCTCACTTCACCATTGCCATTTTATTCGCCCTCTCTTTCCCAATCTCCTCTCTCTTTCGTCGCCCTCTTCTTCTTCCTCGCTCTTGTTTGCCGTTATGTCTGAAACTGGGGAGATTATCGTCGATATGGACAATAATGATAACATGGAAAAGTCTGATGCTCCTGCTGAAGAACCCCCTATCTTGCATACTAAAAAGTTTCGAATCGGTAGTGGTAACATTATTGGAAAAGGTGTTATTCAAGATTTCTTTACTGGTGTCGGTGCTTTACCTTCTATGGGTGGTTCTATTCTTCATAGAACTAGTAGTCTTGCGGATGCTATCGCTATGCTTGTACTTGAGCTTGAAAGACAATTTATGCATATGCATCCTTGCATACAAAGAATTTACCTGGAATTTTCTTATATTGAACATTCTTCTGTTAAGCGCGCTATCACTATCTTTTTGGCTCATGAGTTTAGATTTATAATAAGAGAGGCCAAAAAATCTTTGCGCACTATAGGGTGGATGCTGGTCGTCCTCCCATAGAGGCGATCCTCTTCGGTCAAGAGGAAATTAGGCGTTTTCAATCTTTGGACTATGTTGCTTTCAACAAAAACCTTAGAAAAAAGGTTCCTACCAATGTCCTAGTTGATAGAATTTCTGAACTTAATAATGATTTTGCTCTTCGAAATAATGAGCTAGGATACTCGCTTGAGTATAGGCTCACGAAATTCTGCCAAAAGAATGCTTATAATGATGAATTAGTTGTGCAGTATGAAGTGCCAAAGGAGGAACCCGTTCCTCCTGTGATTGATCTTGGGGACTTTTGTCCCATTAAATTTAGCCATTTTGATTACTTTTGCTTTCCTCAAAGAAAACTTGTTGCTGAACGTAGAGAATATATATGAGATGAGTTTTCCAGATCTATCTTATTATTATGGCACTACTTAGATCTATCCTCGCTTTTATGCCTAGCTAGGGGCGTTAAACGATAGCGCTAGTTGGGAGGCAACCCAATTTTGTTTGTGTTTTTTGTTTTTGTTCCTGTTTAGTAATAATTTTTGCATCTACCTTCTGTTTAGATGTGTTTTTATGTTTTAATTAGTGTTTGTGCCAAGTAGAACCTATAGGATAACCTATGGTGATAGTTAATTTGATTCTGCTGAAAAACAGAAACTTTGCACGCACTAAATTAGTTTTGTTATTTCACAGAAACGTGCTTTTGCGTTTATTCTTTTTTCTATAGATCAATAGACAATTGCCCGGGACTTCCTATTTTTTTAGGATTTTTAGAGTTCCAGAAGTATTCGAGGGTTACAGATTGCTACAGACTATTCTGTTTTTGACAGATTCTGTTTTTCGTGTGTTGTTTGCTTATTTTGATGCATCTATGGCTATTATTAAGTGGTATGAATCATAGAGAACTTGGAATACAGTAGGTTTAACACCAATATAAATAAAGAATGAGTTCATTACAGTACCTTATGTGGTGGTTTTTCTTTCTTTCACTAACGTAGCTTATGAGATTTCTTGTTGAGTTTTGTGTTGTGAAGTTTTCAAGTTTTGGGTAAAGATTTGATGGACTATGGAATAAGGAGTGGCAAGAGCCTAAGCTTGGGGATGCCCATTCCACCCCAAAATATTCAAGAATAGCCAAAAGCCTAAGCTTGGGGATGCCCCCGGAAGGCATCCCCTCTTTCGTCTTCGCTCATTGGTAACTTTACTTGGAGGTATATTTTTATTCGCCACATGATATGTGTTTTGCTCGGAGCGTCTTGTATGATATTAGGCTTTGCTTTTTAGTTCTCCACAATCATCATTGCTGTACACACCTTTTGGCATAAGCCCACTTGATTAGAATTTATTAGAATACTCTATGTGCTTCACTTATATCTTTTGAGCTAGATAGTATTTGCTCTAGTGCTTCACTTATATCTTTTAGAGCATGGTGGTGGCTTAATTTTGTAGAAATTGTTAGTCTCTCATGCTTCACTTATATTATTTTGAGAGTCTCTTAGAACAGCATGGTATTTGCTATGGTTATGAATTTGGTCCTAGAATGATGAGCATCCAAGTTGGGTATAATAAAAACTATCATAGAAAGTGCATTAAACACTAGGATCAATTTGATGATAATCGTTTTGAGATGTAAAGGTGGTAATATTAGAGCCATGATAGTGGATAATTATGAAATTGGGAAATACTTGTGTTGAAGTTGGCAAGTCCCGTATCAAGCACGTATGATAAAAGTTGTGTGACAAATTTGTTGCATGAGGTGCTCTTTTGATTGCCTTCCTTATGAGTGGAGATCGGGATCGTGCAATGGTTAACTCCTACCAACCCTTCCCCTAGGAGCATGCGTAGTAGTACTTTGCTTCGAGGTCAAGTAAACTTTTTCAATAAGTATATGAGTTCTTTATGACTAATGTGAGTCCATGGATATACGCACACTCACCCTTCCACTTTGCTAGCCTCTATTGTGCCGTGCAACTTTCGCCGGTATCATGCACCCATTATTTACCTTCCTCAAAACAGCCACCATACCTACCTATTATGGCATCATTGTCATATTGCTCTTTGCATGATCATGTAGTTGACATCGTATTTGTGGCAAGGCCACCCTCGTAATTTTCATACATGTCACTCTTGATTCATTGCATATCCCGGTACACCGCCGGAGGCATTCATATAGAGTCATATTTTGTTCTAAGTGTTGACTTGTAATTCTCGAGTTGTAAATTAATAAAAGTGTGATGATCTTCATTATTAGAGCATTGTCCCAAGTGAGGAAAGGATGATGAAGACTATGATTCCCCCACAAGTCGGGATGAGACTTTGTGTTGGGGAACGTTGCAGAAAATAAAATTTTCTACGCTTCACCAAGATCAATCTATTGAGTCATCTAGCAACGAGAGAGAGGAGTGCATCTACATACCCTTGTAGATCACGCGCGGAAGCGTTCAAGAGAACGGGGTTGAGGGAGTCGTACTCGAAGTGATCCAAATCACCGGATATCCTAGCGCCAAACGGACGGCACCTCCGCGTTCAACACACGTACGGTTGGGGAAGACGTCTCCTCCTTCTTGATCCAGCAAGGGGGAGGGAGAGGTTGATGGAGATCCAGCGGCACGATGGCGTGGTGGTGGAAGTAGCGGCGATCTCGGCAGGGCTTCGCCAAGCTTCGTGAGGGAGAGGTGTTGCAGAGGGAGAGGGAGGCGCCAGGAGCAGGGGTGCGCAGCCCTCCCTCCCCCTCTTTATATAGGGGCCCTGGGGGGGCGCCGGCCCCCTAGAGATCCCATCTCAAGGGGGGGCAGCGACCAAGGGGGGGGGACTTGCCCCCCAAGTCAAGTGGGGCGCCCCTCCCCCCCACCCCTAGGGTTTCCAACCCTAGGCGCAGGGGAGGCCCAAGGGGGGTGCACCAGCCCACAAGGGGCTGGTTCCCTTCCCCACTTCAGCCCATGGGGCCCTCCGGGATAGGTGGCCCCACCCGGTGGACCCCCGGGGCCCTTCCGGTTGTCCCGGTACAATACCGGTGACCCCCGAAATTCTCCCGATGGCCGAAACTGGACTTCCTATATATAGTTCTTCACCTCCGGACCATTCCGGAACTTCTCGTGACATCCGGGATCTCATCCAGGACTCCGAACAACCTTCGGGTTACCGCATACTAGTATCTTTACAACCCTAGCGTCACCGAACCTTAAGTGTGTAGACCCTACGGGTTCGGGAGACATGCAGACATGACCGAGACGACACTCCGGCCAATAACCAACAGCGGGATATGGATACCCATGTTGGCTCCCACATGTACAATTCCCTTATACAATTCCCTTCCTCAATCGGTACGTTGCCCGAGATTCGATCGTCGGTATCCCAATACCTCGTTCAATCTCGTTACCGGCAAGCCCTGTTCAAGAATTCATCCGATTAACCAGTTAACTTGCTGATTAATCCCTACTCGTGGGGTCACTGAGTAGCCTATAAACCGATAAATCATCCAATTAATTGATTAACTTGCCGATTAACTTGCCGATTAGCCGATTAATCCCCTACTCACCAGCCAACCGAGCAGCTACCAGTTAACGATTTCCTCAGCAATGCCGGCAAGTCACTTTACTCGTACCGTAATGCATGATCCCGTGACCAACCACTTAGTCACTTTGTGCTCATTATGATGATGCATTACCGAGTGGGCCCAGAGATACCTCTCTATCATACGGAGTGACAAATTTCAGTCTCGATCCATGTTAACCCAATAGACACTTTCGGAGATACCTGTAGTATACCTTTATAGTCACCCAGTTACGTTGTGGCGTTTGGTACACCCAAAGCACTCCTACGGCATCCGGGAGTTACACGATCTCATGGTCTAAGGAAATGATACTTGACATTGGAAAAGCTCTTAGCAAATGAACTACACGATCTTGTGCTATGCTTAGGATTGGGTCTTGTCCATCACATCATTCTCCCAATGATGTGATCCCGTTATCAGTGACATCCAATGTGCATGGTCAGGAAACCGTGACCATCTATTGATAAACGAGCTAGTCAACTAGAGGCTTACTAGGGACATGTTGTGGTCTACGTATTCACGCATGTATTACGATTTCCGGATAACACAATTATAGCATGAATAATAGACAATTATCATGAATGGGGAAATATAATAATAGAGTTCTGGTGTTGATCATGTTTTGCTCGCGGAAGAGGTTTAGTCAACAAATCTGCGACATTCAGATCCGTATGCACTTTGCAAATATCTATGTCTCCATCTTGAACATTTTCACGAATGGATTTGAAGCGACGCTTGATGTGCCTAGTCTTCTTGTGAAACTTGGGCTCCATGGCAAGGGCAATAGCTCCAGTGTTGTCACAGAAGAGGGTGATTGGCCCCGACGCATTGGGTATGACTCCTAGGTCGGTGATGAAATCCTCCATCCAGATTGCTTCATGCGCTGCCTCCGAGGCTGCCATGTACTCCGCTTCACATGTAGATCCCGCCATGAAACTTTGCTTGCAACTGCACCAGCTTACTGCCCCACCATTCAAAATATACACGTATCCGGTTTGTGACTTAGAGTCATCCAGATCTGTGTCGAAGCTAGCGTCTATGTAACCCTTTACGACGAGCTCTTCGTCACCTCCATAAACGAGAAACATATCCTTAGTCCTTTTCAGGTACTTCAGGATATTCTTGACCGATATCCAGTGTTCCATGTCGGGATTACTTTGGTACCTCCCTACCAAACTTATAGCAAGGTTCACATCAGGTCTGGTACACAGCATGGCATACATGATAGACCCTATGGCTGAGGCATAGGGGACGACACTCATCTTTTCTCTATCTTACATGGTGGTGGGACATTGAGCCGAGCTCAATTTCACACCTTGCAACACAGGCAAGAACCCCTTCTTGGACTGATCCATATTGAACTTCTTCAATATCTTATCAAGGTATGTGCTTTGTGAAAGACCTATGAGGCGTCTCGATCTATCTCTATAGATCTTGATGCCTAATATGTAAGCAGCTTCTCCAAGGTCCTTCATTGAAAAACACTTATTCAAGTAGGCCTTAATGTTGTCCAAAAGTTCTATATCATTTCCCATCAAAAGTATGTCATCCACATATAATATGAGAAATGCTCTGAGCTCCCACTCACTTTCTTATGTAGCGCAGGCTTCTCCATAAGTCTGCATAAACCCAAACGCTTTGATCATTTCATTAAAGAGAATGTTCCAACTCCGAGATGCTTGCACCAGCCCATAGATGGAGCGCTGGACCTTGCATACCTTGTTAGCATTCTTAGGATCGACAAAACCTTCCGGCTTCATCATATACAGTTCTTCCTTAAGATGGCCGTTAAGGAATGCCGTTTTGACGTCCATTTTCCATATCTCATAATCATAGTATGCGGCAATTGCTAACATGATTCGGACGGACTTCAGCTTCGCTACAGGAGAGAAAGTCTCATCGTAGCCAACCCCTTGAACTTGTCGATAACCCTTAGCGGCAAGTCGAGCTTTATAGATGGTAACATTACCATCCGCGTCCGTCTTCTACTTAAAGATCCATTTGTTTTCTATCGCTCGCCGATCATCGGGCAAGTCTGTCAAAGTCCACACTTTGTTTTCATACATGGATCCTATCTCGGATTGCATGGCTTCAAGCCATTTGTTGGAATCTGGGCCCGCCATTGCTTCTTCATAGTTCGAAGGTTCACCGTTGTCTAACAACATGATTTCTAGGACAGGGTTGCCATACCACTGGTGTGGAGCGTGTCCTCGTGGACCCTCGGAAGTTCAGTAGTAACTTGATCCAAGTACCTTGATCATCATCATTAGCTTCCTCTGTAGTCGGTCACGGGCACCACAGGAACATCTTCGTAAGCTGCGCTACTTTCCGGTTCAAGAGGTAGTACTTCATCAAGTTCCACTTTCCTCCCACTTACTTCTTTCGAGAGAAACTCTTTCTCCAGAAAGGAACCGTTCTTGGCAACAAAGATCTTGCCTTCGAATCTGAGGTAGAAGGTATACCCAATGGTTTCCTTAGGGTATCCTATAAAGACGCATTTTTCCGACTTGGGTTCGAGCTTTTCAGGTTGAAGTTTCTTGACATAAGCATCGCATCCCCAAACTTTTAGAAACGACAGCTTAGGTTTCTTCCCAAACCATAATTCATACGGTGTCGTCTCAACGGATTTAGACGGTGCCCTATTTAAAGTGAATGTAGCTGTCTCTAGAGCGTATCCCCAAAATGATAGCGGTAAGACGGTGAGTGACATCATAGATCGCACCATATCCAATAGAGTGCGATTACGACGTCCGAACACACCGTTAGGCTGAGGTGTTCCAGGCGGCGTGAGTTGTGAAATGATTCCACATTTCCTTAAGTGCGTACCAAATTCGTGACTTAAATATTCTCCCCCATGATCTGATCGTAAGAACTTTATCTTTCGGTCACGTTGATTCTCTACCTCATTCTGAAATTCCTTGAACTTTTCAAAGGTCTCAAACTTGTGTTTCATCAAGTAGACATACCCATATCTACTCAAGTCGTCAGTGAGAGTGAGAACATAACCATATCCTCCACGAGCCTCAACGCTCATTGGACCGCACACATCAGTATGTATTATTTTTCAATAAGTTGGTTGCTCGCTCCATTGTTAGGAGAACGGAGTCTTGGTCATTTGCCCATAAGGCATGGTTCGCGTGTCAAATGATTCGTAATCAAGAGACTCCAAAAGTCCATCAGCATGGACTTCTTCATGCGTTGACACCAATGTGAACAAAGGCGGCGATTACCACAAGTATGTGGGGCTATCGTTATCAACTTTACATCTTTTGGTATTCACACTATGAACATGTGTAACATCACGTTCGAGATTCATTAAGAATAAACCATTGACCAGCGGGGCATGACCATAAAACATATCTCTCATATAAATAGAACAACCATTATTCTCGGATTTAAATGAGTAGCCATCTCGTATTAAACGAGATCCGGATACAATGTTCATGCTCAAAGCTGGCACTAAATAACAATTATTGAGGTTTAAAACTAATCCCGTAGGTAAATGTAGAGGTAGCGTGCCGACGGCGATCACATCGACCTTGGAACCATTCCCGACGCGCATCGTCACCTCGTCCTTCGCCAGTCTCCGCTTATTCCGCAGCTCCTGTTTTGAGTTACAAATATGAGCAACGACACCGGTATCAAATACCCAGGAGCTACTACGAGTACTGATAAGGTACACATCAATTACATGTATATCACATATACCTTTGGTGTTGCCGACCTTCTTGTCCGCTAAGTATTTGGGGCAGTTCCGCTTCCAGTGTCCCTTTCCCTTGCAATAAAAGCACTCAGTCTCAGGTTTGGGTCCATTCTTTGGCTTCTTCCCGGCAACTGGCTTACCGGCGCGGCAACTCCCTTGCCGTCCTTCTTGAAGTTCTTCTTACCCTTGCCTTTCTTGAAATTAGTGGTTTTATTGACCATCAACACTTGATGTTCCTTTTTGATTTCCACCTCTGCTGATTTCAGCATTGAAAATACTGCAGGAATAGTTTTCACCATCCCCTGCATATTGTAGTTCATCACAAAGCTCTTGTAGCTAGGTGGGAGCGATTGAAGGATTCTGTCAATGACCGCCTCGTCCGGGAGGTTAATGTCCAGCTGGGACAAGCGGTTGTGCAACCCAGACATTTTGAGTATGTGCTCACTTGACAGAACTATTTTCCTCCATCTTACAAGCTGTAGAACTTGTCGGAGACTTCATATCTCTCGACCGGGCATGAACTTGGAAAACCATTTTCAGCTCTTGAACATCTCATATGCTCCGTGTTGCTCAAAACATTTTTGGAGCCCGGTTCTAAGCTGTAAAGCATGCCGCCTTGAACGAGGGAGTAATCATCAAGACGTGATCGCCAAGCGTTCATAACATCTTGGTTCTCCGGGATGGGTGCTTCACCTAAGCGGTCCTTCTAGGACATATGCTTTCTTGGCAGCTATGAGGATGATCCTCGGGTTAGGACCCAGTCCGAATAGTTGCCGCCATCATCTTTCAGCTTGGTTTTCTCTAGGAACGCGTTGAAGTTGAGGTTGACATGAGCGTTGGCCATTTGATCTACAAGACATTTTGCAAAGGTTTTAGACTAAGTTCATGATAATTAAGTTCATCTAATCAAATTATTTAATGAACTCCCACTCAGATTAGACATCCCTCTCTCATCTAAGTGATACATGATCCGACTCAACTAGCCCGTGTCCGATCATCACGTGAGACGGACTAGTCATCATCGGTGAACATCTCCATGTTGATCGTATCTTCCATACGACTCATGTTCGCCCTTTCGGTCTCTTGTGTTTCGAGGCCATGTCTGTACATGCTAGGCTCGTCAAGTCAACATAAGTGTTTTGCATGTGTAAATCTGTCTTACACCCGTTGTATGTGAACGTTAGAATCTATCACACCCGATCATCACGTGGTGCTTCGAAACAACGAAATTTCGCAATGGCGCACAGTTAGGGGGAACACTTTCTTGAAATTATTATAAGGGATCATCTTATTTACTACCGTCGTACCAAGAAAATAAGAAGCAAAACATGATAAACATCACATGCAATCAAATAGTGACATGATATGGCCAATATCATATTGCTCCTTTGATCTCCATCTTCGGGGCGCCATGATCATCTTCAAACACCGGCATGACACCATGATCTCCATCATCATGATCTCCATCATCGTGTCTTCATGAAGTTGTCACACCAACGATTACTTCTACTTCTATGGCTAACGTGTTTAGCAATAAAGTAAAGTAATTTACATGGCGTTATTCAATGACACGCAGGTCATAAAAAAAATAAAGACAACTCCTATGGCTCCTGCTGGTTGTCATACTCATCGACATGCAAGTCGTGATTCCTATTACAAGAACATGATCAATCTCATATATCACATATATTTCATTCATCACATCCTTTTGGCCATATCACATCACAAGGCATATGCTGCAAAAACAAGTTAGACGTCCTCTAATTGTTGTTGCATGTTTTACGTGGCTTCTATAGGTTTCTAGCAAGAACGTTTCTTACCTACGTAAAACCACAACGTGATATGCCAATTTCTATTTACCCTTCATAAGGACCCTTTTCATCGAATCCGATCCGACTAAAGTGGGAGAGACAGACACCCGCTAGCCACCTTATGCAACTAGTGCATGTCAGTTGGTGGAACCTGTCTCACGTAAGCGTACGTGTAAGGTCGGTCTGGGCCGCTTCATCCCACGATGCCGCCGAAACAAGATAAGACTAGTAGTGGCAAGAAAATTGACAACATCTACGCCCACAACAAGTTTGTGTTCTACTCGTGCATAAAAACTACGCATAGACCTAGTTACGATACCCTTTGTTGGGGAACGCGTTGCAGAAAATAAAATTTTCTACGCTTCACCAAGATCAATCTATGGAGTCATCTAGCAACGAGAGAGAGGAGTGCATCTACATACCCTTGTAGATCACGCGCGGAAGCGTTCAAGTGAACGGGGTTGAGGGAGTCGTACTCGTCATGGTCCAAATCACCGGAGATCCTAGCGCCGAACGGACGGCACCTCCGCGTTCAACACACGTACGGTTGGGGAAGGCGTCTCCTCCTTCTTGATCCAGCAAGGGGGAGGGAGAGGTTGATGGAGATCCAAAGACGACGGCGGCGTGGTGGTGGAAGTAGCGGCGATCTCGGCAGGGCTTCGCCAAGCTCAGCGAGAGGGAGGGGTGTTGCAGAGGGATAGGGAGGCGCCAGGAGCAGTGGTGCGCAGCCCTCCCTCCCCCCTCTTTATATAGGGGCCCTAGGGGGGTGCCGGCCCCTAGAGATCCCATCTCAAGGGGGGTGGCGACCAAGGGGGGGGGACTTGCCCCCCAAGTCAAGTGGGCCCCCCCCCCACCCCTAGGGTTTCCAACCCTAGGCGCAGGAGAGGCCCAAGGGGGGCGCACCAGCCCACGAGGGGCTGGTTCCCTTCCCCACTTCAGCCCATGGGGCCCTCCGGGATAGGTGGCCCCACCCGGTGGACCCCCGGGACCCTTCCGGTGCTCCTGGTACAATACCGGTGACCTCCGAAACTTTCCCGATGGCCGAAACTAGACTTCCTATATATAATTCTTCACCTACGGACCATTTCGCAACTCCTCGTGACGTCCGGGATCTCACCCGGGACTCCGAACAACTTTCGGGTTACCGCATACTAGTATCTCAACAACCCTGGTGTCACCGAACCTTAAGTGTGTAGACCCTACGGGTTCGGGAGACATGCAGACATGACCGAGACGACTCTCCGGCCAATAACCAACAGCAGGATCTTGATACCCATGTTGGCTCCCACATGTTCCACGATGATCTCATCGAATGAACCAAGATGTCGAGGATTCAAGTAATCCCGTATACAATTCCCTTTGTCAATCCGTACGTTACTTGCCCGAGATTCGATCGTCGGTATCCCAATACCTCGTTCAATCTCGTTACCGGCAAGTCACTTTACTCGCATCAGTAATGCATGATCCCGTGACCAACCACTTAGTCACTTTGAGCTCATTATGATGATGCATTACCGAGTGGGCCCAGAGATACCTCTTCGTCATACGGAGTGACAAATCCCAGTCTCGATCCATGTTAACCCAACAGACACTTTTGGAGATACCTGTAGTATACCTTTATAGTCACCCAGTTACGTTGTGACGTTTGGTACACCCAAAGCACTCCTACGGCATCCGGGAGTTACACGATCGCATGGTCTAAGGAAATGATACTTGACATTGGAAAAGCTCTTAGCAAATGAACTACACGATCTTGTGCTATGCTTAGGATTGGGTCTTGTCCATCACATCATTCTCCCAATGATGTGATCCCGTTATCAATGACATCCAATGTCCATGGTCAGGAAACAGTGACCATCTATTGATAAACGAGCTAGTCAACTAGAGGCTTACTAGGGACATGTTGTGTTCTACGTATTCACACATGTATTACGACTTCCGGATAACACAATTATAGCATGAATAATAGACAATTATCATGAACGAGGAAATAAAATAATAACCATTTTATTATTGCCTCTAGGGCATATTTCCAACACTTTGGACTAAAAAAGGAGAAAAGAAAAAGAGAGAGGCCAAAGATCCCACCAAATAAAAAAAGAAAGAACAAAAAAATAAAAAATAAAAAAAATTGAGAGAAAAAGAGAGAAGGGACAATGCTACTATCTCTTTTCCACACTTGTGCTTCAAAATAGCACCATGATCTTCATGATAGAGAGTCTCTTGTGTTGTTACTTCCATATACTAGTGGGAATTTTTCATTATAGAACTTGGCTTGTATATTCCAATGATGGGCTTCCTCAAAGTGCCCTAGGTCTTCGTGAGCAAGCAAGTTGGATGCACACCCACTTAGTTTCTTTTGTTGAGGTTTCATATATTTATAACTCTAGTGCATCCGTTGCATAGCAATCCCTACTCACTCACATTGATATCTATTGATGGGCATCTCCATAGCCCGTTGATACGCCTAGTTGATGTGAGACTATCTTCTCCCTTTTTGTCCTCACAACCACCACCATATACCACCATAGTGCTATGTCCATGGCTTGCGCTCATGTATTGCGTAAGAGTTGAAAAAGCTGAAGCGCGTTAAAAAGTATGAACCAATTGCTTGGCTGAAACCGGGGTTGTGCATGATGGGAGTATTTTGTGTAATGAAAATGAAGCATGGCCTAACTATATGATTTTGTAGGGATAAGCTTTATTTGGCTATGCTATTTTGATAGGACATGATTATTTGTTAGAATGCTTCAAAGTATTATTATTTTTATGTTTTATAAGCTTTTATCTTGAATCATTTGGATCTGAACAATCTTGCCACAATAAAGAAAATTACATTGAGAATTATGCTAGGTAGCATTCTACATCAAAAATTCTATTTTTATCATTTGCCTTCTCGAGGACGAGCAGGAATTAAGCTTGGGGATGCTTGATACGTCTCCAACATATCTATAATTTTTTATTGTTCCATGCTATTATATTACCCGTTTTGGATGTTTATGGGCTTTACTTTACACAATTATATCATTTTTGGGACTAACCTACTAACCGGAGGCCCAGCCCGTATTGCTATTTTTTTGCCTATTTCAGTGTTATGAAGAAAAGGAATGTCAAACGGAGTCCAAACGGCATGAAACCTTCGTGAGCGCGATTTTTGGAACAAACGTGATCCAAAGGACTAGGAGTGCAAGTCAAGAAGCAGTCGAGGCGGCCACGAGGGTGGAGGGCGCGCCCACCCCTACAGGGCGTGCCCCCTATCTCGTCGGCCCCTCAGGCGTTCACTGACCTACTTCTTCCTCCTATATATACCCACGTACCCCGAAAACATCAGAGGAGGCGACGAAAAATTATTTCCACCACTGTAACCTTCTGTATCCGCGAGATCCCATCTTGGAGCCTTCGCCGGCGCTCCGCCGGAGGGGGAATCGACCATGGAGGGCTTCTACATCAACACCATAGCCCCTTCGATGAGTTGTGAGTAGTTTACCACAGACCTTCGGGTCCATATTTATTAGCTAGATGGCTTCTTCTGTCTTTTTGGATCTCAATACCATGTTCTCCTCATTCTTCTTGGAGATCTATTTGATGTAACTCTTTTTGCAGTGTGTTGTCGAGATCTGATGAATTGTGGGTTTATGATCAAGTTTATCTATGAGAAATATTTGAATCTCCTCTGAATTCTTTTATGTGTGATTAAGTTATCTTTGCAAGTCTCTTCGAATTGTCAGTTTGGTTTGGCCTACTAGATTGATCTTTCTTGCAATGGGAGAAGTGCTTAGCTTTGGGTTCAATCTTGCGGTGTCCTTTCCCAGTGATAGCAGGGGAAGCAAGGCACGTATTGTATTGTTGCCATCGAGGATAAAAAGATGGGGTTTATATAATATTGCATGAGTTTATCCCTCTACATCATGTCATCTTTCTTAATGCGTTACTCTGTTCTTTATGAACTTAATACACTAGATGCATGCTGGATAGCGGTCGATGTGTGGAGTAATAGTAGTAGATGCAAAGGTGAGTCGGTCTACTTGTCACGGACGTGATTCCTATATACATGATCATGCCTAGATAATCTCATAATTATTCGCTTTTCTATCAATTGCTCGACAAGAATTTGTTCACCCACCGTAATACTTATGCTATCTTGAGAGAAGCCACTAGTGAAACCTATGGCCCCTAGTCTATCTTTTATCATATAAGCTTTCAATCTACTTTTATTTGCATCTTTACTTTTCCAATCTATATCATAAAATACCAAAAATATATTTATCTTATCATACTATCTCTATCAGATCTCACTTTCGCAAGTGGCCGTGAAGGGATTGACAACCCCTTTATTGCGTTGGTTGCAAGTTCTTTATTTGTTTGTGTAGGTGCGTGGGACTTCTGAGGAGCCTCCTACTAGATTCATACCTTGGTTCTAAAAAACTGAGGGAAATACTAACGCTACTATTGCTTCATCACCCTTTCCTCTTCAAGGAAAACCAACGCAAGCTCAAGAAGTAGCACGTCTTCTCACCCATACCATTGTCTACCACAACATACCTGGAAGAATTGCAAATGGGACAATAGTTCAAGTCCTCATACTGAAGCCTAAATAAGACACATCCTTTCTCACAGGCATGTATCTTCTCATAGGGCATCTTAAGAGCACGAAGGATTTTGTCTGACTGGTACAGGTTTGGAGGTAGCACATGGCCTTTGGGTAGAAATCGTCTGAATACTGTCATCATCGCGTCATAGCATTCTCTGCCCAAGTTGAATTGAGCCTTCAAAGCCATTATTTGTGAGATGGCATCCAGCTGACAAAGCTCAGTGTGCTCGTGGAGAGGACGTTTTGAGGACTCCAACATTTCAGTGAAGGCCTTTGCAGATTCCTCCATCTCCTTGTCCGAGTCCCGAGTGTCGTCAAAGTCTTGCACCATGTCTGCGGTCCCGGTACCATGCTCGTCGGTGCGATGACGAACCACCTCGGCTCTGGCACGTTGGGTAGACTCACCATGTAATGTCCAAACCGTGTAACCAGGCGTAAAACCAAACTTCTGCATGTCTTTACTCATTTCAAGCTCGTCCCTCTTTTTATGGTTGTCGCAACGGGCATAGGGGCACCGGCTTAATTCCTGGCCATTTGCAAATGCGGCTCTAACAAACCCCTTGGTTTTTGTTAACCATTCCTCGGTCCAAACTTTCTGACTAGTGTAACCGGTGTACATCCACGCACGATCACTCATATTGACTTCCTACTAGACACACAAGAAATATATACATAATTAAGCAAACCATATCCATCAGTTAATGGAGTTTGTTAGTTTTATTACGTCCATGCAACCTACATGCTAATAGGTAAATATAGGTCCTAATCCCACCTGAGTATGTGTAGATTGGGTTCGTTTTCCCATGCTCTGCTCCGGATCCGACGCAAAATTTCGGCAGCACCTCCCCGTTGTTCCCTAATACACATCTCGGCAATAAGCAGAGAGGATGTGTACCCGGGGAACAACAGGGAGGCAATAACGAAATTCTGCATCGGATCTGGAGCAGAGCATATGGGAAAACGAACCCAATCTACACATACTCGGGCTGTCCATGGATAACGTTGGACAATTCGAAAGAATCACGATTATAAATATGCAAATGCATGCATATTTATAGATGTAACCCTTTCGAACAGGAGATGCATAGTGGTTACGCATACTGATGATTGACACCTATAGCTAGCAAGTTTCATCGGCACGAAGACTGGAACAGAGCAAATGAAGGGGGGAGCAGGAGATGGCATTTGTGCTCACCAACGAAGGCAGGGGCGGAGCTCGTCGAACACTAGACCCTCGCAGCGACGAAATAACTGCACATTTAAATCCAAAGATGAGTAACATAGCGACCACCTAACCCGCTCGTCCCCGGGTAAACTAAACAACAACTACCATCGGTGCAAGTTACATGAGGCGGTCGGCGTTGAACACTAGATCCACATCCCACAAGTGAAGCCGGCGGCCGGCGGCCCGCAACAATAGTTCTGGTGGCCGATGATGGTCGAACACCTTGGCGAATTTGCCTGGCAGCCTCTGCGATGAGGATTAAATCCAAGTTTTGAAATTTCAAATAACCAAACCGACTTGAGTTAGTTTGGGTGTTTCAAGTTTCAACACTTACCTTTCGATCGTCATCTCTGAGGCTGCCAGACAAATTCGCAATGGTGTCTGACCACCATCGACACCGAGAACTGTTGCTGCTGGACGCAGGACCCCTACGTCACTTGTGGAACGTGGATGTAGTATTCGACACCGACGGCCACATGTACCTCACAATGATGATACATGCAATTTAGGGTACCATCGACATCGAGGAACCCCCTAACTCGCTCGTCCCCGGGTAAACTAAATAGAAACTACCATCGGTGCAAGTTACATGAGGCGGTCGGCGTTGAACACTAGATCCACATCCCACAAGTGAAGCCGGTGCCCGGCGTCCCGCAATAATAGTTCTGGTGGCCGATGACGGTCGAACACCTTCGTGAATTTTTCTGGCAGCCTCTGCGATGAGGATTAAAGCCAAGTTTTGAAATTTCAAACAACCAAACCGACTTGAGTCAGTCTGGGTGTTTCAAGTTTCAACACTTGCCTTTTAATCGTCATCGCAGAGGCTGCCATAAAAATTGGCAATGGTGTTCGACCGCCATCGACGTCGAGAATAGTTGCTTTGGGACGCCGGACATCGGCGTCACTTGTGGGACGTGGATGTAGTGTTCGACACCAACGGCCACATGTATCTTGCACCGACGATACTTGCTATTTAGGGTTCCATCAACACCGACGAACCCCTGGCTCCACCATCTATAGCCTCGGCAACCCTCTTCCTTTTTCCCTTTTTCCTCTTCTTCTACTTATTCTTCTTTTTTTCAATTTTTTATTCTTCTAATTATCTAAACCTAAATCTGGCGTGGTGTCAGGGTGTCGGGGTGTGGTCCCCTCCCTCCTCCTCCTCCTCCTCCTCCTCGCCCTCTTCTTCTTCTTCTTCTTCTTCTTCTTCTTCTTCTTCTTTTTCTTCTTCTTCTTATTCTTCTTCTTCTTCTTCTTTCTTCTTCTCCCTCCTCCGCTTCCTCCCTCTTCCTCCTCCTTCTACTCTTCTTCTTCTTCTAACTAAAACTAAAACTAATCTAAAATAAACTAAACTAAAAGAAACTGAAATTAAACTGAAACTAAAAAGAAACTAAACAAAAAGAAACTATAAAAACTAAACTAAAAAGGGGGGAGAACTCACCTACAGGGGATCGCCGGTGGAGGAGGCGCGGGGCGGCTGGTGGACGGGAGGGCGGCCCCTGGAGGAGGCGGTGGCCCAGTGGAGGAGGCGGACAGCATGGCGGACGGGCGGGCAACACAGGAGGGGCGGGCGGCCGAGGCGAGGGGCGGCGCGCGGTGGAGGTCGGGGCGCCGCAAGGGAGGGGTGCGAGGCGACGGGGCGAGGGGTGACGGGGCAAGGGGCGACAGGGCAAGGGGGTGGCGGCAGCTGGGCAAGGTGGCGGTGGCAGCGCGGTGGAGGTCGGGGTGCCGTAGGGGAGGGGTGCGGGGCGACGGGGCGAGGGGCGGTGGGGCGAGGGGCAACGGGGCAAGGGGGCGGCGACAGGTCGTCGGGGAGAGAGGACGAGAGAAACATAGAGAGAGAGAGAGAGAGAGAGAGAGAGAGGCGAGCGGGGTGGGGCTCGGCCCGTTCACTACTAGGGAAAACCTTATACATAGAACATTAGCTGTAGCGCGTGCCAAAAAATCGCGCTGGTGCTAAGTAGCAGTAGCGAGCTGCTGTAAACAGCCCTACAGATACAATTGTAGCAGTAGCGCGCCTGAAGATAAAAGCACTGCTACTAAAATTCCCACGGCTTAGCCGATAGGCTACACATAGTAGTAGCAATCTACGTAGAACCGCGCTACCGCTACTTGCTTTGTAGCAGCGTGTGTACGACGCAATGCGCTACTGCTAAAGGAAATAAAATTAAATGGAAAGCAAATAGAAAAGTAAATGAAAATGAAAGAAATAGAAAAAGGTGAAAGGAAAAAATAAAATGTGAAGAAAAATAAATGAAAAAGGGAAAAAAGAGAAAGGAATAGCAGTAGCGCGTATCGAGGAAAACGTTGTAGCTATCTTAGCAGTAGCGCGACGCGCTACTGCTACTTCTGACTTAACCGCGCGGTCCTTCTTCCCCACGGCCACTTGCCCCAAATCAAACTCCTCCCGCTGTCGCCGCCGCCGTCGCCCATCGCCGTCGCGTGCTCTCCCGTCGCTCTCCGTGTTGGAAATATGCCCTAGAGGCAATAATAAAAGGATTATTATTATATTTCCTTGTTCATGATAATTGTCTTTTATTCATTCTATAATTGTATTATCCGGAAATCGTAATACACGTGTGAATACATAGACCACAACATGTCCCTAGTGAGCCTCTAGTTGACTAGCTCGTTGGTCAACAGATAGTCACGGTTTCCTGACTATGGACATTGGATGTCATTGATAACGGTATCACATCATTAGGAGAATGATGTGATGGACAAGACCCAATCCAAAGCATAGCACAAGATCGTGTAGTTCGTTTTGCTAGAGCTTTTCCAATGTCAAGTATCTCTTCCTTAGACCATGAGATCGTGTAACTCCCGGATACCGTAGGAGTGCTTTGGGTGTACCAAGCGTCACAACGAATCGGGTGACTATAAAGGTGCATTACGGTATCTCCGAAAGTGTACATTGGGTTGACACGGATCGAGACTGGGATTTGTCACTCCGTGTTACGGAGAGGTATCACTTGGGCCCACTCGGTAGTGCATCATCATAATGAGCTCAAAGTGACCAAGTGTCCGGTCACGGGATCATGCATTACGATGCGAGTAAAGTGACTTGCGATAACGAGATTGAACGAGGTATTGGGATACCGACAATCGAATCTCGGGCAAGTAACATCTTGATTGACAAAGGGAATTGTATACGGGATTGTTTGAATCCTCGACATCGTGGTTCATCCGATGAGATCATCGAGGAGCATGTGGGAGCCAACATGGGTATCCAGATCCCGCTGTTGGTTATTGCCCGAGAGCCGTCTTGGTCATGTATGCGTGTCTCCCGAACCCGTAGGGTCTACACACTTAAGGTTCGGTGACGCTAGGGTTGTGTGAATATGAGTATGCAGTAAACCGAATGTTGTTCGGAGTCCCGGATGAGATCCCGGACGTCACAAGGAGTTCCGGAATGGTCCGGAGGTAAAGAATTATATATAGGAAGTATTGTTTCGGCCATCGGGAAAGTTTGGTCACCGGTATTGTGCGGGACCACCGGAAGGGTCCCGAGGGGTCCACCGGTGGGGCCACCCATCCCGGAGGGCCCCATGGGCTCAAGTGGGAGGGGAACCAGCCCATAGTGGGCTGGTGCGCCTTGGCCCACCCCTGCGCCTAGGGTTGAAACCCTAGGGTGGGCGCCCACTTGCCTTGGGGGCACTCCACCCCCTTGGCCGCCCCCTTGGGAGATGGGATCCCCAGGCAGGCGCCTGGGGGCCTATATAAAGGGAGGGGGAGGGCAGCCGCACTGAAGTTCCGCGCCTCCTCCCCTGCTACACCTCGTCCTCCTCCCGCAGCAGCTTGGCGAAGCCTCGCCGGAGTTCACAGATCCACCACCACGCCGTCGTGCTTTGGATCATCATCAACCTCTCCATCCCCTTGCTGGATCAAGAAGGAGGAGACGTCTCCCGTCTCTGCACGTGTGTTGAACGCGGAGGTGCCGTCATTCGGCACTAGGATCTCCGTGATAGGATCACGGCGAACGACTACTTCATCCCGTTCTTTTGAACGCTTCCGCTCGCGATCTACAAAGTGGTATGTAGATGCAATCTCTCTCCCATGACTCGTTGCTTAGATGAACTCATAGATAGATCTTGGTGAAACCGTAGGAAAATTTTTAATTTTCTGCAATGTTCCCCAACACTCCGCACACTCTCGACGCCGCCCCCGACCCCGGATTCGATGCCGCCCCCGACCCCGGATTCGACGCCGCCCCCGACCCCGACCTCAACGCCGCCCCCGACCCCGACCTCGACACCGCCCTCCTCCGTGCGCCCGAGCCCCGACCCCGACCTCGACGTCGCCTGCCCCTCTCTCGCCGCAGGCACCCGAGGTGAGCACGCCTGCTCCGCCCCCTCCCCTACCTCTGCCCAGATAGGGTTCTTCAAATTTTAGTTGCATAAAATTAGTTAGGGTTCATCTATGGGTGGAAATGAATCGGATACAGATGCAGCTGGGATGTTTTCTTAGATGATGTTTTCTTAAATGATGAATAAGCACTAGTGTAATGCATAATAAAATGAGTAAAATTTGACCACTTATTTCACTTTTAAGTTGGATAATTGGAATATCCCCTACCACTTTCCACCCCTAGGTTCATCAAATTAGATGGTAATTAGGGCAGTAGTTCCTAGGTACTAATTAGTTAGTAAGAACTAGGTACTAATTAGGTACTAGTTTATTTTTATTTATAGTAAGTTTATTTTTAGTAAGAACTAGTTGAATTAATAGAACTAATTAGTAAGAACTTGTTATTTTTTTAGTTAAAGCAATTTTTCCCGCATCTACGTCGATGATGCCTATCCCGCATCCTCGTCGTCGAGTCGGCGGAGGACACCTGCGTCACCAGATGGGCCATGTCCGGGACTGGGCTCCGCTGGGGTGGTACTGGGAGGCGCTACCTACTGGGGGGCGCAGGTTGGTGAGGAGCCAGCCTGTCGTTGACCCAAACCTTCTTTGGTGGCGGTTTTCAGTGTCAAAACCGGCGGATCTCGGGTAGGGGGTCCCGATCTGTGCGTCGTAGGCTGATGGTAACAGGAAGCAAGGGGCACAGATCGGGACCCCCTACCCGAGATCCGCCGGTTTTGACACCGGCATTGGTGCTTTCATTGAGAGTTCCTCTGTGACGTCGCTGCAAGGCTCGATGGCTCGTCTCGTCGTCAAGGACAACATTACCTTGGGGGGAGCTCTGGCTGTAGGCTAAACTCTCCGACTTGGCGGCTTCATCATGGCTGCCCCATCGGCGGTTGCGCCGACGATGGCCTCTTGGGTCATCACGCATAACCTTCGCGTCAATTCGGAACTCGCCGAACAGATGGATCCGATAGAGCTCTCCTCCCTTAATGAGCTCTTGGATCGCATCGCCGCTCTGGGAGTCGCTACGGACTATGACCGGATCAGGCTTAAACCCAACCAAAGGGACATTAGATCCCCGCCGGCCACCCATGAGATAGCGGTAGTGGAAGAACCACACACGGATTGCCCCTCAATTTTGAGGATGAATTATGTCCGGATCATCGAGCTCCTTGAGCCGAACACCTTCTCAAGGGAAGACATGACCCGGGCCCCGGACTTAGAATCGGGCATTGGGCCGAAGAAATTGGGCAACACTCCGGATCCCGAACAGACTCGGAACCTCCCATGCCCCTGGGTGCTAGAATGGATCAGAATCCGGATTCAGCTAACAACACCCACCCGGACGTAAACCGTCTCTCCCACATCAGGCAAGAGCCCTAGGAGACAGTACATCACTACTGGGCCAGATTCCTCCTTGTGCTAAACAAGGTCAAGGACTGCCGCGAGGAGGACGTAGTCTCACTTTTCTGCAAAAACTGCACGAACAAAGGAAGCCTTAATGCTATAAGTCGCCGTGACATAGTACACTTTGCGGACTTGGCAACCATATAGTATGAAATCTTGTGCGATGGAAAGCGCCTGGAAAACCCAAACAGAATTTTGGGATAGTACGGCTCTCACCAAAACCTTTGTCCGAACTAAACGGCCGAACTCTCGTAAGTCGGCCGATCCAATTCCGAAGAAACCAAAGCCCACCCCAGGGCGGGGAACCATATTGGAAGAATGGCTCAATGGTCCATGTAAACTCCACAGTACTCCGGACACAACACCAACTCATAGCCTTAGGGCATGTTGGATACTCAGGCAGGTTGCAAAAAGTGGCGAGGATCTTCTTGCAAGCCATAAAGCAGAACAACATTCCGCCAACGAACACAATACGGTACTAACAGTCTTCGAGACTTTTGCCTCAAACAATAGGCGCAAGCGAGCTCATCGAAGCTCCGTTGAAATTTACCATGTGGCAAAAATAAACCCCTGGAACGACACTGCTATAACTTTCAATGCCAGTGATGAACCTCGATTCTAGACTATCCGAGCACCAGTCGCTCTGGTCCTTAGCCCAATCATGGACGGCTTTCGGCTCACTAAAGTACTCATGGACGGCGGAAGCAGATTAAACTTGATCTATGAAGAAACACTCAACAAGATGGAAATTGATAAAAGCCGCATTGAACAAAGCGGCACAACCTTCAGGGGAATTATCCCTAGTCGGGAAGCGCGGTGTGCGGGAAAAATCACACTCGATGTGGTATTCGGCACCCCGGAGAATTTCAAGTCCAAAGAAATCACATTCCAAGTGGCTCCTTTTAGCAGCGGATACCACGCCCTTTTAGGGCGGGACGCGTTTACAAGCTTTCAAGCTATACCCCATTACGGGTACATGAAGCTTAAAATGCCCGGGCCCAATGGAATCATCACTCTAGCCAGTGATCCGGACGTCGCACTTCACGCTGAAAACAAAACCGCAACACTAGCCCTGGAAGCATTATCCGAAGCCCTAGCAACCAAAGAATTAACAATGCTGCGGGCCACCATGGACAGGGACGACGTGATACTCGACAAGCGACCCAAGTCCACCTCATTTAAACCCGCTGACGAGATAGTCAAATTCCAAGTCCATCCAATGGACCCCACAAAGATAGCTTCCATCGGGACACAGTTGCCTCGCAATGGACGCCGCACTGCAAGACTTCTTACACGAGAATTGGGACATTTTTTCCTGGCACCCATCGGACATGCCGGGCATCCCACGCAGATTGGCCGAACACAGCCTCAATATACTAAAAGGATACAAACCGGTCAAGCAGACTCTAAGGCGGTTTTCAGAGCCCAAACAGCAAGCCATGGGGGAAGAGCTAGCCAAACTACTCGAGGTCGGATTCATCAAAGATATCAAGCATCCAGATTGGCTGGCAAATCTAGTAATGGAACCAAAGAAGGACAAATCCTGGCACCTATGTGTCGACTTTAAAGACCTCAACAAGGCTTGCCCCAAGGATCCCTTTCCCCTCCCTCGCATCGATCAAATCATCGATGCCACAAAGAGACACTACTCATTTGTGTTTCCGCGACGCATACTCTGGATACCATCAAATAAAGAAGGCAGAGTCTGACCAAGCTGCAACAGCTTTCATAACGCCATATGGCCCTTTTTGCTTCAACACTATGCTTTTTGGGCTTAAGAACACCGGCGCAACCTAGCAACGCATGATTCAAACATGCCTGGAAAAGCAAATCGGCAAAACAATGGAGGCATACGTAGACGAAGTGGTCATAAAAACAAGACACATCGAAACCCTAATAGATGACTTGAGGCGTACATTCGATAACCTCCGGACATACGACATCAAGCTGAACCCGAAAAAATGCGTTTTCGGTGTCCCCTCGGGGAAACTGCTAGGTTTCATTGTTTCCAATAGAGGAATTGAAGCGAATCCGACAAAAATCCGAGCTCTGTCGCAGTTGGCTATACCAACAGACCTCAAGCACATCCAGAAGCTGGCTGGATGCGTGGCTGCTTTGAGCCGCTTTATCTCCAGGTTAGGAGAAAAGGCATTACCTCTTTATCGCCTTCTCCGGCGCACCAAGCACTTCGTGTGGATGGATGCAGCCGCGTTCGGACTAGATGAAATAAAGGCCTTATTGGCCAATAATCCAGTCCTAACAGCGCCAAATATTGGCGAACCTATGCTGCTGTACATAGCTGCAACACATCAAGTTGTAAGCGCAGTGCTCGTCGTCGAACGAGAGGTCGACGGATACAAATTCCCGCTCCAGAAGCCGGTTTATTACGTATCCACAGTCCTCACCCCATGCAAATCCCGATACCCACACTATCAAAAAATAGCATACACGGTCTTCATGGCATCCCGGAAGCTGCGACACTACTTTCAAGAGTGTTCGATTACCGTGGCCTCCGAAGTACCACTTAATGACATAATAAATAACCGTGACGCTACGGGCCGGATTGCTAAATGGGCTATCGAGCTCCTTCCGTCTGGCATAACATACAAACCTCGGCGAGCTATCAAGTCACAAGTACTGGCTGACTTTGTCACCGAATGGACAGAAGCCGAACTCCCTAAAGAGTACGGCACGTACTCCAACTGGATCATGCACTTCGACGGCTCTAAAATGCTGGCCGGATTGGGAGCAGGTGTAGTCCTGACGTCTCCCACCGGAGACACGGTCCAGTACGTCCTTCAAATATTATACACAGACCCCAACAATGCAACCGAATATGAGGCTCTGTTGCACGGTCTTCGGATGGAAATCTCTATGGGCATTCAATGCCTAGAAGTGCGCGGGGATTCGAACCTCACAATATCACAAATAAACGGAGACTTTGATGCCAAGGATCCGAAAATGGCGGCCTACCATAATGTCGTCCTCAATATGTCAGCTCGGTTCGAGGGGCTCGAATTCCACCATGTGGCTCGAGAAAACAATCAAGCAGCGGACGTCCTCAGCCGCATCGGCGCTAAACGCGACCCCGTCCCACCTAACATATTCCTGGAAAGGTTGTTCAAGCCATCCGTAGTATGGGAAGGGGAGTCCGGTAATATTAGCACGAATCCGAACACACCCCGAGATGTCGAACCATCAGACATAATCGGAGGCTCTACCACCGAAATAACATCTTCGGCCCACGAAATCATGGCTGTAATCGCCCCGTGGACTGAGCCTTTCTTGGCCTACCTAAATATGCAGGAGCTCCCCGAAGACCAAAATGAAGCACACTGCATCGTCCGGCGTTCTAAAGCTTACAAAGTCCATGAAGGGGAACTCTATAAGAAAAGTGTGACCGGAGTGCTCCAAAGGTGCATCTCCGAAGAGGAAGGGCGGCAGCTCCTGGCTGAAATCCATGCCGGACTGGGCGGGCACCACGCCGCGGCTCGAGCACTAGTGAGCAAGGCCTTCCGAACAGACTTCTATTGGCCAACGGCCCGAGCGGACGCACAGGACCTTGTCCAACACTGCGTCGGTTGCCAGCTCTTTGCCAATCAGAGTCATATGCCCCCTACCGCTCTCCAAACAATCCCCATAACTAGGCCCTTCGCGGTCTGGTGGCTGGATATGGTCGGACCTCTCAAAGGGGGCAGCCATAAGAAAAAATACTTATTGGTCATGGTGGACAAGTTCACCAAATGGATAGAAGCCAAACCAGTCAAAACGGCCGAATCCGGACCAGTAATAGACTTCATATCCGGGTCGCATTACACAGATACGGCGTCCCCCACAGCATCATCACTGATAATGGCTCCAATTTCACAGCCGATGAAGTGAAAACTTGGTGCGGTAAAATGGGCATTAAGCTCGACTACGCTTCCGTCTACCATCCCCAAACAAACGGCCAGGTCGAATGGGCAAATGGTCTCATCATGAGCGGCATCAAATCCAGACTAGTGCGATCCTTGACAGAGTCGGATACGCACTGGGTCGAGGAGCTCGACTCCGTACTCTGGGGGCTGTGGATCACGCCGAATCGCACCACAGGATATACACCATTTTTTATGGTGTACGGCGCGGAAGAAGTACTACCCTGCGACATAATACATGATTCACCACGCGTACGCATGTACGAAGAGAAGGAAGCCGAGTTAGATCGGCAAGATAACTTGGATGCCCTGGAGGAGGAGCGCGACGTCGCAAAAGCCTGCTTCGCATTTTATCAACAGCAGGCTCGACGATACCAAAGCAGAGAAGTGCGGGCCAAAACTTACAATATTGGCGAGCTCGTTCTACGCCTACCGGAGAAGAAGAAGGACAAGCTCAAACCCAAGTGGGAAGGTCCCTTCGTCATTGATAAAGTTCTCACCGAAGGAGCGTACCGCTTACGTAACGCATCCGATAACAGACTCGAGCCGAACCCATGGAACGCGGCCAGACTTCGGATATTCTATGCCTAACGCCGAACTCAATGTTCGTCTCCTTACTCCCTCCCTTTTATTTATGCTCCATCCCTTTTCCTTTCTCGACCTTTCTTCCTCTTCACACAAAGTATTTAATACAGTACGGACTTCCGGATCACTCCGACCGCACTCTGTGTGTAAGCAATACCTGGGGGCTTCCTATACGGAAGCTAAAAATAATTACTCAAATGGCTTTTCGCCCATCACATATGCATTTCCTTTTTCATATGTGCCTTTTCTTCACCATTATATGCATCGATATGACTTAAGATGTGGCCAAGCTGGGTTGCCTGGCTCTTGTGTTTATGCCCTACGTTCCCGTTAATTCGGCTAGGGCATAAGGGGAGCACCTCTGCGATTGTTACTACCAATTCAGCTGGATGTGTACCTCAGACTGGGTGAAGCCGAAAGCTAGCTTCCTTAAGAGAATATTCGGTCGGTGAACAAAAGATGTATTCGTTTATTACAATGTAAATCCCAGTCTTGTATCCTGCGCCATCTTTCGCAGTCCGGACATGTGCATTGTCGCATGCGTACCCAGGGAAATGAACCCCTAACGGAACTATTCTCCCCAGAAGATGTTTCTTACTATCCATGTAATATAACATAACTAGTTGGGTGCTTGTTTGTTCAAGCACTTATGACCCCTACGCCTAGTTTCCACGCATACCCCGGTTTTGCATAACTGAGTGGGTATTCGGACACACCTCGGACTGTAGGATCCGGGGGCTGAAGCGAAAAGGATCGCCGTGACAAATTATTTTAATCCGGCTAGGGACTAATTATGTCCATTGAATTACACAGTCACTTGGACTGACTATATTCCTCCTCTATACCATCCAACAGGCTATCTAGCTTACAATCCTGTTGAGAATACTTGGCGGCTAACGCTACCTGGTCATATACCAGACTCACGGGAATTTCTTGCCCATCGAGCCCCACCGGTCCTACTACGGCCATATGGTTCGGGTCCAGCTTGGTGTAGCGCGTCTTCACCACAGCCCAGGCTTCTCTTGCACCTTGCCGGCAAGCTGACATCTTCCACAATCGGAAGCGCCGCCGTGCTCCTTGAAGCATATCCACAAGCTCCCCCATGCCATTCGGCAGTAAGCTTGATGGCCACAAGGCCTGAGCAACACCCTGCATCACTTGCCGAGCCCGCTCGTGTAGTTGCGAGATGTGTTGCAGTAAATCACTTGCAGATGAGGGCATCTCCTCCTCAGGGCGGCCCGTTAACATTCCTGCAAGCAAAATTCTTTCAATATACTTCCTCGCCGAACTATCATACAGTTCGTCTAGGCACTCACCATAAATGCCACGTCGAAGCCTTTTGTTCTCCTTCACGGAGTCCGCCAGCTGGGCGCGGACGTCTTTTAATTCTACGTCCAACCAAACATTGGCATCTTGAAGATTGTTCTTCTCCTGCCTAACTTGCGTAAGAATGCGCTCGCCAGCCTCTAGCTGCCTTTTGAGATGCGAGTCGTCATCTCTTACGCCCTCTGGATTCACCTCGGGATTGTCTACAAAATTCTCTGTTAGAATTGCTATACCAACCATTTACTAACTGGTGCATCTTCGTACAATTGAGACAAATGTTACCAGATGAGGCCTTCTGGGATTCCTCTAACTTGGCAGCCGTGTCCCTCAGCTGGGCCCTGCATTCCTCCAGCTCCCGAGCCAATTGTTCATTCGTATCTACAAGGACCTGTGCATAAATTGATCCTTAAAACAGTTGTTCCAACCGTTTCAAGTCTCAGGGGCTACTGCTATACATGCTTATCAAATTTTCTCACCCGTATATCTTTGGTATATTGGTCCGTTGCTCGGGCAAGCCCGCCTTGAGCAGCTCGGATGTATGCGTCTCCCGAATTGAAGGCATTAAATGCCTCTTCAGAAAAGATGTTGTTCCGAAGCATGGCCCGTCGGCGCCGGTGATTCATGGCGCTCTCTACTTCGGAGTTCGTGGCCGAGAGCATATCCGCGTCCTCTGTGGGAGAACTGTGCGGCATCGGCCCCGCTTCCGCCTCCGCTCTCGAAGCCGGTTCTGGAATCCGGCTGGTGGAGGCGTGATTGGCGGGATCCCCGGATATAGTCCGGCTACTCCTCTTCCTGCGAGGACATAAAGGGCGTTGTTACACTTCAATTACCATAATCGCAGGACAGGGTTTTGCCTTACCTCTGCAGCGGCGTGTCGACCCTTACCGCCTTCCTCTTGAGCCTGCCCGATCCGGACGCCCATGGTCGACGAGTCCCTAGGGGCTCGGCCCCGCACTCCGACCGTCGTCTCTACAAAAAACACGACACTTCAAGGGTAAGGCATGACATCTGAAGGGAGTCCTCTTCGGAGGATAGGGTTTTTCGGCTTGGCTTACACACGACGTAGGTAGCAGTCCAGGATAGTCAGCAATAATGGCCACTGAGGCGCCATCACAGCTCGCTTGATAAAATATCCCGTTGACAAGCTCCACGGTAATATCCGGATCTTCTTCGAGTCCTGGATCTAGGGCCCTTCCGGGGTCCTCTGGCTGCGGGGAAGGGCTGGAAATTCCTTCTACGACCCTCCTCAGTTCCTGCTCGAAAATATCGAGGCAGGTAATCTTAGCGAAGAACGCCACAATAAGTGGAGCGGGGAAAGGATTGACGACTTACCCAGTTTGGGGGGTTGTACATGGAGAATCCATCCTGCGGTTTAATGTGAAGGAATTCTTCCTCTTCTCCTTTGTATAAATCAGACAATATCCCTGCCAAGGCAGTGGCGGAGTCCGGACCCTTACGGCCACAGCGGGTGGCGTCATCCTCCCCGTTGAAGTGCCACATGGGCTTCCCCCGATATTGAAGCGGTTGCACCCCCCGTATTATGCATATTGCCATGACCTCGACTATCGTCAGTCCGGACTTGGCCAGTAACTTTATCCTGCTCATCAGGAAGTGTATTTCCCTGGTATCCTCCTCTTGGGGGCCTCGGGGGCGCTAGCTTAGACGGTCCCTCGGCGGGGCGTCACTGAACTTGGGGAGACCTGTCCGGACTGGATTCGGAAGAGGAACGTCATCAATGTAAAACCACTCTGAACGCCAGTTCTCTGGTGCCTTCTTGGGAGTGCCGGATAGGTATCCGGTCTCGGCAATGCACCATACTTCGGCCCCGCCCACTTGACATAGGGATTCTCCCTGGTTGCGGGGACAAGGCGTAACAGCTTCTTCCATAACCCGAAGTGAGGCTCGTAGCCTAAAAATAGCTCGCAAAGGGCAACGTACCCTGCTATGTGTAGTACGGAGGCAGGGGTAAGGTTGTGCAACTGGAAACCGTAGAACTCCAGGAGCCCACGAAGGAACGGGTGGATGGGAAACCCGACGCCCCTTAGCAGATGCGGGATGCGGCATATTCGCTCCTCTGGAGATGGATTAGGAGATCCCTCCGCTTGTTCCCCTCCGTTATAAGTGGCTATTCCGGCTCGGACAGGGACCATGAACGCCGGTGGAAGAAACCCTTGGGTTTGTAACTCTATCAAACGGCTATGGGGAACTGAACACTCTTCCCAATCCCCCGGCCTGGAGCAAGGAGAGCGAGCAGAAGAGCTGCGATGACCGGCCATGTTCGAATGGTTTTTTCGGAGCGCTCTGTTGGATGCTTGCTCGAGGGGGGAGTATGAGGTTTGGATCTGAGAGTCCCCGTCTCTTCAAATAGATAGTCAGCCCGAAGGACTGAGGGTGGAAAATGCAAAAATGCCTCGGCTCCTCGCATTCGCTCGACACGTGGAGATGGTCATTATTGAGGCACTTAAGCCGAGGAGCACAACATTGATGGGAAGCCGGACACTATTCATCATAACAGGTACTTTGGAGTATTCGGAGAAGGAACCCGCCTTGCAATGCTGAAGACAAGACTGCGCGCCGGACTCATCGTCATTGAAGCCTGGTTCAGGGGCTACTGAGGGAGTCCTGGATTAGGGGGTATCCGGACAGCCGGACTATATACATCGCCTGGACTATTGAAGCGTGAAGATACAAGACTCAAGACTCTGTCCCGTGTCTGGATGGGACTCTCCTTTGCGTGGAAGACAGGCTCGGTGATCCGGATATTATATTTCCTTCCTTGTAACCGACTCCATGTAAACCCTAGCCCTCTCCGGTGTCTATATAAACTGGAGAGGTTCGTCCTTAGAAGGCCGATCACAATTACAATCATAATCATCATAGGCTAGCTCCTAGGGTTTAACCTCTACCATCTCGTGGTAGATCTATTCTTGTACTACTCATATCGTCAATATTAATCAAGCAGGAAGTAGGGTTTTACCTCCATCGAGAGGGCCCGAACCTGGGTAAACATTGTGCCCCTTGCTTCCTGTTACCATCAGCCTAACACGCACAGATCGAGACCCCCTACCCGAGATCCACCGGTTTTGACACCGACAGCGGTCGCGTGGGCCAGTGACGGTCCAGAGACTCGAGGACCCTACGGAGGTGGTGCATCACCATGTCAGTGAGGAGGACGCGCACGTTCGTCGCTACTTGTTTGCGTTGGAGCACAGGTTCTCCAATACCTGGCAGGTTCTCCAGGGATCTCACTGGAGCTATGATCCTGTGATGGTTCCTTCTATGTAAGTGTCCACCGCCCGCGCCGATACCCGTCGTGCGCTAGGTTTTTAGTTATATTAGTGATGTTATATGTATGATACTATTCGGGATGTATTAGAGATAATATTCGACGATGTACGGACGCATGAGATGATTTGCTTTTGCTTATTGAATGCATGCTAATTTGAGTCCTATAAGATATTTTGAAATGTATATCTTGTGTTGCTCAAATAGGATATGTGCTTGCCCAAGTGGCTGGTCATGTTTGCAGGTTACACCTCCGAGTAGCCTATGTTTTGCCGGAGTGTTGATTCATTTCTGTTCCGGCAAATTTTAGGCGCTTGATATGTCCTATTTTAGCAAAGGTCATGCCGGATTTTTTCGTGAATTTTGGCATGACTTGTGCCAGAATATGTAGGAAATATCGAGTGCCCCGGATTTGTGTGTTGAGCATCCTGGTAGTTGTCTTTGGTCGATTTTCAATTAATGTTTCAAATATGAACATAGGAAATGTCTGACGACGAAAAGGATTTCGGTATTTGCAAATACTGCGAGGACGAGCGCGACCTGTGCGACAGAATCTTCCTAGATGATAAGAGGCGCTTCAGCATCAAGCTGGACGAGAACTTCGAAGTGGATACAGTAAGTCACAACGACAAGTCTTTTTTCGTAATTAAGCATGACATCTGCTTCATTTGCTTCAACTGATAATTTAATTTTTTTACTATTCTACTATCGTATCCCCTGCCCTGCAAGAGTTTTTGTATTGGATAAGATAGGTTTCAGTCGTACTATGGAGGTAAAGAAAGTTTACTTGAAGACCGAGCATGGTTATATTTTCCATGCAAAATTATACAACGCAGACGACTACACCTATTTTGGATGCAAAACATGGCGAGCACTATGCAAGACTTATGCATTTGAGCCGGATATGGTTATCACCTTTGATATTCGTCCGGAAGATGATATTGAAGGTAATACCGACATCTGTTAGAAGGCTGGTACAGGATTCAGTCAACCCGCTCTTGGCAGACTGAACTTTCTGGATCACCGCACTCATCATAGTGCGGTGCTCCTCGTCGATGGAGGCGCTGTTAAGCGCCTCCAACAAGCTATCCGGTGCCTCCGGTTGGACGGAGGTCACTGGTGTCGCAGTCTTGCCCTTCTTACGAAGGGGCCGCCTGCCGGTCTTCGGAACCACTGCTGGTTCCGGCACGGAGTCCGGCACAGGGCCGGACTTAGAGCCCTCCGGGATTTTGCCCCCTTTGCGCCCGAAGTCTGGGAGGTCGCCTTGCGGCGCCTCCAAGACCACCTCCTCCTGGTTGGGCCCCTTTTGGGACTCCACCGCGGTGTCATCTGCGTCACGAGGAGAGGAGGCGGTCGGAAGTGAAGTGCTATTCACATCCGACATGTCCAGGGAGCCGCTCGACGAAGCGGCAAGCTCGTCCTTGGGCGGGCTACATGGTTATATTCGGCGTTAGAAGACACTATGCGACAAATGAAAATCCATGAGTTATTCTGGAGTCCGGACACTTACGATCTCGCCAGGGGCTTGGCCCTTGGTGGCCACTCCTCCTCGTCATTGTCGGCATTGGTGGAGAAGTCCGGACGAAGGGTCCTTCCTTTCTTGGACCCTCCAGCCTCCCCAGTCGGGGCGGCCTTCCTTTTCTTCTCTTCCCCCACTGGGGGAGAGGCTTCTTTTTCCTCCTTCTCGTTCTCAGGAGAGGATTCTGTTTCGGAATCTAACAGCGCTTGGCGCCGGGAGCTTCTTCGAGTTCCCGTGGCCTCCTTCTTGGCCTTCTTCTCCATCACCACGTGAGGTGCCGGAGCCAGCAGCCCCGTCAATCGGGCGTCCGCTGGGTCTTCTGGCAAAGGGGCCGGACAGTTAATCTGCTCGGACGTCTTGACCGATCTGTCAAAGGTTAGGGAGTTTTAGATCCCGCATAGAGTTAAACTATGAAAAAGAGTCCCATAAAGGGTAAAATAACTTACCTCGTTGGCTTGACGTCATGAAAGCTGAATCCGCGATCTTCGGTAGGCGGATGCGGGGCTTGGCGCCCTTGAACAAGACCTTCCGGGCATCTTCGTAGTGTCGAAGAGCCGGCTCATGGTCCGGTGCTGTGCCAGATCAAACTCCCACAAATTGAAGGCCCGTTGCTGGCATGGGAGAATCCGGTGGATGAGCATAACCTGGACTACGTTGACAAGCTTGAGCTTCTTGTCCACCAGGTTTCAGACACAGGTTTGGAGTCCGGTCAGCTCTTCCGAATCACCCCACGTCAGGCCCGTCTTTCTCCATGATGTGAGCCGTGTGGGGGAGTCAGATCTGAATTGGGGCCGCTACCATTTGAGTCGCGCTGCTCGGTGATGTAGAACCACCCCGATTGCCACCCTTTATTGTCTCCACGAAGGAGCCCTCGAGCCATAGAATATTGGGCATCACGCCCGCCATGGCGCCTCCGACTACTGTCGGCCGCCCACTATCTTCGGCTTGACGCTAAAGGTCTTCAACCATAAACCGAAGTGGGGTTGGATGCAGAGGAAAGCCTCGCACATGAAGATAAACGTAGAGATATTGAGGATGAAGTTTGGGGCCAGATCGTGGAAATCCAGGCCGTAGTAGAACATGAGCCCCGGACAAATGGATGAAGTGGAAACCTAGTCCATGGAGGAAGTGGGTGAGGAACACCACCCTCTCATGGGGCCTGGGGTGGGGATGAGCTGCCCTTGTTGGAGAGCCGACACGCGATGTCGCCGGACAAGTATCCGCCTCCCGCAGCTTTAGGATGTGCCCCTCCGTGACGGAGGAGGCCATCCACCGCTTCCCGCTCAGGACATGGTTGGAGAAGGTTGAGGTGGGTGTGCGGACTTGGGCGCTGGAGCTCGAAAAGGCCGGAAATGGATAAGCAAAGGAGGAAAAAGGCGAGGGTGAAAAGGTGGGTCCTAATCCCCTTATATGGACGGACGAAGCTATGCGTCCCCCGCCAGCCTGGTAAAACTCGCTTATCTCCCAAGCGCCATAATCAATGGCGCGGATGGGTTACCCACGTTTGTATTGATGAGAATCCCGGAATAAGGGGGCACGATCTATGCTTTGATAAGATGTGCCAAGGAAACTGCCTCGCTAAACGCTACCGAGGCGTGACAAGAAAAACGATTGAATAAAGGCCCGGTCGTGGTGTGATGTCACGCTGAATACGCCAAGAGATCTCGCGGCAAAAGTTATTCTCTCTACGGTAGTATGTGGAACTTGTTTTGCAGAGCCAACACTATCCTTGTGTTCAAAACCTTCTATGAAGTATTCGGAGGAGGAACCCGCCTTGCAATGTCGAAGACAATATGCGCGGACTCATCGTCATTGAAGCCTGGTTCAGAGGCTCTTGAGGGAGTCCTAGACTAGGGGTGTCCGGACAGCCGCACTATCATCTTTGGCGGACTCCTAGACTATGAAGATACAAGATTGAAGACTTCGTCCCGTGTCCGGATGGGACTTTCCTTGGCGTGGAAGGCAAGCTTGGCGATCTGGATATTAGATCTCCTACCATTGTAACCGACTCTGTAACCCTAACCTATCCGGTGTATATAAACCGGAGGGTTTTAGTCCGTGGGACGAAGAACAATCATACCATAGGCTAGCTTCTAGGGTTTAGCCTCTACGATCTCGTGGTAGATCTACTCTTGTACTACCCATATCATCAATATTAATCAAGCGGGAGTAGGGTATTACCTCCATCGAGAGGGCCCGAACCTGGGTAAAAACATCGTGTCCCTTGTCTCCTGTTACCATCCGCCTAGACGCACAGTTCGGGACCCCCTACCCGAGATCCGCCGGTTTTGACACCGACACCGACAACTAGAATAGTGTGTGAACATGAATGTAAAGTCGGTGAGAAATACGTACTCACCCAAGCTTAGGCTTTTGGCCTAAGTTGGTCTAATGCCAAGGATAGCCTGGCTGATATCCGAAGTTATAACTGGGATCGTACTGAGATGCGGCAGCCAATGCATCCTGAGCTGCGACATGTTAACGAGCTGCCTCCACTCTCCCCTCGTGTTCGGCTGCCTCGTCCCTGGTAACAACATATCTTCGTTTTTCCTAGTAATCAAAAAGGGAAGGAGCAGGGAGAGTAACATGGACAGTGCGACGTCTGTCAAAGATTAGTCGATACTAGAGGAATTGTTCATTCCTCAAAAGAAAATGGTGCCTGACCATAGCGTCAAAATCTAAATAAGCGGGAGGCAACACCATATCACCCTCGCGTGGGGGTATACCAAGATAATTAGCAACACGGGTCGCATAAATTCCAAAAAATAAATCTCCAGATATACCATTATTATGCAACCTACGTGCAACTATTGCCCCCAAGTTATAACCTTTATTACCTAATACATCACTCTTGAGGACACAAAGATCAGGGACACACATGTGACATGCTTCATCTTTAACGTTAATGCATCTACCAATGAAAAGAGCAAAATAATGTATAGCAGGAAAGTGAATGCTCCCTATGGTAGCTTGTGCTATGTCCCTAGATTCTTCCCACAGTAATACTAGCAAGAAAGTCTTTATATTCAGATTTTTGAGGTTCGTGAACATTGCCCCACTGCGGGAGTTTGCAAGCAGTAGTAAAATCTTCTAGGTCCATGGTATAAGATTCATCATAAATATCAAATAGGACATTCTGAGAATTAAGCGAAGATGAAAATTTAAACCTTCTCATGAATGACTCAGTTAATTGGTAGTACTGAGGACACTTATCTTGTATGAAGTCCTCAAGATCGGCATTACGCACATACGCGTCAAATTCATCCTTGATGCCTGCATTGACCATAAACTCTTTTGATGGCCACTCGCAAGCGCGCACTTCGGCTTCCCTTGGTGGTTCATCGTCTTGCTCGCGCATAGCACGCATATGTCCTTTCTTTGTTGAGGAACCACCTTTGTACATTCTCCTGGACATATTTCTTTCCTCTAAAAAATTCTGAAATTTTTAGTAACTTCACAATAAAAGTAAATAAAACTAAACAAGATTGGTAGCAACTACTCCCACAAATGCCCAGAGCCTATATCATGCATTAGAATTACTTGGGACCTCATAAGTTTGACATGCAAGCTCAAGAACAGGGTCACCTATGCAGCAAAAATTTGCAATGAATAAAGCACTAGAAAAAAAACAAATTGGACCAATGGAGGAGTCACATACCAAGCAACAATCTCCCAAAGCAGTTTTGTGAAAGGAGCTTTGAGCAAGGAGATCGAAAATCGCAGCAAAATGAGCTAGAACTCATGCTTGAGCTGGATGGGGATTTTTTTTGGGAGGAAGATGAAGTGTGTGGGTGCAGGAATAAGTGGAGGGGGGCCACCGTGGGCCCACGAGACAGGGGGCGTGCCCAGGGGGTGTGGGCGCGCCCTCCACCCTCGTGGCCAGGTGCTTGCCCCCCTGTAGTGTTCTCAGTGCCTAAAATCCTCAAATATTCCATAAAAAATCATACTAAATTTGCAGGGCATTTGGAGCACTTTTATTTTCGGGATATTTTTTATTGCACGGATAATTCAGAAAACAGACAGATAATACTATTTTTGCTTTATTTATTCTAAATAACAGAAAGTAAAAAGAGGGTACAGAAGGTTGTGCTATCCATCTCATGATCATCAAAATGAATCCACTAACAAGGTTGATCAAGTCTTGTTAACAAACTCATTCCGAATAACACGGAACCGGAGAAATTTCGAACAACACTAGATTATCTCAACGGGGATATGCATATCCCCAACAATAAGAATATCATACTTTTTCTTGACAATAGGAAGAGGAAATTCAAAACCTCCAATAATGATAGTTGGAACTTTTCCAATAGAATTGATGCTATGAACTTGAGGTTGTTTCCTCGGAAAGTGTACAGTATGATCATTATCATTAACATGAAAAGTGACATTGCCTTTGTTGTAATCAATAACAGCCCCTGCAGTATTCAAAAAAGGTATACCAAGGATAATCGACATACTATCGTCCTCGGGAATATCAAGAATAACAAAGTCCGTTAAGATAGTGACATTTGCAACCGCAACAGGAACATCCTCACAAATGCCGACAGGTATAGCAGTTGATTTATCAGCCATTTGCAAAGATATTTCAGTAGGTGTCAACTTATTCAATTCAAGTCTATGATATAAAGACAGAGGCATAACACTAACACCGGCTCCAAGATCACATAAAGCAGTTTTAACATAATTTCTTTTGATGGAGCATGGTATAGTTGGTACCCCTGGATCTCCAAGTTTCTTTGGTATTCCACCTTTAAAAGTGTAATTAGCAAGCATGGTGCAAATTTCAGCTTCCGGTATCTTTCTTTAATTTGTAATGATATCCTTCATATATTTAGCATAAGGATTTAATTTAAGCATATCAGTTAAGCGCATACGTAAGAAGATAGGTCTAATCATTTCAGCAAAGCGCTCAAAATCCTCATCATCCTTTGTCTTGGGTGGTCTAGGAGGAAAGGGCATGGGTTTCTGAACCCATGGTTCTCTTTCTTTATCATGCTACCTAGCAACAAAGTCTCTCTTATCATAACATTGATTCTTTGATTGTGGGTTATCAAGATCAACAGCAGGTTCAATCTCTACATCATTATTATTGCTAGGTTGAGCATCAACATGAACATTATCATTAACATTATCACGAGGTTCATGTTCATCACCTGATCGTGTTTCAGCATCAGAAATAGAAGTATCATTGGGATTCTCAGGTGTGTCTACAACAGGTTCACTAGAAGCATGCAAAGTCCTATCATTTGGCTTTTTCTTCTTTTTATAAGGACTAGGTGCATCTAAATTATTTCTCTGAGAATCCTGCTCGATTCTCTTAGGGTGGCCTTCAGGATACAAAGGTTCGTGAGTCATTCTACCAGTTCTAGTAGCCACTCTAACAGCAAAATCATGTTTATCCTACATTAATGCTTGTTGGATGACATTATCCTTTTATCTCTATATAATCATTCACTTTGCTTGGTGATGAGTGCATGTATTCTATTGTTATCATTTTGAGCGCTCCACCAAGATGTATGTGACATGGAAGAGTAACCCATGAGCCTAACTCTTTGTGCATTTGCAGTCCAAAGCAAATCTTAAACTATGCACAAATTTAGGGGGAGCTCTAGCTTTTCACATAATTCTCAAACGACAATGTTTTTCACTCTTATTATCATTTGTCGAAGCTTTGATCTATATGTTGTCATCAATTACCAAAAGGAGGAGATTGAAAGTGCAACTATCACAGGGTGGTTTTGGTAATTCCTAACAACATATAGCTCATTGAGCTAACATTATTCCAAGATGAATATTGTAGGAAAAGCTCAATGAATGGCATGGCATGGATGAGGAAAGTGGACCCCTCAAAATTCATCAAATTCATCTAAGCATGGGCTATGAAATCTAGTAGACGGGATTTCAACTTTATCGTATCTATAGAGAGAATTTACCTTTACTACCTGTGTTGGGTTATCAAGACAATGTGTTTCTTCAACAGGCGGTAAATTAAGACCATGTATTTCTTCAACAGGAGGTAAATTCTTAACATCTTAAGCTTTAATACCCTTTTCTTTCATTGATTTCTTTGCCTCTTGCATATCTTCGTGGATCGAGAAATAGAAATCCCCTCTTCTTCGGAGTTGGTTTAGGAATAGGCTCAGGAGTTGGCTCAATTGGCTCAGGAATTGGCTCAGGAAGAGTCCAGTTATTTTCATTAGTCAACATATTATTCAATAATAATTCAGCTTGGTCGACTGTTCTTTCCCTGAAAACACAACCAGCACAACTATCCAAGTAATCCTTGGAAGCATCGGTTAGTCCATTATAAAAGATATCAAGTATTTCATTTTTCTTAAGAGGATGATCAGGCAAAGCATTAAGTAATTGAAGAAGCTTCCCCCAAGCTTGTGGGAGACTCTCTTCTTTGATTTGTACAAAATTATATATTTCCCGCAAGGCAGCTTTTTTATTATGAGCAGGGAAATATTTAGCAGAGAAGTAATAAATCATATCCTGGGGACTATGCACACAACCAGGATCAAGAGAATTAAACCAAGTTTGAGCATCACCCTTTAATGAGAATGGAAATATCTTAAGGATATAATAATAGTGAGACTTCTCATCATTAGTAAACAAGGTGGCTATATCATTTAACTTGGTAAGATGTGCCACAACAGTTTCAGATTAATAGCATAAAAGGATTAGATTCAACCAAAGTAATAATTTCAGGATCAACAGAGAATTCATAATCCTTACCAAAGAATACGAGATAGGTGAAGTAGCGTAAGCGGGGTCAGGTTTCATTCTAGCATTAAGGGATTGCTGCTTCCATTTAGCTAATAACTTCTTAAGATCATATCTATCATTGCAAGCAAAAATAGCTCTATGACTTCTTCATCCATAACATAACCCTCAGGAACAATAGGCAATTCATAATTAGGGGGAGAACCTTCATCATCACTATCATCAATAATTTCATTCTCTCTAACCCTAGCAAGTTGTTCATCAAGATATTCACCTAATGGAACAGTAGTATCACGTACAGAAGTAGTTTCATCATAAGTACCATGCATAGCAGAAGTGGCATCATCAATAACATGCGACATATCAGAGTTCATAGCAATAGCAGGTTTAGGTGTCGCAAGCTTACTCATAACAGAAGGAGAATCTAGTGCAGAGCTAGATGGCAGCTCCTTACCTCCCCTCATAGTTGAGTGAAAAATCTTAGTTCTTGCTCTTTCAAGTTCTTCATAGTGATCAGCAGATATAAATCCCAAGTGACTCAAAGAATAGAGCTATGCTCCCCGGCAACGGCGCAAGAAAATAGTCTTGATAACCCACAAGTATAGGGGATCGCAACAGCTTTCGAGGGTCGAGTATTCAACCCAAATTTATTGATTCAACACAATGGGAGCCAAAGAATATTATTAAGTATTAGCAGTTGAGTTGTCAATTCAACCACACCTGGATAACTTAGTTTCTGCAGCAAAGTATTTAGTAGCAAAGTAGTATGGAAGAATATAGTCATACGTGCTTATGGAAAAGAACTTGCATTACATCTTTTGTCCTACCCTCCTGTGGCAGCGGGGTCCTAGTGGAAACTAAGGGATATTAAGGCCTCCTTTTAATAGAGTACCGGACCAAAGCATTAACACATAGTGAATACATGAACTCCTCAAACTACGGTCATCACCGAGAAGCATCCCAATTATTGTCACTTCGGGGTTGTCGGATCATAACACATAATAGGTGACTATAGACTTGCAAGATAGGATCAGGAACTCACATATATTCATGAAAACATAATAGGTTCAGATCTGAAATCATGGCACTTTTCGGGCCCTAGTGACAAGCATTAAGCATAGCAAAGTCATAGCAACATCAATCTCGTAACATAGTGGATACTAGGGATCAAACCCTAACAAAACTAACTTGATTACATGGTAAATCTCATCCAACCCATCACCGCCCAAAGCAAGCCTAGGATGGAATTACTCACGCACGGCGGTGAGCATCATGAAATTGGTGATGGAGTCTGGTTGATGATGACGACAGCGACGAATCCCCCTCTCCGGAGCCCCGAACGGACTCCATATCAGCCCTCCCGAGAGAGATTAGGGCTTGGCGGCGGCTCCGTATTGTAAAACGTGATGAAACTTTCTCCCTGATTTTTTTCTCCGCGAAACGGAATATATGGAGTTGGAGTTGAGGTCGGTGGAGCTCCAGGGGGCCCACGAGATGTGGGCGCGCCCGGGGAAGGGGCGCCCCACCCTCGTGGGACAGTGTGGGCCCCAGCTGTGATTCTTTCACCATTATTTTTTATATTTTCCAAAGTATTCTTGAAAGTGTAACTATCCTGGGTGGTTTTGGTAATTCCTAACAACATATAGCTCATTGAGCTAACATTATTTCAAGATGAATATTTCAGAAAAGCTCAATGAATGGCATGGCATGGATGAGGAAAGTGGACCCCTCAAAATCCTAAGGATAAAAGGATTGGCTCAAGCTCAAAGCTCAAGACTCTACATTTTATATTTTAGTGATCCAAGATCACATTGAGTCTATAGGAAGAGACAATACTATCAAGGAGGGATGAGGTGTTGCTTAATGGCTTGCTTGCTCAAAGTGCTTAGTGATATGCTCCAAAACCCTCAACTACTTTCCCACATCCACATATGACCTAAACCAAAAATCCAACTCAGCCCCACCGATTCTTTCTATCCGGCGCCACCGAGTTCAGATGTCGTAGCCACTGCCACAAACCCTAGGCAAATCGGTCTCACCGATAGGGATCTCGGTCTCACCGAGATGGGATTGTAATCTCTTTGTTTCCCTTCGTAACGTTTTGGTCCCACCGAGATGAGCGATCGGTCCCACCGAGATTGCAATGTAAACTCTCTGTTTCCATTTTGTAACATTTCGGTCTCACCGAAATGAGCGAATCAGTCCCACCGAGTTTACCTGACCAACTCTCTGGTTAGCTTAATACCAAAATCGGTCCCACCGAGTTTGTGTAATCGGTCTCACCGAGATTACATTATGCCCTAACCCTAACCACATCAGTCCTATCAAGTTGCATATCGGTCCCACCGAAAATCCTAACGGTCACTAGATTTGCTAAATCGGTCCGACCGAGTTTTTCAATTCGGTCCCACCGAGATTGGTAAGTTGTGTGTAACGGTTAGATTTTGTGTGGAGGCTATATATACCCCTCCACCCACTCTTCATTCGTGGAGAGAGCCATCAGAACGAACCTACACTACCAATAAACATTTTCTGAGAGAGAACCACCTACCCTTGTGTTGAGGCCAAGATATTCCATTCCTACCATATGAATCTTGATATATAGCCTTCCCCAAGTTGCTTTCCACTCAAATCTTCTTTCCACCAAATCCAAATCCTGTCAGAGAGAGTTGAGTGTTGGGGAGACTAACATTTGAAGCACAAGAGCAAGGAGTTCATCATCAACATACCATTTGTTACTTCTTGGAGAGTGGTGTCTCCTAGATTGGCTAGGTGTCACTTGGGAGCCTCCTACAAGATTGTGGAGTTGAACCAAGGAGTTTGTAAGGGCAAGGAGATCGCCTACTTCGTGAAGATCTACCGCTAGTGAGGCAAGTCCGTCGTGGCGACGGCCATGGTGGGATAGACAAGGTTGCTTCTTCGTGGACCCTTCGTGGGTGGAGCCCTCCGTGGACTCGCGCAACCGTTACCCTTCATGGGTTGAAGTCTCCATCAACATGGATGTACGATGGCACCACCTATCGGAACCACAACAAAAACATTCGTGTCTCCAATTGCGTTTGAATTCTCCAAACCCTTCCCTTTACATTCTTGCAAGTTGCATGCTTTACTTTCCGCTGCTCATATACTCTTTGCATGCTTGCTTGAATTGTGTTAAGATTGCTTGACTTGTGCTAAGATAGCTAAAATCTGCCAAAGACTAAAATTGGGAAAAGGATAAGATTTTATTTGGTCAAGTAGTCTAATCACCCCCCTCTAGAAATACTTGCGATCCTACAAGTGGTATCGAGCTTTGGTCTCCATTTGCTTTGATTTCCATAGCTTTTGGTGGTCATAGCCTTGGTTTCACAACCTAGGAGAGTATGGCGTCTAGCTAAGGATATTATCACCGTAGAGGTCCTTACTTTGATGGTACTAATTTTTCTAGTTGGAAGCATAAGATGAAAATGCATATTCTTGGACATAACCCCGTCGTTTGGGCTATTGCGTGTATTGGCTTGCAAGGTGAATTCTCTGATGGGAGAGAACCGAACCGTGAAGCTAGCGCGGAAGAGTTGAAGATGCTGCAATACAACGCTCAAGCTTGTGGTGTTCTCTTCAACGGATTGTGCCCCGAAGAATTCAACAAAATCAGCCGCCTTGAGAATGCAAAGGAAATTTGGGATACTTTGATTGATATGCATGAAGGTAGCGACTCCATCAAGGAATCCAAGTTGGATGTGCTTCAAAGTCAACTTGACAAGTTCAAAATGAAGGATGGTGAAGGTGTCGCTGAAATGTACTCTAGGCTTGCTCTTATCACAAATGAGATTGCCGGCTTAGGAAGTGAAGAGATGACCGACATATTCATCATCAAGAAGATCCTAAGAGCCTTGGATGGAAAATATGATACCGTGTGCACATTGATCCAAATGATTCCCAATTACAAAGATCTCAAGCCAACGGAAGTCATTGGAAGAATTGTTGCTCATGAGATGTCACTCAAGGATAAGGAGGAACTTCACAACAAATCAAGTGGTGCTTACAAAGCCTCATGTGAAGCCCCCACATCATCAAGTGAGAAACAAAACTTCAATGAAGAATTGAGCTTAATGGTGAAGAACTTCAACAAATTCTACAAGAGTAGAAGCAAAGAGAGAAGCTCCAAGTCAAGGTCCTACGATGACAAAAGATCTTCTAGTCAAGAGCGTAATTGCTACAATTGTGGAAGACCCAGACACTATTCCAATGAGTGTATGGCACCCTACAAAAGAAGAGAAGATTCTCCAAAAAGAAGAAGTAGAAGAGAAGAATCACCACCAAGAGAGAGAAGGAGTAGAGATGATCATTATGAACGAAGACCCTCACGGAGAAGCAAGGATTCAGAAAGGAAGGAAAAGTCATCAAGGAGCTACACAAAACGAAGACATCAAGCTCATGTTGGTGAATGGGTATCTAGCTCCGACTCCGACAATCACTCTGAGAGAAGCTATCACTCCGACTCCGAATATACTAAGATGAAGGTGTTTCCGGTCTAGCACTTGTGTCAACCAACTCCTACGACATATTTGATTCACCAAATGAAGGAATTGGAAGATGCTTCATGGCCAAAGGTCCAAAGGTAACACATCCCGACTATGTTGATTTCAATAGTGATGAAGATGACTTGTTAGGTGATGATGATTTACTTGTTGACAACTCTAGTGACGAATACTATGATGAAACGTCAATTAATCATGCTAATCAAGATAAAACGAATGAAAATGATAAGGAGAAGATTGATCATCTAACTAAAGAACTAAACACTCTTAAGTTAGCTCATGAAACTATCTTAGGAGATCATCGAGAACTTTTAAGGACTCATGAGAAGTTATGCTTTGAAAAGCTCAATCTTGAGCAAGAGCATGAGTTCTTAAAGGCAATCAATGATGATCTTCGCAAGAAAAGTTCTTCTTACATTGCCAAGCGTTTACTCTTATCTACTTACATGCCTCAAGTCAAGTCTAGTAACAAGAACAAGAAGGATTCTTCCTCTAGTAGTAACAATAATCATGCTAAATCCAATGTTGTTGCTTCTAGTAGTTCTCTTGATTCCACTAATGATTCTCTTAGCCAAGTTACACTTGAGCAAGAAAATAGCTTATATATTGAAGGGAATTATAGAGAAAGGAGTTTACAAGAGCCTTGCCGAGAGTAAGCAATTTGAGGAAATTGTACGCAAGAAAGGAAGGCACCGAAAGAATCAAGGTGTTGGTTTTGAACGAAAGTTCAACGCCAATGGAGTTGAGTGGGAAGAAGATCAATACCCCAAGATGAAGTTTGTTCCCCAACAAGAGAAGTATGATCCTACTTCTTTCAAAGGGATACAAGCTCAAGATGATCTTCCACCACAAGACCACAAGCAAAAAGGCAAGGACAAGCTTCAAGAAGAAATTGATGCATTTGAAGAAGCTCCTAAGACCTTAGTCAAGGGGGATCCCAAGACTACATCAAGTTCCACTTCATCAAGTACGACTACAACTCCAAGGATTCCCATCAAGATGATGTGGAACCCCAAGAAGAAGAACTAGAGAGTTCTTGAGGGTGACTCCGCCAACATATTTCACTCATATCATTTTGGCAAGAACAAGTGCAATCAACTTCCACATCTTGCACTAGTTTAAGGAGTCACAAACCCTCTTGCTAGTAAGACAAGGGACAAGGTAACCTAATGCTCTCATATACATTATCTTGTGTGTGCATCACTCTATGCCTATGGATATCCTTGTTTGTTCCTTATGGGACTAACCTGTGTAGGTATTGAAAGTGTAACTCACTCCAAAGGATTGCTCCGAATGATGTACATCAACATTGAGCATCCACATCTTCAACACCTACATGAAGTCATCGTCGACAAAACCCAAGGTTAGTTTATCCCTCTAAAGGGGGGATCTCACATCTAGGGGGAGCTTTACTCTAAGAATTGAGCTAAAGTAACTCTAATGGTGTGAACACAACAATGCATTATGTAAAAGTGGTAACCCCACTTGAGCTTAAACGATGAGTATGACCTATGATCAAATGTTCTCATTTGACTCCTAAGTCAATATACTCATATATAGGTGACCTAGTCATCACCAATTGCTTGATAGATGCTAGAATTGGTTGTGCATGCTTTGCCACATATTTCATTTGCCATTTTATTGTGTGAGCATGTTGGTTGCATACTTTACTCATTCGAGGACATCCACTTGTTGTTTTGATTGATTGTTTTCTTTTTCTTTTGCCAAGTGGATGGACAAGAATGCCTAAGAACCTTCTCTAGCTATCTATGCTCTTCTCGTCTCAAACTCCATTCATGCTACATCACAAAATTTGATCAAGTCGATTCGAACCACTGTGTGAGGAGCACTGGAGTCCCGATTCGTCATAGGCTTAAACTTCCAAAACTTCTTTGTGCGTTCGTCCGACCGATTCATCCATTTCGGTCATACCGAGATCACTAAGTCGATCTAGGTTTTCAATCTCGGTGCAACCGATTTGAACTTTTCGGTCACACCGAGTTGATGTAACTGCTTGCAGTTATGCATCTTGGTGCCACCGAGTTGTTCCACTCGGTCACACCGACAGGGTCGGGCTATATATACCCACGGGAAAAATTTTGGAAATTTTCTCCGAACTCTTTCGCCTGTGCTCAGCCCGCTCTGCCTTCAGGGTCTCCGGATCGTCCTCCTCGTCGCCAGCTGCCTCCTACCGCTGGTCTCCGCTGCCGTCAACGGGAATCATCCCCGTCATTGCCCCCGTAGCGAGTTCATCGCTGAACTAGGGTATGAACTTGATCACTGTGCTATCCTTATCTGATTCCCAGAACATTGCGTTCGCCATGAATCTTGCCACGATTGAAACTATCCTACCCAGTCAAAACACTCCGTAGATTAGAGATGAATTGAAAATTTAGGGTTAGGTTTCTGCCGAAACCATCTTGGACCAACCGAGTTGTGGAACTCGGTACCACCGATTCGGCTAAGGCCATTGCACATGTAACTCTCGGTCTGACCGAGAATTGCAAATTGGTGTGACCGAGTTCAGGACTTTGTGAAACCCTAGCAGTCTCGGTGCCACCAAACTGTGACTCGGTCTGACTGAGTTCACTAGTTTAGGTTCCAAAAGCTGCTTCGGTATCACCGAGTTTACAAATCGATAGATCCGAAATGCTTTCTGTGGAAAACTAAAACTAAGTTTTTGACTCATTCTTTTGCAAAAACCTCTGTATTTCACTATTTTGTGATGCTCGTCCACTCTATCTCATCTATATCTACTCACAGGGTCTGTTGTCAGTTATTGCAATATGTCTGATCAAAGTGACAACCAGAACAGGGAAGAGGAGCAGGTTCACATGAGTGAGGTCACTAGTCCCTCTAGCAGCTATGATGAGGGCAGCAGGAGCACCCCAAGCAACCTACCAAAGCTAGGGCCAGAAAGAAGAAAACTTATGAATCTGAGGATGAAGACTTTGTGGCAGTTGAGGATGAGGCCACTTCCAAGAAGAAAGTGCTCAAGAAAGAATATGGCTCAGCTGCAGCAACTAAGCCAGGTCTGAAGACCAAAAGGCCAGCAGGAAGACATCCCATGTCTAAAGCCAGAACCTCCACTCAAGCATCTCTGGAAGCTGAACCCAAAGAGGATGATGTAGAAGGGAAGAAGGGGAAGGAAAGGGTCAAGAAGACCATGGTCAGAGTAATTGGAAAGCCTTCCATGATGGAAGAGGAGGAAGAAGAAGAGGATCTTTTGACCAGCACCCAAAGCTCAGAAGCTTATGGGTGATGCCATTAAGTCAGGGGATGCTTCATCTAAGCCCAAAGTAGCACCCAAGGCTGCCTCCAAACCCAAGACTGCACCAAAGAGGAGTAACGGGAACATTCCAGCTGCTGAGAAGAACAAGGACCCAGTGCCTGAAACTGCTGCTGAAGAAGAAGATGATGAGACACATGTTTTGAGAAAATTGAAGCCTAAAATTCCATATCATAATGATGCCCATCCTGTAGCTGAGAACATGAAGATCAGGAAGGACTCAGGATTGAGGCTATGGAGAGAGTCAGGTCCATATGCCACCAGAAGGAGAGCAGCTGTAGACTACAGGTTCCACACAAAGGAACAGCGGAACTTCTATGAGACAATCCTGCTAGACATGAAGCCAATAGTGTGTGACATGAGATGGGTCAACTGGGAATACATTAAAGAGAATGAAGAACACTATCCTGGTGTGTATGATAGCTTCGGTGCTTGTGGAGTAGCAGACTTTGTGGGGCAGAAGCTCACAAAGTGGAATGATGAGCTAATAATGCAATTCTACTCCACAACACACTTCTATCCAGATGGCAGGATAGTATGCATGTCTGAAGGTACTAGGTACCAATCATCAATTGAAGAATGGGCTAATCTGATCAATGCACCTAAGGAGGAAGAGGATGACTTGGATGTCTATGCCAAGAAGAAGATGGATCATAACACTATGGCACATATGTACAAGGAGATCCCAGATGCTGCTATAGAATCACAAAAGTTTGGATCAGTACATTACCTTCTGTCAGGACTGCCAACCATTAACTGGATCCTCAAGCACAATCTCTTGCCCAATTCAGGTGATCACAACATGATCAGAGGTCGTGCAACAAATCTGCTACACTTATTTGATGTGCCACAAAAGTTCAAGGTCATGAGTCTTATAGTTGAAACTATCAAGAGGACAGCTGCTGACCAAAAGAGAAGTTGTGGGTATGCCCCACAGATCCAGAAGCTGATTAACTCCAAGATGGGCACTAGCACATACTTGTTGGACAAGGATCACATGCCTATCTATCCAGACTTTGAGGACAACCAAGTGGTTATGAATGAAGATGAACCATCTTCTATGCAAGCTCAAGTGAAGAAGGAGAAGGCAAGGACTGAGAAGGCTGCCAAGATGCCAACAAAGGAAGAAGCATCTCAATACTTCTTGAAGAGCAAACAGGATCAACTTGGCTACTTGATTGCATCCACTCTGAGGATTGAGAAGGAGCTAGCCACCTTGACTCAAAACCAGGAGAGACTGGAGAGGATCATGGAGCAAAAGTTCTATGACATGGATGTGAAGGTAACTGAGATCCGGTCTGTTGTTGAGCAACTTCAGGATGATATGCAGGAGAGGAAGGGCAAGTCAACCACTAAGGCTTTTGCCAGAGTGCCTAGAGCTCAGAGGTCAGCTGCAGTGCCAGTGACAGACACCAGAGCCACTTCATCTGCACCAGCCATGCCTTCAGTGCCACCAGCTCCAGCACCTACTCCACCAGCTCCATCTACATCAACTTATGCCTTCGTCCTTGGCGTTCTGTCTACACCACCACCTGAAGATCAAGCCTGAGAGACGACTTAGTGCTATGCATTTTCTATGAACTTTTTGGTAACTTGTTGCCAAAGGGGGAGAAAAATGTATAGATCATAGGCTTCGAGAGAGAGCGTTGCCTTTTATTCTATCTTGCTTTGGTGGTTAAACTTTGTTTGCTTGTTTGAGATACTTTCTGTCTGTGTGATACTTGGATGATCATGTGTTTGATCATATGCTACATTAATGCTTGTTGGATGACATTATCCTTTTATCTCTATATAATCATTCACTTTGCTTGGTGATGAGTGCATGTATTCTATTGTTATCATTTTGAGCGCTCCACCAAGATGTATGTGACATGGAAGAGTAACCCATGAGCCTAACTCTTTGTGCATTTGCAGTCCAAAGCAAATCTTAAACTATGCACAAATTTAGGGGGAGCTCTAGCTTTTCACATAATTCTCAAAGCGACAATGTTTTTCACTCTTATTATCATTTGTCGAAGCTTTGATCTATATGTTGTCATCAATTACCAAAAAGGAGGAGATTGAAAGTGCAACTATCCCTGGGTGGTTTTGGTAATTCCTAACAACATATAGCTCATTGAGCTAACATTATTCCAAGATGAATATTGTAGGAAAAGCTCAATGAATGGCATGGCATGGATGAGGGAAGTGGACCCCTCAAAATTCATCAAATTCATCTAAGCATGGGATATGAAATCTAGTAGACGGGATTTCAACTTTATCGTATCTATAGAGAGAATTTACCTTTACTACCTGTGTCGGGTTATCAAGACAATGTGTTTCTTCAACAGGCGGTAAATTAAGACCATGTATTTCTTCAACAGGAGGTAAATTCTTAACATCTTAAGCTTTAATACCCTTTTCTTTCATTGATTTCTTTGCCTCTTGCATATCTTCAGGACTGAGAAATAGAAATCCCCTCTTCTTCGGAGTTGGTTTAGGAATAGGCTCAGGAGTTGGCTCAATTGGCTCAGGAATTTCCTCAGGAATTGGCTCAGGAAGAGTCCAGTTATTTTCATTAGTCAACATATTATTCAATAATAATTCAGCTTGGTCGACTGTTCTTTCCCTGAAAACACAACCAGCACAACTATCCAAGTAATCCTTGGAAGCATCGGTTAGTCCATTATAAAAGATATCAAGTATTTCATTTTTCTTAAGAGGATGATCAGGCAAAGCATTAAGTAATTGAAGAAGCTTCCCCCAAGCTTGTGGGAGACTCTCTTCTTTGATTTGTACAAAATTATATATTTCCCGCAAGGCAGCTTTTTTATTATGAGCAGGGAAATATTTAGCAGAGAAGTAATAAATCATATCCTGGGGACTACGCACACAACCAGGATCAAGATAATTAAACCAAGTTTGAGCATCACCCTTTAATGAGAATGGAAATATCTTAAGGATATAATAATAGTGAGACTTCTCATCATTAGTAAACAAGGTGGCTATATCATTTAACTTGGTAAGATGTGCCACAACAGTTTCAGATTCATAGCATAAAAAGGATTAGATTCAACCAAAGTAATAATTTCAGGATCAACAGAGAATTCATAATCCTTACCAGTAACACAGATAGGTGAAGTAGCAGAAGCGGGGTCAGGTTTCATTCTAGCATTAAGGGATTGCTGCTTCCATTTAGCTAATAACTTCTTAAGATCATATCTATCATTGCAAGCAAAAATAGCTCTAGCAGCTTCTTCATCCATAACATAACCCTCAGGAACAATAGGCAATTCATAATTAGGGGGAGAACCTTCATCATCACTATCATCAATAATTTCATTCTCTCTAACCCTAGCAAGTTGTTCATCAAGATATTCACCTAATGGAACAGTAGTATCAATGCATGTAAGTAGTTTCATCATAAGTACCATGCATAGCGAAGTGGCATCATCAATAACATGCGACATATCAGAGTTCATAGCAATAGCAGGTTTAGGTGTCGCAAGCTTACTCATAACAGAAGGAGAATCTAGTGCAGAGCTAGATGGCAGCTCCTTACCTCCCCTCATAGTTGAGTGAAAAATCTTAGTTCTTGCGTCTTTCAAGTTCTTCATAGTGATCAGCAGATATAAATCCCAAGTGACTCAAAGAATAGAGCTATGCTCCCCGGCAACGGCGCAAGAAAATAGTCTTGATAACCCACAAGTATAGGGGATCGCAATAGCGACTTCGAGGGTCGAGTATTCAACCCAAATTTATTGATTCGACACAATGGGAGCCAAAGAATATTATTAAGTATTAGCAGTTGAGTTGTCAATTCAACCACACTGGATAACTTAGTTTCGCATGACAAAGTATTTAGTAGCAAAGTAGTATGGAAGAATATAGTCACACGTGCTTATGGAAAAGAACTTGCATTACATCTTTTGTCCTACCCTCCCGTGGCAGCGGGTCCTAGTGGAAACTAAGGGATATTAAGGCCTCCTTTTAATAGAGTACCGGACCAAAGCATTAACACATAGTGAATACATGAACTCCTCAAACTACGGTCATCACCGAGAAGCATCCCAATTATTGTCACTTCGGGGTTGTCGGATCATAACACATAATAGGTGACTATAGACTTGCAAGATAGGATCAGGAACTCACATATATTCATGAAAACATAATAGGTTCAGATCTGAAATCATGGCACTCGGGCCCTAGTGACAAGCATTAAGCATAGCAAAGTCATAGCAACATCAATCTCAGAACATAGTGGATACTAGGGATCAAACCCTAACAAAACTAACTTGATTACATGGTAAATCTCATCCAACCCATCACCGTCCAGCAAGCCTAGGATGGAATTACTCACGCACGGCGGTGAGCATCATGAAATTGGTGATGGAGTCTGGTTGATGATGACGACGGCGACGAATCCCCCTCTCCGGAGCCCCGGACGGACTCCATATCAGCCCTCCCAAGAGAGATTAGGGCTTGGCGGTGGCTCCGTATTGTAAAACGTGATGAAACTTTCTCCCTGATTTTTTTCTCCGCGAAACGGAATATATGGAGTTGGAGTTGAGGTCGGTGGAGCTCCAGGGGGCCCACGAGACAGGGGGCGCGCCCAGGGGAAGGGGGCGCGCCCCCCACCCTCGTGGACAGGGTGTGGGCCCCCTGGCTGTGATTCTTTCACCATTATTTTTTATATTTTCCGAAAGTATTCTTGAAAGTGTAACTATCCCTGGGTGGTTTTGGTAATTCCTAACAACATATAGCTCATTGAGCTAACATTATTTCAAGATGAATATTTCAGGAAAAGCTCAATGAATGGCATGGCATGGATGAGGAAAGTGGACCCCTCAAAATCCTAAGGATAAAAGGATTGGCTCAAGCTCAAAGCTCAAGACTCTACATTTTATATTTTAGTGATCCAAGATCACATTGAGTCTATAGGAAAAGCCAATACTATCAAGGAGGGATGAGGTGCTGCTTAATTGCTTGCTTGCTCAAAGTGCTTAGTGATATGCTCCAAAACCCTCAACTACTTTCTCACATCCGCATATGACCTAAACCAAAAATCCAACTCGGCCACCGATTCTTTCTATCCGGCGCCACCGAGTTCAGATGTCATAGCCACTGCCACAAACCCTAGGAAAATCGGTCTCACCGATAGGGATCTCGGTCTCACCGAGATGAGATTGTAATCTCTCTATTTCCCTTCGTAACGTTTCGGTCCCACCGAGATGAGCGATCGGTCCCACCGAGATTGCAATGTAAACTCTCTGTTTCCTCTTTGTAACATTTCAGTCTCACCAAAATGAGCGAATCGGTCCCACCGAGTTAACCTGACCAACTCTCTGGTTAGCTTATTACCAAAATCGGTCCCACCGAGTTTGTGTAATCGGTCTCACCGAGATTATGTTATGCCCTAACCCTAACCACATCGGTCCTACTGAGTTGCAAGTCGGTCCCACCGAAAATCCTAACGGTCACTAGATTTGCTAAATCGGTCCGACCGAGTTTCTCAATTCGGTCCCACCGAGATTGGTAAGTTGTGTGTAACGGTTAGATTTTGTGTGGAGGCTATATATACCCCTCCACCCACTCTTCATTTGTGGAGAGAGCAATCAGAACGAACCTACACTTCCAATACACATTTTCTGAGAGAGAACCACTACCCTTGTGTTGAGGCCAAGATATTCCATTCCTACCATATGAATCTTGATCTCTAGCCTTCCCCAAGTTGCTTTCCACTCAAATCTTCTTTCCACCAAATCCAAATCATGTCAGAGAGAGTTGAGTGTTGGGGAGACTAACATTTGAAGTACAAGAGCAAGGAGTTCATCATCAACACACCATTTGTTACTTCTTGGAGAGTGGTGTCTCCTAGATTGGCTAGGTGTCACTTGGGAGCCTCCTACAAGATTGTGGAGTTGAACCAAGGAGTTTGTAAGGGCAAGGAGATCGCCTACTTCGTGAAGATCTACCGCTAGTGAGGCAATTCCTTCGTGGGCGTGACCATGGTGGGATAGACAAGGTTGCTTCTTCGTGGACCCTTCGTGGGTGGAGCCCTCTGTGGACTCAAGCAACTGCTACCCTTTGTGGGTTGAAGTCTCCATCAACGTGGATGTACGATAGCACCACCTATCGGAACCACGACAAAAACATCTGTGTCTCCAATTGCGTTTGAATTCTCCAAACCCTTCCTTTACATTCTTGCAAGTTGCATGCTTTACTTTCCGCTGCTCATATACTCTTTGCATGCTTGCTTGAATTGTGTTAAGATTGCTTGACTTGTGCTAAGATAGCTAAAATCTGCCAAAGACTAAAATTGGGAAAAGGATAAGTTTTTATTTGGTCAAGTAGTCTAATCACCCCCCCCCCCTCTAGACATACTTTTGATCCTACATATCTCCATGGATTTTCAGGTCATTCCGAGAACTTTTGTTTTCTGCACAATAAACAACACCATGGCAGTTCTGCTGAAAACAACATCAGTCCAGGTTAGTTTCATTCAAATCATGCAAGTTAGAGTCCAAAACAAGGGCAAAAGTGTTTGGAAAAGTAGATACGTTGGAGATGTATCAACTCCCCCAAGCTTAAACCTTTGCTTGTCCTCAAGCAATTTAGTTGATAAACTGAAAGTGATAAAGAAAAACTTTTACAAACTCTATTTGCTCTTGTTGTTATAAATATGTAAAGCCAGCATTCAAGTTTTTAGCAAAGATTATGAACTAACCATATTCACAATAACACTCAGGTCTCATGTTTACTCATATCAATGGCATAATCAGCTAGCGAGAAATAATAATAAAACTCGGATGACAACACTTTCTCAAAACAATCATAATATGATATAACAAGATGGTATCTCGCTAGCCCTTTCTGAGACCACAAAACATAAATGCAGAGCACCTTTAAAGATCAAGGACCGACTAAACATTGTAATTCATGGTAAAAGAGATCCAGTCAAGTCATACCCAATATAAACTAATAGTAATGCATGCAAATGAAAGATGTTCTCTCCAGCGGGTGCTTTTTAATAAGAGGGTGATGACTCAACATAAAAGTAAATAGATAGGCCCTTCACAGAGGGAAGCAGGGATTTGTAGAGGTGCCAGAGCTCGATTTTAAAATAGAGATGAATAACATTTTGAGCGGCATACTTTCACTGTCAACACAACAACTATGCGGTGGTGATATCTTCCATGCTACATACATTATAGGCGGTTCCCAAACAGAATAATAAATTTTATACTCCCCCACCACCAACAAGCATCAATCCATGGCTTGCTCGAAACAACGAGTGCCTCCAACTAGCAACAGCCCTGGGGGAGTTTTGTTTTAATTATTTTGATTTGCTTTGATCTTTTTGATCATGGACTGGGCATCCCGGTTACCAGCCATTTTCTCGTGAATGAGGAGCGGAGTCCACTCCTCTTGAGAATAACCCACCTAGCATGGAAGATCTGAGACAGCCCTAGTTGAAACATGAGCTGCTTGAGCATACAAAACAGAATTTCATTTGAAGGTTTGGAGTTTGGCACATACAAATTTACTTGAGCAACGGTAAATACCGCATATAGGAAGGTATGGTGGACTCATATGGAATAACTTTGGGGTTTATGGAGTTTGGATGCACAAGCAGTATTCCTGCTTAGTACAGGTGAAGGCTAGCAAAAGACTGGGAAGCGACCAACTGAGAGAGCAACAATAGTCGTGAACATGCATTAAAATTAATTTACACCAAGTGCAAGCCTGAGTAGGATATAATCCACCATGAACATAAATATCGTGAAGGCTATGTTGATTTGTTTCAACTACATGCGTGAACATGTGCCAAGTCGAGTCACTCAATTTATTGATACCATCCCATCATACCGCATCACAATCATTTTAATAGCATGTTGGCACGCAAGGTAAACCATTATAAACTCATAGCTAATTAAGCATGGCATAAGTAACTATGATCTCTAAATGTCATTGCAAACATGTTTACTCATAATAAGCTGAATCAGGAACGATGAACTCATCATATTTACAAAAACAAGAGAGGTCGAGTTCATACCAGCTTTCCTCATCTCAATCAGTCCATCTTATATCGTCATTATTGCCTTTCACTTGCACGACCGAACGGTGTGCATAATAATAATAATAGTGCACGTGCATTGGACTAAGCTGGAATCTGCAAGCATTCAATTAAAGAGAGAAGAAAAAGTAATATGGGCTCTAAGTTAAATCAACAATCATGCATATGAGAGCCACTAAACATTTTCAATATGGTCTTCTACTCTTGACCCCCAAAGGAAAGAAAAGAAATAAAACTATTTACACGGGAAAGCTCCCAACAAGCAAAAGAAGAACGAGAAATCTTTTTGGGTTTTCTTTTAATTACTACTACAAGCATGGAAATTAAACTAAGTATTTTTTTGTTTTTTCTTAAGGTTTATCAAACACACAAGAAGAAGGCTAGAAAAAGAAATTAAACTAGCATGGATAATACAATGAAAGAGTATGAGCACCGATAACTAGAATAGTGTGTGAACATGAATGCAAAGTCGGTGAGAAATACGTACTCTCCCAAGCTTAGGCTTTTGGCCTAAGTTAGTCTAATGCCAAGGATAGCCTGGCTGATATCTGAAGTTATAACCGGGGTCGTACTGAGATGCGGCAACCAATGCATCTTGAGCTGCGACATGTTGACGAGCTGCCTCCGCTCTCCCCTCGTGTTCGGCTGCCTCCTCCCTGGTAACAACATATCTTTGTTTTGCCTGGTAATCAAAAAGGGAAGGAGCAGGGAGAGTAACATGGACAGCGCGACGTCTTTCAAAGATTAGTCGATACTGGAGGAATTGTTCATTCCTCAAAAGAAAAGGTGCCTGACCATAGCGTCAAAATCTAAATAAGCGGGAGGCAACACCATATCACCCTCGCGTGGGGGTATACCAAGATAATTAGCAACACAGGCCGCATAAATTCCACCAAATAAATCTCCAGATATACAATTATTATGCAACCTACGTGCAACTATTGCCCCCAAGTTATAACCTTTATTACCTAATACATCACTCTTGAGGACACAAAGATCAGGGACACACATGTGACATGCTTCATCTTTACCGTTAATGCATCTACCAATGAAAAGAGCAAAATAATGTATAGCAGGAAAGTGAATGCTCCCTATGGTAGCTTGTGCTATGTCCCTAGATTCTCCCACAGTAATACTAGCAAGAAAGTCTTTATATTCAGATTTGTGAGGTTCGTGAACATTGCCCCATTGCGGGAGTTTGCAAGCAGTAGTAAAATCTTCTAGGTCCATGGTATAAGATTCATCATAAATATCAAACAGGACATTCTAAGAATTACGCGAAGATGAAAATTTAAACCTTCTCACGAATGACTCAGTTAATTGGTAGTACTGAGGACACTTATCTTGTATGAAGTCCTCAAGATCGGCATTACGCACATACGCGTCAAATTCATCCTGCATGCCTGCATTGACCATAAACTCTTTTGATGGCCACTCGCAAGCGCGCACTTCGGCTTCCCTTGGTGGTTCATCGTCTTGCTCGCGCATAGCACACCTAGGTCCTTTCTTTGTTGAGGAACCACCTTGGTACATTCTCCTGGACATATTTCTTTCCGCTGAAAAATTCTGAAATTTTTAGTAACTTCAAAATAAAAGTAAATAAAACTAAACAAGATTGGTAGCAACTACTCCCACAAATGCCCAGAGCCTATATCATGCATTAGAATTACTTGGGACCTCATAAGTTTGACATGCAAGCTCAAGAACAGGGTCACCTATGCAGCAAAAATTTGCAATGAATAAAGCATTAGAAAAAAACTAATTGGACCAATGGAGGAGTCACATACCAAGAAACAATCTCCCAAAGCAGTTTTGTGAAAGGAGCTTTGAGCAAGGAGATCGAAAATCGCAGCAAAATGAGCTAGAACTCATGCTTGAGCTGGATGGAGATTTTTTGGGAGGAAGATGAAGTGTGTGGGTGCAGGAATAAGTGGAGGGGGGCCACCGTGGGCCCACGAGACAGGGGGCGCGCCCAGGGGGTGTGGGCGCGCCCTCCACCCTCGTGGCAGTGCTTGCCCCCCTCGGTGTTCTCATTGCCTAAAATCCTCAAATATTCCATAAAAATCATACTAAATTTGCAGGGCATTTGGAGCACTTTTATTTTAGAAATTTTTTATTGCATGGATAATTCAGAAAGCAGAATGAGATAATACTATTTTTGCTTTATTTATTCTAAATAACAGAAAGTAAAAGAGGGCATGAAGGTTGTGCCTTCTAGTTTCATCCATCTCATGATCATCAAAATGAATCCACTAACAAGGTTGATCAAGTCTTGTTAACAAACTCATTCCGAATAACACGGAACCGGAGAAATTTCGAACAACACTAGGTTACCTCAACGGGGATATGCATATCCCCAACAATAAGAATATCATACTTTTTCTTGACAGTGGGAAGAGGAAATTCAAAACCTCCAATAATGATAGTTGGAACTTTTCCAATAGAATTGATGCTATGAACTTGAGGTTGTTTCCTCGGAAAGTGTACCGTATGCTCATTACCATTAACATGAAAAGTGACATTGCCTTTGTTGCAATCAATAACAGCCCCTGCAGTATTCAAAAAAGGTCTACCAAGGATAATCGACATACTATCATCCTCGGGAATATCAAGAATAAACAAAGTCAGTTAAGATAGTGACATTTGCAACCACAACAGGCACATCCTCACAAATGCCGACAGGTATAGCAGTTGATTTATCAGCCATTTGCAAAGATATTTCAGTAGGTGTCAACTTATTCAATTCAAGTCTACGATATAAAGAGAGAGGCATAACACTAACACTGGCTCCAAGATCACATAAAGTAGTTTTAACATAATTTATTTTGATGGAGCATGCTATAGTTGGTACCCCTGGATCTCCAAGTTTCTTTGGTATTCCACCTTTAAAAGTGTAATTAGCAAGCATGGTGGAAATTTCAACTTCCGGTATCTTTCTTTTATTTGTATGATATCCTTCATATATTTAGCATAAGGATTTAATTTAAGCATATCAGTTAAGCGCATACGTAAGAAGATAGGTCTAATCATTTCAGCAAAGCGCTCAAAATCCTCATCATCCTTTGTCTTGGATGGTTTAGGAGGAAAGGGTATGGGTCTCTGAACCCATGGCTCTCTTTCTTTATCGTGCTTCCTAGCAACAAAGTCTCTCTTATCATAACGTTGATTCTTTGATTGTGGGTTATCAAGATCAACAACAGGTTCAATCTCTACATCATTATTATTGCTAGGTTGAGCATCAACATGAACATTATCATTAACATTATCACGAGGTTCATGTTCATCACCTGATCGTGTTTCAGCATCAGAAATAGAAGTATCATTGGGATTCTCAGGTGTGTCTACAACAGGTTCACTAGAAGCATGCAAAGTCCTATCATTTGGCTTTTTCTTCTTTTTAGAAGGACTAGGTGCATCTAAATTATTTCTCTGAGAATCCTGCTCGATTCTCTTAGGGTGGCCTTCAGGATACAAAGGTTCCTGAGTCATTCTACCAGTTCTAGTAGCCACTCTAACAGCAAAATCATGTTTATTATTTAATTCATCGGGCAAACCACTTTGAGCTTTAAGTACTTGCTCAGCTTGAGTGGTAACCATAGAAGCATATTTGCTAATGAGTTTAAGTTCACCTTTAACTGTAGCCATGTAATCACTCAAGCGTCCAATTTTGAAAGCATTATTCTTTAATTCTCTACCAACATAAGCATTAAAACTTTCTTGTCTAGCCATAAAGTCATCAAATTCATCTAGGCATGGGCTATGAAATCTAGTAGACGGGATTTCAACTTTATCGTATCTATAGAGAGAATTTACCATTACTACATGTGTCGGGTTATCAAGACAATGTGTTTCTTCAACATGCGGTAAATTAAGACCATGTATTTCTTCAACAGGAGGTAAATTCTTAACATCTTAAGCTTTAATACCCTTTTCTTTCATTGATTTCTTTGCCTCTTGCATATCTTCAGGACTGAGAAATAGAAATCCCCTCTTCTTCGGAGTTGGTTTAGGAATAGGCTCAGGAGTTGACTCAATTGCCTCAGGAATTGGCTCAGGAAGAGTCCAGTTATTTTCATTAGTCAACATATTATTCAATAATAATTCAGCTTGTTCGACTGTTCTTTCCCTGAAAACACAACCAGCACAACTATCCAAGTAATCCTTGGAACCATCGGTTAGTCCATTATAAAAGATATCAAGTATTTCATTTTTTTAAGAGGATGATCAGGCAAAGCATTAAGTAGTCGGAGAAGCCTCCCCCAAGCTTGTGGGAGACTCTCTTCTTCGATTTGCACAAAATTATATATTTCCATAAAGGCAGCTTGTTTCTTATGAGCAGGGAAATATTTAGCAGAGAAGTAATAAATCATATCCTGGGGACTACGCACACAACCAGGATCAAGAGAATTAAACAAGTTTTAGCATCACCCTTTAATGAGAATGGAAATATCTTAAGGATATAATAATAGCGAGACTTCTCATCATTAGTAAACAGGGTGGCTATATCATTTAACTTGGTAAGATGTGCCAACAGTTTCAGATTCATAGCATAAAAAGGATCAGATTCAACCAAAGCAATAATTTCAGGATCAACAGAGAATTCATAATCCTTATCAGTAACACAGATAGGTGAAGTAGCAAAAGCGGGGTCAGGTTTTGTTCTAGCATTAAGGGATTTCTGCTTCCATTTAGCTAATAACTTCTTAAGATCATATCTATCATTGCAAGCAAAAATAGCTCTGGCGGCTTCTTCATCCATAACATAACCCTCAAGAACAACAGGCAATTCATAATTAGGGGGAGAACCTTCATCATCACTATCATCAATAATTTCATTCTCAATAATTTCATTCTCTCTAACCCTAGCAAGTTGTTCATCAAGATATTCACCTAATGGCACAAGAGTATCACGCATGTAAGTAGTTTCATCATAAGTACCATGCATAGCAGAAGTGGCATCATCAATAACATGCGACATATCAGAGTTCATAGCAGTAGCAGGTTTAGGTGTCGCAAGCTTACTCATAACAGAAGGAGAATCTAGTGCAGAGCTAGATGGCAGTTCCTTAGCTCCCCTCATAGTTGAGGGAAAAATCTTAGCTCTTGCATCTTTCAAGTTCTTCATAGTGATCAGCAGATATAAATCCCAAGTGACTCAAAGAATAGAGCTATGCTCCCCGGCAACGGCGCAAGAAAATAGTCTTGATAACCCACAAGTATAGGGGATCGCAACAGCTTTTGAGGGTAGAGTATTCAACCCAAATTTATTGATTCAACACAAGGGGAGCCAAAGAATATTCTTAAGTATTAGAAGTTGAGTTGTCAATTCAACCACACCTGGATAACTTAGTATTTGCAGGAAAGTATTTAGTAGCAAAGTAGTATGGAAGTAACGGTAACGGTGGCAAAAGTAAAGATAGCAGTTTTGCAGTAGTTGTAACAGTAGCAACAGAAAAGTAAATAAGCAAAGCACAATATGTGAAAAGCTCGTAGGCATTGGATCAGTGATGGATAATTATGTCGGTTGCAATTCATCATGTAATAGCTATAACATAGGGTGACACAGAACTAGCTCCAATTCATCAATGTAATGTAGGCATCTATTCCGAATATAGTCATACGTGCTTATGGAGAAGAACTTGCATGACATCTTTTGTCCTACCCTCTCGTGGCAGCGGGGTCCTAGTGGAAACTAAGGGATATTAAGGCCTCCTTTTAATAGAGTACCGGACCAAAGCATTAACACATAGTGAATACATGAACTCCTCAAACTACGGTCATCACCGAGAAGTATCCCGATTATTGTCACTTCGGGGTTGTCGGATCATAACACATAATAGGTGACTATAGACTTGCAAGATAGGATCAAGAACTCACATATATTCATGAAAACATAATAGGTTCCGATCTGAAATCATGGCTCTCGGACCCTAGTGACAAGCATTAAGCATAGCAAAGTCATAGCAACATCAATCTCAGAACATAGTGGATACTAGGGATCAAACCCTAACAAAACTAACTTGATTACATGGTAAATCTCATCCAACCCATCACCGTCAAGCAAGCCTATGATGGAATTACTCACGCACGGCGGTGAGCATCATGAAATTGGTGATGGAGGATGGTTGATGATGACGACGGCGACGAATCCCCCTCTCCGGAGCCCCGAACGGACTCCAGATCATCCCTCCCTAGAGAGATTAGGGCTTGGCGGCGGCTCCGTATCGTAAAACGTGATGAAACTTTCTCCCTGATTTTTTTCTCCGCGAAACGAAATATATGGAGTTGGAGTTGAGGTCGGTGGAGCTGTGGGGCCTGACGAGACAGTGGGGGGCGCCTTCACTCTCATGGACAGGGTGTGGGCCCCCTGGCCTTGATTCTTTCGCCAGTATTTTTTATATTTTCCAAAAGTTATCTCCATGGATTTCAGGTCATTCCGAGAACTTTTGTTTTCTTCACAATAAACAACACCATGGCAGTTCTGCTAAAAACAACGTCAGTACGGGTTAGTTTCGTTCAAATCATGCAAGTTAGAGTCCAAAACAAGGGCAAAAGTGTTTGGAAAAGTAGATACGTTGGAGACGTATCAGCACGTGTGCGGTGCGTCGAGGGTTGGAACTGAGGATGCGAGGATGTTTCCGCTCAATTGGAGCACTTCCTCTGTTCACCAATATAAGATGTTCTTTTGTAAATCGGATGTATATACCCATTTTAGTTCGTTTATTCACTTATTTTTAGTCCGTATGTTAGTCCACATTGAAATATCCAAAACATCTTATATTTGTGAATGGATGGAGTATTTGTTTTTCACGCTCCGATCACTTGACATGAACTACCCCCTCCGATTCTAAATATAAGACTATTAGAGATCTCAATATGGATTACATACGAAAGTATATAAACTATAAAGTATTTTAAAGTGTAGATTCATTTATTTTTCTCCTTATGTAGTCGTTATTAAAATCACTAAAAGGGCTTATATTTAAGAATGGACGGAGTAGTTGCTTATGCATGAATTCGGGCTAGACATTTTTGCTGAGGGGTTTGAACAAAATAAAAAGTCTTAGTTTTCGAATTTCAGTACCGAATCTCCCTGATCACCCCCAAGTTGGTGCCACTAGAGCTCGGAGAATCGACGGTCGGGGCCACCCGACGACACCGTGACGGTAGTGTTGCCATCGTCCGGCTCGCAGCGTCCCCGTCGTCCACACGCCCCCCGGCGCTCGAAAGAAGTGAGTGGGAGGAAAGTAGAACTTGATGAGGTAATTGTACCTTCTCCTGAATTGGAAAATGGTTCATCATAGAAATCAATTCAAGTGATGGCCTACACCAATTATTAAGGAAGCTAATGATAATGATCATGAAACTTCAGATCAAGTTACTACCAAACCTCCTAGGTCAACCAGAGCACGTTCCGCACCAGACTGGTATGGTAATCATGTTCTAGAAGTCATGTTACTAGACCATGACGAACCTACAAACTATGAGGAAGTGATTATGAGCCCAGATTCCGATAAATGGCCTGAGGCCATGAAATCTGAGATATGATCCATGTATGAGAACAAAGTATGGACTTTAATTGACTTGCCCCATGATCGGCGAGCCATTGAGAATAAATGGATCTTCAAGAGGAAGACGGACGCTGATAGTAGTGTTACTATCTACAAAGCTCGAATTGTCGCAAAAGGTTTTCAAAAAGTTCAAGGTGTTGACTATGATGAGATTTTCTCACTTGTATTGATGCTTAAAGTCTGTCCGAATCATGTTAGGAATTGCCACATTTATGGTGATGAAATTTGGCAAATGAATGTCAAAACTGCATTCCTTAATGGATATCTTAAAGACGAGTTGTATATGATGCAACCAAAAGTTTTTGTCGATCCTAAAGGTGCTAACAAAATGTGCAAGCTCCAGCGAACCATTTATGGACTAGTGCAAGCATCTCGGAGTAGGAATATACGCTTTGATAGTGTGATCAAAGCATATAGTTTTATACAGACTTTTGGAGAAGCCTGTATTTAGAAGAAAGTGAGTGGGAGCACTACATCCTTTCTGATAAGTATATGTGAATGACATATTGTTGATCGGAAATGGTGTAGAATTTTCTGGAAAGCATAAAGGATTATTTGAAAGGAGCTTTTCAAAAGAAAGACCTCGTTGAAGCTGCTTACATATTGAGCATCAAGATCTATAGAGATAGATCAAGACGCTTGAGAAGTTTTTTCAATGAGTACATACCTTGACAAGTTTTTGAAATAGTTCAAAATGGAACAGTCAAAGAAGGAGTTGTGTTGCAAGGTGTAAAGTTGATAAAGACTCAAGACCCGACCACGGCAGAAAATAGAAAGAAAATGAAAAGTCATTCCCTATGCCTCAGTCATAGGTTCTATAAAGTATGCTATGGTATGTACCAGACCTATTGTGCACCTCACCATGAGTTTGGCAAGAGGTTACAATAGTGATCCAGGAGTGGATCACTGGACAGCGGTCAAAATTATCCTTAGTGGGGTAAGGATATGTTTCTCGGTTATGGAAGTGACAAAAAGTTCGTCGTAAAGAGTTACGTCGATGCAAGCTTTGACACCGATCTGGATGACTCTAAGTCTCGATCTAGATACATATTGAAAGTGGGAGCAATTAGCTAGACTAGCTCCGTGCAAAGCATTGTAGAAATAGAAATTTGAAAAATACATACGGATCTGAATATTGCAGACCCGTAGACTAAAATTTCTCTCACAAGCAAAAAATGATCATACCTTATTACTCTTGGGTGTTAATCACATAGCTATGTGAACTAGATTATTGACTCTAGTAAACCCTTTGGGTGTTGGTCACATGGCAATGTGAACTATGAGTGTTAATCACATGGTGATGTGAACTATTGGTGTTAAATCGCATGGCAATGTGAACTAGATTATTGACTCTAGTACAAGTGGGAGACTAAAGAAAATATGCCCTAGAGGCAATAATAAAGTTGTTATCTACATTTCATTATATCATGATAAATGTTTATTATTCATGCTAGAATTGTATTAACCGGAAACTTAGTACATGTGTGAATACATAGACAAACAGAGTGTCCCTAGTATGCCTTTACTTGACTAGCTCGTTAATCAAAGATGGTTAAGTTTCCTGACCATAGACATGTGTTTTCATTTGATGAACGAGATCACATCATTAGAGAATGATGTGATGGACAAGACCCATCCGTTAGCTTAGCATAATGATCATTAAGTTCTATTGCTATTGCTTCTTCATGACTTATACATGTTCTCTGACTATGAGATTATGCAACCCCCGAACACCGGAGGAACACCTTGTGTGCTATCAAACGTCACAACATAACTGGGTGATTATAAAGATGCTTTACAGGTGTCTCCGAAGGTGTTTGTTTGGTTGGCATAGATCGAGATTAGGATTTGTCACTCCGGTTTTCGGAGAGGTATCTCTGGGCCCTCTCGGTAATGATCATCACTATAAGCCTTGCAAGCAATGTGACTAATGAGTTAGTTACGGGATGATGCATTATGGAACGAGTAAAGAGACTTGCCGGTAACGAGATTGAACTAGGTACGATGATACCGACGATCGAATTTTGGGCAAGTAACATACCGATGACAAAGGGAACAACGTATGTTGTTATGTGGTTTGACCGATAAAGATCTTCGTAGAATATGTAGGAGCCAATACGAGCATCCAGGTTCCGCTATTGGTTGTTGACCGGAGATGTGTCTCGGTCATCTCTACATAGTTCTCGAACTCGTAGGGTCCGCACGCTTAACGTTCGATGACGATTTGTATTACGAGTTATGTGATTTGATGACCGAAGTTTGTTCGGAGTCTCGAATGAGATCAGGGACATGACGAGGAGTCTCGAAATGGTCGAGAGGTAAAGATCGATATATTGAAAGGCTATATTCGGACATCGGAAAGGTTCCGAGTGATTCGGGTATTTTTCGGAGTACCGGAGAGTTACGGGAATTCGCCGGGGGAAGTAGTGGGCCTTAATGGGCCATAAGGGAAAGGAGAGAAGGGCCTCAAGGGGTGGCCGCACGCCCCCCATGGGCTGGTCCGAATTGGACTAGGAGGGGGCGGCGCCCCCCTCCTTCCTTCCGCCCTCTTCCTCCTTCCCTTCCTTCTCCTAGTTGGAGGGTGAATCCTACTTGGCCCGGGAGTCCAGTAGGAATCCCCCCTTTGGCGTGCCCCCTTGGGCAGGTCTCCTCTTCCCTCCTCCTTTATATACGTGGGAAGGGGGCACCCCAAAGACACACAAGTTGATCTTTTAGCCGTGTGCGGTGTCCCCTTCATAGAAACACACCTTGGTCATATCGTCGTAGTGCTTAGGCGAAGCCTAGCGCCGGTAACTTCATCATCACCGTCACCACGCCGTCGTGCTGACGAAACTCTCCCTCAACCTCAACTGGATCAAGAGTTCGAGGGACGTCACCGAGCTGAACGTGTGCAGATCGCGGAGGTGCCGTACGTTCGGTACTTGGATCGGTTGGATCACGAAGACGTTCGACTACATCAACCGCGTTACTAAACACTTCCGCTTTCGGTCTACGAGGGTACGTGGACACACTCTCCCCGCTCGTTGCTATGTTTCTTCTAGATAGATCTTGCGTGATCGTATGCATTTTTTTTGAAATACTACGTTCCCCAATATATCTATAGTATTTTATCAGGGTGGCTTAGTAGTACCGCGTGAAACAATAGACACAAACTAATATTAAGGCGAAGATAATGAAAGTAGAAGACCAAGAGAGGCTGCCATACGATTACATGTGCAATAGAATGGATAATTCCAATACGTAATCGGAAGTAGAGGCACGTGTGCGGTGCGTCGAGGGTTGGAACTGAGGAGGCGAGGATGTTTCCGCTCAAGTGGAGCACTCCCTCTGTTCACCAATATAAGATGTTCTTTTGTAAATCGGATGTATATACCCATTTTTGTTTGTTTATTCACTTATTTTTAGTCTGTATGTTAGTCCACATTGAAATATTCAAAATATCTTATATTTGTGAATGGATGGAGTAGTTGTTTTTCATGCTCCGATCACTTGACATGAACTACCCCCTCCGTTTCTAAATATAAGACTATTAGAGATTTCAATATGGAGTACATACGAATGTATATAAAGTATTTTAGAATGTAGATTCATTCATTTTGCTTCTTATGTAGTCGGTATTGAAATCTCTAAAAGGGCTTATATTTAGGAATGGACGGAGTAGTTACTTATGCATGAATTCGGGCTAGACATTTTTGCTGAGGGGTTTGAACAAAATAAAAAGTCTTAGTTTTCGAATTTCAGCACCGAAATCTCCTTGATCACCCCCCAAGTTGGTGCCACCAGAATCGACGGTCGGGGAACTTCAAAAAAAAAGAAAAAAAGAATCGACGGTCGGGGTCACCCATCGACACCGTGACGACAGTGTTGCCATCGTCCGGCTCGCAGCGTCCCCGTCGTCCACACGCCCCCCCGCGCAAAAGTCCAAGGCCCAGCCCACCTTCTCCTCCTCCCCCTCCCCTGAGCTGCTCACCACCACCACTAGTCCACCACCATCACCACACGGCACACGCCCCTCGGCCTCGCCGCCGCGATCCCCCGCCCCGCCGCGCCGCGAGCAGCGATGCAGTTCCTCACCGCCTCTGCCGCGTGCTCCTCCTCCGCCCCGCCGCCCCCGCGCCCCGCGCACCTGCTCCGCGTCTCGAGGCCCCCTCCCTTCCCCCACCTCCGCCGCCACCGCGCCCCCCACCTGCCCTCCGCATCGCTGTCCCTAGCACCCAGGCCCCCGCTCCTCCTCGCCTCGCGCCGCTCCCTGCTCTTCACCCCCCGCGCCCACGGCGACCACCACCATCACCACGGGCATGGGCACGGCCATGGCCACGGGCACCATGGACACGGCCACGGCCACGGCGGGGTGGACGTGCAAGGGGGAGGCGGGGGCGCGGCGGTCATGCGGATGGCGAGGGCGATCGGGTGGGCTGACGTCGCCGACGCGCTGCGGGAGCACCTGCAGCTCTGCTGCATCTCCCTCGGCCTTCTCCTGATGGCCGCCGTCTGCCCGCACGTCCCGCTGCTCAACTCAGTCGGGCGCCTGCCGGCCGCGCTCATCGCCATCGCCTTCCCTCTTGTCGGGGTAAGATCCGCCGACGCTTCCCAGCTGTTAGTTTCTATAAGTTAGAGTACATAGGAGCAGTTGAAGTACCAATGCCAATCTAGTTAGAACCATGCCGTTGTGACTTCAATTGACTTCTAAGCATATTCTGAGGATTTTGTTCATCAGAGGAAGTTTTAGTGAATGCTTTCATGGCATTGAATTTTGTTGAGAAATTTGCTCTTAAGAGATTACGGAGGAACTGCTAATGTGATACCATTATGGAACCTTAAAGTTCTTGTTCAAGCTGATAAAATTGACCAGTGTGAATTCAACAAAACTTCTGAACAGCTGAGTTGATAACTTTGATACTGTAGTACTGGTTTGGGGTAATATCTAGTGCAGGCTGCATATCAGGTCTACCAGCAGACTGCAGACCAACGAAGAAACACTCAAAATAAAAATTGAAAATGAGGAGGTATATTCAATTACTCGCTAATAATGCACACCATGGAAAATTTCATTTCCAAACTTCAGAAATCTCTTCTATAGTGGTTTGTTACAATTAGAGCCACTGTTTGCGAAGAAAATCGGTCTAGCTACATTCCATTGGACAGGGAAGTGCTATGCTGGCTCTGCTCCTTAATACAGAAAAAATAGATGTTTGTTGCTTTGAGATTGCTTGTCTGTGAAATGCTTATGTGACATTTTTCCTGTTTTCATTGTAGGTTTCTGCAGCACTTGACGCTCTTGTAGATATTGCAGATGGCAAAATAAATATCCATGTACTTATGGCTCTTGCAGCATTTGCTTCTATATTTATGGGAAACTCATTGGAGGGTGGTTTACTTCTTGCAATGTTTAACTTAGCTCATATTGGTACATATTTGTGACGCTCTTCGAAATTCTCCCCATTTTGGCTCATGTTTATGAATTCGCTGATAGTTTTCTCTTTTGTCGTTATTTCTTTAGCTGAAGAGTACTTTACAAGCAAGTCAATGTATGATGTGAGGGAACTTAAGGAAAATCATCCAGAATTTGCACTGTTGTTAGAAACAAGTGGAGACGAGTCAGCACACTTTTCAAATCTAAATTATGCAAAAGTTCCTGTGCATGACCTTGAAGTGGGTTCTCATATTTTGGTCAGAGCTGGTGAGGTGTGTTGTTTGTTTATTTAAAACTCCCTGTATTCCTTTTTTTTTTGTTCATTTCATAGCCTCTTCACAATCATCACATTGTTATTGTCTTTCTTTCAATTGGACTGTCTTCATGTTACTAACTGAGCATAATGCTATATCCTATCTTCTTCTATTCCTTTTTCATGTAGATGCTATTTGTCTAGTCTAGTTCGTTGGGAATTTTATCTCATTGTGGCGCAGTTCTTCTATTCATTAGGCTGTGCCTGTTGATGGAGAAGTTTACCAAGGATCATCCACAATCACCATAGAACACCTCACTGGTGAAACAAAACCTGTTGAGAGAACTGTGGGGGATGCTATACCAGGTGGAGCCAGGAATTTGGAAGGAATGATGATTGTAAAGGTCAGGCCTTTTCTTTTTTCAGCGAAGAGATCGTTTCCAAGTTCATTTTCTTTGCTTGTTTTGTTCATTAGTCCTGAATGCTTCATTTTCTTATCTTGCTTTATTCTCGTAAATAGGATATTAGGATGTGTATGTGCTGCTATACTGCTCACGCACAAACGTGATTACAGTTATTTAATAACAGGTCTGTAATATTTAATTTGCTAGTCATGGTTGGTACTGCATAGCCATCTTGACGAGATGAAACCATTCCAGACTGACAGGAAACATCATTCTGTGATATTGTAGAAAACGAGAAACAAACCTAATTAATTTTTACAGAATGGACAAACCTAATTGTATTTGTTGGTAGTTACTAGCAACAAATATGCTATTCCTTTTTCTCCTAACATAGCATTAAGTTAGCGCAGTTTATTACGTTTAGCGTGTCTCCTTCCAGAATGTTACCTTTTCATGCTCTTATTCGGTTACCTTTGTTCTAGGTGACCAAATCATGGGAGGATTCAACACTCAACAGAATTGTCCAGCTGACTGAAGAGGGCCAGCTAAACAAGCCAAAGTTGCAAAGATGGTTAGATGAGTTTGGGGAGCATTATAGCAAAGTTGTCGTGACTCTGTCTTTGGCTGTTGCACTACTGGGACCATTCCTCTTTAATTGGCCCTTTTTCGGCAACTCAGGTATTCCCCTAAGGTCACATGACATACTGTGTTGGTGTTATTACAAATACTTCATGCTTCAGAAAGCTTAGTACTGATGGTTTGGCAATTTGTACTGAACTGATGTACTGGACTCTAGGATTGAGCTTTCTGTGCTCTGACATTTTCTTTAGTTTGTAGGGGTTCAATTTACCGTGGATTAGGACTTATGGTGGCTGCATCTCCGTGTGCATTGGCAGTAGCTCCATTAGCATATGCCACTGCAATCAGTTCTCTTGCAAGTAAGGTACTGTCTGAAAGTTTCGACGTTCTTAGCTTTATTGATTATTTTCTTCAGTTGGTATAAGCAGTGCTTTTTCGACCTCTAAATTTTGTGACATCATCTAGTTGTTTATTCTAATTTTTATCAGTATTTTACTGGGTTATTTTCGACTCATTTTTCTGTTTTATGGTTATGTGCACAAGGGCTGTGAGAGATAAGAGCATATTAATCTGAATTGTTTGTTGTTCTACAATTATATTAGTGCTGTTGCTGTGTGCATGGGAAGATATCAGTTATTACTTTGAGCCCATCTTATCAAACTGTGGTATCTTGGTTGTAGTAGCATTTACTATGACCCATGCTCCTGTTTCTTGAATGAACCTTCTTCTGGAGTGTGATAGTGGAATTATTCTCTTCTTTATTCCTCTGTAGGGAATTTTATTGAAAGGTGGGCATGTCTTAGATGCCCTATCTTCTTGTCAGTCTATTGCTTTTGACAAGACAGGCACATTAACAACTGGGAAGCTTATGTGCAAAGCAATCGAGCCCATTCATGGACATTTGGATGCGAGTAATGGTGTTGACCCTTCTTGTTGTACTCCGAACTGTGAAAGTGAAGCTCTAGCTGTTGCTGCAGCTATGGAGAAAGGAACAACCCATCCTATTGGAAGGTGAGGAAAATGGATAATTTTCCCAAGGGTCATATTTATTTGTTTTATTTTCTTTGCATGCATCATTATGAATTAGAACTATGCAACCCCTTGAACACTAGTTCCCTTGGGTCAAATGTATTGATAATTACTATACCTGCATTGAATTTATAGCCAATCCAGCCATCCAGGCCAATACTCTGCTGATAGCCAGATTTTCATCAGAGTGCTTTGATGAAAGACATCTGCTAGTTCATTTTAAACTATTTATCAGTAATTACTTTAGTATTCAATTGTGTCTGGTTTGACGTCGACTAGAATCATCCAATGTACAATTTAATCTGCTATGTTCTGCTAGTGTACTTTAAAAACAATATTGTGGTTTTCTTCAATGTGAAATTCAAATATGTGCTTGCAAAAACGGAAGAAGGAATGCAAATATGCAACACCTTTTTTTTTTTACGTATTTTCTAATTTTAGCTGCATAGAAAGATATGTTTGACTAGTCTGTCCTTCAAGTGCTACGAGTCCACACGACACACGTTGAAAAAAGTGGTATGAATCCACTGCTAATCAGTGACGATGAATCCTTGCAATCCCAATATAGTGTGTACCATGCTTGATTTTCATTAGCTTATAGATGAGGTGCCAACAAGAATTCTATCATATGCCCTTAAACTTGGTGTAAACTTTATTGTGTCCTGCCACTATTTTAAGCTTAATGTTCAAGCTCATAATGTTTAGTTTATGTTCTTTATAGTCTCGTGTATGTTATGATTTTTGTAGAATAATTTATAGCAGCAATTTGATATTGATTGTATGATTCACAGGGCAGTTTTAAAACACTCTGTTGGGAGAGACCTCCCAGTGGTTGCTGTTGAGAGTTTTGAGAGCTTACCTGGTAGAGGAGTTGTTGCTACTTTGAGTGGCATAAAGGTATGTGTAACTTAGATATATATTTCAACCAGCAAAGTCATATGGAAATTGGTAGATATATCAAAGAAGAATTTTCTGTTGGCGGGTTATTATTGTAGGCTTGACTGCCACAGTGGACAGGCAGGGTTGGCCACTGTATCTCTATATGTAATGTTTGTTATTCTGGAATATGGAAACCATTGTAAATATGCTTAATTTGCAGGGAAGTTTTATTTTGGGAGTATTTTCTAAATTTAAATATGCCATGGTTAATATTGAAATCGATATAGTGCATATACAATTCTTTTTTTTGGATTTCTCATGCTCTCTAGAATTGGTGTTTGGTGTTGTGAAGGTTCATAAATGAGAGTGGTTTTTGAAAAATGGAGTTATTTGGCTGGATGGTTTGTTTTGTATTAGCTGAATTGCATAATTGTATCATGAGAGGAACACCCTTAAAACAGGATAATGAGATGATGTATCAAGTTTGGATGGTGTAGATCAAATTGGTTTAATGATCTCGTTTGGGTGAAAAGGCAAGAGTGGAAGAAGTCAAAGTGTTTTATTGAAAAATGCCATTGATCTTTCATTTACTATAAGCAACACATACTCATCGCATCCCTATTTACTCATTATGCTATGGGTATGTTTCTCGTAGATTGAACAATTAGAATGTAATTGTGTGTTGTTTGGTCAGTACGAAGCATAAGATAACTTGGATCTTGGTATGTTAGGTTGACACTCATCTATTTCTATTACAGGCAAGAGACAATGAAAATGAGTTTGCTAAGGCATCTATCGGTTCTGTGGAATATATTTCTTCACTATACAGATCTTATGGTGAATCTGAACAAATAAAAGAGGCAGTAAAGTGTTCTGCATTTGGTCCTGAATTTGTCCAAGCTGCTCTCTCAGTAGATAAAAAGGTGAGATAGAAAAATCTTCTCATATAAGTATGCCTTTTGATGTTCTTTTATGCTGCTGTACAGTTATTTCTTTGGGATATTCATGTAAGCATTCATATATAATAATTATGTTAATTGATAAGTTAATGCAGGCTTGAGAATTGTTTTGGAATCTAAGGTGGATTACTTGTTGCAATCTAAGCTCATATGTTGCCCCACATCAATAATAAAGTGTGATTTGTTGAACACTATTTTCTTCGTTTGGCTGGTTGGGGTATGGTAATATACTGGGAGAGCAAAGCAAAAATGAAAACATAAGTCGGTCTATATACGATAAGTTATGGCAGGCTGTAGTGCCTTTTACCCATAATAAATCTGCTAAATATTCTTGCTACATGCCCACATCCATTTGAATGTATTATCACAACCAAATCACCATAGAAGTTGTTGATTATCTGAAGGTTTACCTTCCATGTATTATTTATCCGGTCACTGAATCTTATCAGGTAACCCTTTTCCACTTTGAGGATGAACCCCGTACTGGTGTCTGTGAAGTTATATATACCTTAAGAGAAAAGGCTAAACTTCGAATCATGATGCTTACTGGAGATCATGAATCAAGTGCTCAGAGAGTTGCTAAAGCTGTATGCATTGAAGAAGTTCACTTCTCTTTAAAGCCAGAGGACAAGTTGAACAAAGTAAAAGCAGTTTCAAGGGAGGAGGTACTTCAGTTTCTTGTGACTATCAAATGGCAGTTTTATGAATTATGGTTACAACAGTTTTTTCCCCTTTCATATGTATTCCATTATCGACATATCTAGCTTAGACACCCACCACTTAAACAAACTGGATTGCTTTCTACTCAATTTCACCTCCTTCCGTGTTGCATGGCTTGATCAAATGCCTAAATGGTTTTCCTCCAACTTCTAGTTACTATTGTATGTGATCTATAACCTACCAGCTACCACCTTAGGTCCTCAGCACTTTTTTCCCGTACCAAACTCTGTTTATTGTGCATTTGAAACACTCTACTTTTTGCCAGCCCAACTTTTTCTCATAGAAGTTTCCGCTTGCAGTCATATCACCATATGCTCACTATTTGGCCCAAGGGAAGTTACTTCTGATGGCTAATCATTATGTATCATTGCATTTATTTTCAGGTGGAGGTTTAATAATGGTTGGTGATGGTATAAATGATGCACCAGCTCTTGCAGCTGCAACAGTCGGTATTGTTCTAGCACAACGCCAGTGCAACAGCGGTAGCTGTTGCAGATGTTCTGTTGTTGCAGGATAATTTATGTGTGGTGCCATTTTGTATCGCTAAAGCTCGTCAAACAACTTCATTGGTAATGTCTCCTTTGAGCTCAGTGTGGAACACTTATAGATACAATATTGCTGGTTCTTACAATTTTGAGGTTCATCCTTACAGGTGAAGCAAAGCGTAGCTCTTGCCTTAACCTGTATTGTTTTGCTGCACTTCCTTCTGTCTTAGGATTTCTTCCTCTTTGGTTGACGGTAAGTTCGTTCTTCCTTGCATAATCCTGTGTTCCATAATTCTTCTCGCGGAAGGAGTAACTTATTGATGCATCTAGGAGATTTAATGACCACTTGCCAATGACCCGAGGCTAACAATCTGTGTGGCATACTATGAGTTGAAAGTATAGGGTGAAAATATGGTCATTTTATATTGATAGTGAAGTGTTACATGTTTTGACTGGACGAGCATCATTGTATTGTTGTTATTTTTGAAGAAAATCAGTTAAGTTAATTCCGGCGGATAAATTGATAGGCTGATTGAAAAAAAAAACCCTGGATATTTGATATGGGTTAGAGTACGTGGTCAGAGTGAACACAAATATGCCAAGTCTTAGATATTGAACCAGATTTTCCAGAGTTATCTATATGTTAAACCTCTTGATTCACAGGCTTTTTTTGTGATCTATTTCTGCAATGTCTACGTGGTTTTCAATATGTCTATCACGTTGGGATGTGTTTAGTGAGTAGAACACCAGTTGATTCTAGTGGAAGAAGATGATCTTATACCCAAAGAATCTACCTACCATAAAAAATTAAAAGTGGAGCTTATACAGTTAAGAACTCGGGATTACTTGCGAGCAAAGGGACATTTTACCTATAAGGATCTCTCCCACTCCCGTAGCGCGTGCACATACTTCATTATTATTGTGTTATTTATTGCTATTTACACATCTTGTCCAAATTTCAGGTTCTTCTCCATGAAGGAGGAACCCTTCTCGTTTGCTTGAACTCAATACGAGCTCTCAACCCACCGACATGGTCTTGGGCCGATGACATCCGACAACTCGTGCATAGCCTAAAAAACTACGTCTCGGCAAAGTTGAATAGCTCCTCCTCAGATTGCTCAGCTAGTACCGTTCCTTTGTAGACATGTATAGCGGCTGTTATCTCTGTAATTTCACTGCATGAGTTGTTGGGCGTTTAGGGTGACAGGTTTCTTCTGACCTGATTTTTATAGGCTGTACTCGTAGCACCACCTTGTAAAGAAAACATGCCTCGTTTCATGCTGTGTTCATAGCAGTGCCAAGCATCCTGTAATCGAACTGTTGGCTGAGGCTTGTTTGGTCCAGTGCATCGGGTAGAAGGGTGAATCTGTTGCCAAGAGAAGCTACTACACTGTGTAGCGAGTTACTGGACAAATCTGGAGCCGAAGGTGGTTACACGACAAATCTCTGCTGAACGCACAGGCAACTAAGTACAAAAGGGGTTGCGTCTGTACTCTGACGAAGTGACGATCATTTCATCCTGTAAGGCAAATATTGCAACTGCAGATGTGTTGAAGTTATCGAACACCATTGTTGAGCTTGAAACCTGGAACTCCAAGCTCCCAAGCTGGACCAATAAATTATCTGTGAGGTTACTCTGAATTGGCAATTCATTAAAAAAATGATTCAAATTCATCGATCGTCAGTGACATGGATGCAGGCAAAGTCTCAAATTAGACCTCGAAAATGCTCGGGGTGGAGCCACGCGTGAAGAAGCCTCTTTCCTGGGTGCCACGCCACCATGTTGGCAGTGCACGTGTCGGCACCAGATCCCCATCGCCGACCTGAAGCATCTTGGTCGACCAAGAGCCAACCTGTGGCTGCCACGGCGCCACCCGCCAGCCTGCGTGGACCACCGAGGAGAAAGAAAGAGAAATGCTTCTTCGTGTACAAGAGGCACGTGTCGCCACCACGTGGATCGCCGCTGCCGACGGAGCCGGCTATAAATCTGGCCGCAGCCCCATCCGCTAAAATTTGCAAAGCGCACACAGCTGAAGCTCGAGCACCTACTCTACTTGACATGCAGGCCGGGAGGAGCGCCATGGAGGCCACCAAGGAGGCGGCGGCGAACGTGGGCGCCTCGGCGTGCTCCGGCCTGGAGAAGACGCGGGCCACGCTGCAGGGGCAAGTGGACAAGGCCACGGCGCACAGCGCCGCCGACAGGGAGGCGGCCGAGACGAGGACGCGGGAGCGCGTGCACGGCGCCGAGGAGGTCAAGCGGGACGCCATGCTCGCCAACGCCGCCGCCAAGGAGCGGGCCAGCGCCGGGGCATACCACCCGTCGCAGGGCGCGCCGGGGATCGTCCCCGGCGGCGCCCCCGCCGGCGGCCACGTCGAGGCCGGCGTGGCCCAGAGCCGGCCGCTCGGCGCCGCCACGGGCACCGGGAGGCCCAGCGCCGCGCATAACCCGCGCGTCGGCGGCGGCGCCGCGCCGGCGACCGGCACCGGCGGGCAGTACCAGTGAGAACGTAGGACTACGGCCATGTACGCGTGTGCATATGTATCCGGTTCGGGTGTATCAGTATGAGTGTAGCAGAGCAATAATTATCTTCCGACCGATCGTAGCAAACTCTGTTCGAGTTCGGCCCGCTTCCTCGCTTTTCACGACCTCATCCCGCTCACAACGCACCAACGCGCAAACCATTCATACTCGTGCTGCAACGGCGTCGCACAGCACCCTCACCATCTCAACATCAGTAAGGCCTTGTTCGGGACGGAGGCATAAAAATCGTAGGAGTAGAGTAAAACAAAGGAGATGGAAAGGAACTGACATGCATAATAGAGGAAAGGAAAATGTTGAATAGACATGCAGACTAGTCGTTCGGGATACAGCGAAAAAATCCACGGGAAACCAACTCATATGGGCCCCTCTGGTGATTTTAAAATATTAACAAATCAACTCTTGTCTTAATTCTTCCTGGGTCCCAAGGTGCCTCGGGCATGCGTGAAAAAAATTGTGGGTCCCAAGGTGCCTCGGGCATGCGCGAAAAAAAAGCCAGCGGTGGATGTTCGATTTCCCGTGAAAACGCAGGGAGAAGAGAACCTATCCAGAGGATTGGATTGGGCAGATTCCTTCGTACCGAACAGCCTAACATGCAGCGATTCCTTAGGAACAGGTTTCCTTTGATTTTCCTTCGTTTTTCCTCCGTCCCGAACAGGGCCTAAAAAGTCGAAAAATATATTGCGGCAATCAAATCTGTAATCAAATGTTCTAAATGCCTTCAGAAATACTTTTACGTATTTTATTTTTAGTTTTAGATACATCTATTTTTATCCATTTCTTCACAAGTATCTCCGGATGAAGGAAGTATTTTGCTTGGATAAGAAAGAAACCATAGTGTTATTCCACAAAGAAATATTTATACTATATGATATACCCTATTGCACCTAATTCTAATTGATGTATTTATTTTAGACTATCAGGATAGCAAACCCCCCCACCCCCTTCCCCCAAATTAATGTATTTATTTTAGCGCCCCCCCCCCCTCCCCAAAACCCCAGTTCCATGTTAATAGTTATATAATTGAAGACGAAACCTAATCAATATATGGAGTGAATTGCAAAAAATATCGATATTGAAGGCTAGAGTTGTCATTAGAGTTGCAGAAATGACAAGTCTGTAGTTTTGTGCCTAAAAACACTAATTCCCAGGCTAAACTTTTGCAGAAAACACTAGTCGCTCTATTCGGTCGTTTTAAGTGGGATTATGATAGGTGGGTTCCGCTTTTGTCGACGTTTTGTGCCTAAAAACACTAATTCCCAGGCTAAATTTTTGCAGAAAACACTAGTCGCTCTGTTCGGTCGTTTTAAGTGGGATTATGACAGGTGGGTCCCGCTTTTGTCGACGTGGCGTCCTTTGTTGAACCGTTTGGCTCGTTTGACGCCGTCAAGAGCCGTTCTTGGGCCGTCTCGAGCGGAACAGTGAAATGGTCCACCCCACGACTACTGTGCCCACCCACCCCAACCCTCATTCGCCTCGCTCTCATTTCGAACTCGTTCGCCACGACCGTCCACATCTCCGATCAGCCAAGGCCGCCACCTGGCCGCCATGGTTTCGGAGTGAGGATGATGACAAGAAGTGAGAACTATTACCAAGACGCCACCTACGGTTCAGACGGCGGCATCGTGAAGGTGAGTTGGTAGAAATAGGGTTAGGGTTAGGATTTGGGGATTTTCCTCTTGAGCTAAATCTGAACTTTCCTTCCCAAATCTCTTGCTCTCCTTTGCACGCAGATGCATGCTTCTGACGGATGACTCTGAATTTGAGGGCAATGATTTTGTTTTGTGCCGTGAACACGGGTGCGAAAGCAGAAAGACTTGTTGCTTTCGAGGGCATCCATCTTGGCAGGAGGTTCTTTGGTTTGTCTGTGAAGGTATGTGTCAAATTTCTGCTGATTAGGTGTTGTGGTCTAATCATTTGGTCATTGTTCAGTACTTAATTTGGTAGTTAGCAGATCTGGCTTGTTAGTTAGGCTATTTAAATATTTTCCCATTGTGGTCTAATCATCTGGTCATTGTTTAGTTCATATTTGCTTATTGGGTCAGTTAACTCATTGTATTTATGTGAGCATATGTGCATAGTGTTGTGGTGTTTTCATTTGTTTATATGTGAGCATATGACAGTGTGGATCAGTGAGGTCATTTGTTAATATGTCAGCATGTGACAAAGGTGGAGCAAAGTGAGGTTTGTTTATATGTCAGCATGTGGATGGGGTTGGAAGCAGTCATTAAAAATTCTTATTAAGTACTGATGGCCTAGTTGCTTTTAGTTAGTATGCACTCATTTAGATTGCCTAATTGTTGGTACTTGTTGGAGTGCCTACTTGTTATTAGTAAAGAATTCATCTTGGCATGTAGCTTTTATCTTGCTCTTTAACACTGTAATTGAACAAGATGGTAAAAACTGTGGACTTGTTGAATGGATTGATCCATCTTGGCCAGCTACAATGGAGAATGCACTATCCAAGTTGTGGGATATGTACGAACAGTCCCAGAGAGACAGGAATGAGGACAATCTGATGAACTCATTTGTCGTGCACTCACCGACACAAGAGAAGATCAAGCTGCAGGCCAATTATGAAAAGTTGGTTGGAGATGTTCAATCCCTTTTGGATGAGAATGAGAGGAGGGCCCAGATGGAAAGGAAGCTTTGATGAGAGCAAGCTCCAAGAGAAGTATGACATGGTTAAGAAGTCGACAAGATGTCAAGCCACTGTCATTAGGAACATGAAGTTGAAGCTTGCTGAAGAGAAGACTAAGTTGCAGGCCCGCATTGATGAGCTTGAGAAGGTTGTGGAGCAGATCAAGGCCAAGATGAATGGGATCAAGGCAATCTTAGCTGAATGAGCCACACCGGGCAAGAATGGTCATTGAGTTCATGGTCATGTATGGATCTCCTCATTAGTTATGTAATGGTCATGTATGGATCTCCCAATTATGGTACTTATTAGTCATGTATGGATCTCCAAATTATGCTACTTATTAGTTATGTAATGTTCATGTATGGATCTCCCAGTTATGGTACTTATTAGTTATGTATTGCTTATCTATGGATCTTCCAATATGATTAATGTTATGAATTTAGGTGGGTTTTTCGACGTCGAGGCACCCTAGACTCATTTAGGTGGTTTTTCGAAGTCGAGGCACCCTAGAATCATTTAGGTGGTTTTTTCGACGTCGAGCCACCCTAGACTCATTTAGGTGGTTTTTTCGACGTCGAGCCACCCTAGACTCATTTAGGTGGTTTTTTCGACGTCCAGCCACCCTTGACTCATTTAGGTGGATATTCGATGTCGAGGCACCCTAGACTCATTTAGGACTCATTTAGGACTCATTTAGGTGGTTTTTCGACGTCGAGGCACCCTAGACTCATTTAGGTGGTTTTTTCGACGTCGAGCCACCCTAGACTCATTTAGGTGGTTTTTTCGACGTCCAGCCACCCTTGACTCATTTAGGTGGATATTCGACATCCAGCCACCCTAGACTCATTTAGGACTCATTTAGGTGGTTTTTCGACGTCGAGGCACCCTAGACTCATTTAGGTGGTTTTTTCGACGTCCAGCCACCCTAGACTCATTTAGGTGGTTTTTTCAACGTCCAGCCACCCTTGACTCATTTAGGTGGTTTTTTCGACGTCGAGCCACCCTAGACTCATTTAGGTGGTTTTTTCGACGTCCAGCCACCCTTGACTCATTTAGGTGGATATTCGACGTCGAGCCACCCTAGACTCATTTAGGTGGGTTTTCGATGTCGAGGCACCCTAGACTCATTTAGGTGGTTTTTTCGATGTCGAGCCATCATGCATTCAAGTTCAACAAGCATCAACAAGATGCATTCAAGTTCAACAAGCATCAACATCATGCATTCAAGTTCAACAAGCATCAGAAGGCAACAAAAGGCATCAAGTAACATCAACATCCAGCATGAAGTTCAACAACCAACATAGGCATCAAATTCAACAAACCTGCCAACAAAGCATCTAGTTCAACAGCCAACATAGGCATCAAATTCAACAAACCTGCCAACAAAGGCATCTAGTTCAACAGCCAACATAGGCATCAAATTCAACAAACCTGCCAACAAAAGGCATGAAATTCAACATCTAGTTCCCAGAAGCATATAGGTACTCCTTCATCTTGTAGGAAACTGTCCTCTTACTTCAAGTCTGTCTTGGAGCATGAAATGTTCCCCTATGGCCTGCAGCAGATGTAGAAGATGCACCAGCTTGGGTAGTTTTCTTCCTGGGAGACCTCCTTGGAGGAGCGATGAATCTTTGGGGTAGCATTCTTCCTTGGAGACCTCTGGGAGGAGCAAGAGGTGCAGATGGCGAGGTGCAGCTCTCCTCTTTGGAGGAGCAAGAGTGCGATGGGTGTACTTGCAGGTGCAACTTTCTTCTGGGAGGAGCAGTCCCAACATTTGTTGTAGATGGAGATGGCCTCTTCCTTGTTGGTGCAAAGGCAGTAGATGAAGCAGAAGCATTTGACCCGTTTGGCTGCATTTATAAAACAAAAACAATAATTTAGACATAACTACAATTCTATTTGTGCCCACATTGAGACATAACTTCAAAAACACAAACAAAGATTCTTAGCTAACCTGATGTTGGTTTTGTCTCATTGCAAGAGCTGGTTTCAAGGGCTTGGAGCACACAAAGTGTATCTGTGCCCCACAAGTTTGGTTGCTACAAGTAATGGATGCCATCCTAGATGTATCTCTTGGTGCTGGCTTCTCAAATGGGGTTTTCCTCCTCTTTGTTTGTTGCTTCCCTACTTTGTCTCTGAAAACTGGAGGCTCTATGTCCTGAGTTCTTGTCCTTGGCCATGATTTGGACCAGGGACAGGAAATATAATATGCCCATATGCTTTTGGTACATTGCCTTCTTGAAGAAATCATCAACAAAGTCTTCAGTTGCAACTTAGCCTTCACAATTGCGTAAACTGCATGATTGCAAGGCATAGCAGTCATATCCCATTTCCTACCTCCACATGTTCTGTGCAGCAAGTTCACTGATTAGGTGTTATCTCCACTACTAACTTGGTAAATGTTAGGACCAGCCATCAAAGATTGGCACCACCTTGAGTTGTATGCCTCCTCTAACATCTGTGCATATGTTGGGCAAATCTCCCAATTTCTTGTCTCTGTCTTGGTTCTATTGGTGTTAAACTTCACCATCAATTTAGTCCTAATTCCTTCCAAAGATGGTCTTTATTGGCTTGCCTCTAACATCTAGTATCATTTTGTTAAACACCTCACCGATGTTGTTCACAACTAGGTCTGTCTTGCGAGTTAAATCCATTGCATGTCTAGCCCATGTATGAACTGGTACTTTATTAAGCCATGCCCAAGCTGCCTTACACTCTCTTTTCAAATCATTCATTGCAGCTAGGTGTTCATTCTTAGTATAAGAGTAGCTAGCTGCATCCATGTGTTTCTTTAGTTCATCACCTCTAAAACCAGCTGTTTGGAAATTCTGATATACGTGTCTAAGGCAGAATCTTTGTGGACAATTGGGAAATACATGATTTACTGCATTTAATAGGCCCTATTGACAGAATATGAACTAGAGCTAAATATTTGGCCAATTGAATAGTTCACAATGCAATGTGCACATGAAATCTGACAGAACAATAGAACCAGGTGTAGAACAATAGAACAATGAAATATGAGAAGAGAAGTTTACCTTTTGCCTATCACTAATGATAGTATAGTACCCAAACTTTCCACTCTCTCCACCAAGTGCATCTTTCGGTTGTGTTAAGAACCGTGTCCAGCTGTCTTTGTCCTCTTTGTCAACAACTCCAAATGCTATAGGATATATGTTGTTGTTTCCATCCCTTCCTGTTGCAGCAAGGATCTGCTGACCTATTGACAGCTTGATAAAACAACCATCTACCCCTGCAAAGTGACAACTATGAGAAGACAGTGTATTTAATGTGGCCAAATAACAAATACAGTACACAATTTACAACACAATGTACCTATGAATGGCCTACATCCATCTAAAAACCCTTCTTTGCAAGAATTAAGACAAGAGAACAGGCCATGGAACCTTGGGTTCTTGCTTGGGTGCTCTGGCAGATGCTTAGTGGTCACAACACATCTACTTCCTGGTTTGTGTCCAAAACAGCCTGCAAGTAATCTCTAATCCTAATGTATTGACCTCTCTGGTCTCCTTGGACAACCTTCAATGCTTGTTTCCTAGCCCTATAGGCCATGTGGGTTGAGATCTCTACTCCAATTTCTTCTTCAAATTCTGCATAATTGTGGTGATTGGTGTGCCAATATCAATTCTCAGCATATCCTCACACTGGTGTGCCACCCATTTTGCTGTGACCTTGGTATTCTCTCACATCTTTGGGCATGTGTGTAGAAAATTAGCCTTTCTTATTCCAAAAGTACTTTCATTTGCAAGAACAGAAGCTGCAATGTAGAAAGGACATTTAACATTAGTGCAAGAGACTATGATGTCGTTGCCAGCTTTATGTGGAACTCATAGTTCCTATTCGACTTATGTGAAATGTCCGAGTGCTCTTCTAAATTGGTACACATTAAGGAAACAAAGCTTTCTACAAAACTGCTCCTCTGGGTTCTCTCTTTCTTCACTGTACCACTTCCTTGGTTGTGCTTTATATGCTCTGCTCTTCCTTCCATTGGGCAGAATATAAGGTGCATTCTCAGCTCCATCATCATATTCCTCCTTCAAATCACCTACTTCTAGCTCCTCATCTCGATGATGGTGCCCACACATCCTCAAATCTTTGCTCCAAGCTTGAATGTGACCCCTTGGTTGGCCCTTTTCTTTTTTCCTTCCTCTTGGGTGGATCCTGTTGTTGCTCCACCTGCTCCTCCTCCTCATGCTCCTCAACTTGCTCCACTTGCTCAGCCTCCTCAACTTGCTCCACTTGCTCCACTTGCTCCACTTGCTCCACTTGCTCCTCCTCATCTTCCCCATACACTTCATCCACATCAGTGTCTCCTTCAAAATGAAGGAGTGGGTCCTCTCTCTGCCTCCTAAATTCATTAAGCATGTTAAGAAAGTCCTCATCTGCATCCAGATCAGAGTCATCTTGATTAGAAGAACTGGTAGTTTTTGCTTAACCATTTGAACATGCTGAGATGCCTCCTTATGTTTCCTAAAGTTCTCAATCTTGGTTCTCCTCTTGAGCTCCATTAGTGTCTCCTGCTCATCTTGCTCCATAGCAATATGTAAGTTTGAGCTCACTGTGTGGCAAAGAACTGAAGTGGCTCGATCGCCTGCTTTCTCGTGTGATCTGAACAGAACTCCGGAAGGGTTGACTTCATAGACAGGTTTTTCTCCTAATTGACTCAAAGGAACCCGCTCCTCATACAAATAACCTGAATTCAAATCTGCAGGTCTTGGATCAAGGGCCCTAATCATCGTCAAATTCAGTACACCTCATCCTTACTAGCAATATGGTCAAGCATTTCATCGACCATGTCATCATCGATAATTTCTACCAATCCTTCAATACCCACACCAGGCTCCTTCACAAAGTAAATGTAATCATTCACCCCATATCCCTCTGTCTCTATTAATGCTACCAAATTGTGATATGTGATGTCTGAAATGCATAGGGATCTCTCCAAGTTATCTCTTTCATGGAAGTGCATTCTAACTTCCCAAACAGCATCATCCAAACTACACAACAAGATAAAACAAAAATTCTAATTAACAATGCTCTTATTGCCACTGCTTTAATTAACAATGCATAACTACAAAATAAGCAACTCTAATTTGACCTTTATTGCCACTGCTATAATTAACAACGGATAACTACAGATGTAGATACTCTAATGTAGTGCCCATAATAAAATCAAATTCAGTGTTTCAGTGCATAACTACAGATGTAGATAAACTAATTTTCTACTGTAATGTACATAATTAACAGTGCATATTAACAAAATAAGCTACTCTAATGTGTTCAGTGTCTCAGTACAGCCCAAGATCCAGCTGCCGAATAATCAAATGGACTATTTCAGTACAAACCACACATAGATACAGCCCAAGATCCTGCTGCTGAATCCTAACCCTACCTCTAACCCTAACCCTAGAATCTGTACAAATGAGGTAAACTTACTAGACGCCGCCAAATGACGAGCCCCACTGGTGGCTTTGCGTCGGATCCGCCTTCACGGCCCTGGCCCAAGATCTAGCCGCCTTGAACTCGAGCGAGTGGGGGGCTGGGTTGAGCTGCTCTCGAAGGGGCGCTGGGTTTGAGCCGCCTGACAGATCCGCCTCCGGTGGTCTGGTTGCTCCGCCACCGGCGAGCCCATTGCAGCCGCCGCCGCCACTCGCCGTCGTCATGTCCGAGGAGAGAGGGTGCGGAGAGAGGTGCGGGAGGGAAGAGAGGGTGTGGGGGAGGATGCAGACAGAGGGATAGCGGGGGTGGACCGGTCAAACCGGTTCCGGCTCGAGACGGCCCGCGAACGGCTTCTGACGGCGTCAAACGAGCCAAACGGTTCAACAGTGACGCCACGTCGACAAAAGCGGGACCCACCTGTCATAATCCCACTTAAAACGACCGAACAGAGCGACTAGTGTTTTCTGCAAAAATTTAGCCTGGGAATTAGTGTTTTTGGGCACAAAACTACAGACTTGTCATTTCTGCAACTCTAGCCTTCAATGTCGATGTTTTTTGCAATTCACTCCGATATATGGCATGCTATTACTATTTTTAATCAAGTTACCTAAGGTAATCTCTTTTTAAGTTATTTTCAAGTGCTATTTTCAAAAGGTGACGGCGTGGTGACAGGGCTGGCCCTATCATTATCGAGGCCCTACTACGAATTGAGGCACAATGTAATTATCTATATATGATTATGTGATGCAAATAATGATTATAACATAAACTATAAATAACTATTGAATAAATACAACATGGTGAAGTCGGCCGAATGCTGATTTTTTATTTTGTGAACCAATTTTTTTGCATTTTATTTAAGTGTGTAGATATATTGTGCTCTTATTTAAGATGGACCCTAGACCGTCGCACCTTTTGCCATGGCCTAGGGCCGGGCCGGCACAGGAAGAGACGCACATATTTACAGCAGCCATTCATAATGTAAGGATTGCCTTGATGTGGGCACACACTTGTATCCTCGTCCAAATGATAGATTCGTGTAGTAGCTTCAACCTTCACATGTGTATCTTTCAGTATTCAATTTGGCACATGCACAATTTGGCTGGTCAATGACGGCTATGTCAATGCACAATTTGGCTGGTCAATGACGGCTATGTCAAAGGTTGCCGCGTGGACATTTTGTGGGTCTACCCGACCTGAGCAAATCTCAACTGTACAAGACTAGCTTGACATCCGAGATTGGGTACATGTTAGGGCGGACGATAAGTCTTAGCCCAAAGCTTTGGTCGCAAATCTCAACTGTACAAGAATAGCTTGACATCCGAGATTGGGTACATGTTAGGGCGGACGATAAGTCTGAGCCCAAAGCCTTGGTCGCGGGGTTCCCATTCCGCCCGTCTTGCTCCAGGTAAAAACTTGATCTTTGGGATCGGGTGATGGTGGCTATCTGTGTGGTCGTACCCTTCTAGGAGGCACCATTTTGGAGTCCTAGCGTCGATGTGGTCCGCCTCACCTTCCGTTGTGGTTGCTCATGGTGGAGGTCCCCATCGGCACCAAGCGGTCCTTTTCGCACATCTGTAGTTTGCTTGGTTGTTGGTAGGGTGGTGTGTCGGTGCCCGAAACCTTTGTATCTTGCCTTGGGTGTGTGTGTCGTGTGCGGTGATGGCGTGTGTCTGTCTCAGTGTCCTGGTTGTAATGTGGTGATGATTGCTTTATATAATATAAAGCGGGGGAAAATCTTTCTCGTCATTTGAGCACTGCCCAATGAGACGATGGTGGAACACATATGCCGCAACCAGGACCCAAGTGCAAAGAATTGGTTATTTATAATGCACGAAGAACTGCCGGAGAACAAGTTCACCATGTTGATAGTAACTTTGTGGGCAATTTGGAGCTCCCGACGTAAGGCAATCCATGAAGACACATTCGAGAGCCCTTATGCAACACATAGTTTCATCACATCTTATATGAGGGAGATTGAGTCTCTTCATAAGTATATAGTGTGTCTGTAATGACACACAAAGTTGTATCTAATTATCGATACTAGTTTGGGGTTGTATCAGGTTTATTGCATGATCTTGTATGGATCCGCAGGTTAGCATATGAGGGGGGCAGCTGTGGACACGGACAAATGAGTGCTGACCAGGCGCTGTCCGCGGACGGGTCACATACAGGGGGTCAAATTATGACATTGTGGTTGTAGATGCTCTCACTAGTTTGGTCAATAAAGTATTCCTGGTTTATTGATTTATAAAACTATCTTTTGTGTGTAATCTGAATTTTGGATCCAAAATATAAACTTGGAACTAAAACAACAGGCTTCTCTTAAACCGTATATGAAACTTAAATGAAAAATGGCTACATTGTTCACCAAATTATTCTTAGTTTGCTGGAATTTTTCCAATTTTATTTGTGTTGCTTGATTTTTGAACCCAAAGACTGAACTTGAAACTAGAACAACAAATTGCTCTCAAACAGGATGTCAATTTTAGCTGAGATTTTACGAGATTCGCCGCCTGCATTTGAGCTTGCTACATTTTCTTTTCTTGCATTTTGTTTCGGACATAAAGGCCGGTGAAGTTGGATTCTCCTGCGCGGATGTCCCGTAAGATCGATCACATCAGTTTTGAAAACAGTAATACTGGCGTGCAGCTAGCGTGTCCAAAGCTGCTGAACGTGAAAGTAGAAGGAATTGCATTGCGGGCTGGAGCATGCTTAGATGCCTTTCCTGTTTTGGCATAGCGCCACTTTCGTGCACATGCATTGTCCGCGGCATCCATCCGTCTTAACCCGTCCAGACACCAGTCAACTTAGGCTGGTCACAATGGGAAGGAACTTAGGAGTAACATCACACACTCCAATACAATTTTGCTTATGTGGCACATATTTAATGAAGAGAGAGGTGCTTGTGGTAACTAGTTAAGTTACCGGAACATCACACACTTCAAGAAACAATAAGTCTATAACCTAATAAATACATCGTTGCATGACACTACATAGATGTTCCTACCCACTATGGAGGTAGTAACATAGTCTAGGGAAGTGTGTAAGTTACTAGCTTATATTCTTGCCTATTGTCACCAGCCTTAGACAAATGCACCACGTTAGCAACACGTAAACGGAGCTGGTCGCGCAAGGGGGGACAATCAGCTACTCCCTCCGTTCACTTTTGTAAGACCTTTTAGACATTTAAGACAACACCTAAAACAGTTCAATTTCAGCTGTCCTAAACTACTTACAAAAGTGAACTGAGGGAATAGCTACAAATTCACCACATTGCCTTTTTATGTTGAGTAAATAGCACAAAAACCCTAATCGCAACATTTGAGCAGCATTACACGTACATTTGTTCATCTACTCTTTTTGCATATCTAAAAAAAAACAAAGAACACAAGAAAAGGAGCCGCAACACATTGCAGCTAGTAGCTATAGCAATCTGTCTAGCTAGAACAGATTTCAGGTTCAGAAACGCAAGTAACATAGAAGGGTCTAGTTATACTCCCTCCGTTTCTAAATATTTGCCTTTCTACAGATTTCAAATGGTCATCACATACGGATGTATATAGACATATTTTAGAGTATAGAGTCACTCATTTTGCTCCGTATGTAGTCACCATTTAAAACCTCTAAAAAAACAAATATTTAGGAACGGAGGGAGTACTAGTTAACCATAATTCTTGCCATACGTACTAATCAGTCACTAATAGACAGAGTACTGATCGATCATAGCTAGACTAGAGACTACTAGACAACATAGCATCTATACCACTATATAGTGTGTGAATAAGTTTGAATAGTAGCCGTCCGATCTGCTGCATCCGACGGTTGATAAGTGGCAAATCCGAGCGTTGCAGGCCGTTGGATCATCTCCTAAGTTGTGCAGGATTACCCCACGTGGATGGGCACTCATGCCCATACTCTGGGAATCTCTTCTTGATTTCTCTATAACCTCTATTCTCACGGCCACCAAACAAGGACATCAGCGCACATTCCAAATGTAAAAAAAAGGTATATGTAACAATCTTCTACACGCCTCCTTATTCATGCATGCAGCTAGCTTGCCGGATCTTCGCTCATTGCAGCTAAAACAGCAAGATAATAAGCATCAACCAAAGAGAGCATAGGGAAACGACAAGTTTGACGAAGACGAGTCTTTAAAAAAAACACAATGCAGGTGGCAAGGCAAATGAGGAAAGAATAAGAAAATATTTCATAATGGGAGAAACATCGATCTAGAAAAAAAAAACATCTAGATTCATCAAGCAAGCTCCATCCAAAGCTACAAAATGGATCGCTTCCTCCACACAGTGTCCAACAACCAACGCAATCCGCTGGCTGCGACCGGCCGCATGACTCAGGGGAGCGCATGCCGGCGACCAAGAGTTGCATAGTCCCATGGAGTCTTGGGCCGTGGTGGCCGAAGAGCTAACACAAAATATAGCATCATGAGCTGACGGATACAGCTCTAGCAAGTACGGAGAAGAATGATCCATTTGATCTTAACACAGCTGAAAGGAGTGAAGAAGTGTGTAGAAGACTGCAGAAAAGAGAAGGTTCTGGAGAGGGTATTGACGTGCATCTCGAGTCAGCCGCCCATGTACGCCGTTCAGGCTTCCGACGAAAATAAAACTGGTCTCAAAGGTAATATTTTGTTAGGAATATAATGCTCATAGTTATTTTTAATTACATGGGAAGAAATGCATATACTTAACATTTAGCCCATAAAAGGTATAAATTGTACTAAATAAATGTAAGAGGTCCACACATATTCTTTATTTTGCTAGAAATTTTAAAATGGCTTGATAGGCTAATTTTATGATAAATTTAAATTCACATTTTTTAACCTTAGAATTTGCTCCATCTCCAACATGTGGGCTTTTTAGGACACATTTTGGAGATATATTGATAAACAATATATTTAATCGGTAGGTTTAGTTAAGCTCATTTAGATGTGCCCTAACTGTGGCACATTTAAGTCTTATGCCATCGATTTTACACGAAGATCAGTCGATGGTCGGATTGCCGGCCCCATCCCTCTTCGGCTATCGTTGTGGCGGCAGGAGCATGGAGGGGCCTCCGGTCTATGCCCGAGGTATGTAGATAGTAGGGTAGGGCTCCCGAGCGTCGCGGCTAGGATGGTGGTGGCGGCGGCGTGGAATAAGGTGGCTGAGCTTCTTCCCTATCGCTATGCGACACCATATATGGAATAGCTGAGGAGCTTCCGACGTTGTGTGCTCCCGGATCCGTTGATCTGGTGAGTGTTCGTGCTCCTGGTGCGGTTCTTGCGGCAAAGGCGATGGACGGACCTTGCTATGGAGCCTTTTGTGCTCCTGGCCTTTCTTTGCCATGGTGACGATTGTCATGGCTTGATGTGGAGTTCGTGGAGGTGCTGTTGTGGTGCTCTGCCAGTCTATGGGGCATGGTATCAGGTACATGCTTGGTTCGTGGTTTTAAGATTGAAGTGGATTTTCACTGGCAACGGTTTCCTTACCGGTGTGTTGGTACATGCTTGGTTCGTGGTATCAGGTACATGCTTGGTTCGTGGTTTTAAGATTGAAGTGAATTTTCACTGGCAACGGTTTCCTTATCGGTGTGCTGGTACATGCTTGGTTCGTGGTATCAGGTACATGCTTGGTTCGTGGTTTTAAGATTGAAGTGGATTTCATTGGCAATGGTTTCCTTACTGGTGTGCTGGCCCTTCGGGGACTTGGCTCGAAGACTTCCCCTCCGCATTCAAGACAACCAGATTCAAGGTCAGACCGATTCAAGTGGAGCGGTGGAGGTCGCGGCGGCGCGCCCTCAGCCCGTGCAGGCGGTGGGAGTGGTTGCTTGGTGGTCAGAGGACATATTTGTAGTTTCTATTACTTTCAAGATCCTTTGTACTGTAGGTGAAGTTTCATTATAATCTGGGGAAAATTTTCTAAAAAAAATAGATGTATCCTAGATAGAACTTATATTTATTACGTGCAAGGCACGTGCAATTTACTAGTAATAAAACAAAACAAAACAAAACAAAAATGCATTATAATCTGGGGAAAATTTTCTAAAAAAAATAGATGTATCCTAGATAGAACTTATATTTATTACGTGCAAGGCACGTGCAATTTACTAGTAACATGAGTAGTGGACAGGCTCGCTAGGCATGGATGGGCATGTACTACGAATCAGAGGGCACGGACGAGTGCGACGGCGACGACGGCGAAGTTGAGGTAGAGCGGCGCCCAGAGCAGGACGTCGTGGAGGATGAACTCGGTCTTGTAGGCGTGCACGTGCCCAGGGCAGCCGCCGACGGCCGCAGCGGCGAAGACACGGAAGAGCTGGAAGTAGGCGAAGACGCTGACGGATTGCATGCTGACAGCCAAGGGCAGGGCGGCGCGCAGCCCCCTGGTCATCGGAAAGAAGGCGGCTGCCGTGCCCGCCGCCGCCGCCTGGGCGCCGGAGGAGAGGGCTAACAGCAACCTATGCGTCCTCATGACGGCCGCGTACCCATCGGTGGCCGCGCACTCATTCCCCAGCAGGGGATGGAGGTGGTCGTGGAGGGTGGCGATGCAGAGCGCCAAGGCCAGGGCCCCCAAGCCGAGGACGGCGTGTACCTTCACCAGCGTACGGATGACCACCTCTAGGCCCTCCACCATCGTCGTACCGCCACCGGCAGCACCACGAGCATCCATCGCCGGCGCCGGACTAGGAAAAGGAAGTAGCTAGCTTGCTGGCTGTGGCCTGTGTCTGTGTGTGTGTGCAGACCGGAGGTTCAAGCTGTCTTGGCTCTCTGCCTCGACCGATCTCGGGCGCCAGTTTATATGCAGATGGACGCGCGGTCGCACGAATCTCTCTTTTATTTCGTTCCCAGTCTCATTCTGCTTCTCTTTTTTACTTGACTGGACTAAAGCAAAGTAGCAGCACGTACGTTTGGATGCATGGTAATGTCATCAAAGATAAATCCATATCTCCATTTTCCCCTTCTGTAAGCCCCACATATCAATCTAATTTCTGAAACCTAGTTATTATCCGGCCCTTTGTTGCTTTGGTAAGAGCCTGCCGTACGTGAGGAAAAGATGGAAACCAAGAGTGAGTTTGCATGTCATGCATGGTCAGTGGTCAATGGTGAAAGGCATCTTGCATGTGGGGCCTGCACTCACATGCATGCATGCATTGTGCACCATCGTTTCTAGTTTGTTTCTTCTTTTCCTTTCAGAAAAGCCCAGTTTCTAAGTATCTTGCATTAGCCTTAGCAAAAGAAAAAGGTTATCTTGTACTAGGATGGACTGCATGGTACCATCTATGCATCCACCATCCATCCTTTTTCTCAGGATGTGCACCTTTTAATCCGCCAAAATTTCATAAAATTATTCAATATTGTATAGCCTCAATAGGAGTATGTATCTACTTTAAGCTTTAGTGTCGGACAGTACCATGCATACAAATACAACCAGGTGCTCTTCTCAACTCCCATCTAGACTACCTAGATTTTCTCTCCTCTCACACCCAAGTCTTCTATTTAATCTTCATGCAGAAGCTTAGATGGTGAGTATCTTCTACACTTTAAAGTTGGAATTACAATCCATTTCACTTTTGATAACTAATACTGAATTTAGTTTTTGATAACTACACTTTTCACTTTTGAAACATGATAAAATGAACATGAAATTCTTTGGAACCATGGCATATGTTTCATGAGGCTTAATTGTGTGTACGACAGATCTCTCTCGAGGTTTCATTGTGCATCATGATGTTTTACTGTGTTCTTTGTTCATCATGGTGTTTCTATTTTGCTAAAAATATCACGTAAAGCATATATTTTTACTGGTGCGATGCTTGTGGCGTGTGTGTGGTTTCAACAAGTATTTGTTGAAGGCTACACAAGTTCCAAAATAGTTTCATCTGGTTTCACCGTGTTCAAAAGGGCACATAATGTTTCACCGTGTGCAAGTGTGTTCAGATTGTCTCAATTGAATTTCAAAAGACTGCAAGTTAAGTTAGGGGCCAATATTTTTGGTGGCTTCTCCCATAAGTCGCTCCTCCAATTTGTTTGGGCTTCTAAGTTTGTTTATCTCTTACTAGTTTAGAAGCCTAAAACAATTAAGGTGACGGCTTATGGGAGGAGCTGGGGGGTGGGGCAGCTTATGAGAGACACTGCCAAAATAAATAGGCCTAAAGTAGTGTGATATCATTTTTACCGGGGTTCATCGTGTTTCATAGTGCATCATCATGTTTCATTGTGTTTCTATGCTCATCAATTACTACTTTTCTGGTTTAGATAAGTTGTAATACGTATCATATCTGGAGGCTTGTCAATTTCAACCTTTTTTGTCCCAGTACAAAAAACACCTCCCAAACTAATAGCAAGACTGGGAAGGAAAGGAAACCATACCTCGCAACAAAATCAACACATTCAGTGTGGAATAAGGCTAGTCATAGTGGGGAGTAACTTAGACTCGTGTCATGCATATGACACTAGTCTTTGTTACTACCTTCATAGTGCAAAGTAACATACAAGTAGTATCATAGATGATTGCATTTATTACATTATAGACTCATTTTATTTTGGGTTACGTTATGTTACAGTAACATAACACCTCTCTTCTCATTAACTATATGCCACATAAGCAAACTTGTCTTGGAATACCCTATATTACTTGCTATGTTACTTCCATTATGACCAACCTAAAGGCGGAGACCTAGAGCAAACTGTTCGGTGGAGGGTAACAGAATCAACATTAATTGGCACATCAATTTTTTAAGGGAGAATAAACATAATTTTGTTTGAGAGAGAGAATAGACACAGTAACTTTGTAAAAGTAAAAACGGAAAAATATTCCCCTCATCATCTATACCAATATAAAAAGACCCAGTGAGGCAGATCCAACAGATCTCGGCCATCCACTCGCATTCATCCAACAGTTGTTATTGTCCTAATGGTGAGTGACTAAACGCGTTTAGCGCTAAACACAACATTCTCTTCTGTGATCACCTTCCTTTTGCACGAAAGGAAAGAAACTGCCCACGATCAGTCAAGAAAGAAAGAAAGGAAAGTACTTTCTCTTCCGTGATCACATTCCTTTGGTATGAAAGGAAACAAACTGACCACGTCAATCAAGAAAGAAAGAAAGGAAAGTAACCGCTGCATCATCGCGCCGCTTCCCAATCGCCTCCGGACGCTGCACCTTCACGACACCTCCCCCATCGCCTCGAGCCGCCGCACCTTGAAGGATGCCGCCTCTCCCATCTTTGTGTTGCCCCAACCCATCACCTCGCCTTCCCTACACCGCTTGGCCGGTCGTTGCCTGCGACGCCTCCTCCTACACCACCTAGCTTGGCTACCAGGGACGGCACATCCTCCTACGGCCAACCGTCTAGAAGCCGCCTCCTACACCGCCTAGCAGGTTGTCGGGGACGCCTCATGTTCCTCGGTGTTATTCACCGTCCATCCGGGCGGCTCCGCAGACAACTGCCTCACTAGCTTCGCAGCCTCGACATCCTCCAACCGGATCCTTTGACCTCCTTCTTGGCGGGGAGAATGGCAAGAAATAGAGTCGGCGGTGGTCTTCCTGTTCGGCTCTCACTCTATCTGTCATGCTTGGTGCCCTTCCGTGGTCGACATCGAGCAGGTGCCGGCTGACGCTGCCCCCCGGGTTCTCAGCTTCCACAGGGTGCATCCACCCGGCCGGGAACCAACCCAGGCTCAAGCGACGACCATGGCCATTTGATCTATCATTGCGTTAAGTTTGGCCAGTTACATGCCCTTGCCACGCACCAGCCGCCAGGTGTCATATTGATCTGATGTCTTTTTCTATTCCGTTGTGTTTATTAGAATCTGACCAGACTCGCGTTTTCAGCTAATTAGCAATTTCAAATGTGTAGACGTCTACCTATGCATTTGTTCTCACCAAGATGAAGGGAACCGCATAGTATTGTCCATATGAAAAAACCAAGTCAATGTGATTAATCAAGTACATTCACAAGCAGTCTGGTATAAAACTGAACTTCCTGTTATCATGTAGATGCTTATTATTTCATTTTTCCTTACTATAAAGGTGCATATTGATGATCTTATAGATGTTGTTACTTATATGAAAGGGCACAAAAATAGCGTAGATAGTAGTACTGCAAATCTTGGAGTGGTTGCTATGCTGAAGCTAATATTCTGAACCTGAGGTGACAAGATGTAGGATCTTTGCTGGTTGCAACAAGCCCCATTTGAGAGGTTCATCATATTGGTGAAGGAAAATTGATAGCTCATTGCTCAAGTCTTATCCTTTTTAGAAAATAGTCAGCGATGTCAGTACAATAAATTCAGAGATGGCATATTTATCATATGTAACTTATGGTAATCTGAAAAAGAACATCGTGACAACTAGCCGTTGGTAAGTCTATGTGCTCTACTTTTTTCCTTCTACTAGGCATCAAGATCAATAAAATATCTTCATGCTTATCCAATCATACTAGAGTTACTAAAAGATCAAGTCGACAGTATTTCTTTCACTTTTGTGTATAATCCATTGTGCACACAATAGCGGGTCGGATGATTGATTTCACTAGAATTTGCGCATTGCTTAAGTCATGACTTATGCAAAGTTAATTTGCAGTTTTATTTTATGAAAATGCCAAACGGAGACCGAGCTCCATGAAGGCCTTTATTTGAAAACTTCAAAATTTGAACTTTTCAATCTCAAAAATTCTATAAATAAATACACATATACTTAGATACATAATGTACATGTGTGGAATTTTCAGATGGAAAAACATTAAATTGTGAGCTACACAAAAAGACAAATCTTGGGCTTTTAGCATATGTATTGTTTATCTTCAAAGTCCATGTTTTTTTGTGCAGCTCGCAATTCAAGGTACTTCATCCTGAATTTTTTCACACATGCACTTTACATCCTTGCATACATGTGTATCTTTTTTCTGAATTTTTTAAAACTGAAATTTACGAATTTTTTATTTTTCTAAATAAAGGGCTCCATGGAGGTCGGTCTCCAAAATGCCCTACTCTTTATTTTGTTGCTATTAAGTACTTCATAAGTCTTTGTTTTGTGTAATTGATTGAATGGGTTTTCTTTTGTGGTTTCATATGATGAGTTTGTCAAGATCGGGATTAAGTATAGGCATGTGGTATTAGGTATCACCTGCTATTAAATAACATTCATGGATCAAATGTAGTGATATTAATTCATTTTTTAATACTTCATCAATTTGGCAAATGTCAGAGATAATTGAAGGTTGCATATATGTCCGCATATAACCACTACGATACAAATATACTATTAGAGATGTGTTCTTCGAAGGACAAATGGCATCTTGATGCAAGATGGGAGGCTTAAGAAGATTACACGTGCGTTGCACGTGCGAATTTACTAGTCTCAAAAGAAGAAGAAAAAAGATCAGTCTATTCCACAACGCTCTTTAATTTGTTTGCATCATCTTCGCGCGTTCCATGCATGCTTTCCTTCTCCAATCTATTGCCAAGCCGAGAACGGAAAGCTTACAGTTACAGCCGACAGTCCCTCTTTTTTTCTCCGCTGTGAAACTCCTTTGCTTTTGCATGGAAGGTGAAGTTTGTGCAGTCTGCAAGTAGTACCCTTTTTTTGCAAAAAAAACCTGCAAGTAATACATGCATGCATCAGCCAGGCTACAGTTCCATACCCCTACCTATGCATCAGCCAAGTAATAAACTTTACCTTACCCATACCCATTGAGTACCCAACGAGTAGATCAAACAGTACGAAACTTATTCATAATTTTACATTCATCGATAGTACATTAAAAAAACATTTATCTCAATTTTAACATAAGTTCGCAAGCTCACATCCTTGCGCATATGTTGGAGCTCCACGGTTAAAGTCCACATGTTAGTACCAAAGGGCAGGGTATGGATATATCCATGAGTACAAAGTTGTATGCATGCCCTACCCACGACTTAACGGGTAGGGTACTCATGGGTACTCATGCCAGGAACTACTAGCAGCGCGCCATTGTAGCTAGTAGCAGCGTGTCCAGATTAGAGACGTTGCTAGCTTAGTAACTCATAGCAGTGTGCGGTTGTTTCTGCACGCCGCAAACAAGTTCTCTAATGTGCTAGCTGTCGACCGAGGTGTACACCAGCGAGATGTGGATGTCGCCTTCACACAATTGACGTATTGGCATGACCCCAATGGAGAGCCCTGGCCGTGGCCGGCTAGACCTCTCCACTGGCATCATGCCAAAACGCCGTGATGGTGCTCCGTCGGCCGGGCGCGAAAGCTCTCCAATCACCGTGAGAGAGCTCGCGCTAACAGCGTGAGAGGGCAGACGGTGTGTGTAGTATTGGACGCCATTGTGACGTTAGCGTACGGTATATATAGGCTGCTTATATTAGCCGTGTTTAATATACCATGAACACGGCTAGCTGATGGTGGATGTGCATACTAGCAGCGCACGCCGATGGCAAACGCCGCTAATAGGCTCGTGCAAAAGTTGTCCTGAGTCTTCTTATCTGCTCACTTATTTTTTTTTCTTTCCAAAACTTCATTCTCTCTTCTTCTTCTTCTTCTTCTTCTTCTTCTTCTTCTTTCTCCCACACTTTCTCTCTTTTCATTTCTTTCTCCCGTGCCTCCACAAGCTAGCTCCCACCCTTCCCCTACTCATTCGGTCATGAGCTCTCCATTGTGGCCCGCGTACCTGACTGTGTGCGAAAACTCCTCACGTAGAAAAAAAACAGGTCGTCCGTCGGATCAGGCGGCATTTCGTACGCCACCAGCATTAAAGGCCCCCCAAATCTTGGAAGCCCACTTGGGCTCCTTTGCGGCTGCAAATGCCCAGCTGTGAAGAGAACCTTGTACACACCAAGAAATGTAAGTCGATAATTTCCAATATCTTTGGGTTGTCATGATTTTAGGAAGGCAACCCTAGCTCCTTTTCAAGATTATATCAGTGTAGCAATCATAATATATAAATTTTCAATTATAAATACACATGTATGATATGAGTTGTGTGACCTCGATACCAAGTATAGAACACACACGCGCGTGCACACACACACACACACACACACACACACAACAAGACAAACAATTTTCATTGATAGACGGTCATCACCGGCGAGCAAGAGTGGATGAGGAGATTTAAGGAGAAACAACTTGTTCCCACTTCATGAGCTAAAACTATATATTTAGTCACACTTAAACTTGATATTCTTATACTCTAGAAACCTCTTCCAAATTTTATGTTATAATTACACACTTAAAGCAATCTAGCAAGTTCTAGATATATTTAATGATACTAATGATAAGGGAACAAATAGATATGCACTATAATATATCAAGAGATACATTAATTTGTGTATAATGTAATACTTTGAATGCTTATATTTAGGGTGCAATCCATTATAGTAATTGTTTTCTAAGTATCCCAAAGAAATTGAAATAAGAAATCAAATTTTGTATTTGCAAATATTCAAAATGCAAGACAAATATGTAGCTTGACATACATGGTTGTGATTCTATTTTAAGTTTTGTTACATATATGTATAGATATTATTTAAAATTTACAATGAAAGATGATTCCACAAAAAACGACATGCATTTAATAGCAGGATTTGATGAAGTAAAAATGTTTAATATAAATATGCAAAACGATTGTCTTTAAGTTGCACTACCACTACAATATTGTTGATAAGATTAGAAGTCTATGAAAATGCCTAAGATACATTCCCTCAAACTCCAGATGGTCTTGCTCTTCAAGTCAAATCTGGTTACCTTGCTGGTGGTACGGCATCAATGTTGGCTCGCCGGGTCTTTCGTATGCAGTCTCTTGTGGCACGCGGGCATCAAGGTATTGCTGACCTTTTTTCTCTTCGTATGCAGTCTCTTGTGGCACGCGGGCATGAAGGTAATACTGATCTCCATATGGGTATTCTTGTGGGACAACGACTTGGATCATCGAGGTTGTCCCGTCCAATGATGTGATCCTTTCTTCGTGCAAAGCAGGGTGATCACTTGTCAACAATGGTGGCGGATAAGAGGATGCGTCTGGTGTGGTCTCTTGCTGCTGTTGTTGCTGCTCAGTTTTATGTGGCTGGGAGGGGGTTGTCTTCTCCTTCTTCTGTTTTTTGGTCATCTTACCCTCCGCTCTAGTGTTTGACCCCCTCTTGCATTTCTTGCCTTCGCTGCTAGTGCCTGCCTACATCGTCTTGCCTTTGCTGCTAGTGTCTGTTGTTGTCTTGCCTTTGCCGATTTTCGTTTCCCAATGTAGCTTCTCCTGTATTGCGCACAAGACCCACTGATCGATCTGCAATGCAACCATTGTAAAAGAAGCATGTGATGTAAGTAATAATATCTATGGTTAATACGTCCCCATGCTTATAGCAGCTTAACTTGCCATTATTAGTATATGATTAGTACACTCCCATACACTTCTAGCACTTTACTTAAAATGTCACCCGGTTAACAACCTGGACATTGACATGCGAAGTAACATTGATATGCATGTGTCTATTGTAGGAACTTGGATCTAGACGCACCCCTTTAAGCAAAACAAATTAAGAAATGGTAAAAAAAAGTGAAACATTTTTGCGACAAACATAGTCTGACATAATACTCACGTTTAAAGTCTCGGGGAAAAATTGAATTATGTGGTATTAGTGGCCAAAATGGAAAATTGCAACGAGAAATGTGTGAATAGTAAGCTTAATATAGTGTCAATTTTGTTTTTGTTATTTCAGAATACCATAGAAGTCACTTTGTCACGAAACTTAATATGAGTAATACACTAGACATTGATTGTTGCGAAAAAGTATCAAAAATATTTGATCATTTTACTATCTTTTTGCAATTTAGGTACATGTGCACCCATGTCTCAAGGTGTAATTTCGATTTATAGAACCCTAAAATAAATATTTCCTCTGCTCCAAAATACTTGTCGTGGTTTTAATTCAAATTTGAATTAAAATCACGACAAGTGTTTTGGAACGGAGGGAGTATGATACCACAAATGCAGTTTTGAGATAAATTTATACACATGTGATTTCCAAATATCCAGCCAACAAAGTAGTACTAAATAAAGTCTTTTTAAAATAATAAAGCTTGCATACGTTTTTGTGTGTGTGGGAACCTTACGTTCGTTGTTTGGTGAAGAATCAGCTACTCATTATTGGAATTGAAAAATACTACTATGTTCAAATTATTTTGAATTACTAATGTACCACTCCCTCTGTAAAGAAATATAAGAGGGTTTAGATCACTAAGTAATGATTTAAATATAAGAGGGTTTAGATCACTCATGATTTAAATATAAGAGGGTTTAGATCACCAAGTATTTCCCATCTGCAGTAATTCGGTTGCATACTGATTTCACCACCTGGTATACATCATTGGCCCCTCAACATATAGTTGGGATCGATGTGAGGAATAACTATATTTGAGACTTGGGTTTTAATTAGTTAAAAGTTACACAGGCAGAAAGCTGCCGCTAGGGTCCCCCCCCCCCCGACGCCGCCCTAGCCTCCTCCCGTCGCCGCCGACCGCCGGCATGTGCTACCTCTTGAGCACTTAGTTGGTTTTCCCTTGAAGAGGAAAGGGTGATGCAACAAAGTAGCGTACGTATTTCCCTCAGTTTTTGAGAACCAAGGTGGAGCAACAGGAGGAAGAAGTACGTTGGTGGAGCAACAGGGGGCCCACGAGGGTGACACGCCTGGGGGGGGGGGGGGTAGGCGCGCCCCCCTACCTCGTGGCTTCCTGTTTGATTTCTTGACGTAGGGTGCAAGTCCTCTGGATCACGTTCGTTCCGAAAATCACGTTCCCGAAGGTTTCATCCCGTTTGGACTCCTTTTGTTATTCTTTTTCTGCGAAACTCTGAAATAGGCAAAAAACAGCAATTCTAGGCTGGGCCTCCGGTTAATAGGTTAGCCCCAAAAATAATATAAAAATGTACAATAAAGCCCATTAATGTCCAAAACAGAAGATAATATAGCATGGAACAATAAACAATTATAGATACGTTGGAGACGTATCAAGCATCCCCAAGCTTAATTCCTGCTCGTCCTCGAGTAGGTAAATGATAAAAACAGAATTTTTTATGTGGAATGCTACTAGGCATAATTTCAATGTAATTCTTCTTAACTGTGGTATGAATATTCAGATCCGAAAAATTCAAGATAAAAAATTCAATATTGACATAAAAATAATAATACTTCAAGCATACTAACTAAGCAATTATGTCCTCTCAAAATAACATGGCCAAAGAAAGTTCATCCCTACAAAATCATATAGTTTAGTCATGCTCCATTTTTGTCACACAAGAATGCTCTCATCTTGCACAACCCCAATGACAAGACAAGCAATTGTTTCATACTTTATTAAACTCAAACTTTATAAACCTTCACGCAATACATGAGCGTGAGCCATGGATATAGCACTATGGGTGGAATAGAGTATAATGATGGGGGTTATGTGGAGAAGACAAAAAAGGAGAAAGTCTCACATCAACGAGGTTAATCAATGAGCTATGTAGATGCTCATCGATTGATGTTAATGCAAGGAGTAGGGATTGCCATGCAACGGATGCACTAGAGCTATAAATATATGAAAGCTCAACAAAAGAAACTAAGTGGGTGTGCATCCAACTTGCTTACTCACGAAGACCTAGGGCACTTGAGGAGGCCCATTGTTGGAATATACAAGCCAAGTTCTATAATGAAAAATTCCCTCTATTATATGAAAGTGACAAAACAAGAGACTCTCTATCATGAAAATTATGGTGCTACTTTGAAGCATAAGTGGGGAAAAAGGATAGTAACATTGTCCCTTCTCTCTTTTTCTCTCTTTTTTTGGGCCTTCTCTTTCTTTATGGCCTTTTTTTTATTATTCCTCACTTGGGACAATGCTCTAGAAAATGATGATCATCACACTTCTATTTATTTACAACTCAATGATTTACAACTCGATACTAGAACATAGTATGACTCTATATGAATGCCTCCGGCGGTGTACCGAGATATGCAATGAACCAATAGTGACATGTATGAAAGAATTATGAACGGTGGCTTTGCCACAAATACGATGTCAACTACATGATCATGCAAAGCAATATGACAATGATGAACGTGTCATGATAAACGGAAGGGTGGAAAGTTGCATGGCAATATATCTCGGAATGGCTATGGAAATGCCATAATAGGTAGGTATGGTGTCTGTTTTGAGGAAGATATAAGGAGGTTTATGTGTGAAAGAGCGTACCATATCACGGGGTTTGGATGCACCGGCGAAGTTTGCACCAACTCTCAATGTGAGAAAGGGCAATGCACGGTACAGAAGAGGCTAGCAATGATGGAAAGGTGAGAGTGTGTATAACCCATGGGCTCAACATTAGTCATAAAGAACTCACATACTTATTGCAAAAATCTACAAGTCATCAAAAACCAAGCACTACGCGCATGCTCCTAGGGGGATAGATTGGTAGGAAAAGACCATCGCCGTCCCCGACCGCCACTCATAAGGAAGACAATCAAAGAACACCTCATGTTTCAAATTTGTTACATAACGTTTACCATACGTGCATGCTACGGGACTTGCAAACTTCAACACAAGTATTTTTCAAATCCACAACTACTCAACTAGCACAACTTTAATAGCACTACCTCCATGTCTCAAAACAATCATCAAGCATCAAACTTCTCTTAGTATTCAACACACTCATAAGAAAGTTTGTACTAATCTTGAATACCTAGCATATTAGGATTATTTAAGCAAATTACCATGCTATTCAAGACTATCAAAATAATCTAAGTAAAGCATGAGAGATCAATAGTTTCTATAAAACAAAACCACCACCGTGCTCTAAAATATATAAGTGAAGTACTAGAGCAAAACTATATAACTCAAAAGATATAAGTGAAGCACATAGAGTATTCTAATAATTTCCGAATCATGTGTGTCTCTATCAAAAGGATTGTACAGCAAAGCTGATTGTGGTGAACTAAAAAAAAATCAAAGACTCAAATCATACAAGACGCTCCAAGCAAAACACATATCATGTGGTGAATAAAAATATAGCTCCAAGTAAAGTTACCGATGGAAGTAGACGAAAGAGGGGATGCCTTCCGGGGCATCCCCAAGCTTTGGCTTTTAGGTGTCCTTAGATTATCTTGGGGGTGCCATGCGCATCCCCAAGCTTAGGCTCTTGCCACTCCTTGTTCCATAATCCATCAAACCTTTTACCCAAAACTTGAAAACTTCACAACACAAAACTTAACAGAAAATCTCGTGAGCTCCGTTAGCGAACGAAAACAAAAGACCACTTCAAGGTACTGTAATGAACTCATTTTTTATTTATATTTGTGTTAAACCTACTTTATTCCAACTTCTCTACGGTTTATAAACTATTTTACTAGCCATAGATTCATCAAAATAAGCAAACAACACACGAAAAACAGAATCTGTCAAAAACAGAACAGTCTGTAGTAATCTGTAACTAACGCAAATTTCTGGAACTCCAAAAATTCAGCACAAATAGGACGACCTAGAAAATTTGTTTATTTATCATCAGCAATTGGAATCAATATTTTATCACGTTCTGGTGATTTTTAACAATTATTTTCGTGAACAGAAAGTTTCTGGAATTTTCTGCAAGATCAAATAACTATCATCCAAGAAGATCCTATAGGTTTAACTTAGCACAAAAACTAATTAAAACATAAAAACACATCTAACCAGAGGTTATATCAAAGATTTATTCCTAAACATAAGCAAAAAGCAAAAAAACTAAAAATAAAATTGGGTTGCCTCCCAACAAGCGCTATCGTTTAACGCCCCTAGCTAGGCATAAAAGCAAGGATAGATCTAGGTACTGCCATCTTTGGTTTTAGGGAAGAAGAGAGCAAACTTGTTATCTATGGAATTAATCTTTCTATTTTGACAAAGTACGTGACCATTAATGGTAGAAGAAAGATTAAGTATGTTGCGGAAATTGGCATCTAGGCTAGCCTTTATCTCTTTGATAGATTCGTTTTGGTAAGAAAGCAAAAGAGATGTGGTTTCAAATTTCTCATTAATGGGGTGCCCAAATATAGTTTTCATCTTTTCATAGGTATCTATGAGGTCCCCTTCAAGAAAACCCTCTTCAAAAATAGAATCTAAAACTTGTTTGAACGAAGCGGGCAACCCAACATAAAAGCTCTTTAAGTAAACTTCAATTTGATATTGGGGTACATAGCTAGCCCGGATCGTTAACAGCCTATCCCAAGCATCTTTCAAAGATTCATCGAGTAAATAACGAAAAATTCCAGAATCATCTTCATCAAAATTACTAAGGTTCTTATTGATGACTCCGGCAGGCTTTTCCATAGTATTTCTATTTATGAGTTTAGATAAGATAGCAGGATTGTCTAAAGCGCTAAAACTTGGGAGAGAAACCCCAACTCTTTTTGGTTCCGGCATGGCGAGGGAAAAGCGCACGAAAAGAGGCAACCGGAAAAGAGAGGGCGAATAAAACGGCAAGGGTGAAGTGGGGGAGAGGAAAACGAGAGGCAAATGGAAAATAATGTAATGCGGGAGATAAGGGTTTGTGATGGGTACTTGGTATGTTGACTTTTGTGTAGACTCCCCGGCAACGGCACCAGAAATCCTTCTTGCTACCTCTTGAGCACTGCGTTGGTTTTCCCTTGAAGAGGAAAGGGTGATGCAGCAAAGTAGTGTAAGTATTTCCCTTAGTTTTTGAGAACCAAGGTATCAATCCAGTAGGAGGCCACGCACGAGTCCCTCGCACCTACACAAACAAATAAATCCTCGCAACCAACGCGATAAGGGGTTGTCAATCCCTACACTGTCACTTACGAGAGTGAGATCTGATAGATATGATAAGATAATTTTTTTGGTATTTTTATGATAAAGATGCAAAGTAAAGAAAGTAAAATAAAGATGACGCTAGAAAATAACTTGTTGTCGGGAGATTAATATGATGGAAAATAGACCCGTGGGCCATAGGTTTCACTAGTGGCTTCTCTCAAGAGCATAAGTATTTATGGTGGATGAACAAATTACTGTTGAGCAATTGATAGAATTGAACATAGTTATGAGAATATCTAGGTATGATCATGTATATAGGCATCACGTCCGAGACAAGTAGACCGACTCCTGCCTGCATCTACTACTATTACTCCACACATCGACCGCTATCCAGCATGCATCTAGAGTATTAAGTTCATAAGAACAGAGTAACTCTTTAAGCAAGATGACATGATGTAGAGGGATAAATTCATGCAATATGATAAAACCCCCATCTTGTTATCCTCGATGGCAACAATACAATACGTGCCTTGCTGCACCCATCATCCTTTGGGAAAGGACACCGCAAGATTGAACCCAAAGCTAAGCACTTCTCCCATTGCAAGAAAGATCAATCTAGTAGGCCAAACCAAACTGATAATTCAAAGAGACTTGCAAAGATAACCAATCATACATAAAAGAATTCAGAAGATTCAAATATTGTTCATAGATAAACTTGATCATAAACCCACAATTCATCGATCTCAACAAACACACCGCAAAAGAAGATTACATCGAATAGATCTCCACGAGAGAGGGGAGAACATTGTATTGAGATCCAAAAGAGAGAAGAAGCCATCTAGCTAATAACTATGGACCCGAACGTCTCAAGTAAACTACTCACACTTCATCGGAGAGGCTATGGTGTTGATGTAGAAGCCCTCCGTGATCGATGCCCCCTCCGTGAAGCTCGAACAGTGCCCCAAGATGGGATCTCACGGCACGTATGAGAAGGTTGCGGCGGTGGAATTAGGTTTTGGCTCCATATCCGTAGTTTGGGGTGCAATGAGGTATATATAGGAGGAAGAAGTACGTCGGTGGAGCAACAGGGGGCCCACGACGGTGGAGGGCACGCCTGGGGGGGGGGGGTGTAGGCACGCCCCCCTACCCCGTGGCTTCCTATTTGATTTCTTCACATAGGGTCCAAGTCCTCTGGATCACGTTCATTCCGACAATTACGTTCCCGAAGGTGTCATTCCGTTTGGACTCCGTTTGATATCCTTTTTCTGCGAATCTCTGAAATAGGCAAAAAACAGCAATTCTGGGCTGGGCCTCCGGTTAATAGGTTAGTCCCAAAAATAATATAAAAGTGTATAATAAAGCCCAATAATGTCCAAAACAGAAGATAATATAGCATCGAACAATCAAAAATTATTGATACGTTGGAGACGTATCAGCGTGCGAGCCCCAGCCCGTCCCGCGCCCACCCCCTCTCCACCGGCCCCTGTTCGCTCGCTCGCCCCCCCATGGGCGGAAGGCGAACCCCCCACTTCTCCCCTCTCATCCGCCCCTCCCCCCATTCCTTCTCCCCCGTCGCCGCCGGCTTGGTCCGCCGGGCCCTGCCCACACGACGCTGGCGTGGCGGGCTATTCCTCCTCAGCGCATGCGTTAGGTATGTGAGGCCCTCGACCATGGCGGTGCTGCTCGACGGCAGCGGTGTGGCTCGGCGGTGATCCGTGGGCCACAGGTGCCCTTGGCGCGACGACGCGACCGTTGGTCGCGGGGGCGCGGTGGTGCTGGCGGCTGGTGGTGCCCGCTCGTCCCAGATATGGGCCCTTTAGGGCCTGATCTGGGCTGGCGCGGGCCGGCGGCTCAGCGCGGCGGCGTTCCTCCCTGGTGGTGGCGAGGTGTCGGTGGTCTACGGGCAGTGCTGGCTTTGTTGGCCGGCGTGCTGCAGCATGGGGATAGGGACTGTCCGGACCCATGTGGGTACGGCCGGGCCGTCGTGGCCTTCCAAGTCCTTGTCGCCGCGTCCGGTCGGCTCCACGAGAGTGATGGAGGTTGTCCCCTCCCGCCGGTCGAGTTGCGGTTGCCCTCGTGGCTGCTGTCTCCTTCCCTCCCCCCAGGTCTCGTGTTGGCGGCCCCAGTGAGACGGCGATGTTGGTTCAGTGACCGTGGTGGCACAGGCTGGTGGGCGGCAAATTGGGTGGTGCATTACGGAGTGTCCGGGGTGGTGGTGGTTGTTTGGGTCGGGAGAAATCCCTGCGGCTCGTCCGGATACAACACGGTGACGCCTGCGGGCGCCACCGGACCTTCCTGAAGGGCGCCGAGTATACCCCTTCCCCACTGCCCTCCGCGTACCGGGGGAAACCCTAGGACCCGTTCGGGCAATAGCGACGGTGCCATCGCATTCCTTCTTAAAGGTGTTGCTTGGTACGCGACACTCCGGAATGCTAGGAGTGCGGTGGTACTTCTCCGGAGGGTGCAGCGGTTGCCGATCCTCGTCGCTTAGTTGATCTACCGGTGTCGGCATTTGTTTCTCTTTTCTTTCTCTTGCTTTTTCCTTTTGGGCTTGGTTGTGCTGCAGCCCCAGTGAGTTGGATGTATCGGTTGGATGCTTTATAATATAAAGTGGTTGGAAACCCTTTATCGTATAACTGTATTTTCATCAATACCTCAAGCCCCTCGAATGGGGAGTTATTCAAGGCCAACATGTTGATTCAATGAGGAATATTTCCAGGCATTAGGGGGAGAATTCAAGTACCATAAAGAATGCCAGGAAATTATTGGAATGTTCAACACATTTTCGCCTCCACGTACTCAATGAAGGAAATATGCCCTAGAGGCAATAATAAAGTTGTTATTTATATTTCCTTATATCATGATAAATGTTTATTATTCATGCTAGAATTGTATTAACCGGAAACTTAGTACATGTGTACAAACAGAGTGTCCCTAGTATGCCTCTACTTGACTAGCTCGTTAATCAAAGATGGTTAAGTTTCCTAGACATAGACATGAGTTGACATTTGATGAACGTGATCACATCATTAGAGAATGATGTGATGGACAAGACCCATCCGTTAGCTTAGCACTACGATCATTTAGTTTATTGCTATTGCTTTCTTCATGACTTATACATGTTCATCTAACTATGAGATTATGCAACTCCCGAATACCGGAGGAACACTTAGTGTGCTATCAAACTTCACAACGTAACTGGGTGATTATAAAGATGCTCTACAGGTGTTTCCGATGATGTTTGTTTAGTTGGCATAGATCGAGATTAGGATTTGTCACTCCAATTGTCGGAGAGGTATCTCTGGGCCCTCTCGGCAATGCACATCACTATAAGCCTTGCAAGCAATGTGACTAATGAGTTAGTTACGGGATGATGCATTACGGAACGAGTAAAGAGACTTGCCGGTAATAAGATTGAACTAGGTATGGTGATACCGACGATCGAATCTCGGGCAAGTAACATACTGATGACAAAGGGAACAACGTATGTTGTTATGCGGTTTGACCGATAAAGATCTTCGTAGAATATGTAGGAGCCAATATGAGCATCCAGGTTCCGCTATTGGTTATTTACCGGAGATATGTCTCGGTCATGTCTACATAGTTCTCGAACCCGTAGGATCCGCACGCTTAACGTTCGATGACGATTCGTATTATGAGTTTATGTGATTTGTTGTACCGAAGGTTGTTCGGAGTCCCGTATGAGATCACGGACATGACGAGGAGTCTCGAAATGGTTGAGACAAAAAGATTGATATATTGGAAGGTTACATTCGGACACCGGAATGGTTCGGGTCGTTTCAGATAAGTTTTGGAGTACCGGGGGTTACCGGAACCCCTCCCGAGAAGTTATTGGGCCTCATGGGCCTAGTGGTGGAAGAGAGGAGGCAGGCCAAGGTGTGGCGCCCCCCCCCCCTAGCCCAAACTGAATTGGACTAGGGCTAGGGGTGACCCCTTCCTTCTCTTCTCCCTCTCCTTCCCCCCTTCTCCTTGTGGAAGTAGGAAAGGGGGGGGGGGACCGAATCCTACTTGGAGTAGGACTCCCCCCCTTGGGCACGCCTCCTCCTGGTCGGCCTCCTCCTCCCTCCCTCCTTTATATACGTGGGGAGGTGTCGATGTCAAAACCGGCGGATCTCGGGTAGGGGGTCCTGAACTGTGCGTCTAGGCGGATGGTAACAGGAGACAAGGAACACGATGTTTTACCCAGGTTCGGGCCCTCTTGATGGAGGTAAAACCCTACGTCCTGCTTGATTAATATTGATGATGTGTGTTACAAGAGTGGATCTACCACGAGATCAAAGAGGCTAAACCCTAGAAGCTAGCCTATGGTATGATTGTTGTTCGTCCTAGGGACTACAGCCGTCCGGTTTATATAGGCACCGGAGAGGGTAGGGTTACACAAAGTCGGTTACAAAGGTAGGAGATCTACATATCCGTATCGCCAAGCTTGCCTTCCATGCCAAGGAAAGTCCCATCCGGACATGGGACAAAGTCTTCAATCTTGTATCTTCATAGTCTTGGAGTCCGGCCGATGATGATACTTCGGCTATCCGGACACCCCCTAGTCCGGAACTCCCTCAGTAGCCCCTGAACCAGGCTTCAATGACGACGAGTCCGGCGCGCATATTGTCTTCGGCATTGCAAGGCGGGTTCTTCCTTCGAATAATTTATAGAAGATAGTGAACACCAGGATAGTGTCCGGCTCTGCAAAGATAAATTCCACATAACACCGTAGAGAGAATAATTTTTGCACAGATCTGCTGACGTATTTCGCGGCATGACATCACACCACGGCCAGGCCTTTATATGAATCGTATTTTATTGTTCCACCTCAGCGTGTTTAGCGAGGCGGTTTCCTTGGCACGTCTTATCAAAGCGTAGATCGTGCCCCCTTATTCCGGGATTCTCATCAGTACGGACGTGGGTAACCCAACCATGCCCGTTGGCCTGCCTTGTCTATCGAAGGCGAGTCCTAATCGACCACGGGGTGGGCTCTTGGTACTCAAGCTCTTTATGATGAGACCAAGGCCCTCTTCTTCTTTATACCCTCCATCGAGTTCGCCTCGCGCCGAGTTCCAACACCCAAAGCTTCAGATTCAGCGCTTCGGACTTTCGACGATGTCCGCTCCGACCAGCACGGGCCGATGGATGTCTTCCTCCGTCACAGAAGAAGATGTGCTAAAGCTGCGAGGCGCTGTATGTCGACCGGCGAGATCTCGCATAGGCTGCCTGCTCCAGGGCTGGTCATTCCCACTCCTGAGCCCGGTGAGAACGTGGTGTTCGTGTCCCACTTCCTTCAGGGTTTAGGCTTCCCGATGGACCCCTTTGTGCGGGGGCTCATGTTTTATTATGGGCTTGATTTCCATGACTTGAATCCGGAGTCCATCCTCCATATCTCGTCATTCATTGTCGTATGTGAGGCCTTCCTCCATATTACCCCCACTTTGGATTGTGGCTCAAGACCTTCAAGGTGGAGCCAAAGATGATCAAGGGGCAGCAAGCGGAGTGCGGAGGGCGGTCATAAGCAAATGTGCTTTGATGATCCGTGGCCCGAGGGCTCTTTTCAAGAGGAGCTTGGTTGGCAACGGGAGTGGTTTTATATCACCGCTCCCAGGGGCACCAAATGGGCGGCGCTCCCTGCCTTCCGCTCAGGTCCACCACAGCGGCTGGCATCATGTGTCACAAGGGGCTCGACTAGGGGCCGTCCAAGGACGTTCCCCTGCTGCAGGGCCGTATTCGAGATCTCCAGGAAAGAGGGATCAATCTGGTTGCAGTGGCGCAGGTCATGGTGATCCGGCACCTTCAGCCCTGCAAACGTCGCCCCCTCCGCCTGTGGGAATTCAATCCGGAGGGACCACGAGCTCTCCAAAACTTTATGGGCACGACGCCCGTGGAGATGTATAAACTGTTCTTCGGATCACAAGAGAAGTGTCCGGACTTGACCGAGGACGCAGGACTAAGCAGCAATCGCCTAGATACTCAAGTAAGTAGTCCTGTAACCGGACAAGCTGTTCATTCATTTATTTCATTTATATATGCCCTTTAAAGGAGCCGTTTCTTGAACAGGAGTGGATAGCCAAGGCAAAGTTAATAAGGTGTCCGGCTCCCCTCCCAGAGACCACGTCGGATCCCATGTTGACCAAGATGTTGAAGGTCGCGCCTTTTGAAGAAGGCGAAGGGGGAGCGGGGAAGCAACCACCGCTGCGAAGGAGGATATCAAGGAAGGAGGGATTAAGATTCCCACCTTCCGGGGAGAGAAGAGGACCGCTTCGGAAGATCCGGAGGTCAAGGCCTCAAAGAGGGGGAAGGAATCTTCGGCAGAGAGTCCGCGCTGGGAAGTAACCCAACCGCATTATTTCCCCAAGGGATCAGCCCTCCGACCAGCCGTAAGTAAAAGAAGGGGTCCTGTAAATAAGGAACATCCTGTATTTATTCATGAGGATAACCGAAATTGTACCTTGTAGTTCGGACTTCAGCCCTTCTCAGTGAGCTCGTCTTCGGGGATCTTCTTCCGGAGATGATGGACAGCAAACGCCTCCACCTGTCGCACCCTCATGTGAGGCGACTGACCCGGAGGTGTCGTCGGAGGGTTCCCCAAGTCCGCGGGGCCGGAAGGTCCGGCGCCAAGTGGCGTGCGGTCGGAGGATCTGAAGGATCTGCTTGGGCGAGCGGCTATTTCAGAGGATCACCGTGCTCTAATGGGTACGGTGATTGAAAGAATTGCATTCGCGGAGAGCGGATTGCATGAAGCTGTCAGAAGATTACTGACGGGGTTTGAGGTACGCAAGAATGATGTACCTTCTGACAGTTATGCATATAAAATGCGCCCTATATAGATAGTAGCCCCTGAGACTTGGTATGTTGTCAAAATTGACAATGTGCCGAGGATCAAATTCTCAGTTATAACATATCGCCGCTCTGAGCAGGTGGCGGGCGTCCGAGGCCAGCCGGACTGCTGAATATGCCGAACTAAAGCGGCAACTTGACGAGGCGGATGCGGACATCGCTGGTCAATAAACGGTTTGACGAGTCACAAGGTATGCGACCTCTATGCGGACACCTTGTAAGGGAGCTTGACGCCCATGTCTTCTTGTTTGTATGCCTAATGCAGATGGTGCCGCTGCCGTGGAGGAGCTGCGGGCAGAACTCGCCCGAGCGAAAGAGCAAGCCAGAATTAGTAATGCGGCCGCCGTAAAGGCGGCCGAAGAGCTAGAAGCTGAACGGGCTGCTCACTGCCGAAGCAAAGAGGAGATGGCCGATATAGCCAAAAAGTTAAGGAATACTACCGATCGCTGCGCGGTTCTTGAAAAGGAACGTCGAGCGGAACAAGATGGCCTAAAGAAGGCTGCCGCCGAATCCAAGAATGCCCAATCGGCTTTGAGAGCTGCCAAGGAGGAGCTGAGTCAGGCCGGGGCAATTGCGGCTGGAAAACCGTTTCCGCTGCGGAGGAAATATACAGATCCAAAGTATGCTCAGTTGGATAAATTGTGGAGTGCAGAGGATGCTTATACGGACTTGGCGGCGAAGCTGTGGGACGCAGTTGAGCACTTTCGGGGCGGAAGGGGCACATAAGGGAAGAGCTATATTGGTCACAATTCCATAGTCCGGGCGTCCTCTGCCACGACCGATCGGTTGGCGAATGGGCCGAGCTGAATCGATTGTCCGGATTTGCCATGAAGCATGTCTTGACTCACTTGTGGCGGACGGACCCCACCAAGAGCTATTTTGGTTTAGTGCAGCAGTTTCTTGGTGCGGTGCAGCCAGATCGACGCAATGAAGCGATCGGCGTGTATTGAGGGAGCGCGGATGGCTCTTCCAGCGCCAAGACATACTTGGCAGAGATGAAGGCCAGCGACGTTGCATCCCAGGATTGAGACAGAGGCGAGTACTGCCGAGCACTACTTTGAAGAAGTTCCGGGCGCTCGTTTAATAGAGACGCGGTGCTTTCGAAGGATATTATGTTTAAATGACATGTATGATTTGTGAAAACAATGTTTCAATGTAATATAAGTGCTTTTTATACTTGTGCGTTCAAGTAGTAAACTACTCCCTGGGCGGCCGTTTATGTATATGTGTATATAACCTGAAAGATGGCAGTCCTTGGCATCAGCCCCCACGCACATAGTGCGGGGGTGTTTGAAAAAAAAGTGCTTTTTCACACTTAATCCAACGTCTTGGTCCTGTTAAGGAGGTGATAGCGTAGCAAACCAGGCAACCGGACTATAATGCTTTATCACTTTCACTTAGCCATAGGAGTTCGAGGGTGGGGCTACTATATAGCCCTGGGGCACCGCACTCTCCCGAATTCAGTGGTGCGTATGTGCACGACCGAAAACCGGTCCTTCGTTAATGCGGAGGAATCCTAAACATTCCTGTGAGTCATCGTGGTTGACCAGTCTCTCGCTATATCATGACGGTCAGTTTTCGGCTTTCTCTCTTTGAGGTGCTCGCCCGGCCGAACCGGGGCACAATCGCGATAGTTCTCCACGGTGCCGCGTTAGCCGTGAAAACGGAACGTAAGGCGGCAAAAACATGTGGAGCCGGGCAACCCAACATTTGACCAAAGACATGATTCGGAGCTGATGCATATAAGGCCTAACTTTCGAGACGCCGAATACTCCCTAAGGTATTCGGTCTTTATGAAAATGGGCAGAATAATGCCCTAAGCCCTGGTGTCTAGAAATGCAGCAAAAAAATTACAGTGCGGCCAATGCCAAAGCACCAGCCTCCTCCTCGGTTATATTAAGGAACCGGGGGGATGTATATCAACAAGAGACAGTGAAAAAAGGTTTACGCAGGGTCTTAATCTGAAAAGAATCCTTGCACCGGGTCCCTACTGCACGTCTGCGCCTGTGTCTCCGTTGTGCCGTATCCTGGACGGGTGTAGCACGTTGTTCATCTGTAAAAGAGAGGAACTTAGTTTGAAAGAAAAAGGGTTGTGCGAAAGGTGTACTTAATATTAAATAAACAGATGCAGTTCAAGAATGAAATAAAATTGAGATTTATTGTCTCTTGTTATACATGTATGCGGCCCCTCGTATGGGGGTATGCCGCTAGTAGGCGCCTGACTCGTCTAACCGAGTCCGGGGTTTGAATGACCGATTCAGGTTCTTTGCCTAGCAGAGCCGGATAGCTGTGGAGCTGTCCAAGGCAGTCTCCGTTCTTCCGTGCTCAAGTGACACTTAATACTTCCTTTTAACGAGATGATGCCGCGTGGACCGGGCATTTTAAGTGTTAGAGATGCATAATGCGGTATTGCGTTAAAGCGGGCGAAAGCTGTACGCCTCAGTAGTGCTTAAGGGCTACTGCTGAATGGGGCGATGGGGAGTGAGCTTTCCGCGACGGGGGTTGTCGGATGAACCGAACACAACCTCTAGTGGTACAGAGCCTGTATAATAAAGAAGGCATGGCGTCATTCCTTTGAAGGAAGTGCTGCTATAGCGAATTTTGGTAGGTTCTATCCCCATTATGCGGACGGTGTCCTGGTATGGCAGGTGCCTTGTGTGTTATCACATGAAGTGAGTTCACTGTTTTGACTTCTAGTGGGAAAGTCTTTTGTTTTCCGGAGTGCTGCTTTTGGGTTTCATCACTTTCACTTGGTGTGTCGAGCCCCTTGTGTTCGGCGTTAAGTCGGCCGGACTGCTTGAAGACCCAACAATCTCTGTGGGTATGGTTTGCAGGCTTCCCGGAGGTACCATGTATTTGACACGATCTATCCGTAATCTTGTTTAGGTTGGATAGCTTGTCACCGTTATCCTTTAGGGCGGTGTTTTGTTATTCGCCAAGAGCTATTGAATCCGGTGTTGACCGCCGTACTATTTGGGCCATTTTCCTTATTCCGTCTTGATCTTTTCTGCGTCGTGATTTCCCATTTCCATCCTCGATTTGGATGTACTCGGGTCATTGGTGCTGCATCTAGCCAGCCACCTGTCTTCCCCTATGCAAAAGCGGGTCATGAGGCTTGTTAATGCGGCCATTGTTCTTGGCTTTTCTTGGCCGAGGTGTCTGGCGAGCCATTCGTCTCGGACGTTGTGTTTGAAAGCTGCCAAGGCTTCGGCGTCCGGACAGTCGACTATTTGGTTCTTTTTAGTAAGGAACCTGTTCGAAATTTCCGGGCTGACTCTCCGGGCTGTTGAGTTATGTGACTTAGATCGTCTGCGTCCGGAGGGCGGACGTAGGTTCCCTGAAAATTTGCCCGAAATGCATCCTCGAGCTCTTCCAAGCTTCCAATGGTATTTTCGGGGAGGCTCTTAAGCCAATGCCGAGCTGGCCCTTTGAGTTTAAGGGGTAAGTATTTTATGGCGTGGAGATCATCTCCTCTAGCCATGTGTATGTGGAGGATGTAATCCTCAATCCAGACTCCAGGTTCTGTTGTTCCGTCGTATGCCTCTATTTTTACGGGTTTGAATCCCGCTGGAAATTCATGATCCAGCACCTCATCGGTGAAACATAGGGGGTGTGCGTCGCCCCTATATTTGGGTGTGCCGTGGTTTTGAATTTTGGCGTGTTGCATTGCTTTGTGAAGCGTCTTGTCTTGGCCCATAGATGGACCTAAGCTGGGCCATCCTTTTGATGTGAATCCTTAGGCGGATCACATATTGGCTTGTGTGCGCATCATTTGCCGCTCTCTTTTGCCGTGAGGTCGTCCATCCGACCGGGTGGCCTTCTTGCTTTTAATTGTGGGGGCTCTAAGGCCTCCTCGTCGAATTCGGCAAGTAGCTTTCTTTTTAGGTAGCTCTTTGTTCGGCATCGTCGCCGTGCTTATCTGCGGTGCTGAATACTTTGCTCCATCTAATCCTGAGTGCATCTTCCGCTGTTTTGAGCTTCCGCTGCTTTTTCAGGCTACGCCGCTTGATGGCGGCGAGCCTTTTCGGAGGTCATTTTGCTCCAATGGTTTGTCCGGCGTGAGGTCGTCCGGACTGTTGTCTTCTGCCGGGACAGATTGTTTATCCAAGTTGTCTTGTTCGGACGATTGCTTGATAGCTTGTTCGTTGTCTACGGTTCGCCCTGCTCTATGGCTGGGTCTTTGTTGAGGCGGGACTTGGTTCGGCGTTTACGTTGCCGCTTTGACTGCTTTTCGAGGGATTTATCCTTCGTAGCGTCCCGTTGTTCCTCGTCTTCATTTCCTTTAGGTGTATCCACCATGTATACATCATGGGATGAGGTTGTCCAGCATCCTATAGGTGCTGGTTCATTGTCTTCTCCTACATCGTCGTCCATACCGTCGATGTCTTCGGAGTCGAAATCGAACACGTCGTGTAAACTTTCAACAGTGGCTATGAAGTGGGTGGTGGGTGGGCATTGAGTTTCTTCATCGTCCGCATCCCAACCTTCCTGTTCGTAGTCCGACCAGGGCTCTCCGGATAAAGAGAGAGACTTTAGTGAATTATGGATGTCGCCAAAGGGCGAGTGCTGAAAGATGTCCGCGGCTGTGAACTCCATAACGGGCGCCCAATCGGATTCGATTGGCAAGGGCGCGGAGGGTTCGGAGTCCGGAGAGGAGTCCGGCACCCTGGAGTCGAGGTCTTCGCAAAGGACAGGGATAGAGTTCGGCTCGATCGCCGTAGAGATTAAAGCCCCCGAGGCGGTGTCCAACCACTCGTCCTCGATCGGGGAATCCGGCTCCGGATTAAGGGTCGGAGCGGATTCTGGTGCGGCCTCCAGGCAATCGTTCGCCGCAGAGCTAGATCATGCCCATCGAGACAAAGGCAGCGCTTGGCTGCGGCTCGAGTCCGTCGAAGATCAAGTCTCCACGGATATCGGCCGTATAGTTTAAACTTCAAATCTGACCGACGGCCAGGGGCGTAGCTTCGATCTGCTCCAGATGGCTGCTTAATTGCCCGCAGCGGTAAAGCCGCCCGAACATGAAGATCTGTCCGGGAGAAAAGTCTCACCCTGGACCGCGTCGTTGTTGATGATCAAAGGAGCCATCGGGCCTGTTGGTGATGACACAGAGGAACTCTCAATGAAAGCACCAATGTCGGTGTCAAAACCGGCGGATCTCGGGTAGGGGGTCCCTAACTGTGCGTCTAGGCGGATGGTAACAGGAGACAAGGGACACGATGTTTTACCCAGGTTCGGGCCCTCTTGATGGAGGTAAAACCAAACGTCCTGCTTGATTAATATTGATGATGTGTGTTACAAGAGTGGATCTACCACGAGATCAAAGAGGCTAAACCCTAGAAGCTAGCCTATGGTATGATTGTTGTTCGTCCTATGGACTACAGCCGTCCGGTTTATATAGGCACCGGAGAGGGCTAGGGTTACACAAAGTCGGTTACAAAGGTAGGAGATCTACATATCCGTATCGCCAAGCTTGCCTTCCACGCCAAGGAAAGTCCCATCCGGACACGGGACAAAGTCTTCAATCTTGTATCTTCATAGTCTTGGAGTCCGGCCGATGATGATAGTTCGGCTATCCGGACACCCCCTAGTCCGGAACTCCCTCAGGAGGGTTGCACCCAAAGGCACAACAGACAATCTCTTAGCCGTGTGCGGTGCCCCCCTCCATAGTTTTACACCTCGGTCATATTGCCGTAGTGCTTAGGCGAAGCCCTGCGCCGGTAACTTCATCATCACCATCGCCATGCCGTCGTGCTGACAGAACTCTCCCTCGGCCTCAACTGGATCAGGAGTACAAGGGACGTCATCGAGCTGAACGTGTGCTGAACACGGAGGTGCCGTACTTTCGGTGCTAGGATCGGTCGGATCGTGAAGACGTACGACTACATCAACCGCATGGATATAACGCTTCCGCTTTTGGTCTACGAGGGTACGTAGACACACTCTCCCCGCTCGTTGCTATGCTTCTCCTAGATAGATCTTGCGTGATCATAGGCAAATTTTTTGAAATACTACGTTCCCCAACAGTGGTATCAGAGCCAGGTTTATGCGTCGATGTTATATGCACGAGTAGAACACAAAGAGTTGTGGGCGATAATAGTCATACTGCTTACCAGCATGTCATACTTTGATTCGGCTGTATTGTTGGATTAAGCGGCCCAGACCGACATTACATGACCGCATTCATGAGGCTGGTACTACCGATGTGCTTCGCACACAGGTGGCTAGTGGGTGTCTGTTTCTCCAGCTTTAGTTGAATCGAGTGTGGCTACGCCCGGTCCTTGTTTAAGGTTAAAACATCACACTTGACGAAAAATCATTGTGGTTTTGATGCGTAGGTAAGAACGGTTCTTGCTGCAGCCATGTAAAACTTGCAACAACAAAGTAGAGGACGTCTAACTTGTTTTTGCAGGGCATGTTGTGATTTGATATGGTCAAGACGTGATGATATATAATTTGTTGTATGAGATGATCATGTCTTGTAACAGAGTTATCGGCAACTGGCAGGAGCCATATGGTTGTCGCTTTATTGTATGCAATGCACGCCATGTAATTGTTTTTACTTTATCACTAAGCGGTAGCGATAGTCGTAGAAGCAATAGTTGGCGAGACGACAACGATGCTACGATGGAGATCAAGGTGTCGCGCTGGTGACGATGGAGATCATGACGATGCTTCGGTGATGGAGATCATGAGCGCAAGATGATGATGGCCATACCATGTCACGTATTATGATTGCATGTGATGTTTATCCTTTATGCATCTTATTTTGCTTAGTTCGGCGGTAGCATTATAAGATGATATCTCACTAAATTTCAAGGTAAAAGTTTTCTCCCTGAGTATGCACCGTTGCTCAGTTCGTCGTGCCGAGACACCACGTGATGATCGGGTGTGATAAGCTCTATGTTCACATACAACGGGTGCAAGCCAGTTTTGTACACACAGAATACTCGGGTTAAACTTGACGAGCCTAGCATATGCAGATATGGCCTCGGAACCTTTGAGGCCGAAAGGTCGAGCGTGAATCGTGTAGTAGATATGATCAACATAGTGATGTTCACCATTGAAAACTACTCCATCTCACGTGATGATCGGACATGGTTTAGTTGATTTGGATCACGTGATCACTTAGATGATTAGAGGGATGTCTATCTAAGTGGGAGTTCTTAATTAATATGATTAATTGAACTTTAATTTATCATGAACTTAGTACACGATAGTATTTTGCATGTCTATGTTGTTGTAGATCAATGGCCCGATACTCTTGTTCCTTTGAATTTTAATGCGTTCCTAGCTAGAGAAAGCTAAGTTGAAAGATGATGGTAGCAACTACACGGACTGGGTCCGTAACTTGAGGATTATCCTCATTGCTGCACAGAAGAATTACGTCCTGAAAGCACCGCTAGGTGCAAGACCCGCTGCAGGAGTAACACCGGACGTTGTGAACGTCTGGCAGAGCAAAGCTGACGACTACTTGATAGTTTAGTGTGCCATGCTTTACGGCTTAGAACCGAAACTTCAATGACATTTTGAATGTCATGGAGCATATGAGATGTTCCAGGAGTTGAAGAATATTTCAAGCAAATGCCTGGATTGAGAGATATGAAGTCTCGAATAAGTTCTACAGCTCCAAAATGGAGGAGAATAGTTCTGTCAGTGAACATATACTCAGAATGTCTGGGTACCACAACCACTTGACTCAACTGGGAGTTAATCTTCCTGATGATAGTGTCATTGACAGAGTTCTTCAATCACTTCCATCAAGCTACAAAAGCTTCGTGATGAACTATAATATGCAAGGGATGAACAAGACTATTCCCGAGCTCTTCGCGATGCTAAAGGCTGCAGAGGTAGAAATCAAGAAGGAGCATCAAGTGTTGATGGTCAACAAGACCACTAGTTTCAAGAAAAAGGGTAAAGGGAAGAAGGGGAACTTCAAGAAGAACGGCAAGCAAGTTGCTGCTCAAGTGAAGAAACTCAAGTCTGGACCTAAGCTTGAGACTGAGTGCTTCTACTGCAAAGGGGCTGGTCACTGAAAGCAGAACTGCCACAAGTATTTGGCGGATAAGAAGGATGGCAAAGTGAAAGGCATATTTGATATACATGTTATTGATGTGTACCTTACTAATGCTCGCATGATAGTGCTGCGTGTTGATATCGCTGTACATTGCTCATATTTGCAACTCGAAACAGGGGCTACGGAATAAGCAAAGATTGGCTAAGGACGAGGTGATGATGAGCGTGGGAAATGGTTCCAAAGTCGATGTGATGGCCGTTGGCACGCTACCTCTATATCTACCTTCGGGATTAGTTTTAGACCTGAATAATTGTTATTTGGTGCCAGCGTTAAGCATGAACATTATATCTGGATCTTGTTTGATGCAAGACGGTTATTCATTTAAATCAGAGAATAATGGTTATTCTATTTATATGAGTAATATCTTTTATGGTCATGCACCCTTGATGAGTGGTCTATTTTTGTTGAATCTCGATAGTAGAGATACACATATTCATAGTGTTGAAGCCAAAAGATATAAGTTTAATAATGATAGTGCAAAACTTATTTGTGGCACTACCGTTTGGGTCATATTGGTGTAAAGCGCATGAAGAAACTCTGTGCTGATGGGCTTTTGGAATCACTTGATTATGAATCACTTGATGCTTGCAAACCATGCCTCATGGGCAAGATGACTAAAACTCCGTTCTCCAGAACAATGGAACGAGCAACCGACTTGTTGAAAATAATACATACTGATGTATGCAGTCCGATGAGTGTTGAGGCTCGTGGCGGGTATCGTTATTTTTTGACCTTTACAGATGATTTGAGCAGATATGGGTATATCTACTTGATGAAACATAAGTCTGAAACATTTGAAAAGTTCAAAGAATTTCAGAGTGAAGTAGAAAATCATCATAACAAGAAAATAAAATTTCTACGATCTGATCGTGGGGGAGAATATTTGAGTTATGAGTTTGGTCTTCATTTGAAACAATGCGGAATAATTTCGCAACTCACGCCACCCGGAACACCACAACGTAATGGTGTGTCCGAACGTCGTAACCGCACTTTATTAGATATGGTGTGATCTATGATGTCTCTTACTGATTTACCGCTATCATTTTGGGGTTATGCTTTAGAGACGGCTGCATTCACGATAAATAGGACACCATCTAAATCCGTTGAGACGACACCATATGAACTGTGGTTTGGCAAGAAACCCAAGTTGTCGTTTCTTAAAGTTTGGGGCTGCAATGCTTATGTGAAAAAGTTTCAACCTGATAAGCTCGAACCCAAATCGGAGAAATGTGTCTTCATAGGATACCCAAAGTAGACTGTTGGGTACACCTTCTATCACAGATCCGAAGGCAAGATATTCATTGCTAAGAATGGATCCTTTCTAGAGAAGGAGTTTCTCTCGAAAGAAGTGAGTGGGAGGAAAGTAGAACTTGATGAGGTAACTGTACCTGCTCCCTTATTGGAAAGTAGTTCATCACAGAAATCAGTTCCAGTGATTACTACACCAATTAGTGAGGAAGCTAATGATGGTGATCATGGAACTTCAGATCAAGTTACTACCGAACCTCGTAGGTCAACCAGAGTAAGATCCGCACCAGAGTGGTACGGTAATTGTCGGTGTAAAAACCGGCGGATCTCGGGTAGGGGGTCCCGAACTGTGCGTCTAGGCGGATGGTAACAGGAGACAAGGGACACGATGTTTTTACCTAGGTTCGGGCCCTCTCGATGGAGGTAAAACCCTACTCTTGCTTGATTAATATTGATGATATGGGTAGTACAAGAGTAGATCTACCACGAGATCACAGAGGCTAAACCCTAGAAGCTAGCCTATAGTATGATTGTTGTTAGTCCCCACGGACTAAAACCCTCCGGTTTATATAGACACGGAGAGGGCTAGGGTTACACAGTCGGTTACAATGGGAGGAGATCTACATATCCGTATCGCCAAGCTTGCCTTCCACGCCAAGGAAAGTCCCATCCGGACATGGGAAGAAGTCTTCAATCTTGTATCTTCATAGTCCAGGAGTCTGGCCAAAGGTCATAGTCCGGCCATCCAGACACCCCCTAATCCAGGACTCCCTCAGTAGCCCCCGAACCAGGCTTCAATGACGATGAGTCCTGCGCGCAGATTGTCTTCGGCATTGCAAGGCGGGTTCTTCTCCAAATTCTATGTACCTGTTGTAGTGTCCGGCTTCTCGTGAATATTGTGCTCCTTGGCTTCCACGCCCAATAATGGCCGTCTTCCACGTGTCAAACGAATGCGAAAAGCCAGGGTGTTTTTACATTTACCCCCCCTAGCTGCGCAAATGAGCTGCCCATAAAAGAGATGAGGATTCAGATCCGAATCACACCATCTTCCCTTCGCGAGCGTTCATCAGAGCGCATCCGATAGAAATCCATTCCATCATGGCCAGTCGATGCAGCTCCTTCTCTCGCCCTCCCAGCCCTCAGCCTGGAGATTGGGAGAGATTTTCCGTCCCGCACAGCGAGCTAGTGACGCTTCAAACCAAGGGATTTCTTCCCCCAGCCTTCATGGTCCCGGTTCGAGCCGGACTTGCCACCTATAATGGCGGAAAGCAGGCGGAGAGCGTCCCCAATCCCTCCAAAGGAGAGCGGGTATGCCTTGTCCCTTATTTGATAAGAGGGCTCGGATTTCCAATTCATCCGTTTCTCCGGGGGCTCCTGGAGTTCTATGGCCTCCAGTTGCACAACCTTACGCCTGCCTCCATTTTGCATATTGCGGGCTTCGTAGCCCTTTGCGAGCTGTTTTTGGGCATCGAGGCTCATTTCGCGTTGTGGAAGAAGTTGTTCTGCCTTGTGCCCCGTTCTCAGGAGGGGTCGATATATCAAGTGGGCGGAGCCGAACTATGGCGCATCACCGGGACCGGATATCTATCCGGAACCCCAAGGAAGGCGTCCGAAGACTGGCCTTCAGAATGGTTTTATATAGAAGATGTCCCCCTGCCGGACCCTGTTCGGATCGGCCTCCCCGAGTTCAATAATGCTCCCTTGAAGAAGCGCCTAAGCTGGCGTCCACGGAGCCCTCAGAGGGAAAATTACAAGGACGTCCTTTACCTCATGAGTCAGATAAGGTTGTTAGCTCATTTCGGACTGACCATGATCGGGGTCATGGCCACATGCATTATGCGGGGGGTGCATCCGCTTCAGTATAGAGGCCACCCCATGTGGGGTTTCAACGGGGAGGATGATGCCACCCGCTGCGGCTGTAAGGGGCCGGGATCGGTTGCTGCTCTAACGAAGGCCTTGTCTGCATTGTACAAGGGAGAAGAGGAGGAGTTCCTCCGCGTCAATCCACAGGACAGATTTTCTATGTACAATCCGCCAAGCTGGGTAAGCAGACACTTCTTTTTGCCCATCCATTCCATATTTCCATAGTTAAGTACCTTATCTTGTGATTTCGACGCAGGAATTGTGCTAGGCCATGAAGGATATAAACAGCCCTCCTCCACAACCCGAGGATCCGGAACGGTCCCTCGATCCGGCCTCCCTAGAGGATCTGGACATATCCGTGGAGCTGATTGATGGGGTATTTTACCAACTGAGCATCGACAATGCCTTGGTCGCCATTACGGTGATTACCGGAATACTTCCAGCCTCACAGGTAACTGAGACCGAAGTCCCAATACTTTGAAAACGATCCATCCGTGCTTATTTTTTATCACCGAATACCAATGGAGTTTTGCAGGGGGAGCCCGTGAGGCGGAAGGCCGAACTGCGGTGGCTAGCCAACAAGGGGCAGCAAGGCCCAACAGGTTGAAAAGAAGTACGGTCCGGATTGAGACGCCGCGCAACGGTATGGCGTGCCATCTTATTCCTGTGTTTTATTCCGGAAGGCATACTAACGCTCGTGCTCTCTTCAGGAAAAAGAGCGCTCGCCGGACTATATCCGGAGAGGTTGCCAATCGAGCCTCCACCAGCCAGGCTCCAAAGCCAGGTCCAGAAGCGGAGGCAAACACGAGGCGTGCGTCAGACGCTCCTCCGACAGAGGATGCCGACAGACTGTCTACCACCAATTCCGAGGTGGAGAGTGCCATGGATCACAGGCATCGCCGGACAGTTCTTCGTGACGCATGTTTCTCCCAGGAGGCATTGGATGCCTTCAATTCGGGAGATGCGCACCTTCGTGCCGCTCAAAATGGTCTAGCTAGAGCCACGGAGCACTATGTGAAAGACATACGGGTGAGAAAATTTGATGTTTATATTTGCCAGTAGCCCCTGAGACTTGAAACAGTTAGAATAACTGATTTAAGGATCATTTGTTATGCAGGATCTTACAAAAAAGAATACCCAACTGTCCTAGGAGCTGGAAGAGTGCAAAGCCCAACTTGGGGCCGCACTAGCCGCTGCAGGGGAGGCCACGGAGACCCCCTCTGGTAATATACGCTTCGAAAGATAAGTATGTTGTGAAGTGCGGCGTGTGTGTAAATCTGACAATATCATTGTAGATGGCGCCGGAGTAGATCCGGACAAGCAACAACTATTGCTCCGGTTAAAGGCCGTCGAGAGCGTGCTTACGAGGGTGAGGCAGGAGAAGAATAATCTCCAAGATGCCAACACCCGGCTGGGCGAGGAACTAAAGGATGTTCGTGCCCTTTGCCGGACTCCGTGAAGAAGGAGAATCGACGGCTTCGACGCGGCATTTTTAGTAATCGCTTGAACGAACTTTGAAAAAGAATTCGGCGAGGAAGTCGACTAACAGAGTTATGTCTGTAGGTATGCTCACAGGTCGTCCTGCAGAGGAAATGCCCGGTTCTACGGGTGACCTTCTTCCCGATCTCTTACAACTGCACGAACGAGTTCGGCAGGTGATGAAAGGCGTCACCCAGGCCTTGTGGCCATCTGTCTCCCTGCCCGAATGCCTTGGAGTGCTTGCAGAGAGGCTTAAGGGAGCGCGACAGCACTTCCGATTATGGAAGATATCAGCCTGCCGTCAAGGCGCCAGGGAGGCCTGAGCCATGGTGAAGACGCGGTACACGAAGGCTGACCCAAACCACATGGCCGAGGTCGGACCTGTGGGGGCCGATGGGAAGGAGATCCCTGTGAGCTTAGTGTACGGCCAAGTAGAGTTGGCCGCCAAATATTCCCAACAGGACTGTAAACTAGACAGCCTGTTGGATGGTATTGAAGAGGAATATGCCCAGTCAAATTGACTATGTAATTTAGGATGACATGTAAAATGCCTTTTAGCCGGATTGTAGATCGTTTGTCATGGCGGACCTTTTCGCTTCAACCTCGGGACCCGACAGTCCGGAGTGTGTCCGAATACCCTCTCGGTTATGTAGGAACCGGGGCATGCATGGAGACCAGGGAGAATAGTTCCGTTAGGGGTTCCTTTCCCTGGGAGGCATGCCCTAAAGTGCATGTCCGGACTGCGAAAAAAGCAGAAAAGCATCTGGGGGCAGATAAATAAACAAGTGAGAAATCATCTTTAGTTCACCGACCGAATATTCCCTTAAGAACCCTAGCTTTCGGCTTCACCCGGTCGAGGTACACATCCGGCTGACCCGGCAAGAATAATCGCAGAGGTGCTCCCTTTACCGCCTAGCCGAACAATCGGGAATGTAGGAGTAAGCATGAAGCCGTGCAACCCAGCTTGGCCAAAACTTAAGTCATATCGATGCATATAATGGTGAATAAAAGGTACATGCAGAAGTGTGACACATGTGTTGGGCATGAAGCCCGTATAAATAAGCTTCTGTTAAAGGAGCCCCCAGGTATAATGAGCACGGATAGCGTGTCAAGTGTGTGCGAACAATGCGCGAACGAGCCTTTAAAGGCTGTAAGAGAAAAGGAGGGAGAAGGAGAGAAATATAAGACAACTAATGTGTAAAAAATAGACAGAGGAAGGAGACGAACTCAGAATCCGGCGCTAGGCGTAGAATCTTCGGAGACGGGCTGCGTTCCATGGGTTCGGCTCGAGTCGGTTATCCGATGCGTCTCGCAGACGGTACGCTCCACCGATCAGGACTTGGTCGATAATAAAGGGGCCTTCCCATTTGGGCTTGAGTTTGTCCTTTTTCTTGTCCGGCAGGCGTAGAACTAACTCGCCGACATTGTAAGTTTTGGCCCGTACTTCTGTGCTTTGATATCTTCGGGCCTGCTGTTCATAGAATGCGGAACGGGCTTTTGCCACGTCACACTCCTCCTCCAAGGCGTCCAAACTGTCCTGCCGATCGAGCTCGGCTTCTCTTTCTTCGTACATGCGCACGCGAGGTGAGTCATGAATTATGTTGCAGGGCAGAACTGCCTCTGCGCCGTATACCATAAAGAATTGTGTGAATCCGGTGGTGCGATTCGGCGTGGTCCGCAGCCCCCAGAGTACGGAGTCGAGCTCCTCTACCCAGTGCGTGTTAGATTCCTTGAGGGACCGCACTAATCTGGGTTTGATGCCGCTCATGATTAGACCATTTGCTCGCTCGACTTGACCGTTAGTTTGAGGGTGATAGACTGAAGCATAGTCGAGCTTGATGCCCATGTTTTTGCACCAGAGTTTGACCTCGTCGGCCGTGAAGTTCGTGCCGTTATCAGTGATGATCCTGTGGGGGACGCCGTAACGGTGTAGGACCCCTGATATGAAGTCCATCACCGGTCCGGATTCGGCCGTCTTAACGGGCTTGGCCTCTATCCATTTGGTGAATTTATCCACCATGACCAGTAGGTATTTTTGCTTGTGGGTTCCTCCTTTAAGGGGTCCAACCATGTCAAGCCCCGGACATGAAGGGCCAGGTGATGGGTATAGTTTGGAGGGCGGTGGGTGGCCTGTGGCTGTGATGAGCACAGAGCTGGCAACCGACGTATCGTTGGACTAAGTCCTGAGCATCTGCCTGGGCCTTCGGCCAATAAAATCCTGTATGGAAGGCCTTGCTTACAAGGGCCCGGGCTGCGGCGTGGTGCCCGCCGAGTCCGGCATGAATTTCAGCCAGAAGATTCCGCCCTTCCTCTTCGGAGATACACCTTTGAAGGACTCCGATGATGCTTTTTTTATAAAGCTCTCCCTCATGAACTTTATAGGCTTTAGATCGTCGCACTATGCAGCGTGCCTCGTTTTGGTCCTCGGGAAGTTCCTGCCTGGTTAGGTAAGCTAGGAATGGTTCCGTCCACGGGGCAATGACTGCCATTATTATGTGGGATGAAGATGTTACTTCGTTGGTAGAGCCTTCAATTGTGTCAGAATGTTCGGTGTCGGGCAGTGCTATTGGGTCCGGGCTGTTATTTCCAGACTCCCCTTCCCATAATACGGATGGCTTGAACAGCCTCTCTAAGAAGATATTGGGGGGGGGGGACGGCATCGCGCTTTGCGCCAATGCGTGCCAAGACGTCTGCTGCCTGATTGTTTTCCCGAGCTATATGGTGAAATTTGAGCCCTTCGAACCGAGCTGACATTTTTAGGACGGCGTTGCGATAAGCTGCCATTTTCGGATCCTTGGCATCAAAGTCTCCATTTATTTGGGATATCGCGAGGTTCGAATCCCCGCGCACCTCTAGGCGTTGAATGCCCATGGATACTGCCATCCGGAGACCATGTAGAAGGGCCTCGTATTCGGCTGCGTTGTTGGAGTCCGTATACATTATCTGGAGTACGTATTAAACTGTATCTCCTGTTGGGGACGTTAGAACGACGTCAGCCCCCATACCAGCCAACATTTTGGAGCCGTCGAAGTGCATGATCCAATTGGAATATGTGCCGTACTCTTTAGGGAGTTCGGCTTCAGTCCATTCGGCGACGAAGTCGGCCAAAACTTGCGATTTAATGGCTCGCCATGGCTTATAGGTTATGTCAAACGGGAGGAGCTCAATGGCCCATTTAGCAATCCGGCCCGTCGTGTCGCGGTTGTTTATAATGTCGTTAAGAGGTACTTCAGAGGCTACTGTTATCGAACACTCTTGAAAGTAGTGTCGCAGCTTCCGGGATGCCATAAACACCGCGTACGCTATCTTTTGATAATGCGGATACCGTGACTTGCATGGAGTGAGGACAGTGGACACATAGTAAACTGGTTTTTGAACGGGGAACTTGTGTCCATCCGTTTCTCGTTCGACAACGAGCACCGCGCTTACAACTTGATGAGTTGCCGCGATGTATAATAGCATTGGTTCGCCCATGTTGGGCGCGGCCAGGACCGGGTTTGTTGCCAATATGGCTTTTATTTCTTCGAGTCCGGCCGTGGCGGCATCCGTCCACTCGAAGTGTTCGGTGCGCCAGAGGAGGCGATAAAGGGGTAATGCATTTTCTCCCAAACGGGAGATAAAGCGGCTTAGAGCCGCCACGCATCCAGTAAATTTTTGTATTTGTTTGAGGTCCTTTGGGGTATCCAATTGTGACAGAGCTCGGATCTTGGCTGGGTTTGCTTCAATTCCTCTACCGGATACAATGAAGCCCAAGAGCTTTCCGGCTGGTACGCCGAAAATGCATTTTTCCGGGTTAAGCTTGATGTCATATGTTCAGAGATTATCGAATGTGAGCCTCAAGTCGTCTACTAGAGTTTCGACATGCTTGGTTTTGACGACCACATCATCTACGTATGCCTCCACTATTTTGCCGATCTGGTTTGCGGACATATACGAATCATGCGCTGATATGTTGCGCCGGCGTTTTTGAGCCCGAAGGGCATTGTGTTGAAGCAGAATGGGCCGTATGGGGTGATAAATGTCGTTGCGGCTTGGTCAGGCTCTGCCATCTTAATTTGATGGTAGCCGGAGTATGCGTCGAGGAAACACAATGAATCGTGTCCTGCGGTAGCGTCGATAATTTGATCGATGCGGGGGAGGGGGAAGGGATCCTTTGGGCAAGCCTTGTTGAGGTCCTTGAAATCGACGCATAGGCGCCATGATTTGTCCTTCTTTGGTACCATCACCAGGTTTGCTAGCCAGCCTGGATGTTTTATATCTACGATGAATCCGGCCTCCAATAGTTTGGCTAGCTCCTCTCCCATGGCTTGTCTCTTAGGTTCGGAGAAACGCCAAGAGCCTGTTTGATCGGCTTGAATCCTTTTAGGATGTTTAGGCTGTGCTCGGCCACCGGCGTGGGATTCTGGCATGTTTGAAGGGTGCTGCAAAAATGTCCCAATTTTCACAGAGGAATTCTCGTAGTCTGGCGTCTACATTAGGGTTTAATTGTGCCCCGATGGAGGCCGTTTTTGTAGGGTCCGTTGGGTGGACTTGGAATTTGACTATTTCGTCCGCTGGTTTAAAGGAGGTGGACTTGGATCTTTTATCGAGTATCACATCGTCCCTGTTCACCGTGGAGCGCAGCGCAGTCAGTTCCTCGGCCGCTAGGGCTTCAGATAGTGCCTCAAGGGCTAGTGCGGTTGTCTTATTTTCGGTAGCGAGTGCTATGTCTGGGTCACTAGCAAGAGTGATGATTCTGTTGGGCCCGGGCATTTTGAGCTTCATGTAACCGTAATGGGGTATAGCTTGAAAAATTGTGAATGCCTCTCGCCCTAATAGAGCGTGGTATCCGCTGCTGAATGGGGCCACTTGGAACGTGACCTCCTCGGACCTGTAATTATCCGCGTGCCGAACACCACATCAAGTGTGATTTTTCCTGTGCAGTACGCTTCCCGACTGGGTATTATTCCTCTAAAGGTTGTGATGCTTCGCTCAATGCGACTCAAGTCTATTTCCATTTTTCGAATGGTTTCCTCATAAATGAGGTTCAATCCGCTGCCACCGTCCATGAGTACCTTGGTAAGGCGAAAGCCGTCCACTATTGGACTGAGGACCAATGCTGTTGGTGCTCGGGCTGTTCGGAATTTAGGTTCATCACTGGCATTAAAGGTAATAGCCGTGTCACTCCATGGATTTATTGTTGCTACTTGGTAGACTTCGGCAAGGCTGCGGAGTGTTCGTTTCCGCATATTGTTTGATGTGAAAGTCTCGAAGACTGTTAATACCGTACTGGTATCCCTGGGCTGGTGCTCTGTGGATGCTGGGGTTAGAAGCTCTTCGCCACTTTTGGCCACCTGCCGGAGTATCCAACATGCTCTAAGGCTATGAGTTGGTGTGGCGCCCTCTGTACTATCAATTTTACAGGGTCCGTTGAGCCATCCCTCCAGTACGGTTCTACGCCCCGTAGGGGTTTTTTGTTTTTTGGTGTTTAACCCGGGTGATTGGCGATAATGCACCCTTTTATTTCGGACTGGGTTTGTATTCAGGGCCGAATTGTTCCAAAATCTTACTTCGGTTTTTCAGGCGCTTTCCATTGCACAGTACTTTCGTACTATGGACGCCAAGTCAGCAAAGCGTGTAATTTCATGGCGACCTATGGCGTTGAGGATTCCCTTGTCCATGCAATTATTGCAGAAGAATGAAATTGCGTCTTCCTCGCGGCAGTCCTTTATCCTGTTCATAACCAGGAGGAATCGCCCGATAATGATGTCTTTGCTTCCTTGGGCTCTTGCCTAATTTTGGATAGATCGCCTATGTTTGGGTGGGTGGGTGGAATTAGATCCGAAACCTCACCCAATCTGAGGCTCAAGGGCCAAGGAGTTTCTGAACTCGGAAGCTTGGATTCTTGGATGTTGTCCAATGAATCTAGCCCGTTGCCTGACTCTAAGTTCAGATCTTGAGTGACGACCTCCCCTCCGCGGGTATCCGTCTTGGAGGGATCGGGAATCCGGACATAGCTAGTCCTTAAGATAGATGAAGGGTCGCTGCATTGTTCCTCCACCACAGCAACGTGATGGGTGACCTGGGGAGAGTTAATCTCTCTCAGATCGGGTTTAGGCCCAATCTGATCGTAGTCTGTAGTGACTCCCAGGGCGGCGATGTGATCCAGGAGCTCGTTTAAGGAAGAGAGCTCCATCGGCTCTAACTGCTCGGCGAGTTCCAAGTTGACGTGAAGATTGCTTTCGATGACCCGAGAAGTCATCGTCGGTGCTGCAGCCGAACAGGCGGTCATAAGAAAACCGCCTAGCCGGAGAGTTTGGCCGATAGCCAAAACTCCTTTAGCAAAAGTGTCGTCTTTAAAGACGGGATGAGGCATCCTTCACGATGGCGGCTGACGCAGAGGAACTCTCAATGAAAGCACCAATGTCGGTGTCAAAACCGGCGGATCTCGGGTAGGGGGTTCCGAACTGTGCGTCTAGGCGGATGGTAACAGGAGACAAGGGCCACGATGTTTTTACCCAGGTTCGGTGTAACACCCCGGATACAATTTTCCATATTCGTAACTCCAACTCTTGCCATTTCCGGCAATGTGATATGTTATTTCCTTCGTGGTTGGGTTTTGTCTTTTGTTTTGCATTTTGTTCATGTCATGCATCTCATCTCATGGCATCATGTGCATTGCATCTGCATGTTTTCATAAAACTTGCACCCGTTCGTAGTTGCCGCGTCCCCCCTTGCCTTCGTTGACCATTCCGAGACCAATCGGGTTTTCGCTTCCCTCTTGACCGTGACCACCTAACCTCTCTTGCCAGCTCGCAGCCCCCTCGCGCGCGTCCATAAACTGCTCCGAACCCGACCCGGGTTGTTGTTACCGATGGGTCCAGATGATCCCCAAACCTCTATAAAATATCTCCCTTTTCTTATTTAGACTCCCTAGCCTATTTTATCTCGACCATACGATTTCGATCGGATGATCCAAACTCCCTCTTTTTTCCCTATATATAGTAAACCTTAATCCATTTGAGACCAAACCCTAAAATCTAGGGGAGCTGTCCCATCTTCCCCGTCGTCCGCCGCCACCCCCTGTCCGAATCCTCCTCGGAGTCCACATCGAGCCAACCATAGTCACCAACCTTCCTCCTCGTCCAGCCACCACCCAACCCCCAGATCCATCCATCTGGACCTTGGATAGAGATCCAACGTCCAGGAGGTGCTCCCTGCAACTCCCGCAAGCCCCTACTTCCAAGGTTCCGCTCCACGCCCGAGCTCGTCCTCGAGCACGACGCCGCCCTTGCCGACCGCCATCGACCAGGCCAGTGCTCCGCCGTCCCGCGCCCTTCCCTCTCCTTCCTTTTTCCCCATCTCGTTTCTTCTTCCCCTCTCATGGTCTCTCTCCCGTGGAGCACAGGGACCCCGCCGCCACCGTACGAGCTCTCGGCCGGGTCTCCCTCTCTGCCGAACGCAGGCTCCCCACGCCCGAATCCGCTCCTCCTTCGCCGCGCCAAGTACTGGAGCTTCTCGTCACCACCAGGGAGCCGTCGCCCCGCCAAGTTCCTCGACCCGCCTCTGCTCGCATGCTTTGCCAGCCCCAAGCCTCGCTCGCGTTGACCGCACCGACCGCCTCCACAAGATCCGGCGAGGCCCTGCGTTCCCAGCCTCCTCCTGCCGGAGTCGCCCGAGCGCCGTCGTGCCATCGTCCAAGTCCCGCCTCGCCAAGCCCCGGCATCGTGCCGCTGTTCCCTGCTGCTGTTTTCTGATCTTCAGAAACGAGCAGCAGCAACTCGAGCCGCTCGCCCCTCTGCTTCGCTCGCTGGACCGCCAAGTCCCTCCTGCGCGCCAAGGCCCAGCCTGCGCCCCGCGGCCTGCCTCCACCTCCTCACCGACGGGCTGAAGCCCATGGTGAGCGCCCCAGCGCCCAGCAGTTACGGCTCGTGCATGTTTTTTCCTGCTGTGATTTTAATATTATCCACGAGAACGCTTTGTTTCTGAAAAAGTCCTTGCACATCATGCATGTAATAACTCATAAATCGTGCATCATATGTAAATAATTTTTACATGTAAAATGCTTAGAATTTTGTCTAGTTTCATAATATGCCACTTTCATCCATGTTTAAAATGTTTAAAATGCTGTTTGTTTAAATTTGCTCAAATGCCATGTTAAAATGATTTATTTCATAACTAAATAACCGTAGCTCCGTTTTAAATAAACTTTATATGTAAATGGGGTGAAAAAATGCCTAGTTTAACATGGTGCACTTTATTTTCCTGTTTAACAACAATAAAATATGTTTTAGGACAGAACAGTACCAAATTTGAAATATGCACATGAGGATTTTCCGGAATTGTTGTTTCTTATTTCCGGCCTCATTTAAATTTGCCTGAATAGTTAGTTTACTTATGCTTCACCCCTTTCTTGTTTAATAACATTTAATATTTTTGAGTACCTAAACGAGAGCGAACTAAATAACTCGAATGTGGTGTTTCGTCAATATGCAACCCGTTGCATATTGAGCTTCATTTAACTTGTAGTATTGTTTGTTGCACTTTGCCATGCCATGCTCTTTAAACTGGACATGCATCATACTTGTTTGTGCATCATGACATGTTTATGCTTGTGCATTTACCATGTTGTTTGTTTCTTTCCGGTGTTGCTTCTTAGTTCCGGTAATGTTGTGATTGTAAGGATTCCTTCGACTACTCCCGTTCGTTCTTCTTCATGGACTCGTTCTTCTTCCTAGCGGGATTTCAGGCAAGATGACCGTCACCTTGGATCTCATTACTATCATTGCTATGCTAGTTGCTTCGTTCTATCGCTATGCTGCGCTACCTATCACTTGCTGCTCAAGCCTCCCAAATTGCCATGAACCTCTAACCTTTGTCACCCTTCCTAACAAACCGTTGTTTGGCTATGTTACCGCTTTGCTCAACCCCTATTATAGCGTTGCTAGTTGCGGTGAAGATGAAGATTGCTCCACGTTGATTTATGTTTATGTTGGGATATATCACAATATCTCTTATATTATTAATGCATCTATATACTTGGTAAACGGTGGAAGGCTCGGCCTTATGCCTGGTGTTTTGTTCCACTCTTGCCGCCCTAGTTTCCGTCATATCGGTATTATGTTCCCGGATTTTGCATCCCTAACGCGGTTGGGTGATTTATGGGACCCCTTGACAGTTCGCTTTGAATAAAACTCCTCCAGCAAGGCCCAACCTTAGTTTTACAATTTGCCTCACCACCGCCTATACCCTTTCCCTTGGGTCGGCCAACCCGAGGGTCATCTGTATTTTCGCCCCCGCCCGGGCGGTGCTTCTCTAAGTGATGGTTGAACCGGGCAGATCTGAGGCCACCTCGGGCAACTCGAGGGCTGGTTTTACTCGTAGGCTGACCTATCCGGTGTTGCCACGAGAACGAGATATGTGCAGCTCCTATCGGGATTGTCGGCGCATCGGGCGGCTTCTTTGGTCTTGTTTTACCATTGTCGAAATGTCTTGTGAACCGGGATTCCGGGACTGATCGGGCCTTCCCGGGAGAAGGAATATCCTTCGTTGATCGCGAGAGCTTATAATGGGCTAAGTTGGGACACCCCTGCAGGGTATAAACTTTCGAGAGCCGTGCCCGCGGTTATGTGGCAGATGGGAATTTGTTAATGTACGGTTGTAGATAACTTGACACGGAATCTGAATTAAAACGCATCAACCGCGTGTGTAGCCGTGATGGTCTCTTTTCGTGGAGTCCGGGAAGTGAACACGGTCTTTGGGTTATGTCTGACGTAAGTAGGAGTTCAGGATCACTTCTTGATCATTACTAGTTGACGACCGCTTGCTTTGCTTCTCTTCTCGCTCCTATTTGCGTAAGTTAGCAACCATACATGCTTAGTCGCTGCTGCAACCTCACCACTTTACCCCCCTTCCTTACCCATTAAGCTTTGCTAGTCTTGATACCCATGGTAATGGGATTGCTGAGTCCTCGCGGCTCACATATTACTACACCAACAGTTGCAGGTACAGGTTTTGCGATGATCATGACGTGAGGGCGATGATTATCTGTGTTGGAGTTCTTCTTCTACTTCTTCTTCGATCGGGGGATAGGTTCCAGGTCGGCAGCCTGGGCTAGCAGGGTGGATGTCGTTTGAGTTTCTGTTTGTGTTACATCCGTAGTCGGATGTTGATCTTGTATATGATGTAATGTTGTATTCTTGTGACATTGTATATCTTGGGTGTATCCCCACTATTATGTAATGTTGATGTGATGATATCCACCTTGCAAAAGCGTCTTCAAGATGCGCGTCTATCCTTGGTGGGACCTTCGAGTTCCTTTAGGATAGGGCCGCGTCTTGGGCGTGACAAGTTGGTATCAAAGCCTCGACCGACCATAGGAGCCCCCTTAATTGTTGGCCGTTGTTGTGTCTAGAAGAAAACTATTTTGATTTTTAGGATTATATATATCGGAGAGTAGGAATTCTTTTTACTCCTCAGCCCCCTTTGTTGCTCTGGTGAGGACTCTCGACGTAGATGTTTTGTCTTTCCTCTCCTCAAATTTCACGAATTTTTTAAGGATCACGCGGGTATCTTGGGATCGTTTCGATAGTCTTGTGACAAGAACATTGTTCTTGGTGCCTCCTGACATTTAGGGGTTGTGCCAGTGTCCCGGGGAGTTGAGCTCCGAGGTGTTGTCGTCACAATTTTATCGTTGCAGTTCTGGAATACCCGAGTTTTGCCGACATCGAAAATCTCTTTTATGCAGTTGTTGGTGAGATAACCTCGGCGCCACCCAAGATCGGGGAGTTCGAGAGTATTGCCATAACTTGTATAATGGATGCTTTTCGAAGGTTGAGGTACACGATTTCTGGAGTTTTCTTGGTTATGTGTTGACGGATGGATACAGCTGGATCTAGGTATTGTTAGTTTGGGTGATATATTTTGTGTCCCCTATATCCCCAACACCAGATTGCATAACCAAAAAGTTTCTGGAGTTTATAGGTGGGAATTCAAGTAGCTACTAGAATATCTTTCCGACAGATGCATGATATGAGATTGGGTAAATCTCTATCATATGTATTTGTTCCGGCTTATTCTGCAAGCCAAATCCTTTGTTTTGTTTTATTTGTGGTATTCGAGTTGCTTCGATGTCAAGTGTTGATCCATACCTTCCCTAAACGGTGTTATCATATTGCTATGTGAATACTAATCCTTCTTGATCATCGAGGTCGTCATGTTAATTCTTTTCCAACCGGCGTGCTTCTCTTTAAGTGGATCCGATCATTTCAACATTTGCGAGATCAATTCTAAGTTTTCACAACGGTGTTTGTTTCATCCATCCCAAGTTGTCTTTGTTTTCCCGCCCTCCCACCCCTTTTTCTTCAAGGACTCAGATTTCTTAATCATGTATCCTTTTATTTGTGGGGAGTCTCTTCATTCTTTTCTTTCAATGTTCTTATCCGGTGATTTCCCATGAAGATGCTCAACAGTTTCAAGTTCATCATCCTTCTTTGTTGTTTCTTCTTCGGTGGATCCAATTCAAGCTTTCGATATTCATCATATTCCTTTCCTCATTTCTAATGATTTCTCATGCCGATGCACCTCTTAATCATTCACTTCTCGCTATTCATTTGTCCTGGAGTGCTGAAGATATCTCAAAAGGCTCGTCTTTTCTTCCAAGATCTGTTCAAGCTATTTGGAGATTATTATCTCATTCAAGTCATTTAATTCAACCGGTGCAACCTCTCTTTAAAATCCTTCAACAATGTTTCTTTCGAGTGGGCCCTAACCCACAGGTCTTTTCCCAGGATCTTACCTGACTCTTCTAATTTTCCCGGAGCTATTCCCAAATTCTTTTCGAAGCTTGACGTAAGAATGAATTATCATCAGTCATATTCCTTCTCCAAGATCGCTTTCAAATTCTTTTCATTGTTGGCTCAACCTCTTTGTTTTTTCATTCTCCCGGAGTGTATCAACAACTCTTGGTGGTGTTTCTCATCGTCTTTCTCAACACAGAAGACCGAAGAAGAGTTTCTCTTAAATCTTGCTCCATTCTCTTCAAGATTCATGGTTCTAGCTTGATGCCATCCTCTCATAATTGTTTTCGATTGTGAGAATTCCTTTCTTACCATCCGGAGCATTTCATGAATTGTTTCCATTTCTTTCCTCCGAAGGCCATCATGTCATAATTCTTCATTCTCAGCGTGTAGCTACCGTTCTCCAAATCTTACCGGTGAATCATTCAAATATCCTCTAATCAGTTCATGATCTCTTCATTCTCTTGTATCTAAATCCCCTCAAGTATCTTCATTCGTTTTCCAATTCTTCCCTGTGATTTGTGCCTTTGCTACGTTCATTTTCAGTTCTAATGGTGGTTCATTTAAGATTCCTTTTTCCTTTGATATCATATCAGTTTAATCGTTGTTTCAATCCTACCGGTGGTTCATTGATGACCTTCCCAAGTTGAGTAATATTTCTCTTCAATCCTTTTTCAATGAGAATAAGTAGTATGCCAAAATCTGTTGCTTGTCATCAATCTAAATTGGTGAAGGATGAGCATAATGTAATTCTTATTCTTTTTTCATCGAGTAAATTCAATTCCTTATTCCGGAGGTTCATCAAAATTCTTGATTTCATTTGTTCATCTTTCTTTCCGGAGTTCCAAGTTTTCTCGGTTATGTCATTTCAAAGCTTCATCTTATCACTGCAAGGCTTCACCTTGTCTTTTCAACTTCTCTTTCTTTCTATCATTCTTTTATTATCGGAGTTCTTCATGGAGGCTCTACATGGAGGTTCGTCAAGGATTCTTTTCATTCTGCAATTGTTCTTCAAGATTTCTCTCGAAGTTATGATCCGCCAAGCTATACTCTAAAATAAACATGGTGTTCAACACATGTTTTGTTTTGAGGAGCTCAAGTATTCTTCATCTTGCATTCCAAAGTGCAATTCTTTCTACCTTATCTTTTGAGGTGGTGTTATGTCACTCTTGACAATTTCCTTCATGTTTCATGATTCATATGTTGTCAAGAATGAGGTATTTTAAATCCATCATTTTCTCTTCGTTCAAGAGATCTTTTCAACCAATCAATCCTTTTGTTGGAGTTATATTGGGTTATATTTCACCTACAGCCTTCCCTAAGGAATGTAGCTATTTGTGGTGCTTATCAATGATCCAATTTTCTCATTCTCATCTCGCTGAAGAAGTTTCTCTTATCTTCATTGATCTCAACCAATCAATTGTTTCTGTTAGTGGCGGGTTGTCACCTCATCATTTTGAGATGTTTGCCATAAGCCCATAACAAGCTTGTGCTTTTCGTTGTTGATTTTCCAACAACTCCGTTCAATTCTTCTTTGCAAGGATGCTTTTCAAGATCATTTGTGGCAGAAGTTGGCATTTTCTTTTCCATTCTTTTATTCCAATGATCTATCTTCTATTCTTTCTTCCGGAGGCATTGTGATGTTACTCTCTTCGACCCATCATCTCATTTTGAAAATATCATGTTCTTTTCCTTGCTTACCCGTTTAACAGGAGTGTTATGTCCTCTGCTCAAGTTCTTTCATCTTATCAAGTTTTGCCTCTCTTTTCAACCTGAGTGCTGTCTGAAATCCTTCTTACCCCTTGTGCCATTCTTTCAATTCCGGAGGCAGTGTGTTGTTGATTTCATCAAGTATCATCCCATCTTCTCAAGTTCATGTTCTATTCCTTCCATGTTCAACCGGAGTGCTGCCCGAATTCTTCCTCTCTCATCTTGTTTTAACCGGAGTGGTTTCGAATTCTATCTTGTCCATTAAACTCTTGATTCATGTCTTTGCAACCTTCAAGTTCTCGTAATGTTCCTTGTTCCTCTTTCCTAAGGATTGTTTGCAATCTCGTTCATCTCTGTTGTACTCTTTCTTTTAAATTGTTTAACCTCTCAAGGTTCGTGGTTTCACTCGTTTGTCGTAGAAGCAACTTAGTTTTACCTCTTCTCTTCCTCTTTCGTTTCTCTCCGGTGCCATCCCTAGATCTCGGGACGAGATCCTCTCGTAGTGGTGGAGTGTTGTAACACCCCGGATAAAATTTTCCATATTCGTAACTCCAACTCTTGCCATTTCCGGCTATGTGATATGTTATTTCCTTCGTGGTTGGGTTTTGTCTTTTGTTTTGCATTTTGTTCATGTCATGCATCTCATCTCATGGCATCATGTGCATTGCATCTGCATGTTTTCATAAAACTTGCACCCGTTCGTAGTTGTCGCGTCCCCCCTTGCCTTCGTTGACCATTCTGAGACCAATCGGATTTTCGCTTCCCTCTTGACCGTGACCACTTAACCTCTCTTGCCAGCTCGCAGCCCCCTCGCGCGCGTCCATAAACTGCTCCGAACCCGACCCGGGTTGTTGTTACCGATGGGTCCAGATGATCCCCAAACCTCTATAAAATATATCCCTTTTCTTATTTAGACTCCCTAGCCTATTTTATCTCGACCATCCGATTTCGATCGGATGATCCAAACCCCCTCTCTTTTCCCTATATATAGTAAACCTTAATCCATTTGAGACCAAACCCTAAAATCTAGGGGAGCTGTCCCATCTTCCCCGTCGTCCGCCGCCACCCCCTATCCAAATCCTCCTCGGAGTCCACATCGAGCCAACCACAGTCACCAACCTTCCTCCTCGTCCAGCCACAACCCAACCCGCAGATCCATCCATCTCGACCCTTGGATAGAGATCCAACGTCCAGGAGGTGCTCCCTGCAACTCCTGCAAGCCCCTACTTCCATGGTTCCACTCCACGCCCGAGCTCGTCCTCGAGCACGACGCCGCCCTTGCCGACCGTCGTTGACCAGGCCAGTGCTCCGCCGTCCCGCACCCTTCCCTGTCATTCCTTTTTCCCCATCTCGTTTCTTCTTCCCCTCTCATGGTCTCTCTCCCGTGGATCACAGGGACCCCGCCGCCGCCGTTCGAGCTCTCCGGCCGGGTCTCCCTCTCTGCCGCCGGGAACGAGCTCCCCACGCCCCGATCCGCTCCTCCTTCGCCGCACCAAGTACTGGAGCTGCTCGTCGCCACCAGGGAGCCGTCGCCCCGCCAAGTTCCTCGACCCGCCTTTGCTCGCATGCTTCGCCAGCCCCAAGCCTCGCTCGCGTTGACCGCATCAACCGCCTCCGCAAGATCCGGCGAGGCCCTGCGTTCCCAGCCTCCTCCTGCCGGAGTCTCCCGAGCGCCGTCGTGCCATCGTCCAAGTCCCGCCTCGCCAAGCCCCTGCATCGCGCCGCTGTTCCCTGCTGTTGTTTCCTGATCTTGAACGAGCGGCGACAACTCGAGCCGCCGCCCCGCTTCGCTCATTTGGACCGCCAAGTCCCTCCTGCGCGCCAAGGCCCAGCCTGCGCCCCGCGGCCTGCCTACACCTCCTCACCGACGGGCTGAATCCCATGGTGAGCGCCCCAGCGCCCAGCAGTTACGGCCCGTGCATGTTTTTTTCCTGCTGCGATTTTAATATTATCCTGAGAACGCCTGTTTTACAGAAAAGTCCTTGCACATCATGCATGTAATAACTCATAAATCGTGCATCATATGTAAATAATTTTTACATGTAAAATGCTTAGAATTTTGTCTAGTTTCATAATATGCCACTTTCATCCATGTTTAAAATGTTTAAAATGTTGTTTGTTTAAATTTGCTCAAATGCCATGTTAAAATGATTTATTTCATAACTAAATAACCGTAGCTCCGTTTTAAATAAACTTTATATGTAAATGGGGTGGAAAAATGCCTAGTTTAACATGGTGCACTTTATTTTCCTGTTTAACAGCAATAAAATATGTTTTAGGACAGAACAGTACCAAATTTGAAATATGCACATGAGGATTTTCCGGAATTGTTGTTTCTTATTTCCGGCCTCATTTAAATTTGCTGAATAGTTAGTTTACTTATGCTTCACCTTGCCTTGTTTAATAACATTTAATATTGTTGAGTACCTAAACGAAAGCGAACTAAATAACTCGAATGTGGTGTTTCGTCAATATGCAACCCGTTGCATATTGAGCTCCATTTAACTTGTAGTATTGTTTGTTGCACTTTGCCATGCCATGCTCTTTAAACCGGACATGCATCATACTTGTTTGTGCATCATGCCATGTTTATGTTTGTGCATTTACCATGTTGTTTGTTTCTTTCCGGTGTTGCTTCTTAGTTCCGGTAATGTTGCGATTGTAAGGATTCCTTCGACTACTCCCGTTAGTTCTTCTTCATGGACTCGTTCTTCTTCCTAGCGGGATTTCAGGCAAGATGACCGTCACCTTGGATCTCATTACTATCATTGCTATGCTAGTTGCTTCGTTCTATCGCTATGCTGCGCTACCTATCACTTGCTGCTCAAGCCTCCCAAATTGCCATGAACCTCTAACCTTTGTCACCCTTCCTAACAAACCGTTGTTTGGCTATGTTACCGCTTTGCTCAGCCCCTCTTATAGCGTTGCTAGTTGCAGGTGAAGATGAAGATTGCTCCACGTTGATTTATGTTTATGTTGGGATATATCACAATATCTCTTATATTATTAATGCATCTATATACTTGGTAAACGGTGGAAGGCTCGGCCTTATGCCTGGTGTTTTGTTCCACTCTTGTCGCCCTAGTTTCCGTCATATCGGTATTATGTTCCCGGATTTTGCATCCCTAACGCGGTTGGGTGATTTATGGGACCCCCTTGACAGTTCGCTTTGAATAAAACTCCTCTAGCAAGGCCCAACCTTAGTTTTACAATTTGCCTCACCACCGCCTATACCCTTTCCCTTGGGTCGGCCAACCCGAGGGTCATCTTTTTTTTCGCCCCCCCCCCGGGCGGTGCTTCTCTAAGTGATGGTTCGAACCGGCAGATCAAGGGGCCACCTCGGGCAACTCGAGGGCTGGTTTTACTCGTAGGCTGACCTATCCGGTGTTGCCCTGAGAACGAGATATGTGCAGCTCCTATCGGGATTGTCGGCGCATCGGGCGGCTTTGCTGGTCTTGTTTTACCATTGTCGAAATTTCTTGTAAACCGGGATTCCGAGACTGATCGGGCCTTCCCGGGAGAAGGAATATCCTTCGTTGATCGCGAGAGCTTATAATGGGCTAAGTTGGGACACCCCTGCAGGGTATAAACTTTCGAGAGCCGTGCCCGTGGTTATGTGGCAGATGGGAATTTGTTAATGTCCGGTTGTAGATAACTTGACACGGAATACGAATTAAAACGCATCAACGGCGTGTGTAGCCGTGATGGTCTCTTTTCGGCGGAGTCCGGGAAGTGAACACGGTCTTTGGGTTATGTCTGACGTAAGTAGGAGTTCAGGATCACTTCTTGATCATTACTAGTTGACGACCGCTTGCTTTGCTTCTCTTCTCGCTCCTATTTGCGTAAGTTAGAAACCATGCATGCTTAGTCGCTGCTGCAACCTCACCACTTTACCCCCCTTCCTTACCCATTAAGCTTTGCTAGTCTTGATACCCATGGTAATGGGATTGCTGAGTCCTCGCGGCTCACAGATTACTACACCAACAGTTGCAGGTACAGGTTTTGCGATGATCATGACGTGAGGGCGATGTTTATCTGTGTTGGAGTTCTTCTTCTACTTCTTCTTCGATCGGGGGATAGGTTCCAGGTCGGCAGCCTAGGCTAGCAGGGTGGATGTCGTTTGAGTTTTTGTTTTTGTTACATCCGTAGTCGGATGTTAATCTTGTATATGATGTAATGTTGTATTCTTGTAACATTGTATATCTTGGCTGTATCCCCACTATTATGTAATGTTGATGTGATGATATCCACCTTGTAAAAGCGTCTTCAAGATGCGCTTCTATCCTTGGTGGGACCTTCGAGTTCCTTTAGGATAGGGCCGCATCTTGGGCGTGACATTCGGGCCCTCTCGATGGAGGTAAAACCCTACTCCTGCTTGATTAATATTGATGATATGGGTAGTACAAGAGTAGATCTACCACGAGATCAAAGAGGCTAAACCCTAGAAGCTAGCCTATGGTATGAATGTTGATCGACCAACGGACTAAAACCCTCCGGTTTATATAGACACAGGAGAGGGCTAGGGTTACACAGGTCGATTACAATGGGAGGAGATCTACATATCCGTGTCGCCAAGCTTGCCTTCCACGCCAAGGAAAGTCCCATCCGGACACGGGACGAAGTCTTCAATCTTGTATCTTCATAGTCCAGGAGTCCGGCCAAAGGTCATAGTCCGGCCATCCGGACACCCCCTAATCCAGGACTCCCTCAGTAATCCTGTTTTGGAAGTCATGGTACTTGACCATGACGAACCTACGAACTATGAGGAAGCGATGATGAGCCCAGATTCTGCGAAATGGTTTGAGGCCATGAAATCTGAGATGGGATCCATGCATGAGAACAAAGTATGGACTTTGGTTGACTTGCCCGATGATCGGCAAGCCATAGAGAATAAATGGATCTTCAAGAAGAAGACTGGCGCTGACGGTAATGTTACTGTCTACAAAGCTCGACTTGTTGCGAAAGGTTTTTGACAACTTCAAGGAGTTGACTATGATAAGACCTTCTCACCCATAGCGATGCTTAAGTCTGTCCGAATCATGTTAGCAATTGCCGCATTTTATGATTATGAAATTTGGCAAATGGATGTAAGAACTGCATTCCTGAATGGATTTTTGGAAAAAGAGTTGTATATGATGCAACCAGAAGGTTATATCGAGCCAAAGGATGCTAACAAAGTGTGAAAACTCCAGCGATCCATTTGTGGACTAGTGCAAGCCTCTCGGAGTTGGAATAAACGTTTTGATAGTATGATCAAAGCATATGGTTTTATACAGACTTTTGGAGAAGACTGTATTTACAATAAAGTGAGTGGGAGCTCTGTAGCATTTCTAATATTTTATGTGTATGACATATTGTTGATTGGAAATGATATAGAATTTCTGGATAGCATAAAAGGATACTTGAATAAAAGTTTTTCAATGAAAGACCTTGGTGAAGTTGCGTATATATTAGGCATCAAGATCTATAGAGATAGATCAAGACGCTTAATTGGACTTTCACAAAGCACATACCTTGATAAAGTTTTGAAGAAGTTCAAAATGGATCAAGCAAAAAAAGGGTTCTTGCCTGTGTTACAAGTTGTGAAATTGAGTCAGACTCAATGCCCGACCACTGCAGAAGATAGAGAGAAAATGAAAGTCATTCCCTATGCTTCAGCCATAGGTTCTATCATGTATGCAATGCTGTGTACCAGACCTGATGTGTGCCTTGCTATAAGTATAGCAGGGAGGTACCAAAGTAATCCAGGAGTGGATCACTGGACAGCGGTCAAGAACATCCTGAAAACATGAAGAGGACTAACGATATGTTTCTCGTTTATGGAGGTGACAAAGAGCTCGTCGTAAATGGTTACGTCAATGCAAGCTTTGACACTGATCCGGATGACTCTAAGTCACAAACCGGATACGTATTTATATTGAACGGTGGAGCTGTCAGTTGGTGCAGTTCTAAGCAAAGCGTCGTGGCGGGATCTACGTGCGAAGCGGAGTACATAGCTGCTTCGGAAGCAGCAAATGAAGGAGTCTGGATGAAGGAGTTCATATCCGATCTAGGTGTCATACCTAATGCATAAGGTCCAATGAAAATCTTTTGTGACAATACTGGTGCAATTGCCTTGGCGAAGGAATCCAGATTTCACAAGAGAACCAAGCACATCAAGAGACGCTTCAATTCCATCCTTCATCAAGTGTCGGAAGGGGACATAGAGATTTGCAAGATACATACGGATCTGAATGTTGCAGACCCTTTAACTAAGCCTCTCTCACAAGCAAAACATGATCAGCACAAAAACTCCATGGGTGTTAGAATCATTACTATGTAATCTAGATTGTTGACTCTAGTGCAAGTGGGAGACTGAAGGAAATATGCCCTAGAGGCAATAATAAAGTTGTTATATTTTATTTCCTTATATCATGATAAATGTTCATTATTCATGCTATAATTGTATTAACCGGAAACTTAGTACATGTGTGAATACATAGACAAACAAAGTGTCCCTAGTATGCCTCTACTTGACTAGCTCGTTAATCAAAGATGGTTAAGTTTCCTAGCCATAGACATGAGTTGTCATTTGATGAACGGGGTCACATCATTAGAGAATGATGTGATGGACAAGACCCATCCATTAGCTTAGCACTATGATCGTTTAGTTTATTGCTATTGCTTTCTTCATGACTTATACATGTTCCTATAACTATGAGATTATGCAACTCCTGAATACCGGAGGAACACTTAGTGTGCTATCAAACGTCACAACGTAACTGGTTGATTATAAAGATGCTCTACAGGTGTCTCCGATGGTGTTCGTTGAGTTGGCATAGATCGAGATTAGGATTTGTCACTCCGATTGTCGGAGAGGTATCTCTGGGCCCTCTCGGCAATGCACATCACTATAAGCCTTGCAAGCAATGTGACTAATGAGTTAGTTACGGGATGATGCATTACGGAACTAGTAAAAGAGAATTGCCAGTAACTAGATTGAACTAGGTATGGTGATACCGACGATCGAATCTCGGGCAAGTAACATACCGATGACAAAGGGAACAACGTATGTCGTTATGCGGTTTGACCGATAAAGATCTTCGTAGAATATGTAGGAGTCTATATGAGCATCCAGGTTCCGCTATTGGTTATTGACCGGAGATATGTCTCGGTCATGTCTACATAGTTCTCTAACCCGTAGGGTCCGCATGCTTAACATTCGATGACGATTTGTATTATGAGTTTATGTGATTTGATGTACCAAAGGTTGTTCGGAGTCCCGGATGAGATCACGGACATGACGAGGAGTCTCGAAATGGTCGAGACATAAAGATTGATATATTGGAAGGTTACATTCGCACATCGGAATGGTTCGGGTCGTTTCGGATAAGTTTCGGAGTACCGGGGGTTACCGGAACCCCTCCCGGGAAGTTATTGGGCCTCATGGGCCTAGTAGTGGAAGAGAGGAGGCAGGCCAAGGTGTGGCGCGCGCCCCCCATAGCCCAAACCGAATTGGACTAGGGCTAGGGGTGTCGGCCCCCTTTCCTTCTCTTCTCCCTCTCCTTCCCCCTTCTCCTTGTGGAATTAGGAAAGGGGGGGGGGGCGAATCCTACTTGGAGTAGGACTCCCCCCTTGGACGCGCCTCCTCCTGCCCGGCCTCCTTCTCCCTCCCTCCTTTATATACGTGGGGAGGGGGCACCCAAAGGCACAACAGACAAACTCTTAGTCATGTGTGGTGCCCCCTCCACAGTTTTACACCTCAGTCATATCGTCGTAGTGCTTAGGCGAAGCCCTGCGCCGGTAAATTCATCATCATTGTCGCCACGCCGTCGTGCTAACGGAACTCTCCCTCGGCCTCAACTGGATTAAGAGTACGAGGGACGTCAACGAGCTGAACGTGTGCTGAACACGGAGGTGCCGTACGTTCGGTGCTAGGATCGTTCGGATCGTGAAGACATATGACTACATCAACCTCGTTGATATAACGCTTCCGCTTTTGGTCTACGGGGGTACGTAGACACACTCTCCCCGCTCGTTGCTATGCTTCTCCTAGATAGATTTTGCATGATCGTAGGCAATTTTTTTGAAATACTACGTTCCCCAACACTCAAAGATCCGAACCACGCGTTCAGAAGGTTTGCAACACATTGCAAATAACCTGCCAAATGCATTTACTAACTATAAGGGTGTCACACAATCCTACAGTCCTACAAAAAATGCCTGAAAGAGTGAAGATACCAACCACTCCACTCCTTGTTCGAAGCAACAGGGGGAGATTTATGGCAAAAGTACACCGGAATTCAGCTTCTCGCAAGAAAGGATATCAAGGCCTTCAAATAAGTAAATGCAAGTCAACTTCACGTGGACAGACACCTAATGGATAGTATACACCCATTGGATGATAAGCCTCCACCAACCCAGGTCATAGTGCACACAATGACCGGGACATCGGAATACCTGACTCAACCGCATTGGAAAATCGCGAGCAGTCACCATGGGTAATGATATTTTCATCAACTCTATATTTATACATAGATTCTGGAGAAACATATAACCGGAAGTCTACAATTGTCAACATATATTTCTCAACTAGATTGCAAAAACCCTTTCAAATGATTCAGATCCAAAGACAATGGCCATTGCAAAGTGTGAACAACACTCGGACTGAACTCAAGCAAATTGTATAATCTAGGTAGAAATGATCTTGCTCAATAATGGGAAGGTATTCATAAGAAATACCTACACCGGTTTTCTTCTGGAAGCAGAATTGAGAACAACAAGGTGGTGAAAGAAAGAGCAAGTATTGTAGCACAAGGGTTCATGTAGATACCCAACATTCTCCAGAGGTGGAATCTCTTTCGATAATTTATATCATTGGCAGTTGTCGATGTCAAAACCGGCGGATCTCGGGTAGGGGGTCCCGAACTGTGCGTCTAGGCGGATGGTAACAGGAGACAAGGGACACGATGTTTTACCCAGGTTCGGGCCCTCTTGATGGAGGTAAAACCCTACGTCCTGCTTGATTAATATTGATGATGTGTGTTACAAGAGTGGATCTACCACGAGATCAAAGAGGCTAAACCCTAGAAGCTAGCCTATGGTATGATTGTTGTTCGTCCTATGGACTAAAGCCATCTGGTTTATATAGACACCGGAGAGGGCTAGGGTTACACAGAGTCGGTTACAATGGTAGGAGATCTACATATCCGTATCGCCAAGCTTGCCTTCCACGCCAAGGAAAGTCCCATCCAAACACGGGACTAAGTCTTCAATCTTGTATCTTCATAGTCTTGGAGTCCGGCCGATGATGATAGTTCGGCTATCCGGACACCCCCTAGTCCGGAACTCCTTTAGTAGCCCCTGAACCAGGCTTCAATGACGACGAGTCCAAATGCGTTGATTGTCTTCGGCATTGCGGCGGGTTCCTCCTCGAATACTTCATAGAAGGTTTTGAACACAAGGATAGTGTCCGCTCGCAAAACAAGTTCCACATAACACCGTAGAGAGAATAATTTTTGCACAGATCTGCTTGACGTATTCAGCGTGACATCACACCACGGCCAGGCCTTTATATGAATCGTTTTTTATTGTTCCACCTCAGCGTGTTTTAGCGAGGCGGTTTCCTTGGCACGTCTTATCAAAGCGTAGATCGTGCCCCCTTATTCCAGGATTCTCATCAATACGGACGTGGGTAACCCAACCGTGCCCATTGGCCTGCCTTCTCTATCAAAGGCGAGTCCTAATCGCCACGGGGTGGGCTCTTGGTATTCAACCTCTTTATAATGAGACCAAGGCCCTCTTCTTTTTACACCCTCCATCGAGTTCGCCTCGCGCTTCGAGTTCCAATCACCCAAAGCTTCAGATTTAGGCGCTCTGGACTTTCGACGATGTCCGGCTCCGACCAGCACGGGCGATGGATGTCTTCCTCCGTCATAGAAGAGGATGTGCTAAAGCTGCGAGACGCCAGGTATCTAACCGGCGAGATCTCACATAGGCTGCCTGCTCCAGGGCAGGTCATTCCCACTCCTGAGCCCGGCGAGAACGTGGTCTTCGTGTCCCACTTCCTTCGGGGTTTAGGCTTCCCGATGGATCCCTTTGTGCGGGGGCTCATGTTTTATTATGGGCTGGAATTCCACGACTTGAATCCGGAGTCCATCCTCCATATCTCGTCATTCATTGTCGTATGTGAGGCCTTCCTCCACATTACCCCCCCACTTTGGATTGTGGCTCAAAACCTTCAAGGTGGAGCCAAAGACGATCAAGGGGTAGCAAGCAGAGTGCGGAGGGGCAGTCATAAGCAAATGTGCTGATGCTCCGTGGCCCGAGGGCTCTTTTCAAGGGGAGCTTGGTTTGTGGCAACGGGAGTGGTTTTATATCACCGCTCCTAGGGGAACCAAATGGGCAGCGCTCCCTGCCTTCCGCTCACGTCCACCACAGCGGCTGGCATCATGGGTCAACAAGGGGCTCGACTGGGGGCCATCCAAGGACGTTCCCCTGCTGCAGGGCCGTATTCGAGATCTCCAGGAAAGAGGGATCAATCCGGTTGCAGTGGCGCAGGTTATGGTGATCCGGCGCCTTCAGCCCTGCAAACATTGCCCCCTCCGCCTGTGGGAATTCAATCCGGAGGGACCACGAGCTCTCCAAAATTTCATGGGCACGACGCCCGTGGAGATGTATAAACTGTTCTTCGGACCACAAGAGAAGTGTCCGGACTTGACCGAGGACGCAGGACTAAGCTATGTCGCCAGATACTCAAGTAAGTAGTCCTGTAACCGGACAAGCTGTTCATTCATTTATTTCATATATATGCCCTTTAAAGGAGCCGTTTCTTGAACAGGAGTGGATAGCTAAGGCAAAGTTAATAAGGTGTCCGGCTCCCCTCCCAGAGACCACGCGGATCCCATGCTTGACCAAGATGTTGAAGGTCGCGCCTTTTGAAGAAGGCGAAGGGGGAGCGGAAAGCAAGCGCCTCTGCGAAGGAGGCTATCAAGGAAGGAGGATTAAGAGTCCCGCCTTCCGAGGAGAGAAGAGGACCGCTTCGGAAGACCCGGAGGTCAAGGCCTCAAAGAGGGGAAGGGAATCTTCGGCAGAGAGTCCAGCGCTGGGAAGTAACCCAGCCGCATTATTTCCCCGAGGGGATCAGCCCTCCAGCGAGCTGTAAGTAAAAAGAAGGGGTCTTGTAAATAAGGAACATCCCTATGTTTATTCATGAGGATAACCGAAATTGTACCTTGTAGTTCGGACCTCAGCCCTTCTCAGTGAGCTTCGTCTTGGGGATCTTCTTAGGAGATGATGGAGAGCGAAACGCCTCCACCTATCGCATCCTCATGTGAAGCGGACGACCCGGAGGTGTCATCGCAGAGGGTTCCCCCAAGTCCGGCGGGGCCGGAAGGTCCAGCGCCAAGTGGCGTGCGGTCGGAGGAGCTGAAGGATCTGCTCGGGCGAGCGGCTATTTCAGAAGATCACCGTGCTCTAATGGGTACGGTGATTGAAAGAATTGCATCCGCAGAGAGCGGATTGCATGAAGCCGTCAGAAGCTTACTGACGGGGTTTGAGGTACGCAAAAATGATGTACCTTCGGCGATTATGAATATAAAATGCGCCCTGTATAGATAGTAGCCCCTGAGACTTGGTATGCTGTCGAAAACGACAGCGTGCCTAGGATCATAATCTCAATTATTAACTGTCGCCTTTCCTATGCAGGTGCCAGAACGTTTGGTGGCCAGCCGGACTGATGGATTCGCCGAGCTGAAGAAGCAACTCGACGCTGCAGATGCGGACATCTCGCTGGTCAATAAACGACTTGATGAGTCACAAGGTATGTGGTTGCTCCGCGGTCGCTTAGTAAGGGAGCTGATGCCCATTCCTTACAAGTTGTATGCTTGATGCAGATGGTGCTGCTGCTGTGGAAGACCTTCGAGCAGAACTTGCTCGGGCCAAGGAGCAAGCGAGAAAAAGCGAAGGCTGCCTTGAAGGCAGCGAAAGAGCCGAAGCCGAGAAGGCTGCTCACCGCCAAGCGAGGAGGAGATGGTCGGAATGGCCATGAAATTAAAGTTGCTACCGACCGCTGGAGGTTCTTGAAGGAGAACGCCGAGCGGAGCAAGAGGACTGAAGAAGTCCGATGCGAAGCCAAGGATGCCCGTAGTGCGATGCGGGCTATGAAGGAGGAACTGCGTCGGTCGGAGACATTGTGGCTGGAAAGCCCTTTATGCTGCGAGGGAAGTTCACGGATCCGAAGTATGCTCAGTTGGGCCGATTGTACGGTACGGAGGATCCTTATTTGGACTTGGCGGCGAGTGCGGCGGACGCAGTCGTACACTTTCGAAGCCAGGAGGATCATGAAATGGAAGAGCTTTTCTAGCCTCAATTCCATAGTCAGGAGCGTCCACTTCCGTTGAGTGATCGGCTGGTTGAGTGGGCTGAGCTGAATAGATTGTCCGGACTAGCCATGACGGATGTGGTCGCTCATCTGTGGCCGAAAAGTCCCAAGTCAAGAGTTATTTTGGCTTGTTGCAGCAATTCCTTGGGGCAGTGCCGCATATTAAAGCGATGAAGCGGTCGGCATGCATAGAAGGTGCACGGATGGCTCTCGCCCGTGGTAAAACACCTTGGCGGAGATGGATGCCACATTGTTGCATCCCGGGGTTCGGACAAAAGCCGATTCCCCACCGAGTATTACTTTGAGGAGGTCCTGCAGGGCGCTCGTATAATAGAGTCGCAGTGCTTGAAAGATGTTATGTTTGAATGACATGTATGATTTCTAGGATCATTTTTATAATGCAATGACTTTTTATACTTGTGTGTTCAAGTATTGAACTATCTCTGTCTTGGCGTATATGTATGTATAATCGAAAGATGGCAGTCTTTGGCTTTCAGCCCACGCACATGGTGCGGGGTGTTTGCAAAAAGAAAAACGCTTTTTCACACTTAATCCAACGTCTTGGTCCTTTTAAGGAGGTGATAGCATAGCAAACTAGGCAACCAGACTATAATGCTTTATCACTTTCACTTAGCCATAGGAGCTCGAATGTGGGGCTACTATATAGCCCCTGATGGCACCGCGCTTCTCCAAACTCGGGGCGCGTATGTGCCTGACCGGGAAGCGGTCCTTCGTCAAAGCGGAGGAATTCTAAACATTCCAATGGTCGGTCGAGTGGTTGACCAGTCTCACGCTATATCATGACAGTCAGTTTTCGGCTTTCTCTACTGAGGTGCTCTCCCGGCCAAACTGGGGCACAATCGCAGTAGTTCTCCTGGTGTCGCGTTAGCCGATGATACGGAACGTAAGGCAGCAAAACACAGGAGCCGGGCAAACCCAACATTTGACCAAAGACATGATTCGGAGCTGATGCATATAAGGCCTAACTCGAGACGCCGAACACTCCCTGAGGTGTTCGGTCTTTATGATATCGGGCAGAACAAAGCCCTAAGCCCCTAGTGTCCAGGTACAGGCGGGAACTTCTGACGCGGCCGATGCCAAAACGCCAGCCTCCTCCTCAGCTCTAGTAGGAAACCGGGGGATGTGTATCAACAAGAGATAGTAAGAAAGGTTTACGCAGGGTCTTAATCTGAAAAGAATCCTTGCAACGGGTCCCTCTTGCGTCTGCGCTTTGTGTCTCGGTTGTCTTTGTATCCTGACAGTGTAGCACGTGCTTCATCCGTAAAAAGAGAAGGACTTAGTTTCTAATAAATATCTTGCAAAAATTGTATTAAAATAAAGTATAATTTGGAAGATGAAGAAAGTTGAGCTTTATTGGCTTTAATCATTTATGTGCGCGGCCCCCAAAAAAAAGGGGTATGCGGCTGGGAAGCCCCTTGTTAAGTTACGTCGGACTCGTCTAACCATGTCCGAGGTCTAAATGACCTGTTTTTAGGGGCTTTGACCTGCAAGGCCGGATTAATGTGTGGCTGTCGAGGCAGCCGCACATTCTCTATGGTCGAGAGACACCTGGAGTTTTGAGATTATGCCACGTGGACCAGGCATTTTTAAGCGTAAGAGACGCGTAATGTGGTTTTGCATTAAGGCGGGCGAAAGTTGTATGCCCTAGTAGTGCTTAAGGGCTACTGCTAAATGGGGCGATGGGGAGTGAGCTTTTCGCGACGGTGGTTGTCGGGTGAACCGAACACAACCTCTAGTGGTACAGAGCCTGTATAATAAAGAAGGCCTGGCGTCATTCCTTTGAAGGAAGTGCTGCTATAGCGAATTTTGGTAGGTTCTATCCCCATTATGCGGACAGTGTCCTGGTATGGCAGGTGTCGCGCTGTGTGTTATCACATGAAGTGAGTTCGCTGTTTTGACTTCTAGTGGGAAAGTCTTTTGTTTTCCGGAGTGCTGCTTTTGTGTTTCGTCACCTTCACTTGGTGTGTCGAGCCCCTTGTGTTCGGCGTTAAGTCGGCCGGACTGCTTGAAGACCGAACAATCTCTGTGGGTATGGTTTGCAGGCTTCCCGGAGGTACCATGTATTTGACACAGTCTATCCGAGAATCTTGTTTAGGTTGGATAGCTCGTCAACTTTATTATCCTTAAGGGCGGTGTTTTGTTGTTCGCCGAGAGCTTTTGAATCCGGCGTTGACCGCCCGTACTATTTGGGCCATTTTCCTTATTCCGGCTGATCTTTTACTGCGTCGTGATTTCATTTCCATCCCTGATTTGGATGTACTCGTCATTTGGTGCGTGCATCTAGCCAGCCATTTGTCTTCCCCACGCAAAAGCGTGACATGAGGCTTGTTAGTGCGGCCATTGTTCTTGGTTTTTCTGGCCGAGGTGTCTGGCGAGCCATTCGTCTCGGACGTTGTGTTTAAAGGCCGCTAAGGCTTCAGCGTCCGGACGATCGACTATTTGGTTCTTTTAGTGAGGAACCTGTTCGAATTTGCGTCTTGACTCTCCGGGCTGTTGAGTTATGTGACTTAAATCGTGCGCATCCGGAGGCGGGACATAAGTCCCCGAAAATTTTCTCGAAACGCATCCTCAATCTCTTCCCAACTTCCAATCGTATTTTCTGGGAGGCTTTTAAGCCAATGCCGAGCCGGCCCTTTGAGCTTGAGGGGTAGGTATTTTATGGCATGGAGATCGTCTCCTCTTGACATATGTATGTGTAGGATATAATCCTCAATCCAGACTCCGGGGTCTGTTGTTCTGTCGTATGCCTCTATGTTTACGGGTTTGAATCCCGCTGGAAATCCATGATCCAGTACCTCGTCGGTAAAACATAGTGGGTGTGCGGCGCCCCTGTATTTGGGTGTGCCGTTGTCTTCAAATGCTCGGCTGGTTGTGTTACTTCCTGGAGTCTTCTTTTTTGGCCCATAGATAGACCTGGCCGGGTTATCCTTTTTCCGAGGATCTTTATGCTGATCGTGTGCCGGCTTGTGTGCGGCGCCCCTTGTTGCTCTTGGCCTGTCATCTGGTCGTCTATCCGGCCAGGCGGCTTCTTTCTTTTTTGACTGCGGGGACTCTAGGGCCTCCTCGTCAAATCCGGGCAACAGCTTGCGCTTCGGGTAGCTCTTTGTCTGGTGACTAGTGCCATATTTATCTGCGGTGTTGAGTACTTTGCTCCATCTCATTCTGAGTGCGTCCTCCGCTGTTTTGAGCTTCCGCTTTTACTTCTTCAAACTTCTTGCGATGGCGACGAGCCTTTTATGAAGATTCATATGCTCTGGTGATGTGAGATCATCTTCGCGGGGATGGGTTGCTTGTCCAGTTCATGTCCGGTGGCTGCTTGTTGACATGTCGTCGTCCTGCCATACTGCTCTAGGGCGGGTCCGTATGGGTGCCGTTTTGTCGATGCCGGTCTTCAGCGGCGCTTGCGTCGCCGCTTTGTTTGTTTGTTGGGGAGTTGTCCTTCGCCACGTCCCGTTTTTCCTCATTGTCGCTTCCTTTTGGTGTATCCACCATGTATACGTTGTGAGCTGGGGTGGCTTTCCAGTGCCCATTAGGCGCTGGTTCTTGGTCGTCTCCGGCATCATCGTCCATACCGTCGATGTCTTCGGAGTCGTCGTCTAGCATGTCGGTTAGATCGTCGACAGCTGATACCAAGTGGGTGGTGGGTGGGCTTTGAATTTCTTCGTCGTCCGCATCCCAACCTTCCTGACCGCAGTCCGGCCAGGGCTCTCCTGATAACGAGAGATACTTTAGCGAACTCAAGATGTCGCCGAAAGGTGAGTGTTGAAAGATGTCCGCTACGGTGAATTCCATGACCGGCGCCCAACCGGATTCGATCGGAGGGGGCGCGGGAGGTTCGAAGTACGGCAAGGAGTCCGGCACCTCGGAGTCGCGAGCTTTATGAGGGACAAGATCAGTGTTCGGCTCTATCGCCAGAGGTTGCAGCCCCGGCGGTGTCTAGCCATCCGTCCCGATCTGCGCAGCCGGCTCGAATTGAAGATCGAGCGGGTTCGAGCGGCCTCCGTGGTCTTGTCCGGCTGCAGAGCTAAATCATGCTCGCGGTGACAGTGCGGCACGCTCGGCTGTGGCTCGACTCCATTGAGGATCAAGTCCCCGGAGATGTCAGCCGTGAAGTTCAAACTTCCAAATCTGACCTGACGGCCAGGGGCGTAGCTTTCGATCTGCTCCAGATGGCTGCTTAATCGGCCCGCGGCGAAGCCGCCGAATCTGAAGATCTGTCTGGGAGAAAAGTCTCACCACTGGGCTGCGTCGTTGATGATGGTCGAAGAAGCCATCGAGCCTATCGGTGACGACACAGAGGAACTCTCAATGAAAGCACCAATGTCGGTGTCAAAACCGGCGGATCTCGGTAGGGGGTCCCGAATGCGTCTAGGCGGATGGTAACGGGAGACAAGGGACACGATGTTTTACCCAGGTTCGGGCCCTCTTGATGGAGGTAAAACCCACGTCCTGCTTGATTAATATTGATGATGTGTGTTACAAGAGTGGATCTACCACGAGATCAAAGAGGCTAAACCCTAGAAGCTAGCCTATGGTATGATTGTTGTTCGTCCTATGGACTAAAGCCATCCGGTCTATATAGACGCCGGAGAGGGCTAGGGTTACAGAGTCGGTTACAATGGTAGGAGATCTACATATCCGTATTGCCAAGCTTGCCTTCCACGCCAAGGAAAGTCCCATCCGGACACGGGACGAAGTCTTCAATCTTGTATCTTCATAGTCTTGGAGTCCGGCCGATGATGATAGTTCGGCTATCCGGACACCCCCTAGTCCGGAACTCCCTCAGTAGTACAAAATCATCTATCTATGCAATTGATAGATGTAGTGATTACATATTCATGTGGATCACTAGATTCAGATATAGATGGTTCCCGATGGAACCTAACTTTTGAATCGAAATGCGGAACATATATTGTGTAAAATCAATAAGTCACTATATGACTTATTATTATCATCGGTACATTTGGTATAACCGACGTAGTGAATTCCTTACACATAAGGATTACTCATACAAACACTGATGATTATCCATACATGTTAAGGGTGTGATCATCAAAATGATGGAAATTTGAGATGAAGGATTTGGGTACAACCTCTAGCACCTTCACTCATAAATATGGTACACATGTTGTCTATATCCTCCTTATATTGGAGAGATTGATTGTGGACAAATCTTATGCATCCATAACTCGCATGGCTTTGTTCTCTAGACGTAGGGAAAGATTTATTAAGACCATGGGTTGATGGGAATGCGATATTGGACATAGACTTCATATCCTAGTGCCATTGGACCCACCATACATAATTGGTTAGGGCTCGAATATCTTTCGATATCTCCAAGGCATCAAACATTTTATCCTAATCTTACAGTTTCAGAGAAATGTGGACACCAATATCATTGGATATATCGATTAGATCCCTATTATGTCAGATCGTAGACAAAGTTTGTGTTTCTGCTAGGTGTGATAGACATCTCATGAGAGTCTTTGACTTAGACCTCGTGGTTACATCCACCATCCATTATCTTTTTGAGATAATGGTTCTTGTGTTTCCCAGATGCGGGTATAATAAGCAATATCGATACTTTTTTTGCGGGTAGAAATTTGTATTACTCAAGACCTCAAGTCATTACAGTCCATCGCAGCCAACTCCAAAGCATCTGGAGGTTCCGAACCAAGCCAAGTCATGGTTCTACCCTCTCTACGAGCAAAATATGCTAAACTATCACTAACTTTATTTTGGCTACAATTTACATGAGTAATACAAAAATCACGGAGGGAGAAAAGATATTTAATCTCCTTGATGATGGACGAGTAAACCGATGTATCAATATCTGAAGCTTGAATCAATTTTACTGCTATTAGGGAGTCCATCTCAACCTGCACTGGCAAGTCGCGCCTCTGGATAGAAAAGGATAGACCTTCCATGCATGCACATAGCTCAGCTTCGAGTGCGTCCCGACAGTGAAACAATTGCCTACATGAAGAGAAATTGATGGCACCCCTGTCATCCCTTAACACCATACCTGCACCAGCCGATCCATCCTCTGCAAAAGAACGGTTAGTATTTAATTTGACAAAGCCCAAGCTTGGAGCATCCCACTTGGGGTCTGTACTTTTGTCCTTAAGAGGTCGAGTTGCTCCATATAACATCAGGGATTTTCCCTTGGAAGGTTCAGTGGCAAGATTAGATTTAATGCCAGTGAGAGAGTCCAGGTAACTCGTCAACAATCTGCGTGAAACTTCCATGGGTGGCGGGGCTTTGTTATGAACAATCTCATTGTGTATGTGCCACGCCATCCACAACGTCATTAGCAGCATGGACCGTTCAATATCATGCAATTTGGAGAGCACTTGCAGCAGCCATTCATGGCCAGAGGTCTGGAAAGAAGATATGTTTGGTAGAGGCCAAACTTCCGACATGACATCATAGAGCACACATGATAATGTACAGCGACAGAGAGCATGAAATGAATCCTCGGTCTCCACAGAACATACCGGACACATGTCATTAACCTCAAGCCCTCTTTTATGCTTATTATTCCAAGTAGGAAGTGATTCTGTAGCAGCCCGCCATGCAAAGTTGCGCACTGAGGGAGGAACATCGGCAGACCAAATGAGTTTCCAACAATCACGACGTCCATCCGGCCGCGAGCTAGATCCCGTGGCGCTGTCCCTGAAGGCCTCCTCAAAGCCGAATTGATATGCACTTTTAACAGAGAATAAACCAAATTTACCTGGACCCCAAGCCAAGGTATCCTCCTCCAATCTCGGTGAGGCCCTAATCTTTAAGATTTCAGACACATCCGCGGGCACAAAATATTGCTGCAGTAAATCGATCTTCCAGGAACCGTTATCATTAAGCAAATCCGAGACAAAGTGATACCTGCATCTTCCTCTTGCAGAAATAGGTTTGTAGGAGTATGGTCTAGGGATCCAATTGTCACGCCATACACGAATGCTCCTTCCATTCCCAACTCTCCAAATCAGACCTTTCTTCAAGAGTTCAAGGCCGTCGCTAATTGCCTGCCAGGAGGAAGAAGTGTTACCCGTAAAAACCGTGTCCACAAGATTACCGGCCGGGTAGTATCTCGCTTTTAGAATTTGTGCACATAGGCTGTCCGGCTTGGAAATCAGTCTCCAAGCCTGCCTCGCTAATAAAGCTTGATTGAAAATTCTGAAATCTCTGAAACAACACCCCCTTTGCACTTTGGTTGCATCAGATCATCCCAAGCTCTCCAGTGCACTTTCCTCTTGCCCTTTTCTACTCCCCAATAATATGCTCGCACCATCCTTGTGAGTTCATTGCACACCGAAAAAGGAAGTTTGAAGACTCCCATCATATATGTGGGGAGGGCCCGGCAGATTTGATCAATGTCTCCCTCCCAGGCTGGGCTAGGAGCCCATCCCCCCATTGGATCTGTCTCTTTGTCAAGCTCATATCGAGGTTTTGAAACTTTCCCTTGGGCATACGCCCATCTGGCGTTGGAAGCCCAAGGTACTTCTCCTCAAAAACCAAGCTAGTGACGTGAAGAACGTCTCTGACCTCCCGCTGAACAGCAAAAGGGCAAGCTTCGCCGAACATAATCGAGCATTTAACGAAGTTCAAGCTCTGCCCCGTTGCCTTACCATACTGATCCAAAGCTAGCTTCACTTTTTCAGCCTGTGCACGGTTTGCTTTGAAGAAGAGCATAGTATCGTCAGCAAACAAAAGATGTGAAACACCCGGAGCTCTTCTACATACCTTAACAGGAGTAATATCACCAGTAGAAACATAATGCTTCAGTATTGCAGATAGTCCATCAGCTACAAACAGGAATAAGAAGGGAGAAAGTGGATCGCCTACCGAAGCCCACACGTCGGTGCAAATGAATCCAAGTGGGTTCCATTAACTTTCACAGAATATCTCACCGATGTGACACACGTCATTATCCAGTCCACCCATCATTGAGAGAAACCCAGCTTTTGCTTCACTTGCTTCAGGAACTTCCAATCCACCCTGTCATATGCCTTTGAGAGATCAAGCTTATAAGCACAAAAGCTCTTCGTGGGGTCCTTTTCTTGCTTAATATGGTGAATACACTCAAATGCCACAAGAGCATTGTCAGTGATCATACGACCTGGGATAAAAGCACTCTGCTCCTGGGAGACAATGCCGTCCAGAAGTGGCCTCAAACGGTTCACCATGCATTTAGATATGACCTTATAAACAACATTGCAGAGACTAATAGGCCTATACTGAGATATACGGGTTGGGTTGGCAATTTTTGGAATAAGAACAATGGATGTGGAATTTACCCCCTTAGGTATCACTCCTGTAGCAAAGAAGCCTTTTACCACTGCAATCACATTGAGCTGTAAAACATCCAATTACGCTGAAAAAACCTCGCCGGCAACCCGTCAGGCCCCGGAGCCTTTAGAGGGCCAATCTGAAACATGGCATCGGAAATCTCCTTATCACCAAAGGGAGCACACAGGCGAATATTATCCTGTTCTGTTACTTTTGCTTCTAGCAAATCAAGCACCCATGTTGCATCAAGCGACGGATCAGCACAAAATATACCATGAAAATAATCATTTACAAGATTGGCCATCTCAACAAAACTTGAGTGCACCACACCCATATTATCTGTCAACTTGTGTATTTTATTCTTGCGAGCGCGTCACACAGCCTTATTCTGAAAGTACTTCGTATTTCGGTCCCTTTCCTTAGGCCATGTAATTCTAGACCATTGTAACCACATCATCTCCTCCTGATACAACAACTCATTATCGATACACACGATGCGCACGGAAGACGTCGAACAATCGAGCCGCTCACAAGGAGGGAGACACACACGTGGGAGGTACAGAACTAACGTTCGCTCTTTACAATTACCGATATTTTATTTCGAAACCAAGCGCAGATATTTACCGCAAAGAAACGGCTGCAAGTTACTGCGCCCGCAGAAATCACGAAGAATACAGTACAACAAGGAGATCGGAACAGCCCGCGTGACCATGCATCAAGACCGCCGGAAGTTGGCCCGGATGCTCCCGACGGTGTGCCCGTCCGTGAGGAGCGACTTGGCGAGGAGGTCGTCGGGGATGGCCCCGGCGAAGAGCGCGTCGCCGAGGAGCACCAGCCCGGCGTTCTGGCTGCTGAGGGAGGCGTAGATGGCGGCGGGCGCGGTTCCGTTGTTGTAGAGGAAGTGCACGAGCCCCTGCGGCACGGCGAAGACGTCGCCCTTGCGGAGCACCTTGGCGTAGAGCTTGTTGTCCGGGTAGGAGGAGACGAAGCCGAAGTAGACGGAGCCCTCCAGCACCAGCGCCGTCTCCGCCGCCCTCGGGTGGTAGTGCGGCGGGAAGACGCCGCCCGGCGCCACGTCCACTCGGGCGTGCGACTCGCCCAGCGTGTTCAGGCCCGGGATCTGCACCGTCAGCGCCGAGAACCCGTAGCGCTTGCTCGCCGCGCCGCCGCCGGGCTTGTCCACGCCCGCGAAGAAGAAGTCGTCCGCCACCGCGGCCGCCGGGTCCTTGCACGGTACCCCGTTTACGCGCACTGTAGGCAGGCATACACACGCGTATATCACCATAGATGATCAAATTTTCATGTAGAAGCCACATGCACGGTATTTTGCTTACCCTTGGACGTGGTGTCGGCGACGCAGAAGTCTTGGAGAGGGTTAGGGTCGAAAGCCTCGCCGTGACCGGAGCCGAGGGCGATGACCGTGACCACCAAGAGCAACGTCGCAGCGGCCATGGCAGTCGAGTCTCCTCGATCAGCAAGTGTGAAAGGAGCAGCCACTGCAGGCTAGGTTGGGGTAGTATATACAGCGAAATTGTTGAGTAGGCGCTGTGTGATATCTTATCGTATCAATGTGATATTCTGCTTGTGCTTGATGATTTTCTCCTACTTATAAATGATGAAACCCATTAATTAGCTCTCACGATTGCAGATCCAGTTTAGGGTTCGCAGGCACGTTTTGCTCAACAGGGCCGGGGGCTAACATGACGTTTCACCAACTTGTGAGCACATGGACTTGTGTGTAGTGTCATTTGTTTTTTCAGTGGGAGCAGTTGATCGTAGCAGGGTTGTTCTATTCCAAAGGGTATCAAACAAGCCCAATAATAATCTTTAAAAAGGAGCATGCCATTATACTCCACTCAGTGTCTTCGTTTTTTTGCTTGTACTCTAACGTTGAGCTCACTTGCGACATAATCCAGGCAGTGTGCCATGTGGAGATAAGGATGAACAAGGTCTTACTTATGACCTTTTGCATCTGAATTTTCATTTATGAAATTGGGGCAAAATTTGCTTCAATCCGCTGAACTCCTCTTCCATTTATGTCATTTTTCCCAGAGAGGGCATAGCTCTCCCTTATACGCCGCCGCGGTCCAATCGTCAAACAGTCATACCCCTCCCTACTCCCACGGTCCAACTGTCTGGTTAAGCACAACATATACCATCATCAATCCAAGTCCACATACACTATCACATATCCGCCACCAATCCGAGTTCACATATGCCACCCATATATTCGCCATCAATCCGAGTCCACATATACCATCACATATCCGCCACCAATCCGAGTCCATCACATATTAGGTTTGCTTTCGAGATTCATATGTTTCCAGATTTGTGTTTCCTTGTGTGTGTAGGTTTCAGATTCCATCAATCTTTTTCCATCTGTAGAAGAGGGTGGTTTAAAAAAAAGAGTATGGAGACCCTTGGGACGTTTTTAGGCCAAATTTTGACGGGTGAAAATATTTTTTCCCTATACTATTTTTTCCTTTACCATTTTCCATACATCCACAATCCGGCTGCTCCGCCGAGCATACCCACCTCGACCCCGCAACCCAGCCGTCCCATCGAGCATAGCTCCGCAACTATAACCATCTAGTGAGTCATACCCTCCCCCTAGGCCCCTACCCTTACATCCCAGTCGTTAAGCAAAGGGTGCCCTCTTCCATACCCCCAACAACCTGTCCGCTCAGCCAGGCAAACCCTCAGCCGTCCCTCGTAGTCCGATCGCCCCTTCAAGCATAGATCCTCCCCATTCTTGCCCCTTGTAACTCTAGACCGTATTTGTATACCCCTATAATAGACCACCATACTCCTATCACCTCTGCTCCTTGCCAATACCATCTCTACGACAAACACTTATAAATCGGTGCAAATCTCATAAAAGTCGCAGTGTGGGACTAAAAATAACCCAGTACAATACATGTGGTCTCACACGTAGTAGCCGGCCGACGACTTTGTTGCTCCGATGTTGAGTCCTGCTTCCATCCACTGTCGCGGCGTTGTCGACATAGGGAGTGACCCAACGTGCAACCCCCACGATGCTCCCCGACCTCCTATCATAGTGTCCACCCGTGCAGATTCCATCCCATCCTGCTCACTGCTTACGCCGAAGCCAGGCCTGAATCGGTCATCGACTCTGGCAAGATAGAGACCAGAATAGCAGCGCACAATGCGTGTAATTCCCTAGTCAGCGCTTAAAACTCCGGTACTATTTTTTTGCCACTGGCAATTGCCCAAGTTGGAGGGATCGTTGTGTTAGATGGGCCGGCCCATGTAGGCTTCCCTTTGCACCGGCTTTAGGTAGCTTCCAAAGGTTACTAAAAAAAGGTACCTTCCAAAGGGAGCTCCTAACCGGCGCCTTCAGCGTCGGGTGGGGTTTTGGGCTCCCATGCGACCAATCCTATGGATCGGCCCATCACGAGGCAGAGCTAAACCGCTCACCTTCACACACCTTCTTCACTTTCGTTCAATGGTTGACCTGTCAACCGTTGACTTTTAAAAAAATACATAAAAATATAAATTCGCAAAAAGGTCAAAAAAATGGAAATTTCGTGAGATACAAAATGTTCACATATTTTAAAAATAGCTCATGAATTTTTGAAAAAACTCAAAAGAAAATCTTCATTTCAAAAACCATTTATAGATTTTTCATTTTTTTATCGATTTACCATTAAGTTCATCAAGTTTGAAAAAAGACACCAGCTTGAATTTTTTTTAAATACTTTTTTTATCGAATTTGACAAAAGAAAGTTCAAATATTTTTTAAAAATCATTGATCTTGAGAAGAAATTTATCCAGTTTGAAAAAAGTTCATCGATTTTGATTTTTTATCAAACTTGAATATGAAAAATTTCATCCGTTTAAAAGGAAAGTTTATCAAATTTGAAAGAAGATTCATAAAATTTATAAAAAATTCACTGATGTTGAAAAAACTTTGTGAAATTATAAAAGAAAAGAAAAGAAAAGAAAACAGAAGAAAACCGGCCAAAGCAAAAAAAAAGGTAAGAAAGAAAACCCTATAGTTTATTTGAAGAATAATAAAAGAAGGTAAGTAGAAAAATGGGAAAGATGTCTGGTTGGTTTTCGTGGCGCACAGGTGCAAAGCTCGATACTCCCCCGGGCGTTCTTGTTTTGAAAGGGTTTACAGAAAAGAAAAGAAAAATATAAGATGGGCCGGCCCAGCATGGAGAGCGGTAGTGTGCGCCCGTTTGCCGGAATCTAATAAACCGCGCGCGCCGTTTAGAAAATGCCGCTTCGAAAAACTTCTGAAGAGTTTTTATTTTCGTTTTTTCTGTTATTTGCTTTTTTGGCTTTCTTTTTTATTGAAAGTTTGTGCGCATTTTTTTCGTATTTGTGAATTTTTTCCTAAAATTTTCACCCTTTTGAAATTCGTGATCTTTACTGAATTCATGATGTTTTTCTTCAATTCATGAACTTTTTTTTTCAATCCGTGAACCTTTTCAAATCTGTGAAGAGTTTTTTCAATTCACGAACTTTTTTAAAATTCCTGAAGAATTTTTGTAGTGTAACATCCCCCCGCCCTTCACCTGTGGGGGTTGGAGAAGTCGACCCATACTCATCTTGCCTAGCAGGCTACGTATATCTAGAGGAAGGCTTCACAATTGTACATGATTATTCTCTACGGTGAACTTTGAATAATAAAGAGAATAGTCCCACACCTACAACTTGTGTCCTTATGTATAAATTTCGACTATACTGCTGCGTTGCGTTACACAATAATCTCAACACATAGTATCTTTTCAACACAATGGCCTCCTCAATTTTCATTAGAGAAAAACTGCCAAGTAAGTTCATATCGATCATACAATGTTTAGCAAAATAACCTCACAGTTCATATCACACTTATTACAACACCAAAGCATACACAACCCACTTCACGATACTATCAATAGAACAAAACCACTCTCTTCTTCCTGTTGAAAATGAGTGAACTTCATCCATCAATTTCTTCTCATCATCGGGACCAATCGCTAACTTCTCTCTAAGCTTCCACAGTCACCATTCTAGTCATTCGCACTCAGTCCTCAATTTTTCTTCGAAACATGTTCCTTTTGTAGAAGGGCGCCTGAGGTTAGATGATCGCATAACAGAAAATCAGTGAAGCTTGGTCACTGGGAAATTGTTGCTTGAAACATGCTGCATTTCTGGTTTTCTAGATTGTCCAACAAACATCCTCCAAATATGTCAAAAGTGAATTCAAGTAGCCTGCTCAAGTCAAATGCACAAAGGACCACCTGCCATTCCAGTTTAGCTAAAGAACAGCCAAATAGCAAATGGTTCACAATTTTCCTTCAAACCATAGAAGTGACACCAGTCATTCCTAAACCAACCTATTTTGATTAGATTATCTTTGGTTAGTATGATAACTTTAGCATGCCCGGCCGTAGTAGCAGCTACGCCTTCGGCCTCCTCGTTTTTTTTCATATTTTTTAGGTGTATTATCTTGGATCTGGTAAAGACCTCAAGGAGATGTCATGCAGACTGATGAACCAATGTCTTTGTTTTGGACAGGTGCTCTAGGACTTGGTTTGCGGTTGATGTTGAGTATAATCTTTATTAGGAAAGACGAGATAGACTAGGATTTGTTCTGGCTTGTCTAGTACTCCAAGTAGATGATTGTACTCCTATATATATATATGCCCACGAGGCTCAAGCAATACAATGAACTATTCCACCAATCCTCTCTCTCCCTTCTAACAAACTGTATTGTACTAGACATATTTCATAACCTACTGTAAAGAATGTCCATAGAAGAAAAAAGTTAGATCGATAAATAGTGTAATATGTAAAACTTGATAAACTATATCATAATCCTATGCAGTGCCAACGCATACTATGTACTCCCTCCGTTCCTAAAAAATTGTCTTTCTAGCCATCTCAAATGGACTACAACATACGGATGTATGTAGACATGTTTTAGAGTGTAGATTCATTCATTTTGCTCCGTATGTAGTCACTTGTTGAAATCTCTAGAAAGACAATTATTTAGGAACGGAGGGAGTAACTGTTTGGGTTGAGTGTAATTTTTCTGCACTCCCTGATATCATAATCCTATGCAGTGCCAACGCATACTATTGGAGTATTACTCAAATAGTGAAGCATTCAAGAACTGCATTTTCCTAGAGAAACAAAGCACATTAGTACAAGACGAGATACATCAACCGAGGATTGAAGGAAAAACTTTAGACATTTTTTGAAATGGATAGGTCCTAGAAGTTCGTCAGATACAACCCTGTGGTCACTGCCGGAGCACAATATATTGAGCAATTTGACTATCTATACAAGGCATACTACAAAGTACAAACATCTACGGAGTAATAACTAAATTAGGAAACCATGTGTACTAGAGAAACACAGGCGTTGAGTAAATAGGCACATAAACCTGACCTTAAGTATAATTGGAACGCAACACACTTAGTTGGACATGCCTCAGTTAATTAGATTATATATGCCTCCGAATTAAGATGAGTGCCAATTTCCATTCTTTTTGCCGACCATGAGTAATGGTTTCATGTGGCGCTGTAAAATAAGTAAATTAAAACCAAACAGCTAGCTAGCGGAAATTAACTACCGTTCTTGTACTGAACAAACAAGAGCATATGAATGAAGCACCAAACTAAATTGCAGATATGCGCGTCTGAGAATTCGACAACCCAAAACTACATTTTTGTCACAGACAGCGATTACCAATGGAGCGTAACAATTTCACACCGCTACGGGTTGGTACAAGAGTTCTCACACATAGCCTAAGTGCCTAACTGAATAATTCTATTCATCTCAAAACTATGTCTGTCAAGGGTATGCAATGCAACCATGTCTGAATAATTCTATTGGCTGGAACTGAAGATGGCGATCAACAATCCAAGTATCCAACCATGTCCGAAGATGGCGATCAACATAGCCTAACTGAGGAATTCAATTCATCTCATCGGAACTCAAGACGGCGATCAACAATCCAACCATTCTGTTAAGGGTAGGCAATGCAAGTCATCTCACCGGAGATGGCAATCACCAGTCCAACCATGTCCATGTCTTGATTAGATGGGGTGGATCGACATGGCAGGCGAAACAAAAACTTTCCTACAGCGCCGTCAGATCGGTACGCAAGTCAACCATGGCAATTTTAGTTCTCACACGCCGAAAACAAAACTTCAGGCGTGCCGGCGATCGGCCAGTCTCCGGCTGCGGCTCCATGGCCTGCTGGACGTCGACTCATGTGAGCAAGACAGCATATTTATGGGTACAAAGAAAAAGTGCATAGCCGTCCAAAGCCAATTGGTTGAGGGGACAAGCAGGCAAACCTGCGTCGTCCATAGCCGGCGGTGGTGGGACGTAGCCGAAGAAGTGCCTGACGCGGCAGGTAGGCGGTTCGTCAAGGATGTCGTCGCGGAGCCCCTGCAGGACGTCGACGAGGGCGCCCATGTTCGCCGCGCCCCGGCGGGCGTGACCAGCGGCCGCGGCACATGCCTGGGCGACCGTGGCAGCTCCCCCGGACGACGTCGGCACGGCGAGGAAATCCGCCACGTCCGAGTAGACACGCTCCAGCTCGGACTGCGCGCGGGACAGCCCGCGGAGGGCGTGCTTGACCTCCTTCCGCACGTCGACGAGCCAGCCCGGGTACCAGACGTGGTGGTCCATCCAGCGCGGGTCTCGCAGCGAGAAGGAACGCATCGCCTGCTCGGAAGGCTCGGAGGCCAGCAGCAGCTCCAGCCCGCGGTCGACGTTGAACAGGAGGCCGCGGTTGGGGCGCAGGGGCTCGGCGGCGGCCGGGGCAGGGGCCGCGACGGGATCCTCGCTGCGGAGGGCGGCGACGCGGTCGCGGCCAAGGTCGAGGACGCCGTGGACCTCGTCGCGGAGGAGGCGCCGGACCGCGGCGTCCGAGGCCCCGTAAGCGATGGTGGCGGCGATGCGGCGCGCTTCCTGGGCGGCCGCCTCGAGGTCCCGCGCCGCCTGCTCCAGCGTGCGGCCGGCCTCCGCGGCGTCGTCGACGATCCAGCCGAGGATGGGGAGGAACTCGTACCAGGTGTGGTCGATGGTCCGCTCCGCCATGGCCGCCGGCCGCCGCCTCCCTCCTCCGCCCCTCTCTTTCTCACTCTCTGGCGCGCGCTCGTGTTGCGGGTGCGTGACGACACTTTGGTTTGAACGGACGCGCGGGAGGGGTGCCGGGCGGGGGCTAAAATATCTATTCTTCTTTCAGTGGCGTGGTGGGTCCCGGGCTGTCAGCCAGCAAAACGGTATTACTCCCTTCCTTCGGAATTATTTGTCGTAGAAATGGATATATCTAGACGTATTTCAGTTTTAAATACACGATACAAGTAATTTCAAACGGAGGGAGTAATTTCTACTCACTTTAGATTGTTTCGGGCATATGCTACAGTTTTCTTACTCTCGACTACCAACAAAAGAGGGGGTAAAAGGGATCATGTTCAAATTGCTCCAGTGCTTGATGTGTGGTGGGAATTTGTAAGGAAGCTCCATACCGCCTGAGTAACATGGGACAGTGTGAGTAGGCCCATTTGATTATCTTTTTCCTTCTAACTCGACTCTAATTAACAGGGAACCCATACATTATTTCAAATGCCCTAGTCTGTGGAGATCAACTGGCCGACATTATTCATGTCTCGGTTTTTATTTTTATTTTTGCGAGAAAACTTTCAATCTATTCATTATCAATTATGGTGGTACAACGAATATCAGAAGTAATAAAAATTACATCCAGATTCGTAGACCAGCTAGCGACGACTACAAGGACTAAAGCGAGCCGAAGGCGCACGGTCGTCATCGCCCCTCCCTCCCTGGAGTCGGGCAAAACTTGTTGTAGTGGACAGTCGTGAAGTCGTCGTGCTAAGGCACTATAGAACCAGCGCACCAGAACAACAACCACCGCCGAGGAGCACTTGTAGACACACGAACACGCACGAAAAAACACAGATCCATGTAGATCCACCGAAGAAAAACGCCGGCCGAATCCCGGGAAATCCACCGGAGACAAATCTCCACACGTCCTCCGATGACGCTAGAAACACCACCAGGATGAGGGTTAGGCAGGGAAAACTTTATTCCATCTTCAGAGAACCGCCACTGCCTCATCTCTCTAAGCAGGACACAAACTCTAAGAAAACTCAGAAAAACATCTAGAAACAAACTGGCCATGGGCTCTTGTGGAGCCTGCTTGATAATTTATATGGAACACATTTTGAAGTTTCAAAGAAAAAGTACATAATTTCCTCATAAGTACATGCATGTGCCTCCTATGTACTCCCTCCGTCCGAAAAAGTTTGTCCCTCAAATGAATGTATCTAGTCCCAAGTTAGTGCTAGATACATCCATTTAAGAGACAAGCTTGGGACAAGTTTTTTCGGACAGAGGTAGTACATGTCAAATTTAACAAAGCACGCTAGAAGAATGACAAATACGGGTGCCTATAATAGATGTACTGTTTGCTATTATACATAACAGATTTCCCCTTTTTTAGCGCACAAACAAACAAACTTATTGAAGTACAGGAAAGAACTTTCTCTTTCACCTTTGGTTCCATAATTTGTGTTTTGTTTCATAAATACATAGGGATGCCCCCTAAATACATGTAAAATCCAACGATGCAGGGTATGAAATAAGACAAATATGTGGACATTATAGATCCACACATTTGTGAGTAACTCACAGACAAATAAATTTATCAAAGTAAAAAACAAAAAAACTTTCTCTTTCCATCTTTGGTTCCATGAAAGCAACAACAAGCATATGATGTGCTACCCATTCGCTTCACCATTATACAGTTCAGAATTCTTACAAATGATACTCCCTCCGTTCGTTTTTATAAAACGTTTTCAACAACTAGCTTTGAACTGTTTTGGGCATTATCTAAATAGTCTAAAACGTCTTATAAAAGTAAATAGAGGAAGTACCTCATTTCTTTTGCCAGTTCCTTGGCTACGGAATGTACATTCTCCTCAGCTCCTATATAGAACTCGGTTATTTCTAATGAAACAAGACTATAACTCTGTTATTACAGTTCTGAATTCAGAAAACGACCATAGCAGTTTGCTTGCAGTGTCCAGTTAACCCTAAAACCAATACCAGAGCTAGCATTCTACTGAGACTCACCTGCTGCCGAGTGATCCAAAGAAAAAATTTCCTTACCACCTGTTGACAATTGCCTCTCCATCCAACCCTTCAACAGTTTCTTAATTTTCTCACAGAAATTGAACATATAAACTCTGCTAGAGTAGTAGTCACAACGAAGGCAGCCACGTCGCCTTTAAATCGCTCGTGCCACCGCCTGTTATTTTCGTGCCCCGCCGAGGGCATTTTCGTCATTTCGCATCCGGGCGTATAAAAGGCAGCCGTTCCAGTGGAGGTAACCTAGCCTTCTGCCCATCTCGCACTCGCGCCGCGCCCCTCTCCTCTCTCTCCCTCCAAACCCTAGCTAGACCGCGCCCGCCTCCCTGCCCCGCCGCCGTCGTCTCCTCCACCCGGCCAGCCGCCGCCACACCTCCTCCACCTGGCCAGCCGCCGCCACTCGCGCCCGTCTCCTCCGGCGAAGCGCCGCATCCCCCCCTCTCCACTCCCGGCGCAGCCGCCGGATCCATCCATGCTCTCCACCTCTTTCCCCGGCCCCTCTGCCTCCCCCCACCATGAGAGAGAGGGATTGACTCCCCCACCATGAGAGAGGGAGAGGGATGGACAAATAGGAGACAGGAGCATGAGGAGAAGAGGAAGGAGACGGGGGCAGGAGGAGAAGAGGAAGGAGAGGCCCTGCTCCACTCCCCCGCCTCGAACCAGCCGTTGCCATGGAGAAGGATGGCCAGTAGGGGAGGCCGGCGGTGGAGGGAGGAGCGGCGGGGACAGAGGCACAGGCCATCGATGACCTCTCGAGCCGTCGAGCGCGACCTTGATCTGGTGTAGGGGAGCAGCAGCCGCAGGGGGCTCCAAACTCTTCTTCGCGGGAGGCGGCAGGCGCAGCTCCTCCTCTCTCTCCCCCACACGACAACGACCCCAACTCCCACCACAGCCTTGTTTGGAGGATATCGTCAGAATCAGCTTCCTTGATAATTATGTCAAAATTTCTGGGATTTGTGATTCTTATCGAATTAAGAGATCATCTGTTGGCCTGTCCCTATTTATGATTTCAGATTATTATTTTTGGTGCACTTCAGTTTTAGAAATCCGATCCGTCACCCCTACTTTGACCTCGATGGACTATTGTTGTCGTTGTCCTCTGCCTTGCCCAGGACAATGATGGCCGGGTGAGCCAGAGACAAGCTGAGGATCAACTAGCAGTTCTTCCCAACGACGGGACCACAACAGAAACAGATGACGATGCAGCTGAATTCTATAACGGACCAGCTTCAGGCTTTTGTACTAATTTCTTGATTACCTCACCATGATTGTTGTAGTTTTGTCCTCACAGGAGAACCTTATTTTCTTCAGATCTATAGGATCAAGATATGCAATTTCAATTTTGTAATTATATACAATGTTAACTTGATGCAATAAAGAAAGAAGTTCCACAAGCTCTTAATTATTGAAGTTACTTGTGTAGTCTGCAATTTGATATTTTAACATGTGCACTGCAATTGGCAACACTTCGAACAAAACCTTCGGTTTCTTTTCTAAGGAATATGATTGTTGCTTCTAGACATGCCGCTAGGTATATATGATCCATGTTTTCCATTCCCCCTTTACTTTCTTTGTTTAGTTATGCATGTAGAAAAGCTCATGTATGAATCTGACTTTATTATGCAGTCTCACACAAAGGAAGAGAGAATAGAACTTGATGTCAACGACTCTAGAGGTCTGGAAATAAAAACACCAGAATGAATCTCCTTTCCTCTCTTTTATTAATCCAGATGGCATCTCATGATTTCATACCCTTATGTTCTTGCCAACATTTACATGTTATTTTGTTCTTTGCTTACCAAAACTTAGAAGTACTTTATCTTGGTTGACATTATGATTGGTTCTGTGTACACTGAGATACTACCGAGTCTCAAACCTGAGCTGGACATCTCATATCTGTACATCAGAATCACTGTTTGGTCCATGGAAGCTTGCCTAGCCGCTACTGTGCCACGTTGTATATATACTGAACTTGATTTCCTTGGTTTATGAAACTATTGAAGATGTTATATGCGCATACTCCTACAGCATAGGCGCTAATGTTGTTTGAGTGCCTTTAGTAAATTACTACATTGTTAGTGAGGTTGGCTAAATGTTTTTTGTGCTATTAACATCTATCATTGCCCTACATCTTATCAGCTCTGCATCCAGAGCAACGATGCCGGCACACACGCCAGTTCTTTGTTCATCTCAGTCGGCGATTTTTTCATTCTGTCTACGGCAATGGGGTAGCTTCCTCTGCTCCGTTCGTGTGTTTGACGTTTGTTCTTCTTCCATCCTCTTCTGTCCTTTCGCTCGTCACATTATTCTTTCGACTTGTCCTTAGATTTTTTTTGTCTACAGGTTTTGTGCTGTTTCTTTTGACAAGATGTATTTTTTAGTGACACTTTTCTAGAGATTCTTCATGTTATCTTTATGCTGGGCCTCATATATGTTCATGGTCAACTTGTGTCCAGATTTCAGAGTAGTGTGGTATATTATGATTGTAGAGGTGATCTCACCTACGCATACCCTTTTTGGATACATCGTTACAGCTTGTTACATTGTTCTCTGTTTCTAGATGTCTGCATAGTTTATTTCCACTGGCTTAACTTGCATTAACCCTATTGTGGTGTAACATCTTTGCCTGCTACCCCCAGCAAAATTATTCAACGAGTCAATACCATCAGTATGTGTGGTCAGATTTATTTCATAATGATAATCTAAAATCGGCGACCTCCTATAATTGCCAGATAGGTTCCGCGCCACATATAAAATGTACATTACTTGGCAAGCATGTTTATTCAGTTCTTTCAGGATGTAACATGTGCTATAGGTTGATCGATATACAGTAATTGGGGCAGGATTCATTGAACTTGCAAGTTCAGAAGGGCCCGTTAGAGAGAAAAATTATATAAAAAAGCACTTTTTATAGGAAATTTAGGAGCAAATCACTGATTAGGGGGGCAGGTCCCCTGCCGACCCCCGTCTGCGCCACTGCCAAAATAGATACCAATTTGCATTCTTTTTGCACATGGACAACAAGTAATCATATTTTTTCATGTCCCTGCCAATCAGTTTTTTTATTAGATAGCAATTAAATGTTGAGAAGTATATGTGCTGATTATTGGCTCAACAAATTGTTTGCTATATATTGACTGTAAGTCTCTTTTCTCAGGGACAATGTACTGGTGCGAAGGAAAGCCTTTTTATTTTTCAAGATGATGAACTGCATTATTTCTGGTCCTACTCTGCCTCTCAATCATTTCTTTAAACCAAGTTGATGACCGAGCAAATGCACTTCACAGAAGGAGAACGGACAGCCTTAGATAACATTGACTGTTCTTTTTGGAGCTCCTACAAAATGAAGACATCATTAAATCAATCGTTGTTTTGTTCGATGTTGAAGATGTCAGCTAAGAGGATTTTGAGTACTATTCTGCTCATTCCAAAAGTATGCAAGCCACACGAGGAGTGATATAAGAAAGCTGTTGGAAATATGCCCTAGAGGCAATAATAAATTAGTTATTATTATATTTCCTTGTTCATGATAATCGTTTATTATCCATGCTATAATTGTATTGATAGAAAACTCAGATACATGTGTGGGTACATAGACAACACCATGTCCCTAGTAAGCCTCTAGTTGACTAGCTCGTTGATCAATAGATGGTTACGGTTTCACGACCATGGACATTGGATGTCATTGATAACGGGATCACATCATTAGGAGAATGATGTGATGGACAAGACCCAATCCTAAGCCTAGCACAAAGATCGTAGTTCGTATGCTAAAGCTTTTCTAATGTCAAGTATCATTTCCTTAGACCATGAGATTGTGCAACTCCTGATCTTGTAGGAATGCTTTGGGTGTACCAAACGTCACAATGTAACCGGGTGACTATAAAGGTGCACTACTGTATCTCCGAAAGTGTACATTGGGTTGGCACGAATCGAGATCGGATTTGTCACTCCGTAAACGGAGAGGTATCTCTGGGCCCACTCGGTAGGACATCATCATAATGTGCACAATGTGACCAAGGGGTTGATCACGGGATGATGTGTTACGAACGAGTAAAGAGACTTGCGGAAGCGAGATTGAACAAGGTATCGGGATACCGACGATCGAATCTCGGGCAAGTACAATACCGCTAGACAAAGGGAATTGAATACGGGATTGATTGAATCCTCGACATCGTGGTTCATCCGATGAGATCATCGTGGAACATGTGGGAGCCAACATGGGTATCCAGATCCTGCTGTTGGTTATTGACCAGAGAACGTCTCGGTCATGTCTACATGTCTCCCGAACCCGTAGGGTCTACACACTTAAGGTTCGATGACGCTAGGGTTATAAAGGAAGTTTTTATGTGGTTATCGAATGTGGTTTGGAGTCCCGGATGAGATCCCGGACGTCACGAGGAGTTCCGGAATGGTCCGGAGGTAAAGATTTATATATGGGAAGTCTGTTTTGGTCGGAAAAGTTTCGGGTTTTTCCCAGGTAACGTAGGACCACCGGAGGGTCCCGGGGTCCACCAAGTGGGGCCACCAACCACGGAGGGCTGCATGGGCCAAGTGTGGACTGGACCAGCCCTGGTGGGCTGGTGCGCCCCACAGGCCCAAGGCGCAAGGAAGTGGGGAAGGGGCAAACCCTAGGGCAGATGGGCCCTAAGGCCCACCCTAGGTGCGCCTCCCCCTCTCTCCCTTCTGGCCGCCACCAGATGCCATCTGGGGGCTGCCGCCACCCCTGGGGAGGGAACCCTAGAGGGGGCGCAGCCCCCTCCCCTCCCCCTATAAATACTTGAGGCTTGGGGGCTGCCCAAGACATGAGTTTCTCCCTCTATTGGCGCAGCCCTGCCTCTCCTCCTCCTCCTCTCCCGTGGTGCTTGGCGAAGCCTGTTTGGATTGCCACACTCCTCCATCACCACCACGCCGTTGTCTTTCTGCTTTGGACGGAGTCTTCCTCAACCTCTCCCTCTCTCCTTGCTGGATCAAGGCGTGGGAGACGTCGCCGGGCTGTACGTGTGTTGAACGCGGAGGTGCCGTCCGTTCGGCACTAGGATCTCCGGTGATTTGGATCACGATGAGTACGACTCCTTCAACTCCGTTCTCTTGAACGCTTCCGCTTAGCGATCTACAAGGGTATGTAGATGCATTCTCCTTCCCCTCGTTGCTAGTTTTTCCATAGATAGATCTTGGTGACACGTAGGAAAATTTTGAATTTCTGCTACGTTCCCCAATAGTGGTATCAGAGCTAGGACTATTGCGTAGATTCTTTGCACGAGTAGAACACAAAGTAGTTGTGGGCGTTGATTTTGTTTAATATGCTTACCGTTACTAGTCCAATCTTGTTTCGACGGTATTGTGGGATGAAGCGGCCCGGACCGACCTTACACGTACTCTTATGTGAGACAGGTTCCATCGACTGACATGCACTTGGTGCATAAAGTGGCTAGCGGGTGCCAGTCTCTCCCACTTTAGTCGAACGGATTCGATGAAAAGGGTCCTTATGAAGGGTAAATAGCAATTGGCATATCACGTTGTGGTTTTGCGTAGGTAAGAAACGTTCTTGCTAGAAACCCATAGCAGCCACGTAAAACATGCAAACAACAATTAGAGGACGTCTAACTTGTTTTTGCAGGGTATGCTATGTGATGTGATATGGCCAAGAAGAATATGATGAATGATATGTGATGTATGAGATTGATCATGTTCTTGTAATAGGATTCACGACTTGCATGTCGATGAGTATGACAACCGCAGGAGCCATAGGAGTTGTCTTTATTTATTGTATGACCTGCGTGTCATTAAACAACGCCATGTAATTACTTTACTTTATTGCTAACCGGTAGCCATAGTGGTGGAAGTAATAGTTGGCGAGACAACTTCATGAAGACACGATGATGGAGATCATGATGATGGAGATCATGGTGTCATGCCGGTGACGATGATGACCATGGAGCCCTGAAGATGGAGATCAATGGAGCTATATGATATTGGCCATATCATGTCACTACTATATATAATTGCATGTGATGTTTATTATGTTTATGCATCTTGTTTACTTAGAACGACGGTAGTAAATAAGATGATCCCTTACAACAATTTCAAGAAGTGTTCTCCCCTAACTGCACCGTTGCTAAAGTTCGTCGCTTCTAAGCACCACGTGATGATCGGGTGTGATGGATTCTTACGTTCACATACAACGGGTGTAAGACAGATTTACACAAGCGGAACACTTAGGGTTAACTTGACGAGCCTAGCATGTATGGACATGGCCTCGGAACACGAGAACGAAAGGTCGAGCATGAGTCGTATAGTAGATACGATCAACATGAATATGTTCACCGATGATGACTAGTCCGTCTCACGTGATGATCGGACACGGCCTAGTTGACTCGGATCATGTAATCACTTAGATGACCAGAGGGATGTCTATTCGAGTGGGAGTTCATAAGATGAACTTAATTATCCTGAACATAGTCAAAAGACCTTTTGCAAATTATGTCGTTAGCTCGCATTTTAGTTCCTTTGTTTAGATATGTTCCTAGAGAAAATATAGTTGAAAGTTGACGATGGCGATTGTGCGAAGAGAAAGCTTATGTCCTTAATGCACCGCTTCGGTGTCTGAACCCCAAACGCCGTCTCTGTGGATGTTGCGAACATCAGACATACACGCTTTTGATAACTACGTGATAGTTCGGTTAAATGGTTTAGAGTAGAGGCACCAAAGACGTTTCTCAAAACATATAAGATGTTTCGAGGGCTGAAATTGGGATTTCAGGCTTGTGCCCACGTCAAAAGGTATAAGACCTCCGACGATTTTCTTAGCCTGCAGACTAAGGGAGAAAAGCTCAATCATTGAGCTTGTGCTCAGATTGTCTGAGTACAACAATCACTTGAATCGAGTGGGAGTTGATCTTCCAGATGAGATAGTGATGTTTCTCCAAAGTCATTGCCACCAAGCTGCTAGAGCTTCGTGATGAACTATAACATATCAGGGATAGATATGATGATCCTTGAGGTATTCACGATGTTTGACACCGCGAAAGTAGAAATCAAGAAGGAGCATCAATTGTTGATGGTTGGTGAAACCACTAGTTTCAAGAAGGGCAAGGGCAAGAAGGGATACTTCATGAAATGGCAAATCAGTCTTTGCTCTAGTGAAGAAACCCAAGGTTGAACCCAAACCCGAGACTAAGTGCTTCGTAATGAGGGGAACAACCAATCGGAGCAGAATTACCCTAGATACTTGGTAGATGAGAAGGTGGCAAGGTCGATAGAAGTATATTGGGTATACATTATGTTAATGTGTACTTTACTAGTACTCCTAGTAGCACCAGGGTATTAAGATACGGTTCGGTTGCTAAGTGTTAGTAACTTCGAAACAAAAGCTACGGAATAAGCGGAGACTAGCTAAAGGTGAGTGACGATACGTGTTGGAAGTGTTTCCAAGGTTGATGTGATCAAGCATCGCACGCTCCCTCTACCATCGAGATTGGAGTTAAACCTAAAATTGTTATTTGGTGTTTGCGTTGAGCATAGACATGATTGGATTATGTCTATCGCAATATGGTTATTCATTCAAGGAGAATAATGGTTACTCTATTTGTTTGAATAATACCTTCGATGGTCTTGCACCTAAATGAATGGTTTATTGAATCTCGATCGTAGTGACACATTTTCGTGCCAAAAGATATAAGATAGTAATGATAGTACCACTTACTTGTGGCACTGCCATGTGAGTCATATTGGTATAAAACGCATGAAGAAGTTCCATGTTGATGGATCTTTGGACTCACTTTCGTTTTGAAAAGTTTGAGACATGCGAACCATGTCTATTGGTGTATACGCATGAAGAAACTCCATCCAGATGGACCGTTTGGACTCACTTGATTTTGAATCACTTGAGACATGCAAATCATACCACATGGGCAAGATGACTGAAAGCCTCGTTTTCAAAGAAATGGAACAAGAAAGCAACTTGTAGGAAGTAACACATTTTGATGTGTGCAGTCCAATGAGTGCTGAGGCATGCGATGAATATCGTTATGTTCTTACTTCACAGATGATTCGAGTAGATGTTGAGTATATTTACTTGATGAAACACAAGTCTGAATTATTGAATGGTTCAAGTAATTTCAGAGTGAAGTTTAAGATCTTCGTGACAAGAGGATAGAATGTCTATGATATGATCATAGAGATGAATATCTGAGTTACGAGTTTTGGCACACAATTAAGACATTGTGCAAATTGTTTCACAATTAATACCGCCGAACACCATAGTGTGATGGTGTGTCCGAACATCATAGTTGCACCCTATTGGATATGGTGCGCACCATGATATCTCTTATCGAATTACCACTATCGTTCATGGGTTAGGCATTAGAGACAACCGCACTCACTTTAATGGGGCACCACGTAATTCCGTTGAGACGCCACCGTTTGGAGAAACCTAAGTTGTCGTTTCTTGAAAGTTTGGGGATGCGACGCTTATGTGAAAAAGTTTTAGGTTGATAAGCTCGAACCCAAAGCGGATAAAATGCATCTTCATAGGACACCCAAAACAGTTGGGTATACCTCCTAATTCAGATCCGAAAGCAATAGGGATTGTTTCTTGAATCGGGTCCTTTCTCGAGGAAAAGTTTGTCTCGAAAATTGAGTGGGAGGATGGTGGAGACTTGATGAGGTTATTGAACCGTCACTTCAACTAGTGTGTAGCAGGGCACATGAAGTTGTTCCTGTGGCGCCTACACCAATTGAAGTAGAAGCTTATGATAGCGATCATGAAGTTTTGGATCAAGTCACTACCGTACCTCGTAGGGTGACAAGGATGCGTACTGCTTCAGAGTGGTACGGTGATCCTGTCTTGAAAGTCATGTTGCTAGACAACAATGAACCTACGAGCTATGGAGAAGCGATGGTGGGCCCAAATTCGACAAATGGTTAGAAGCCATGAAATCCGAGATAGGATCCATGTATCATAACAAAGCATGGACTTTGGTGGACTTGCCCGATGATCGGCAAGCCATTGAAATAAATGGATCTTTAAGAAGAAGACGGACGTGGACGGTAATGTCACCGTCTATGAAGCTCGACTTTATGCTAAGAGTTTTCACAAGTTCAAGGAGTTGACTATGATGAGATTTTCTCATCCGTAGTGATGCTTAAGTCCGTCGGAATCATGTTGGCATTAATCGCATTTATGAAATCTGGCAAATGGATGTCAAAACGAGTTTCCTTACCGGTTTTCGTAAGGAAAGGTTGTATGTGATACAATCGAGAAAGGTTTTGTCGATCCTAAGGATGCTAAAAGGTATGCTAGCACCACGATCCTTCTAAGGACTGGGTAAGCATCTCGGAGTTGGAAAGTGCGCTTTGATGAGATGATCAAAGATTTTGGGTTTATACAAAGTTTATGAGAAACTTGTATTTCAAAAGAAGTGAGTGGGAGCACTATAGAATTTCTGATGAGTATATGTTGTTGAAATATTGATGATCAGAAATGATGTGGAATTTCTGGAAAGCATATAGGGTTATTTGAAAGATGATTTTCAATAGAAAACCTGGATTAGGCTACTTGAACAATAAGCATCAAGATCTATAAGATAGATCAAAATGCTTAATAATACTTTCAAATGAACACATACCTTGACATGATCTTGAAGGTGTTCAAGATGGATCACCAAAGAAGGAGTTCTTGCACGAGATGTAAGGTATGAAGTTAAGAGTTAAAGCTCGACCACGGCAGAAAAGAGAGAAAGGACGAAGGTCGCCCCTTATGCTTTAGACGTAGGCTCTATAGTATGCTATGCCGTGTACCGCACCGAAGTGTGCCTTGCCATGAGTCAAGTCAAGGGTACAAGAATGATCCAGGAACGGATCATTGGACAGCGGTCGAAATTATCCTTAGAAGAATAAGGAAATATTTCTCGATTATGGAGGTGATAAAGAGTTCAGCGTAAAGGGTTACGTTGATGCAAGCTTTAACACCTATCCGAATGACTCTGAGTAGCAAACCGGATACATATAGTGGAGAAACCATTTGGAATAGCTTCAAGTGGAACGTGGAAGCAGCATTTACAATATGACATAGAGAATTGCGAAGTACATACGGATCTGAATACTGCAGACCGTTGACTAAAACTTCTCTTACAAGCAAAACATGATCAAACCCTAGAACTCATCGAGACTTAATCACATGGTGATGTGAACTAGTTTAAGACACTAGTAGACTCTTTGGATGTTGGTCACATGGCGATGTGACCTATCGATGTTGATCACATGGCGATGTGAACTAGATTATTGACTCTAGTGCAAGTGGGAGACTGTTGGAAATATGCCCTAGAGGCAATAATAAATTAGTTATTATTATATTTCCTTTTCACGATAATCGTTTATTATCCATGCTATAATTGTATTGATAGGAAACTTCGGATACATGTGTGGGTACATAGACAACACCATGTCCCTAGTAAGCCTCTAGTTGACTAGCTCGTTGATCAATAGATGGTTACGGTTTCCTGACCATGGACATTGGATGTCATTGATAACGGGATCACATCATTAGGAGAATGATGTGATGGACAAGACCAATCCTCAGCCTAGCACAAAGATCGTAGTTCGTATGCTAAAGCTTTTCTAATGTCAAGTATCATGTCCGTAGACCATGAGATTGTGCAACTCCGGATCTTGTAGGAATGCTTTGGGTGTACCAAACGTCACAACGTAATCGGGTGACTATAAAGGTGCACTCTGGTATCTCCGAAAGTGTACATTGGGTTGGCACGAATCGAGACTGGATTTGTCACTCCGTGTAAACGGAGAGGTATCTCTGGGCCCACTCGGTAGGACATCATCATAATGTGCACAATGTGACCAAGGGGTTGATCACGGGATGATGTGTTACGGAACGAGTAAAGAGACTTGCGAAACGAGATTGAACAAGGTATCGGGATACCGACGATCGAATCTCGGGCAAGTACAATACCGCTAGACAAAGGGAATTGAATACGGGATTGATTGAATCCTCGACATCGTGGTTCATCCGATGAGATCATCGTGGAACATGTGGGAGCCAACATGGGTATCCACATCCCGCTGTTGGTTATTGACCAGAGAACGTCTCGGTCATGTCTACATGTCTCCCGAACCCGTAGGGTCTACACTTAAGGTTCGATGGCGACGCTTAGGGTTATAAAGGAAGTTTGTATGTGGTTATCGAATGTTGTTCGAGTCCGGATGAGATCCCGGACGTCACGAGGAGTTCGGAATGGTCCGGAGGTAAAGATTTATATATGGGAAGTCTGTTTTGGTCACCTAAAAGTTTCGGGTTTTTCCAGGTAACGCACGGGACCACCGGGAGGGTCCCGGGGGTCCACCAAGTGGGGCCACCAACCCTGGAGGGCTGCATGGGCCAAGTGTGGGACTGGACCAGCCCCAGGTGGGCTGGTGCGCCCCCCCACAGGGCCCAAGGCGCAAGGAAGTGGGGAAGGGGGGCAAACCCTAGGGCAGATGGGCCCTAAGGCCCACCCTAGGTGCGCCTCCCCCTCTCTCCCTTCTGGCCGCCACCAGATGCCATCCGGGGCTGCCGCCACCCCGGGAGGGAACCCTAGAGGGGCGCAGCCCCTCCCTCCCTATAAATACTTGAGGCTTGGGGCTGCCCAAGACATGAGTTTCTCCTCTATTGGCGCAGCCCCGCCTCCTCCTCCTCCTCTCCCGTGGTGCTTGGCGAAGCCTCGCTGGATTGCCACACTCCTCCATCACCACCACGCCGTTGTGCTGCTGCTGGACGGAGTCTTCCTCAACCTCTCCTCTCTCCTTGCTGGATCAAGGCGTGGGAGACGCCGCCGGGCTGTACGACGTGTGTTGAACGCGGAGGTGCCGTCTGCTCGGCACTAGGATCTCCGTGATTTGGATCACGATGAGTACGACTCCTTCAACTCCGTTCTCTTGAACGCTTCCGCTTAGCGATCTACAAGGGTATGTAGATGCATTCTCCTTCCCCTCGTTGCTAGTTTCTCCATAGATAGATCTTGGTGACACGTAGGAAAATTTTGAATTTCTGCTACGTTCCCCAATAGTGGTATCAGAGCTAGGACTATTGCGTAGATTCTTTGCACGAGTAGAACACAAAGTAGTTGTGGGCGTTGATTTTGTTCAATATGCTTACCGTTACTAGTCCAATCTTGTTTCGACGGTATTGTGGGATGAAGCGGCCCGGACCGACCTTACACGTACTCTTATGTGAGACAGGTTCCATCGACTGACATGCACTTGGTGCATAAAGTGGCTAGCGGGTGCCAGTCTCTCCCACTTTAGTCGGAACGGATTCGATGAAAAGGGTCCTTATGAAGGGTAAATAGCAATTGGCATATCACGTTGTGGTTTTGCGTAGGTAAGAAACGTTCTTGCTAGAAACCCATAGCAGCCACGTAAAACATGCAAACAACAATTAGAGGACGTCTAACTTGTTTTTGCAGGGTATGCTATGTGATGTGATATGGCCAAGAAGAATATGATGAATGATATGTGATGTATGAGATTGATCATGTTCTTGTAATAGGATTCACGACTTGCATGTCGATGAGTATGACAACCGGCAGGAGCCATAGGAGTTGTCTTTATTTATTGTATGACCTGCGTGTCATTAAACAACGCCATGTAATTACTTTACTTTATTGCTAACCGGTAGCCATAGTGGTGGAAGTAATAGTTGGCGAGACAACTTCATGAAGACACGATGATGGAGATCATGATGATGGAGATCATGGTGTCATGCCGGTGACGATGATGACCATGGAGCCCCGAAGATGGAGATCAATGGAGCTATATGATATTGGCCATATCATGTCACTACTATATATAATTGCATGTGATGTTTATTATGTTTATGCATCTTGTTTACTTAGAACGACGGTAGTAAATAAGATGATCCCTTACAACAATTTCAAGAAGTGTTCTCCCCTAACTGTGCCGTTGCTAAAGTTCGTCGCTTCTAAGCACCACGTGATGATCGGGTGTGATGGATTCTTACGTTCACATACAACGGGTGTAAGACAGATTTACACAAGCGAAACACTTAGGGTTAACTTGACGAGCCTAGCATGTACAGACATGGCCTCGGAACACAGAGACCGAAAAGGTCGAGCATGAGTCGTATATTAGATACGATAAACATGAATATGTTCACCGATGATGACTAGTCCGTCTCACGTGATGATCGGACACGGCCTAGTTGACTCGGATCATGTAATCACTTAGATGACCAGAGGGATGTCTATTCGAGTGGGAGTTCATAAGATGAACTTAATTATCACGAACATAGTCAAAAGACCTTTTGCAAATTATGTCGTTAGCTCGCATTTTAGTTCCACTGTTTAGATATGTTCCTAGAGAAAATATAGTTGAAAGTTGTGATGGCGATTGTGCGAGACGGTGAGAAAGCTTATGTCCTTAATGCACCGCTCGGTGTCTTTGAACCCCAAACGTCGCCTGTGGATGTTGCGAACATCGGACATACACGTTTTTTATAACTACGTGATAGTTCAGTTAAATGGTTTAGAGTAGAGGCACCAAAGACGTTTCTCGAAACATATAAGATGTTTCGAGGGCTGAAATTGGGATTTCAGGCTTGTGCCCACGTCAAAAGGTATAAGACCTCCTACGATTTTCTTAGCCTGCAGACTAAGGGAGAAAAGCTCAATCATTGAGCTTGTGCTCAGATTGTCTGAGTACAACAATCACTTGAATCGAGTGGGAGTTGATCTTCCAGATGAGATAGTGATGTTTCTCCAAAGTCATTGCCACCAAGCTGCTAGAGCTTCATGATGAACTGTAACATATCAGGGATAGATATGATGATCCTTGAGGTATTCACGATGTTTGACACCGCGAAAGTAGAAATCAAGAAGGAGCATCAATTGTTGATGGTTGGTGAAACCACTAGTTTCAAGAAGGGCAAGGGCAAGAAGGGATACTTCATGAAATGGCAAATCAGCTGCTGCTCTAGTGAAGAAACCCAAGGTTGAACCCAAACCCGAGACTAAGTGCTTCTGTAATGAGGGGAACAACCACTGGAGCAGAATTACCCTAGATACTTGGTAGATGAGAAGGCTGGCAAGGTCGATAGAAGTATATTGGATATACATTATGTTAATGTGTACTTTACTAGTACTCCTAGTAGCACCAGGGTATTAAGATACCGGTTCGGTTGCTAAGTGTTAGTAACTCGAAACAAAAGCTACGGAATAAACGGAGACTAGCTAAAGGTGAGCTGACGATACGTGTTGGAAGTGTTTCCAAGGTTGATGTGATCAAGCATCGCACGCTCCCTCTACCATCGAGATTGGAGTTAAACCTAAAATTGTTATTTGGTGTTTATGTTGAGCATAGACATGATTGGATTATGTCTATCGCAATATGGTTATTCATTCAAGGAGAATAATGGTTACTCTATTTGTTTGAATAATACCTTCGATGGTCTTGCACCTAAATGAATGGTTTATTGAATCTCGATCGTAGTGACACATTTTCGTGCCAAAAGATATAAGATAGTAATGATAGTACCACTTACTTGTGGCACTGCCATGTGAGTCATATTGGTATAAAACGCATGAAGAAGTTCCATGTTGATGGATCTTTGGACTCACCTGCTTTTTGAAAAGTTTGAGACATGCGAACCATGTCTATTGGTGTATACGCATGAAGAAACTCCATTCAGATGGACCGTTTGGACTCACTTGATTTTGAATCACTTGAGACATGCAAATCATACCACATGGGCAAGATGACTGAAAGCCTCGTTTTCAAAGAAATGGAACAAGAAAGCAACTTGTAGGAAGTAACACATTTTGATGTGTGCGGTCCAATGAGTCTGAGGCATGCGATGAATATCGTTATGTTCTTACTTCACAGATGATTCGAGTAGATGTTGAGTATATTTACTTGATGAAACACAAGTCTGAATTATTGAATGGTTCAAGTAATTTCAGAGTGAAGTTTAAGATCTTCGTGACAAGAGGATAGAATGTCTATGATATGATCATAGAGATGAATATCTGAGTTACGAGTTTTGGCACACAATTAAGACATTGTGCAAATTGTTTCACAATTAATACCGCTGGAACACCATAGTGTGATGGTGTGTCCGAACATCATAGTTGCACCCTATTGGATATGGTGCGCACCATGATATCTCTTATCGAATTACCACTATCGTTCATGGGTTAGGCATTAGAGACAACCGCACTCACTTTAATGGGGCACCACGTAATTCCGTTGAGACGACACCGTTTGGAGAAACCTAAGTTGTCGTTTCTTGAAAGTTTGGGGATGCGACGCTTATGTGAAAAAGTTTTAGGTTGATAAGCTCGAACCCAAAGCGGATAAAATGCATCTTCATAGGACACCCAAAACAGTTGGGTATACCTCCTAATTCAGATCCGAAAGCAATAGGGATTGTTTCTTGAATCGGGTCCTTTCTCGAGGAAAAGTTTGTCTCGAAAATTGAGTGGGAGGATGGTGGAGACTTGATGAGGTTATTGAACCGTCACTTCAACTAGTGTGTAGCAGGGCACATGAAGTTGTTCCTGTGGCGCCTACACCAATTGAAGTAGAAGCTTATGATAGCGATCATGAAGTTTTGGATCAAGTCACTACCGTACCTCGTAGGGTGACAAGGATGCGTCATCGCTTGAGTGGTACGGTGATCCTGTCTTGAAAGTCATGTTGCTAGACAACAATGAACCTACGAGCTATGGAGAAGCGATGGTGGGCCCAAATTCCGACAAATGGTTAGAAGCCATGAAATCCGAGATAGGATCCATGTATCATAACAAAGCATGGACTTTGGTGGACTTGCCCGATGATCGGCAAGCCATTGAAATAAATGGATCTTTAAGAAGAAGACGGACGTGGACGGTAATGTCACCGTCTATGAAGCTCGACTTGCGGCGAAGAGTTTTTCACAAGTTCAAGGAGTTGACTATGATGAGATTTTCTCATCCGTAGTGATGCTTAAGTCCGTCGGAATCATGTTGGCATTAACTGCATTTATGAAATCTGGCAAATGGATGTCAAAACGAGTTTCCTTACCAGTTTTCGTAAGGAAAGGTTGTATGTGATACAATCAGAAAGGTTTTGTCGATCCTAAGGATGCTAAAAGGTATGCTAGCACCAGCGATCCTTCTAAGGACTGGGGTAAGCATCTCGGAGTTGGAATGTGCGCTTTGATGAGATGATCAAAGATTTTGGGTTTATACAAAGTTTATGAGAAACTTGTATTTCCAAAGAAGTGAGTGGGAGCACTATAGAATTTCGATGAGTATATGTTGTTGACATATTGATGATCGAGAAATGATGTGGAATTCTGGAAAGCATATAGGGTTATTTGAAAGATGATTTTCAATAGAAAACCTGGATTAGGCTACTTGAACAATAAGCATCAAGATCTATAAGATAGATCAAAATGCTTAATAATACTTTCAAATGAACACATACCTTGACATGATCTTGAAGGTGTTCAAGATGGATCGACCAAAGAAGGAGTTCTTGCACGAGATGTAAGGTATGAAGTTAAGAGTTAAAGCTTCGACCACGGCAGAAAAGAGAGAAAGGACGAAGGTCGTCCCTTATGCTTTAGACGTAGGCTCTATAGTATGCTATCTTGTGTACCGCATCGAAGTGTGCCTTGCCATGAGTCAAGTCAAGGGGTACAAAAATGATCCAGAACGGATCATTGGACAAATGATCAAAATTATCCTTAGAAGAATAAGGAAATATTTCTCGATTATGGAGGTGATAAAGAGTTCGGCGTAAAGGGTTACGTTGATGCAAGCTTTAACACCTATCCGAATGACTCTGAGTAGCAAACCGGATACATATAGTGGAGAAACCATTTGGAATAGCTTCAAGTGGAACGTGGAAGCAGCATTTACAATATGACATAGAGAATTGCGAAGTACATACGAATCTGAATGCTGCAGACCCGTTGACTAAAACTTCTCTTACAAGCAAAACATGATCAAACCCTAGAACTCACTGAGACTTAATCACATGGTGATGTGAACTAGTTTAAGACACTAGTAGACTCTTTGGATGTTGGTCACATGGCGATGTGACCTATCAGTGTTGATCACATGGCGATGTGAACTAGATTATTGACTCTAGTGCAAGTGGGAGACTGTTGGAAATATGCCCTAGAGGCAATAATAAATTAGTTATTATTATATTTCCTTTTTCACGATAATCGTTTATTATCCATGCTATAATTGTATTGATAGGAAACTCAGATACATGTGTGGGTACATAGACAACACCATGTCCCTAGTAAGCCTCTAGTTGACTAGCTCGTTGATCAATAGATGGTTACGGTTTCACGACCATGGACATTGGATGTCATTGATAACGGGATCACATCATTAGGAGAATGATGTGATGGACAAGACCCAATCCTAAGCCTAGCACAAAGATCGTAGTTCATTATGCTAAAGCTTTTCTAATGTCAAGTATCATTTCCTTAGACCATGAGATTGTGCAACTCCGGATCTTTGTAGGAATGCTTTGGGTGTACCAAAGCGTCACAACGTAATCGGGTGACTATAAAGGTGCACTCTGGTATCTCCGAAAGTGTCTGTTGGGTTGGCACGAATCGAGATCGGATTTGTCACTCCGTGTAAACGGAGAGGTATCTCTGGGCCCACTCGGTAGGACATCATCATAATGTGCACAATGTGACCAAGGGGTTGATCACGGGATGATGTGTTACGGAACGAGTAAAGAGACTTGCGGGAAACGAGATTGAACAAGGTATCGGGATACCGACGATCGAATCTCGGGCAAGTACAATACCGCTAGACAAAGGGAATTGAATACGGGATTGATTGAATCCTCGACATCGTGGTTCATCCGATGAGATCATCGTGGAACATGTGGGAGCCAACATGGGTATCCAGATCCCATTGTTGGTTATTGACCGAGAACGTCTCGGTCATGTCTACATGTCTCCGAACCCGTAGGGTCTACACACTTAAGGTCTGGCGACGCTTAGGTTATAAAGGAAGTTTGTATGTGGTTACCGAATGTTGTTGGAGTCCGGATGAGATCCCGGACGTCACGAGGAGCTCCGTAATGGTCGGAGGTAAAGATTTATATATGGGAAGTCATGTTTTGGTCACCGTAAAAGTTTCGGGTTTTTCCCAGACGTCTGGGACCACCGGGAGGGTCCCGGGGGTCCACCAAGTGGGGCCACCAACCCTGGAGGGCTGCATGGGCCAAGTGTGGGAGGGGACCAGCCCCAGGTGGGCTGGTGCGTGTTGGGGAACGTTGCAGAAAATTAAAATTTTCCTACGGTTTCACCAAGATCTATCTATGAGTTCATCTAAGCAACGAGTCAAGAGAGAGAGTTTGCATCTACATACCACTTGTAGATCGAGTACGGAAGCGTTCGAGGGAGTGGTGATGATGAAGACGTTCTCAACGTGATTCCGATCACCGATGACCAAGTGCTGAACGGACAGCACCTCCGCGTTCAACACAGACGGGATGACGGCGTCTCCTTCGTCTTGATCCAGCAAGGAGGAAGGAGAGGTTGAAGAAGACAACTCCAATGGCGGCACGACGGGCGTGATGCAGATGGAGTGTTGTTCTCGGCAGGCTTCGCCAAGCCTATGCGGAGGAGGAGAGGTGTTGGGAGGGAGGGCTGCGCCTTCAATGGTGTTTGCAGCCCTCCCTCACCCCTCTATTTATAGGGGAAGGAGGAGGGCGGCCCCTCTAGATGCATCTAGAGGGGGCGGCGGTTAAGGGAGGGGGCTTGCCCCCAAGCAAAGGGGGCGCCTTTAGGGTTCCCTCAACCCTAGGCGCATGGGCCAAGGGAGGTGCGCCCAGCCCACTAGGGGCTGGCTGCCTCCCACGCAGCCCAAGTGGCCCCCCAAAAGGGGTGGCCCCTCCCGATGGTCCTCCGGAACCTTTCCGGTGGACCCTCCATAATACCGATATGACCCGAAACTTTTTCGGTGTCCGTTTGACGACTTCCCATATATAAATCTTTACCTCCGGACCATTCCGAACTCCTCGTGACGTCCGGGATCTCATCCGGACTCAACAACATTCGTAATCACATACAAGTCTTCCTATTAACCCTAGCGCCACCGAACCTTATGTGTAGACCCTACGGGTTCGGGAGACATGAAGACATGACCGAGACGCTCTCCGTCAATAACCAACAGCGGGATCTGGATACCCATGTTGGTTCCCACACGCTCCTCGATGTTGTCATCGGATGAACCATGATGTCGAGGGTTCAAGCAACCCCGTATGCTATTCCCTTTGTCAGACGGTATGTTACTTGCCCGAGACTCGATCGTCGGTATCCCAATACCTCGCTTAGTCTCACATCGCAAGTCACTTTACTGCATCAGTAATGCATGATCCCGTGACGGACACTTGATCACTTTGAGCTCATTATGATGATGCATTACCGAGTGGGCCAATGATACCTCTCCGTCATAATGGAGTGACAAATCCTGTCTCGATCCGTGTCAACCCAACAGACACTTTCGGAGATACCTATAGTGCACCTTTATAGTCACCCAGTTACGTTGTGACGTTTGGTACACCCAAAGCATTCCTACGGTATCCGGGAGTTACACGATCTCATGGTCTAAGGAAGAGATACTTGACATTGGAAAAGCTCTAGCAAAACGAACTACACGATCTTTGTGCTATGCTTAGGATTGGGTCTTGTCCATCACGTCATTCTCCTAATGACGTGATCCCGCTTGTCAATGACATCGATGTCCATAGTCAGAAACCATGACTATCTGTCGACCAACGAGCTAGTCAACTAGAGGCTCACTAGGGACGTATTGTGGTCTATGTATTCACACGTGTATTACGATTTCCGGTAATACTGATTATAGCATGAATAAAAGACAATTATCATGAACAAGGAAATATAATAATAATGCTTTTATTATTGCCTCTAGGGCATATTTCCAACAGTCTCCCACTTGCACTAGAGTCAATAATCTAGTTTACATTGTGATGAATCGAACACCCATAGAGTTCTGGTGTTGATCATGTTTTGCCCGCGAGAGAGGTTTAGTCAACGGATCTACGACATTCAGATCCGTGTGCACTTTACAAATTTCTATGTCTCCATCTTGAACATTTTCACGGATGGAGTTGAAGCGACGCTTGATGTGCCTGGTCTTCTTATGAAACCTGGGCTCCTTGGCAAGGGCAATAGCTCCAGTGTTGTCACAGAAGAGTTTGATCGGCCCCGACGCATTGGGTATGACTCCTAGGTCGGTGATGAACTCCTTCACCCAAATTGCTTCATGCGCTGCCTCCGAGGCTGCCATGTATTCCGCTTCACATGTAGATCCCGCCACGACGCTTTGCTTGCAGCTGCACCAGCTTGCTCCACCATTCAACATATACACGTATCCGGTTTGTGACTTAGAGTCATCCAGATCTGTGTCGAAGCTAAGCGTCGACGTAACCCTTTACGGCGAGCTCTTCGTCACCTCCATAAACGAAACATGTCCTTTGTCCTTTTCGGTACTTCAGGATATTCTTGATCATTGTCCGGTGTTCCTTGCCGGGATTACTTTGGTACCTTCCTACCAAACTTACGGCAAGGTTTACATCAGGTCCGGTACACAACATGGCATACATAATAGATCCTATGGTTTGAGGCATAGGGGATGACACTCATCTCTTCTTTATCTTTTGCCATGGTCGGGCATTGAGCTGAGCTCAATCTCACACCTTGCAACACAGGCAAGAACCCCTTCTTGGACTGATCCATTTTGAACTTCTTCAAAATCTTATCAAGGTATGTGCTTTGTGAAAGACCTATGAGGCGTCTCGATCTATCCCTATAGATCTTGATGCCTAATATATAAGCAGCTTCTCCAAGGTCCTTCATTGAAAAACACTTATTCAAGTAGACCTTAATGCTGTCCAAGAATTCTATATCATTTCCCATCAAAAGTATGTCATCTACATATAATATGAGAAATGCTACAGAGCTCCCACTCACTTTCTTGTAAACGCAGGCTTCTCCATAAGTCTCAAGATAAAACCCAAACGCTTTGATCATCTCATCAAAGCGAATGTTCCAACTCCGAGATGCTTGCACCAGCCCATAAATGGATCGCTGGAGCTTGCATACTTTGTTAGCATTCTTAGGGTCGACAAAACCTTCCGGCTGCATCATATACAGCTCTTCCTTAAGATATCCGTTAAGGAACGCTGTTTTGACGTCCATCTGCCATATCTCATAATCATAGTATGCGGCAATTGCTAACATGATTCGGACGGACTTAAGCTTCGCTACGGGAGAGAAAGTCTCATCGTAGTCAATCCCTTGAACTTGCCGATAACCCTTAGCGACAAGTCGAGCTTTATAGATGGTGATATTACCATCCACGTCCGTCTTCTTCTTAAAAATCCATTTGTTTTCTATCGCTCGCCGATCATCGGGCAAGTCAGTCAAAGTCCACACTTTGTTTTCATACATGGATTCTATCTCGGACTTCATGGCTTCTAGCCATTTGTTGGAATCTGGGCCCGCCATCGCTTCTTCATAGTTCGAAGGTTCACCGTTGTCTAACAACATGATTTCCGTGACGAGTTGCCGTACCACTGCAGTGCGGGCGTGTCCTTGTGGACCTACGAGGTTCAAGAGCAACTTGATCCGAAGTACCTTGATCATCATCATTAATTTCCTCTTCGGTTGGTGTAGGCATCACAGAACACTTTCTGAGCTGCACTACTATCCTGTTCAAGAGGTAGTACTTCATCGAGTTCTACTTTCCTCCCACTTACTTCTTTCGAGAGAAACTCTTTTCCGAAAGGTTCCGTTCTTGGCAACAAAAATCTTGCCCTCGGATCTTAAGTAGAAGGTATACCCAATGGTTTCTTTAGGGTATCCTATGAAGACGCATTTTTCCGACTTGGGTTCGAGCTTTTCAGGTTGAAGTTTCTTGACATAAGCATCGCATCCCCAAACTTTTAGAAACGACAGCTTAGGTTTCTTCACAAACCATAATTCATACGGTGTCGTCTCAACGGACTTAGACGGTGCCCTATTTAAAGTGAATGTAGCTGTCTCTAGAGCGTATCCCCAAAATGATAGCGGTAAATCGGTAAGAGACATCATAGACCGCACCATATCCAATAGAGTGCGACACGACGTTCGGACACACCATTACTGTTGAGGTGTTCCAGCGGCGTTAGTTGTGAAACGATTCCACATTTTCTTAAGTGTGTACCAAATTCGTGACTTAAATATTCTCCTCCACGATCTGATCGTAAGAATTTTATCTTTCGGTCACGTTGATTCTCTACTTCATTCTGAAATTCCTTGAACTTTTCAAAGGTCTCTGACTTGTGTTTCATCAAGTAGACATACCCATATCTACTCAAATCATCCGTGAGAGTGAGAACATAACGATATCCTCCATGAGCCTCAACGCTCATTGGACCGCACACATCGGTATGTATGATTTCCAACAAGTTGGTTGCTCGCTCCATTGTTCCGGAGAACGGAGTCTTGGTCATCTTGCCCATGAGGCATGGTTCGCATGTGTCAAATGATTCATAATCTAAAGACTCCAAAAGTCCATCAGCATGGAGCTTCTTCATGCGCTTGACACCAATGTGACCAAGGCGGCGGTGCCACAAGTATGTGGGACTATCGTTATCAACTTTACATCTTTTGGTATTCACGCTATAAACATGTGCAATACTACGCCGAGATTCATTAAGAATAAACCATTGACCATCGGAGCATGACCATAAAACATATCTCTCATATAAATAGAACAACCATTATTCTCGGATTTAAATGAGTAGCCATCTCGCATTAAACGAGATCCGGATACAATATTCATGCTCAAACTTGGCACCAAATAACAATTATTAAGGTTCATAACTAATCCCGTAGGTAAATGAAGAGGTAGCGTGCGACGGCGATCACATCGACTCTGGAACCATTCTGACGCGCATCGTCACCTCGTCCTTTGCCGGTTTCCGCTTATTCCGCAGCTCTGCTGTGAGTTACAAATATGAGCAACGGCACCGGTATCAAATACCTGTGAGTTACTACGAAAATGCGGCAAAGTACACATCAATTACATGTATATCGATATACCTTTGGCGTTGCCGGCCTTCTTGTCCGCTAAGTATTTGGGGCAGTTCCGCTTCCAAAGGACCCCTCCCTTGCAATAAAAGCACTCAGTCTCGGGTTTGGGTCCATTCTTTGACTTCTTCGGCAACTTGCTTATCGGGCGGCAACCTCCTTGCCGTCCTTCTTGAAGTTCTTCTTGCCCTTGCCCTTCTTGAACTTAGTGGTCTTATTGACCATCAACACTTGATGTTCTTTCTTGATTTCAACCTCGGCTGACTTCAGCATAGAGAACACTTCAGGAATGGTCTTTACCATCCTCGCATGTTGTAGTTCATCACAAAGCTCTTGTAGCTTGGTGGGAGCGATCGGAGGATTCTCACAATGACCGCCTCATCGGGGAGGTTAATGTTCACCGGGTCATACGGTTGTGCAACCCGGACATCTTCAAGATGTGCTCACCGACGTAACTGTTTTCCTCCATCTTACAACTATAGAACTTGTCGGAGATGTCATATCTCTCGACCCGGCGTGAGCTTGGAAAACAAGTTTCAGCTCCTCGAACATCTCATATGCTCCGTGATGCTCAAAACGCTTTTGGAGCCCGGTTCTAAGTCAGAAAGCATGCCGCCTTGAACGAGGGAGTAATCATCGGTAGCGAGTTTGCCAAGCATTCATAATGTCTTGGTTCTGCAGACGGAGGCGTCACCTAGCGGTCCTTCTAGGACATATTGTTTCTGGCAGCTATGAGGATGATCCTCGTGTTAGGACCCAGTCCGTATAGTTGCTGCCGTCATCTTTCAGCTTGGTTTTCTCTAGGAACGCGTTGAAGTTCAAGTTGACATGAGTGTTGGCCATTTGATCTACAAGACATATTATGCAAAAGTTTTAGACTAAGTTCATGATAATTAAGTTCATCTAATCAAATTATTTCAATGAACTCCCACTCAGATTAGACATCCCTCTAGTCATCTAAGTGTTACACGATCCGAGTCGACTAGGCCGTGTCCGATCATCACGTGAGACGGACTAGTCATCATCGGTGAACATTCTCATGTTGATCGTATCTTCTATACGACTCGTGTTCGACCTTTCGGTCTCCGTGTTCCGAGGCCATGTCTGTACATGCTAGGCTCGTCAAGTAAACCCTAAGTGTTTTCGTGTGTAAATCTGTCTTACACCCGTTGTATGTGAACGTAAGAATCCATCACCCCGATCATCACGTGGTGCTTAGAAGCTGACGAACTTTAGCAACGGTGCGGTTAGGGGAAACACTTCTTGAAATTTTTGTAAGGGATCATCTTATTTACTACCGTCGTTCTAAGTAAACAAGATGTATAAACATAATAAACATCACATGCAATTATATATAGTAGTGACATGATATGGCCAATATCATAAAGCTCCATTGATCTCCATCTTGAGGCTCCATGATCATCTTGTCACCGGCATGACACCATGATCTCCATCATCATGATCTCCATCATTGTGCCTCCATGAAGTTGTCACGCCAACGACTACTTCTACTTCTATGGCTAACGTTTAGCAATAAAGTAAAGTAAGTTACATGGCGTTCTTCAATGACACACAGGTCATACAAAATAAAGACAACTCCTATGGCTCCTGCCGGTTGTCATACTCATCGACATGCAAGTCGTGATTCCTATTACAAGAACATGATCTCATACATCACAATGTGTCATTCATCATTCATCACAACTTGGTCATATCACATCACATGACAATTGCTGCAAAAACAAGTTAGACGTCCTCTAATTGTTGTTGCATCTTTTACGTGGCTGCAATTGGGTTCTAGCAAGAACGCTTTTCTTACCTATGAATAACCACAACGTGATCTTGTCAACTTCTATTTACCCTTCATAAGGACCCTTTTCATCGAATCCGCTCCAACTAAAGTAGGAGAGATGACACCCGCCAGCCACCTTATGCAACTAGTGAATGTTAGTCGGTGGAACCGGTCTCACGTAAGCGCACGTGTAAGGTTGGTCCGGCCGCTTCATCCCACAATACCGGAAGCAAGATAAGACTAGTAGCGGCAAGTAAATTGACAAGATCCACGCCCACAACTAAATTGTGTTCTACTCGTGCAAAAGAGAAGTACGCATAAACCTAGCTCATGATGCCACTTGTTGGGGAACGTTGCAGAAAATTAAAATTTTCCTACGGTTTCACCAAGATCTATCTATGAGTTCATCTAAGCAACGAGTCAAGAGAGAGAGTTTGCATCTACATACCACTTGTAGATCGAGTCGGAAGCGTTCGAGGAGTGGTGATGATGAAGACGTTCTCAACGTGATTCCGATCACCGATGACCAAGTGCTGAACGGACAGCACCTCCGCGTTCAACACACGTGACGGAGACGGCGTCTCCTTCGCCGTCTTGATCCAGCAAGGAGGAAGGAGAGGTTGAAGAAGACAACTCCAATGGCAGCACGACGACGTGATGCGAGATGGAGGATTTGTTCTCAGCAGGCTTCGCCAAGCCTATGCGGAGGAGGAGAGGTGTTGGGGAGGGGAGGGGCTGCGCCTTCAATGGTGTTTGCAGCCCTCCCCTCACCCCTCTATTTATAGGGGAAGGGAGGAGGGGGCCGGCCCCCTCTAGATGCATCTAGAGGGGGGGCGGCGGCCAAGGGGAGGGGGGCTTGCCCCCAAGCAAGGGGGACGCCCCCCTTAAGGTTCCCCCTTCAACCCTAGGCGCATGGGCCAAGGGGAGGGGGTGCGCCCAGCCCACCAGGGGCTGGCTGCCTCCCACGCAGCCCAAGTGGCCCCCCGAAAGGGGTGGCCCCTCCCGGTGGTCCTCCGGAACCTTTCCGGTGGACCCTCCATAATACCGATATGACCAAACTTTTCGGTGTCCGCTTGACGACTTCCCATATATAAATCTTTACCTCCGGACCATTCCGGAACTCCTCGTGACGTCCGGGATCTCATCCGGGACTCGAACAACATTCGGTAATCACATACAAGTCTTCCTATTAACCCTAGCGCCATCGAACCTTAAGTGTGTAGACCCTACGGGTTCGGGAGACATGAAGACATGACCGAGACGCCTCTCCGGTCAATAACCAACAGCGGATCTGGATACCCATGTTGGTTCCTACACGCCTCGATGTTGTCATCGGATGAACCACGATGTCGAGGGTTCAAGCAACCCCGTATGCTATTCCCTTTGTCGACGGTATGTTACTTGCCCGAGACTCGATCGTCGGTATCCCAATACCTCGCTTAGTCTCGTTATCGGCAAGTCACTTTACTCGCATCAGTAATGCATGATCCCGTGACCGGACACTTTGATCACTTTGAGCTCATTATGATGATTCATTACCGAGTGGGCCCAGTTATAACTCTCCGTCATACGTATTGACAAATCATGTCTAGTTCCGTGTCAACCCAACAGACACTTTCGGAGATAACTGTAATGCACCTTTATAGTCACCCGATTCACGTTGTGGACGCTTTGGTACACCCAAAGCATTCCTACGGTATCCGGGAGTTACACGATCTCACGGTCTAAGGAAGAGATACTTGACATTGGAAAAGCTCTAGCAAAACGAACTACACGATCTTTGTGCTATGCTTAGGATTGGGTCTTGTCCATCACGTCATTCTCCTAATGACGTGATCCCGTTGTCAATGACATCTGATGTCCATAGTCAGGAAACCATGACTATCTGTCGACCAACGAGCTAGCCAACTAGAGGCTCACTAGGGATGTATTGTGGTCTATGTATTCACACGTGTATTACGATTTTCGGGTAATACAGTTATAGCATGAATAAAAGACAATTATCATGAACAAGGAAATATAATAATAATGCTTTTATTATTGCCTCTAGGGCATATTTCCAACAGTGCGCCCCCCCCACAGGGCCCAAGGCGCAAGGAAGTGGGGAAGGGGGGCAAACCCTAGGGCAGATGGGCCCTAAGGCCCACCCTAGGTGCGCCTCCCCCTCTCTCCCTTCTGGCCGCCACCAGATGCCATCTGGGGGCTGCCGCCACCCCTGGAGGGAACCCTAGAGGCGCAGCCTCCCTCCCCTATAAATACTTGAGGCTTGGGGGCTGCCCAGGACATGAGTTTTCTCCCTCTATTGGCGCAGCCCTGCCTCTCCTCCTCCTCCTCTCCCGTGGTGCTTGGCGAAGCCCTGCTGGATTGCCACACTCCTCCATCACCACCACGCCCGTTGTGCTGCTGCTAGACGGAGTCTTCCTCAACCTCTCCCTCTCCTTGCTGGATCAAGGCGTGGGAGACGCCACCGGCTGTACGCGTGTGTTGAACGCGGAGGTGCCGTCCGCTCGGCACTAGGATCTCCGGTGATTTGGATCACGATGAGTACGACTCCTTCAACCCCGTTCTCTTGAACGCTTCCGCTTAGCGATCTACAAGGGTATGTAGATGCACTCTCCTTCCCCTCGTTGCTAGTTTCTCCATAGATAGATCTTGGTGACACGTAGGAAAATTTTGAATTTCTGCTACGTTCCCCAACAAATGCTGCTCTCAAACCGGATCTCGGTAGTGAGATGCATGGAAGAGGAAATCTAAGATTAACCTAAACAAAAACTGCATGTAGTGTATAACGACTGCAACTGTCCAAGATTGCAGTCTCTTCCAGAATTTCAATTGGTAAAAGCTCATCCATAAGAAATGTGTAGCAGGGTAAAAGTCTGATATCTATTGGTGAGCAGGCACTTTATTTATGAAGCAGAGAAAGCGATCTAGCATTTTATTTGTGAAGAAGAGAAAGCATAAGAAGGCAAGTGAGGTATATGTGCTAAAAAAGACACGCCATCAAATGTTTCCATGTTATTGCTGAACATTTTTGGTCTTTATCCAACTGGTTTTTATCATATCAAATTACTGCAGAGCGTCCTGATTTTTTTTGTCACCTAGCAACGGTGCCTTTCAGTTCAACTAGCAGCTTAAACCTCCGAAGGTTTAATGTGAACAATGAGATATTTTTGGGTTTGTTTGAACTGTTGTGTCTGTCCACTTGAGTGCCTCCATATGTGGTTCTCCTGTTGCATTAGTTATATTTTTATTTTTGATCATCTTGCCCAAAACTGAAGTTTCACTACATGAAAAATGACTACTTTATTTTGTACCATGTTATCCTCTTTCTCTTCCCCACGGGACAGCGTCTCCCCGCGTTCTCGATCCGGCGCTGCCACATATCGTGATTCTGGATCGGGCGCAGGTCATCGCCATAAGAGAGCCTGGCTGGTGTGGTCTTCATACTTGGCGTGGAGAAGCACGGGAGGATGAGTAGGACGGGCATGGGGAAGGAGCAGCCAGGCCGGAGCTCCGGCGTTGCTCGCGTCATGGTTGAATGGAGCCGGCCATCACTATGGGCTGCTGCTCGCCGGTTGTTGGTCCCCAATCTCAGTTGCTCATCTTTGGCTTCACCATCTTCCTCCCCTGATCATGCATCTATTTTAGATCATATAATTATGCTATATCATATATGTTGTTTAGTTCAGACTTGTGCATGTGCATGCATTGGTATTGATTTAGACAGAGATATTGCATGATTTGTACATAGAAGGAGTACGGATGATCTAGGAATAAATGTTTGAATAAAGTTAGTAGTGAGATTTAGGTAAAGGTTACCTGCACTGTTCTGTTTTATGTAGATTCTAAGCTGCAAAAAATCATACATGGTCCTGTTAGTAATTTGTTTGAGTTGTGAGTTTACGCATTTTACCTTGGAATGTTTGTATGTGTGATCACTTGCTTTTAGGTTCCCAGTGGTATATCATGAGAAGTTTTTTACTTTGCACCGGGTGATCAACTACATATTTAGATGAATACACTATTCAGGACCAGGAACATTAAGATTTCTAATGTCGTTTTCCTCTTTCAAAGATTGCAGTTTTCATAAGCCTTAGATAGCTAAGGTACATAGTTTTCATTTAACAATTTTTTTACTGTTCTCTCATCTCCTACATGGTGTCTAAGAAATACTAATGTAGACAATTCAAAAATTTTAAAATACCTTCTGGCCAATTATGTGGGGAAGGTGCAGCAAGCCGGCCCTCGCGTTACAGTAGAGTGGTGCCGGCAATTTTATGATCGGTCTTTAAATATTTCAACTTGCACAGTTTGAATTAGCTTCACATGGTATATAGTTTGAACATAGGTATTCCTTAATTCTTAAAAAAGGTTTAGAATTATTACCCTCAGTGCTAAATCTCGAAGTTACTAACAAATGCAAATGTTTCTGTTACAAAAGGTTTAGAATCATTACCCTTGATGCTTGACTTTGGACCTTGCACCTTACTTGGGTAACATAGAGCCAAATGGCACATTGTCCAAATACATGTTCAAAACACTTTGGGTTTGACATGTTCTCTATCCTTGATCAAACATAAAATTACTAAAAAAAGGCAACTATTTCTCAACACGAACATGGTTTCAAATGGGTCTCTGCGCCATTTGGTGCACTGGGTCATCTAGTGTTTAAAGCAATCACTTCTATACACCCCCACCACTGCAGATAACCCAAGATACTTATCTGAAAGAGCTTAACTGGTGATATTTAAGTGTTGACAAATCTCATCCCTAATTTGGAAATTAGTATTTGGACTGAAATAAATACTGGATTTCCCCAAACTTGCCATCTGTCCTGAATTGTCACAATAGGTCTTCAACACTTGTTGCAAGGAAGTTGCATTTAACATATCTGCTCTCATGAGAACCAGAGAATCGTCAGCAAATAAAAGGTGTAAAATTGACAGTGCATTCCTGCACATTATCCCATCAATGGCATCACCTTCTTCTTCATACTACAACATGCTAGAAAGACCCTCTGCACAGATCAAGAAAAGATAAGATGATAGTGGGTCACCATGTCGAGTCCCCCTGGATGGTGTAAACATATCTTACTAAACTTTGTATCTTACTAAACTCACACAAGCCATTATAAGACCAATCTGCTGGTCATCAAAGCCCAACTTATGCATCATATTTCTTTAAAAAAAATCCACTCAACTCTATCGTACGCTTTATGCATGTCCAACTTCACTGCACATAATGCTGACTGACTATTCTTTGTGTTCTTGATTTTATGGATGCACTCATAGGCTACAAGAATATTGCCAGTAATCATTCTATCAGGAACAAAGGCACTTTGGGTGGGTGATATAATATCCGACAAAATACTTCTAAGCCGATCCGAGAGTTTTCTTGTAGTACAGGTAACACATCTTAACTACAGTAAGCAATAGACAGTAGCTAGCATATGATTTGGTTACAGTAAGGATCTTCTGAACATTTGGTTAGCTCTGTCTATATATCTGAACATATGAGCACTGTGCATTTTTAGTACCCCTGAACATATAAGCAACAGTATCTAGCATGGAGTATGTCCAGATAGCATGCCTTGCTTTAGTTGAAGAAAACCAATATGCCTTGCCTTTTAAACCAATAAACAATGAAAACGTTGAAGTAAAGCAAGCAGTAGAGATATCATTAAAGTTCAAAAATTAAGTGAGTACGCAAGTGGTGACAGGGAAGGAGAAAATTTAGTTTCAGTTTTGGGATGGTACAGTACTCCCTCAAAAAGACATACACATGATAGAGATTGTGTTCCTAAATCAACATCAAGTTTAGGAACAAGTGTGTTCCTAAATAATATTCAGTTTAGGAACAATCTTCAGTTTAGTATTGTCAAGTCTGAAATTTTGACAGTAATGCTGTGACATGTTCAGACTAGGATAATCTTCAGTTTAGGAACAACTTTGATGATTCTCTGGATTGATCATAGTGTATTTGGATTGATGATCAAAGTTCAAAGAATTAGCCTAAATGCACATTGATGCTCATTCATCTTCTTTCTCAAAGTTCAAAGAATTATCAACATTTATCCTGAATGCACATTGATGATTCCAGAAAATAAGTTTATAACCACTCTAGATTTACAAGTGTTTCTTTGAAGAATATTCTGTTTATGAAGTAGACCATCAATATTCATCTTTTTCTGTTTATGAAGAAGAAGAAGAATAAACCTAGCTAATTCAAATAATTCCAATTTTAGGGACATGTTTTTAATTCAAATGGACAAGCATTGAATACTTTGAAGTTTGACAATGACAATGAAATTAGATTTTAATCAAAATAAACTCTCTGTATCAAATAAACTCTTTGAATAACCTGTTAATTTTGATTGCAATCAAGCTTTTGCAGGAACAAATGAACAATTTACTCTAATGTGGTCAAGATTTCGCAGGAACAGAGGCGGAGTACTGAGGCGCCAAGGCCGTGGTCGGGGCGGTAAAAAAAGAAGGATCATTCTAGTTTCTACAACAGGTTATGCTAGTGAATTCAAACTATGCTTTGTTTGATTCAGATTATGCTAGTGAATTCAGTTACTTCACCTCACCTTCACTTCACCAAATTTCGACACATGACACTTTGAATGGGGTATGATTGATGACACAAAACATTGTAAATTTCAGATAACATCAGCAGTAGATCAGCATTGCAATTGAGAATTTTAATACTCCAATTAACATTGCAATTGACGCTGATGGAGTACTTCTTTGACAAAATGAAATTGATAATCGCAATTGGCATTGTACTGCAGCCAACAAAGGCAGCAGAGGCAATCAGCAATCGAGGTGCTCGAGGGCGAGGCAATCAGTGAAGCAATCAGCAATCGAGGGCGAAGCAATCAGCAGAGGCAATCAGCGAAGCAATCGGCTGTGGCATCAGCAGGTTTGCATGGTCCTCTCTCCGCCGGGGAAGATCCGCCTTTGCCCGCCTCGGCCAATTCTTCAAGAGGGGAGCGGCGACTGGGTCGGCAGCGGCCGGGTTGCAGTAGGGTGAGGAACCGCGAGCGGGGCCACGAGGAGGAGGCGCCCGAGGTGGTCGCCTTGGAGGAGCAGCCTCAGCTGGGCGGCGGGCAGCTTCGCCTCCGTCGCGGACGACCCACGTTCGCTGGGCAGCTTCGCCTCCGCGGACGGCCCACGACGTAGCGGTGAGCAACCGCAGGTGGGCTACGGCGCAGGTTGGCGTCGGCGGAGGTGGTCGCCCGCTCTTTCTCTGGCGGCTGCGGCGGTGGCTACGAGGGCCGCTTGGTCGAAGGAGGAAGAAGCAGAGGTGAGGGGGGGATTAGCACTAGATTTAAAATCGGAAGGGTTTTTTTGTAAAATTTGAAATGAACTAAGCTCTGGACAACTTTTCCCGGACGGAGGGAGTATGAAATTTGCAATGTTTTTTTTTTGTTGAGAATTTATGAAATTTGGAATGTGAAAAGAGTCAGCCAAGCAGAGATATAAAAAGAGAAAAATTGGAGCCCCACCAACTGCGCAGCCCGGCCAAGGCCCTCAACATTGTATCCTAGCCCAGCAGGCCACGGACCGGTGCGACCGTGGGAGTACATCATAAACATCAACACCGGGGTGCATGTTCTTTTTCACCGCGCTCCCCGTCGTCGCCATCCTAGAAATACAGCGGCGTTGGGCGTGCTGGGAGTGAACGCCACGACCTACTAGCGCACGTCGCTCGACAACGTTGCGATGGTCGGGCTTCACAGCCAGTTCACGCTCATATAGCCGGCCGCGGGGCAATTGGTCGGATGTTAAGTATAATGTTTATTAGAAAAGACGAGATAAACTATGATTTGTTCTGGTTTGTCTTATACTCTAATTAGATGATTGTACTTATATATATATATATGCATACAAGGCTCAATCAATACAATAAACTATGGACGCCGATAAGTGCCACATGTGTGGGCGCTAGGGGATCTGTCCACACATTTTATGTGGTGTATAAGAGGAACAGCCCACACACCTACGTGTGGGCAAAACAAGTAATGCCCACACATTTTTTTTCCTCCCGATCCCTCTCACACGCGTGCGTGTGGGCGAAATAGATAACGCCCACACGCCCGTACGTCAGGCCTCGTATCTCGTGGTCCCGCACGCCCCGTGTGACAGTCACCGCGCGTCCCGCAGTTGTCATGGTCCAGACCCTCGTCAATGTTCGTTTAACTATAGTTGCCATGTCGCTGAACTTTGGTTGCCATGTCGGACAACTATAGTTGCCATGGTTGCTCAACTGCAGTTGTCATGTATGATCTGTTCTACTGCAGTTGCCATGATTTCAAAAACTTTAGGAGTTGCCACCCACTAACACCGGAGCCGGTCCTGAGATTTTGGGGGCCCGGGGCGAAACTAAAACTCAGGGCCCTTAATATAGACATCATAATAATAACAATGAAATATGTATATATGAAATATTATCAATAGCACTTAAATGAATTAGTATGCGAATCAAATAATTTATACATACGATTACCTTAAAATTTTCTTCTAACATTCTTCGATGCAAAGTCACTTATGATGGGGTCAATGTCAATGTCATCCAATAATTTATTCTCGATGCATAACATAGCCAAGCCATTTAACCTCTGCGGAGTCATTGTTGACCTCAAATAATTCTTCAATAATTTCAACTTCAAAAAGTTTCTTTCGGCTGAAGCGACAGTTACGGGCACAGTAAATAAGATGCGATAAGGAATGGAGATATTAAGATAGCAATCAACTTCTCTGCCATCCTTGAAAATCTCCATAGCAGACATTACAACAGATGACCTTACAATAGAAGTAAAATACTTTGTCGACATCTTTTGAATAAACTAGCCACTTTCTATCATGTTGCTCTTCATCTACATGGTATTCCATTTTTTTCCTCTTTCATAGGCCCTTTCTCAACTAAAATGTCTCTCGGTTTATTATCAAGATGATCTTAATTTCTTGGATCATAAATATCAGGCGTGTGAATAGGTTATTCATCAACACTAGGAGATTGTGCATGTGCATGAATTACCTACATTCTCGGAGCCACTTACGGCCGATTTTGGTGTCAACATTTTCTTCTCTTGATCATATTCTGAATTCGCGATAAGTTACTGCTCTTCCTCTATGGAACCATCTCCAACTAATCATCTTAGTTTATCGAAGCAATGCAAGCACCATTACTCTTGAGAATTTTGTGCATATCTTCGTGTTGTGGTTGTACCAATTTATCGACGGTCTTCTTACTATTCCTATTATCGCTACCCGATGCATACGTCCTGTGTCTCGTTGTGATTTTACCAATTTAAAACACAATGCTGAAAAAAAATGTTGCATCAATTGTTGCACGGTGCCGGCAGATGCATCAAGGAACAAAAATATATATTTTTTTTGCGGGAAAGGAACGACAATATGATACCTGATGAGCGATTGGGTGATGAGCGTTAGTGCATGTGCCTGCACAAAATTACAGATCAGGTCCCTAGAATTGAAACCAGTGGAGAACTAGATTAGACGTGTTCCTAATTGCCTATATAGAATTACAAATGGTGGCCGTAGGAACTGAAATCAACAGCTAATTAGGATGGAAATTACCAGGACAAAGGAGGGCGTCGGCGGCAGTACCAGTATGAACATCGGGCGTCGGCCACTTAGGGCTCGAATATCTGTGCCTGCCTGATTGCCGTGATGGAATTGGAAGGGACGCTCCCGGAATAACAAACGAATCCATCGCTGGGTGGAGACTCGGCGGATCTCGACGGCATGATGCTGTGGAGACTCGGCGTCTGATGTGCGGAGATGGACTCGTGCAGGAGGAGGAAGCTGTCTGGCGTCATGAGGGCGTCGATGGCAGAGTGGCCAGACAAGGTAGAAGTCTCAATATGATCTGAAGACGGACCTGTGGAAGATGGCGGCGACGACACACGAGTGCGTCTGACCGGATTGTGCCCCAGACCCGGTATGTGGCTTGGCTGGGGCTTCCGGCTTTTGATGTTAGGCTTAGGTGAGTGGTTTGGGTAGTGGCCCAGCTAGCAACCCTTCATCATATGGATAGGAGTAATGGCATATGTTGCCAAGATGGTGGATTCAGGTATATTGTTTGTAATACTTTGTAATGTCCTCGAGAATAATCAGTAAAGTGGCCGTATGCATCTCTCAGATGCAGAGGCCGGGGATCATCCTCCTTTTATAAAAAAAAATCGCTGGATGGGCGATCGGCCAGCTGCTTTCTCCACTGTACAAGACTAAAGCCCAGCGCCCAGCGCTTTCATTTTTTCCTGACGTAGGCCCATAGCTTACCTAGGCCTAGTTGTTGCATATCTGCTGGGCGGGGGCCCCTGGATCTTGGGGGCCCGGGGCTGCCGCCCTTGCCCCCCCCCCCCCCTCAGGGTCGGCCCTGACTAACACTAGGCATTTGACATGTAGTACTACAAAAAGGTATGGCAAAAAAACATGTTCGGATAAAAGAGGGAGTTGCCATGTGCTTACAAGCACGTTAAAGCAGTTGCCATGAAAAGAAAAAGAGTTGCCATCTGCTTACGTGCACGCTAGGGCAGTTGCCATGTATCATGCAAAAACACATGGCAACTCGGGTAAAAGAGAGTTGCCATCTGCTTACAAGTAAAGCTAGGGTAATTGCCATGTACCCTGCACAAACACATGTCAACTGCCAGCTTTGGGTGTAGGCGAGGGGACGGGCGTGTGGGCGAAGTGATAAACGCCCACAAACCAGCCCCCTCTGCGCGCGTGAAAACTGGCGTGTGGGCGAATTGCTAAACACCCACACACCAGCCCCGCGTGTGGTAAAAAGGACGTGTGGACGACCGGATGAATGCCCACACACCAGCTTAGTCCTACGTGGCACACAAAAACTGCTAAAACGCGCCAAGATTCGTGCAGAATTGGTTGAACGAGGATCAATGCGTGTGGGCGAGTTGCCAGACGCCCACACGTGTGGGCGTTAGTGTTTCCATAAACTATTCCACCAATTCTCTCTCTCCCTTCTAACATGCTATCAGTTTCCGGGTTCTAAACCTTAGCCGCCGTTGCTTCCACACCCGCGCGCCGCCCCTGGGGCGGTCAGCCTCTATGACCGCTGCCCGGGGTCGCGCCGCCCGTAGGTTCATCCGCCAGCCGTGTTGGCCGGCTGCCCTAGAGTCTTTTCCCGAGCCCTCGCTCCGGGTTTTTTTTGCTCTCTCACAGGTCGTTTTGATCGGTGTTTTTTTGTTTTCCGATCTCTGCTTGATCGGTTTGCGTCGCCCGCCACCGCCGTCGACACCCCGCGCCACTACTCCGACACCGGCGTGACCGGCCGGCTACTTCACTGACCCGAGGGCCTCGCAAGACAGGCGGTCCCTCACGGCCGTTGTCCGCGCGCCGGCCCGCCCGTCGCCCTGTGTCAGCCGTCACCGCCCTGCTCCGACCGGGACACCTGCATCATCTGCACCCGGCGGCCTCGCGCCATGCAGCGGTCAATCATAGCCCCCGCTCGCGCGTCGGCCCGCCAATTGATCCACGCCACCCGCCTCTGCCGCATCTGCATGGCGGCCCTGCGGGTTGCGTCGCCGGCCTCCCCGGCTGCGTTAGGGCTGGCAGCGTCGAGCCCGTCGGCTGCTGCCTTGAGCTTCGGCGCCGCTGCTCCGTTAGTCGCTTCGGGTCGCTGTCACAGCGGCGCTGCTTTGGTAGCTCTGGTGCCCGATCTTTGGCCTTTCGTTCGCACGTCGTCCCACGCCATCCATCGTCGTCGGCTTCATCTCGGACTCCGCCGCCACCCCGTCTCCACCGGCCGGCGTCCCCAACCTCGCGCGTGACCGGATTGATCACCCACCCGCCGCCGCGATCCGCCTCATCTACGCCATGCGACCGACCTGGCCCGTCGGTTGCGCGCGCCACTACAGGCCGCGCGAAGACTGTCCTGAGTTCAGCGCACCCCTCTACCGATCGAGCAACGGGCTGCCGCTGCGTCGCCCATCAGGCCGCAGCGCCACTGCCCCGTGGTTCTTCTCCCGGCTGCACCGACCCGCGTTGCCCCTTCGGGTCGTAGTGACGCGGCCCACGGTCCGCCGCCGCCCCTGGGCCGTCCGCTCCAGGCCGTCCCCGTGGCTGCACCGATCCTCGCGCCGCCGTTGTGTCGCCCCGTCAGGCCGTAGCGAGCGTGGCACGCGGTCCACGCCGCCGTCCCGAGGCCGTCCCCGTGGTTGCACCGACCCGCTCATGCCGCAGACCGCCTTCGTCAGAAGGCGTGATGGTCCCTACGACACCATTGTAACACCCCCAGTGTCATGCTACAGTAACCTTCTATGATTAAGACTAATCATTTGGCTAAAGAATTCTTAATCACCTTTGTTCAACATCTCTTTTCAAATCCCATCTGAGTTCAAATTCAAATGATAAGTGAAATTTGAGTTGCACAAAACTTTTTAGAAAAATGTTCATCCTTTAGCCAAAATTCCATAATATTTAATTGTTAAGGAAAACAACATCACCATTGAGCTAAGATGGCTAGTAGAAATTATTTAATTGCAACTTCAACATTTTTAATGTCATTTTATTTGTGAAAAATGTAAATGGCAACCCCTAGCCTCCAAACTTTTTGTGGCACTGGCTAAAAATGCCTTGGATTTTGTGGGCCCAGTACCATAATTTATTTAAGATATTTGGATGCCCAATTAACTTCCTTTCTCTCTCTGTTTATTAAACAAAAGAAAAAAATTACAGAAAAGAGAAAAGATAGAACAGGAGAAAGCCCATACGTGCGCTGCAGCCCAGCTAGCTACAGTGCATGGCCCAGCACAACTCACTTGGCGTCTCCCTCCTGTTCACGTGCCCCCCGTGGACGCAGCGAGCGTCGTCCATGGCCGGATCAGCCACGGGGCGGCCATCCCGCGCCTCCCCGTCGTTCCCCGCGATGGATAAGGCCACCCCCGCATCCCCTGCTAACCCTAACGCCCCACTCCCCTCGTTTGCCCCTCTCCTCTTCCCTCTTCCTCTCGCACGGGCCGCCCGAGCTCGGCCGTCACCGCGTCGCCGTCGTTGACGTGCACCGGAGCTTCCCCAAGCTACAAGAAGGTGCCCAGGAGCCTCGTCACCCTCGTCTTCTTCGTCCTCGCCTGTGGATCGAGGCCAAAACGCCGCGTAGCCTCGTCATCGGGTCGTCTTCCCCGCCACGGCCACCGCAGCCCCGCCGCTCGATTCGCCGCCGTCTGCCCACGTCGAGCCTCCTCCGAGCTCGCTTTGCACATCTGCAGGAGCGCTGTGAGCTCCTCTCCTTCTCCCCTCACTCCCCTGCTCATCTCCGCGCTCGTAGCCGGCGACCACGTCATGGCCGTTGTCGCCGTGACCACCGTAGCCCGAGCTCGCGTCCGAGCTCGTAGTCGAGTTCCTGGAGCTTGTAGGAGCCCAACGCCGATCCCCGTGTCGCTTGACGTGTGCATGCTCACCGCGCCTTGTCTCGCCCCAGGCCGCCCCCGCGTGCGTGTGCTGCCGCTAGCCATTGCCGCCGGCTGCTGCTACTGCCGGCCATGGCCGAGCGGCCGTGCGTGTGTGTGTGTGTGTTGTACGTGCGTGCAGTGTGTGTGCGCGATGTGTGCGCGATGTGTGCGTGCAGTGTGTGTGTGCGCCGAGTGTGTGTGGCCACGCCCACCTCCGGCCTCGCTCCGCCTAGCTGCTGCGGCTGCTCTTACCGCCGCCGCTAGCTGCTCATACTGCTGCGTTGCTACTAGTGCAGCCCTGCTACAGCAACGTTCAGTTACTGTAGCAGTAGCTAGCTTTCCTATTTTTACATTGACTAACCCACTAGGCAGCCCCTAATCAGTGGTTAGACAACTACTAACAGGAGTAAAAATAATATGAGGTGATAGTACACTTGACAAGGCTCAAATGTTTCCACTGGACCAAATCCCTTCGATGCGTGGATTAATTCCTACGAAAATCACAAAGTTCAACGTTCTGTTAACTGAAAAACTGAATAGCAGCTTTATTTTCTTAGCTACTTTAGAACTGTTGATGATCAAGCTAATTAACTCTAATATGGACAAAAGTGGTACTAACATGTAGCTTACAGAAAAATGCTCAAAATTGATATAAGGCACTAACCCATAGAATGTGCAGAAAAATAGCTATAGCCTCCGGAAAACCGCTAAATGATGTTTAAAAACTGACGAATACTCAGACTTAGCAAAATTTCAGGGATTTTTCCGGGTATTGTTAAATCTTTGAAAAATCTTAGAAATTAAACCGTATCTCGGATGGAAAAACTTTGTACATGAAAGTTGCTTAGAAAAATCCAACGAATCCGAATACGTGGTCCGTTCAACTGTCACATGCCCCTAGCATGCTGAACTTGGAACTTTCCCCCTCTTTTCCTTTGTCCGGAATCCACCTAATGTCGGGAATTCATCCTCGGATGTTTATCCCCTCCGTCTGCAACGTGTAGTACTACGTTAGGTCGACCCTACTTCTGCTTATCGTCATGTCATGCTTAGTGTTGCATCTGTTTGCTTATATTTACTGTTTCTTCCCCCTCTTCTCTCCGGTAGACCCTGAGGCCGATGATGCCCCGGTGATCGACTACGTCGACGACGACCCCTCCTTGCCAGAGCAACCAGGCAAGCCCCCCCTTTGATCATCCCGCTATCGCCCATTCCGTTCTCTCATGCTTGCATTAGATTTTGCTACTGTTATTGTTTGCACCTATTCTGATGCATAGCCTGCTTTTGTATCTGCTGTTGTACCTTACACCTTATCGTAAATCGCTTAGTATAGGTTGCTTAGAGATCCATCGGTGACCCCCACTCATTCCGATCGCCTACCGGATAATCGAAGACCCGATCAGCGGGATCGAAGACCAGTGCCCCGACACCACACATCACTTCCCTTAGTTGCTCGACACTCTTTGGGTTACTATCGAGTACCGAGGGTGAAACCTCTACGACTTCTGATATTAACCCTGTAGTATAGCTATCCGGTCGTGGTCATCGAGGGTGATTTCCTATTTAACCACTTCCGATACGAGTCTGTCGTGCAACCCCTCAAGTGTGGACCTCGAGGGTGAATCCTCTTACGTTCACCTTGATGACTACATCGAGTGGAATTCACCGGGGGTGATTCCTCGAGTTTTCTCCTTGATGTTTAGACACACCGTTACTTTGATTACTATGACTTTACACTGAGCCATGTTACTAAAGACGGGTCGACCACGAGGGTGCCCGCGAGTTTAATTGCAGTGATGTGGAGACGGGTTGACCTGGAGGGTGCCCGCGAGATAATTACGAGGCGTGGCGGGCATTCCTAGCCCTTGCCGCAAGTCCTCGAGACGGGGCAACGGGGTCACATCTTTCGTGAGTCTCTGCTTGTTACCGCGCGTTCCTAATCCACTACGATTTGGATATTTGATCCGAGGGGCCTCTGGCCTGATAGCACTAACCATCATGTGGGCATAGTATGGACGTTCTGCGTCGTATACATCATAGAAGCTTAATAGACGTCGGCGAGCGGCGGCCTTGGCCGGTTGGACTGCGTAAGCACCTGCCTTGTTGAAGGAGGTAGCTAGGTCTGCTCACCGGCCAGACGTCATAGCGTCTTGAGGAGTTCGGGGAGATGGCCCATGACCGGGGCATAGGTTTAGTCCGGCGTCTTGGCCTCTCTATTAAGCCTAGGTCGGGTTGCGGCGTATTGTTTGGCGAGGCGGGCATGACCACGGAAAGTGTGTGCGGCGGAGTTAAGCGGCGTGGTGGGTAAGTTGGTGCACCTGCAGGGAAGAAAACATCTATCGATAGCCTGTCCCTACGATAGCGGACACTTGGAGTTGTATCCCGATCGATACAACTAGAACTGGATACTTGTGATGAGAATTGGATGGTGATGAGAACTGGATTGTGATGATAATCGGATAGTATGGCTTCCGGGTTTTCTTTCTCGCAGGAGTCGAGAAAGGATCTCTGGCCGAGGTTGATAACACTACTACTACTTTACTTTATGCTAGTCTACTCCCTCCTGTTTGCTGAAGATGGTGGTTTCCAGAAGATGCTAGTCTTCGATAGGACTAGGCCTTCTCTCTATTCTGGCATTTCTGCAGCCCAGTCCACATATACAGCCTTCCTTTGATAATGTTGCATATGTAGTGTAGATCCGTGCTTGCGAGTACTTTGGATGAGTACTCAGGGTTTCTTTGCTCCCCTTTTCCCCTTTCTTCTTCTTTCCGGTTGATGCAACCAGATGTTGGAGCCAGAAGTCGATGCCACCGCCGATGTCTACTACTACGTGGAGGCCTCCGGCGACTGTGAGTAGTTAGGAGGCTCCCAGGCGGGAGGCCTTGCCTTTTCGATCGTTCTTTGCTTTTGTGCTAGCCTTCTTAAGGCAAACTTGTCTAACTCATATACGTACTCAGATATGGTTGCTTCAGCCCGACTCTTGTGTTTTCAAGCTTATGTATTCGAGCCCTCGAGGCCCCTGGCTTGTAATATAAAGCTTGTATTATTTTAATTTGTGTCTAGAGTTGTGTTGTGATATCTTCCCGTGAGTCCTTGATCTTGATCGTACACATTTGCGGGTATGATTAGTGTACGATTGAATCGAGGGCGTCATAACCGCCCCGAGGTCTTTCGCCGTCGCCCTGACCTACCCGCCGCCGCTGCGTCGCCCCTTCGGGCCGTAGCGCCGCGGCCCACGGTCCACCACCGTCGCTGCGCGTCGAATTCTCGTGGTATGTGTTGCGCCGCCTCCCTTGGCGCGGGAACACCATCGTCCACGCCGGTCTTCGTCACGCTGTTGGGTTCTCCTCGCCTACTTCGAGCACCGCCGCCGCGCTCCTAACTTAGCCGCCGCCTCTGCCGTCGGGCCGCCGTCGCCGCTCTTCTTCGGCGCCGCCGCTGCTACCCCCGCAGCCGCCGCCGCCCGTCCACCTCCCTTCATCTTCGTCCAGCACCAGCCCGTCGCCAGCGTCGCCCTCATCTACCCCGACCACTTCGTCTACTCCGACCACCGTTGGTGACATCGGCCCCTCACCGATAGACGCCGAATCGTCATCGAGTTCTTCTCTGCTGGCCTCTCCAACTTCTTCGACATGGCGTACAACTCGTGCAGGTTCCAGTCTCCGCATCCCCGGTGCTGGCAACACCGCTGTGTGCCTTCGTCCACGACGTGTCCCCGGCACAGCAAGCTCGGTGCGGTAACCGTCATTAACCGGCTTCGTCCGTCTACGCATGCCCGGTGCTGGCAACACCGGTGCGTGCCTTCGTCTATATGTGTCCCCGGGCTTGGCAGACCCGTCGCGACGCGTCGTCAACAACATCTCTTTTCCGGCGCACCACTACTTCGACACCACTGCGCCCATGCTAACTCGGCGCCCCCTTGCGCCCGCGGCTCCACGGCGAAATCCTCAACACCGGCTCCCCGACTCGACCACGACATTCTTCGCACGGCTACACCACCCTCCGCTCTCGGCTACATCGACAAACGACATAAAGGGCTACCGCTTTGCTTGGCAACCTCGTCGGTTTTCACTCCAGCCACGTCTTCCGCGATGCATCGACCGTTACGACTGTGCGGGGGGTGCCGTCGGCTTGCCTTCGGATTCTTCTCCAGTCTCACCGTTTGTGTCGCTACCGTTGTGACTCCGGGGGATGTTGAGTATAATGTTTATTAGGAAAGACGAGATAGACTAGGATTTGTTCTGGCTTGTCTTGTACTCCAAGTAGATGATTGTACTCCTATATATATGCCTACAAGGCTCAAGCAATACAATAAACCATTCCATCAATTCTCTCTCTCCCTTCTAACAGTCGGCACCGTGCACAAGCTCGCGCTCATATTCAGATTCAAGTTTGGACTTCTCTTTCCTAGTTGAGAGTATCAATCAATGAATTAGAAAAATAGAATCGGAGACCATCCGTCGAAGCAAGTAGTAACTTGACACCGGAATTCATGCGTAATACGCTAGAATGTGGATGCTGTGAGAAGCTCGACGTGGTGTTGTGCCTGTTCGGCGTCTTGCTGTTCTAAGCCGGGATGTTCCTGAACCTCCTCAAGGTGGGAAAGGCAGGGTAAGCTGCGGTGGCCAGGAAGTGCACAGGGAAGGGTCGGCCAACCGGCTGGCGGGAGCCGGCCGATAACACGCTAGGATAAACTAGTAAATCAGGCAGGACGTTGTGATTTTGTCTAGGAGAAAACAATTTGTCTCTAATTAATTGCCAAATAAATCAGAGGATTAAGTGGACGGACGGGAATTCCCTTTACAAGTTTTTAGGGGTGGGGGGTGGGTAGTTAAGTGCTCTCAAAACCCCTTGTATTTGGTCAAATTGGGAACAATTGGTATGAACGTTTCATGCTCCTGGTAGTCCTACTTGTTTTAATGAACATAAGGGAAGAATTATATTTTACGTTTGTTTGATTCTTCCTGCCTTACATCTAAAGATAATTTCCAAATGTCCAGTGCTTCAGTGCTTCAGAAAGTCTAAATGAATTTTAATATTCTTGAAGTGGGAGAAAAGTCTGAAAATATATTGCGGCAATCGAATATGTAGTCAAATGTTCTAAATGAATTTTGCTTGCATAAGAAAGAAACTATAGCGTTATTTCACAAAGAAATGGTTATACTATATGATATACCCCATTGCACCTAATTGATGTGTTTAAAGAAAATAGGAAACTCATTCATCACTACATATCGTGTTATGTATGTATGCCCGCGAAATCATGATCACCACATCGGGATGATAAACACGAGTGGCCCATCCACTGAAGCACTGGACATTTGGAAATTATCTTTAGATGTAAGGCAGGAAGAATCAAACAAACGTAAAATATAATTCTTCCCTTATGTTCATTAAAACAAGTAGGACTACCAGGAGCATGAAACGTTCATACCAATTGTTCCCAATTTGACCAAATACAAGGGGTTTTGAGAGCACTTAACTACCCACCCCCCACCCCCTAAAAACTTGTAAAGGGAATTCCCGTCCGTCCACTTAATCCTCTGATTTATTTGGCAATTAATTAGAGACAAATTGTTTTCTCCTAGACAAAATCACAACGTCCTGCCTGATTTACTAGTTTATCCTAGCGTGTTATCGGTCGGCTCCCGCCAGCCGGTTGGCCGACCCTTCCCTGTGCACTTCCTGGCCACCGCAGCTTACTCCTGCCTTTCCCACCTTGAGGAGGTTCAGGAACCCCCCGCCAGTTCCATGTTAATTAAATGAAACCTAATTGATGTATGTCATGCTATTACTATTTTTAATCAAGTCACCTAAGGTATTCTCTTTCTAAGTTATTTTGAAAAGGTGACGGCGTGGATAGGTGTTATGGCCATGTAACGAATTCTCACAATTTACATAGATTTAGCTTATTTATACTGGAGTATAAACTTTGATGAATTACATTAAAGCAAGGAGTACATCATGAGGAAGGGACATACCTTTGCAGCCATCCATAATGTAAGGATTGCCTCGATCTGGGCACTGACACTTTTATCCTTGTCCAAATGATAGTTTCGTGCAGCTTCGACCTTAACATGCGTAGCTTGCAGCATTCAGTTTAGCACTTGCACAGATTGGTCTATGGAAGCCATGTCAAAGGTTGTCGCTGGGACATATTATGGGTCTATCCGAGCTGAATAAGTGTGATCTGTAAAAAAAGTGCACCCATATGCTGACAAGAGAAGCTTGACATCCGAGACTAGGTACATGTTAGGGCGGCGGGCAAGTCTAAGCCCAAAGCCTTGCATGCCACCGAGACGGATCTGGCAGCAGTCCAACTCATTAGACCATGCTTGTCCCACGCTTGCCTCCTGATTATGCACACACGTACTTGAGCAGGAACCAGTCAGATTGGTGGTGTTATATTTGAATAAGTAGGCCTCGATGCCACAACCAACAACGTAGAGAATGTTGTTAGCACCAATGGTGAGACCCGGAGGGGCATTCCAGGACAGGTTGTAGGTGCGCGCACCTACTCCCATGGTGCTGAAATAGATGAACGCTTCAATTAAATTGAAGCTACTACGCAGGCCAAAGATCTTGTGAGCATGATGGTTGGTGTTGTGAGTAGTATGATGAGTGGTGTTGGCGCAGGTGAGTTCGAAACCTTCTCAAAAACAGTCACGTCCTACCCCGAAGGGATAGATGATTCTTACTCCACCGCAGCTGGAGGGGTAGCGGGCCTGTGCTGCAGCGAAAGGGGCACGCAAAAGCCCGCCCCTCCGGCATTGGCGGAGCTAGGTAGAAACTTCTGGGGGAGCAAGTCTAAAACATGAGTGTTTGAGGGTGTAAAATGCTAAAAAAAAGTCTCATCTAAGTCCTCCCAAAAAAAATTCTTCACAGTTTGGTACAAAGTTTGGGGGGGGGGGAGGGGGGGGCACATGCCCCCCGGCTTGTATATAGCTCCACCACTGCCCTCCGGAGAACACTGATGCTTGGGGCAGCATGGCTGCTGCAAGGCACAAAAGTGGCATGTCACTCATCATCATGATTGTTCCTGTGGTTTGTTTCAGGATTTTGTTATGGCTGTTTCATGGTTTGCTTTGGCTGCAAGGTTTCGGAGTTGAAGCTATGCGGCATCTCATTGGCCTATGGAGGCAAATTCAGGAAGCTAACATCAACCTCTCAAGCGGGGCTCATGACACGATTTGTTGGAAATTTGAGAGCTCCAGAGATTACTCCGCTTGGTCGGCCTATCATATGTAGTTTCAAGTAGTGCCAGGATCAGGGTTCAAGCACATGTTATAGGAGCTGGCAGCTAGCAAGATCAAGATCAGGGTTCAAGCACATGTTCTAGGAGCCGTGGGATCCTCCACCAGAACCGACTGTGCTGCAATGATCGCCTACAGTGCATGGGCTGGCCAAAATCTTACTTCTGCTATTACCTGCGAAACATGAAGTCCTCATGCCATCTTCTTTGGAGTTGCTTGGTTGCCCTTGCGGTTTGGTCCAAGATTACCCAGCGGAAAGGTTGTGTCTCCTTAAACCTGCATGCAAATTTGCAGCGGAAGCAACACGCATCTGAGGTGGTGTAGGACATTGATACGTCCCCAACGTATCTATAATTTTTTATTGTTCCATGCTATTATATTATCTGTTTTGGATATTTTATATGCATTAATATGCTATTTTATATTATTTTTGGGACTAACTTATTAACCTAGTGCCTAGTGCCAGTTTCTGTTTTCCCCTTGTTTTTGACTTCTACAGAAAAGGAATACCAAATAGAGTCCAAAGGAATAAAACTTGACGGTGATTTTTCTTGGACCAGAAGAAACCCACGAGACTTGGAGAGGAGGCGAGAAGACCTACGAGGCGGCCACAAGCCGTGGGGGCGCGCCCCAGGGGAGGGGCCTAGGGCTTGTGGGCCCCCCGTAGACCTTCCAACCCTAATCTTCGCACTATAAATCCTCAGATATCCCCCCTACACCAGAAGGCACACCAAAAATACTTTTCCACCGCCGCAAGCTTCTGTTCTTGTGAGATCCCATCTAGGGGCCTTTTCCGGCACTCTGCTGGAGAGGGGTTCACCGGAAGGCCTTTACACCAACCTTGCTGCCCTTCCGATGATGTGTGAGGAGTTTACCATGGACCTAAGGGTCCATAGCTTGTAGCTAGATGGCTTCTTCTTTCTCTCTGATCTTCAATACAATGTTCTCCTTGATGTTCTTAGAGATATATTCGATGTAATTTTCTTTTGCGGTGCGTTTGCTGAGATTTGATGAATTGTGGATTTATGATCATATTATCTATGAATATTATTTGAGTCTTCTTTGTACTCTTTTATGCATGATTGAGATAGCTTTGTATTTGTTGGGGAACGTAGTAATTTCAAAAAAAATCCTACGCACACGCAAGATCATGGTGATGCATAGCAACGAGAGGGGAGAGTGTTGTCCACGTACCCTCGTAGACCGAAAGCGGAAGCGTTATGACAACGCGGTTGATGTAGCCGTACGTCTTCACGATCGACCGATCCTAGTACCGAAAGTACGACACCTCTGCGATCTGCACACATTCGGCTCGGTGACGTCCCACGAACTCATGATCCGGTAGAGCTTCGAGGGAGAGCTTCGACAGCACGACAGCGTGATGACGGTGATGATGAAGCTACCGGCGCAGGGCTTCGCCTAAGCACTACGACGATAGGACCGAGGTGATTATGGTAGAGGGGGGCACCGCACACGGCTAAGAGATCAATGATCAACTTGTGTGTCTATGGGGTGCCCCCTCCCCCGTATATAAAGGAGTGGAGGAGGGGGAGGGCCGGCCCTCCTATGGCGCGCCCCATGGGGAGTCCTACTCCCACCGGGAGTAGGTCCCCCCCCCCTTCCCTAGTTGGACTAGGAGTGGAAGGAAGGGGGAGAGAGGGGGAAGAAAAGGGGGCGGCCCCCACCAATTCGGATTGGGCTTGGGGGGGGGGGGCCTCCTAGGCCTCCCTCTCTTCTCTCCCATTATGGCCCAATAAGGCACCTATACCTCCTGGGGGGTTCCGGTAACCTTCCGGTGCTCCGGTATATGCCCGAACTCACCCGGAACTATTCTGATGTCCAAATATAGGCTTCCAATATATCTATCTTTACGTCTCGACCATTTAGAGACTCCTCATTATGTCCGTGATCATATCCGGGACTCCGAACTACCTTCAGTACATCAAAACACATAAACTCATAATACCGATCGTCACTGAACGTTAAGCGTGCGACCCTACGGGTTCGAGAATTATGCAGACATGACCGAGACACGTCTTCGGTCAATAACCAATAGCGGAACCTGGATGCTCATATTGGCTCCCACATATTCTACGAAGATCTTTATCGGTCAAACCGCATAACAACATACGTTGTTCCCTTTGTCATCGGCATGTTACTTGCCTGAGATTCGATCGTCGGTATCTCAATACCTAGTTCAATCTCGTTCTCGGCAAGTCTCTTTACTCGTTCCATAATGCATCATCCCGCAACTAACTCATTAGTCACATTGCTTGCAAGGCTTATAGTGGTGTGCATTACCGAGGGGGCCCACAGATACCTCTCCGATACATGGAGTGACAAATCCTAATCTCGATCTATGCCAACTCAACAAACACCATCGGAGACACCTGTAGAGCATCTTTATAATCACCCATTTATGTTGTGACATTTGATAGCACACAAGGTGTTCCTCCGATTTTTGGGAGTTGCATAATCTCATAGTCTGAGGAACATGTATAAGTCATGAAGAAAGCAGTAACAATGAAACTGTAACGATCATAATGCTAAGCTAACGAATGGGTCTTGTCCATCACATCATTCTCCTAATGATGTGATCCCGTTCATCAAATGACAACACATGTCTATGGTTAGGAAACATAACCATCTTTGATAAACGAGCTAGTCAAGTAGAGGCATACTAGGGACACTTTGTTTTGTCTATGTATCCACACATGTACTAAGTTTCCGGTTAATATAATTATAGCATGAATAATAAACATATATCATGAAATAAGGAAATAAATAATAACTTTATTATTGCCTCTAGGGCATATTTCCTTCAGTCTCTCACTTGCACTAGAGTCAATAATCTAGTTCACATCGCCATGTGATTTAACACCAATAGTTCACATCACCATGTGATTAACACCCATAGTTCACATCACCATGTGACCAACACTCAAAGGGTTTACTAGAGTCAGTAATCTTAGTTCACATCGCCATGTGATTAACACCCAAAGAGTACTAAGGTGTGATCATGTTTTGCTTGTGAGAGATGTTTAGTCAACGGGTCTGCCATATTCAGATCCGTATGTATTTTGCAAATTTTTATGTCAACAATGATTTGCACGGAGCTACTCTAGCTAATTGCTCCCACTTTCACACTACTAGGGAAAAGCCTAGCAGCAGCGCGGGTTTTGGGCCTATTAGTAGCGCGGGGGCCGGCGCTACTAATAAGGCGCTACAACTAACGTATAGCAGTAGCGCGGGTGCCACCTGCGCTACTACTACGTCCGTTAGTAGTAGCGTGGGTAAAAACCTGCGCTACTACTAATCTCTAATCTCTGATTTTTTTTGAATTTTTTCAAAAAAAATTACGATTTTTTCCCTAGCTGCTGCGCGGGTTTTGGGCATATTAGTAGCGCGGGGGCCGGCGCTAGTAATAAGGCGCTACAGCTAACGTATAGCGATGGCGCGGTGCCACCCGCGCTACTACTACGTCCGTTAGTAGTAGCGTGGGTAAAAACCCGCACTACTACTAATCTCTAATCTCTGATTTTTTTTGAATTTTTTCAAAAAAAAATTACGATTTTTTCCCTAATTTTCAAATTTCTGAATTATTTTAACCTCCAATCTCTAATCACCCCTCATCGCTGCTCAATTTAATATCTAATCTCTAATCACCCCTCATCATTCCAAATCATCTAACTTTCCACACAGTCACCCATCCTCTCACTACTCCAGCCTGAGCACGCTTAACTTCCGGGTTCTATTCTCCCTCGTTTCCAAGTCTGCACTTGTTGTTTTCCTGACAATAGTAAGATGTCAATCCTATTAACCTCAGGAATTTAGCTTGAGCATGAAGTCACACATTTCACTGTTTGAGTTTGTATTGTTCTAAAAAATAACACTAATATTTAGTAACACTAATATTTCTTGAATAATTAGTTTGACCATTGTTTGACCATAGTTTGACCAGATTTGATCAAAATTCAAAAAAACTGAACTAATTATTTAGTAACACTAATATTCTTGAATAATTAGTTTGACCATAGTTTGACCAGATTTAACAAAAATTAAAAAAAAACTGATTTTTTTATTTTTTTGCCTCCAGATCTTAAAAGCCCCGTAACTTTTTTCTGCTACGTTTTTGAGGATTTTGAAAATGTTTCCCCCTGTTAAATTTGGCTGTAACTTTTCGAGTAGATGATTTTTCATATAAAAGACTTTTTCATCCGAGTTAGTAGTTATGCCCATTTTTACAAATTCTCGAGAGATTTTGCAAATAAAGTCGAAATTCATATTTGCAAATTTTCCCAACAACTAGACCACATATCACATGGGAAACTTTTTTTTGACATTTTCATCATTTTATTTTATTTTTTATAAAACTGAAAAGGCGATCCACAGGGGGGGGGGGTAGAGTTTGAAACCCAGTATTTAGTAGAAGCGGGTTTTCCCCCCCGCTACTACTATGGCATGTCCCCGAGGGGCACGGTTGAGACCGATTAGTAGTAGCGAGGGGTAAAAACTTAGTAGTAGCGCGGGTTTATAACCATCGCTACTACTATGGCATGGTCCAGGGGCACGGTAGAGACCACTTAGTAGTAGCGAGGGTTAAAAACCAACGCTACTGCTATCAACTTAGTAGTAGCGAGGCTTAAGAACCCGCGCTACTACTATGGCATGTCCCAGGGGGCACGGTAGAGACCGCTTAGTAGTAGCAAGGGTTAAAAACCCGCGCTACTGCTATCTACTTAGTAGTAGCGAGGTTTAAAAAACTGCGCTACTAGTAAGTAGCAGTAGTGAGGGTTTTTAACCCTTGCTACTAGTAAGCGTCTGTGTATAAGCTTTTCCCTAGTAGTGTCAATATGTATCCAGATTGAGACTTAGAGTCATCTGGATTAGTGTCAAAACTTGCATCGACGTAACCCTTTACAACGAACCTTTTGTCACCTCCATAATAGAGAAACATATCCTTATTCCACTAAGGATAATTTTGACCGCTGTCCAGTGATCTACTCCTAGATCACTATTGTACTCCCTTGCCAAACTCAGTGTAGGGTGTACAATAGATCTGGTACACAGCATGGCATACTTTATAGAACCTATGGCTGAGGCATATGGAATGACTTTGATTCTCTTTCTATCTTCTGCCGTGGTCAGGCTTTGAGTCTTACTCAATTTCACACCTTGCAACACAGGCAAGAACTCTTTCTTTGACTATTCCATTTTGAACTACTTCAAAATCTTGTCAAGGTATGTACTCATTGAAAAAACTTATCAAGCATCTTGATCTATCTCTATAGATCTTGATGCTCAATATGTAAGCAGTTTCACCGAGGTCTTTCTTTGAAAAACTCCTTTATGCTTTCCACAAAAATCTACATTATTTCCGATCAACAATGTCATTCACATATACTTATCGGAAATGCTGTAGTGCTCCACTCACTTTCTTGTAAATACAGGCTTCACCGCAAGTCTGTATAAAACTATATGCTTTGATCAACTCATCAAAGTGTATATTCCAACTCCGAGATGCTTGCACCAGTCCATAGATGGATCGCTGGAGCTTGCACATTTTGTTAGCACCTTTAGGATCGACAAAACCTTCTGGTTGCATCATATACAACTCTTCTTTAAGAAATCCATTAAGGAATGTAGTTTTGACATCCATTTGCTGTATTTCATAAAATGTGGCAATTTGCTAACATGATTCGGACAGACTTAAGCATCGCTACGAGTGAGAAAATCTCATCGTAGTCAACACCTTGAAATTTGTCAAAAACCTTTTTGACAAGTCTAGCTTTGCAGATAGTAACACTACTATCAGCGTCCGTCTTCCTCTTGAAGATCCATTTATTTTCTATGGCTTGTCGATCATCGGGCAAGTCAACCGAAGTCCACACTTTATTCTCATACATGGATCCCATCTCAGATTTCATGGCCTCAAGCCATTTCGTGGAATCTGGGCTCATCATCGCTTCCTCGTAGTTCATAGGTTCGTCATGGTCAAGTAACATGACCTCCAGAACAGGATTACCGTACCACTCTGGTGCGGATCTCACTTTGGTTGACCTACGAGGTTCGGTAGTAACTTGATCTGAAGTTACATGATCATCATCATTAGCTTACTCACTAATTGGTGTAGGAGTCACAGGAACAGATTTATGTGATGAACTACTTTCCAATAAGGGAGCAGGTACAGTTACCTCATCAAGTTCTACTTTCCTCCCCTTCACTTCTTTCGAGAGAAACTCCTTCTCTAGAAAGGATCCATTCTTAGCAACGAATTTCTTGCCTTCGGATCTGTGATAGAAGGTGTACCCAACTGTCTCCTTTGGGTATCCTATGAAGACACATTTCTCCGATTTGGGTTTGAGCTTATCAGGATGAAACTTTTTCACATAAGCATCGCAACCCCAAACTTTAAGAAACGACAACTTTGGCTTCTTGCCAAACCACAGTACATATGGTGTCGTCTCAACGGATTTAGACGGTGCCCTATTTAACGTGAATGCAGCTGTCTCTAATGCATAACCCCAAAACGATAGTGGTAAATCGGTAAGAGACATCATAGATTGCACCATATCTAATAAAGTACAGTTACGATGTTCGGACACACCATTACGCTGTGGTGTTCCAGGTGGCGTGAGTTGCGAAACTATTCCGCATTGTTTCAAATGAAGACCAAACTCGTAACTCAAATATTCTCCTCCACGATCAGATCGTAGAAACTTTATTTTGTTGTTACGATGATTTTCCACTTCACTCTGAAATTATTTGAACTTTTCAAATGTTTCAGATTTATGTTTCATCAAGTAGATATACCCATATCTGCTCAAATCATCTATGAAGGTCATAAAATAACGATACCTACCGCGAGCCTCAACACTCATCGGACTGCATACATCAGTATGTATTATTTCCAACAATTCTGTTGCTCGCTCCATTGTTTCGGAGAACGGAGTCTTAGTCATCTTGCCCATGAGGCATGGTTCGCAAGCATCAACTGATTCATAATCAAGTGATTCCAAAAGCCCATCAGCATGGATTTTCTTCATGCGCTTTACACCAATATGACCTAAATGGCAGTGCCACAAATAAGTTACACTATCATTATTAACTTTGCATCTTTTGGCTTCAATATTATGAATATGTGTATCACTACGACCAAGATTCAATAAACCATTCACCTTGGGTGTATGACCATTGAAGGTTTTATTCATGTAAACAGAACAACAATTATTCTCTGACTTTAAATGAATAATTGTATTGCAATAAACATGAGCAAATCATATTCATGCTTAACGCAAACACCGAATAACATTTATTTAGGTTCAACACTAATCCCGAAAGTATAGTGAGTGTGAGATGATGATCATATCAATCTTGGAACCACTTCCAACACACATCGTCACTTCACCCTTAACTAGTCTCTGTTTATTCTGCAACTCCCGTTTCGAGTTACTAATCTTAGCAACTAAACTAGTATCAAATACTGAGGGGTTGCTATAAACACTAGTAAAGTACACATCAATAACATGTATATCAAATATACCTTTGTTCACTTTTCCATCCTTCTTATCCGCCAGATACTTGGGGCAGTTCTGCTTCCAGTGACTAGTCCCTTTGCAGTAGAAGCACTTAGTCTCAGGCTTAGGTCCAGACTTGGGCTTCTTCACTTGAGCAGCAACTTGCTTGCCGTTCTTCTTGAAGTTCCCCTTCTTCCCTTTGCCCTTTTCTTGAAACTAGTGGTCTTGTCAACCATCAACACTTGATGCTTTTCTTGATTTCTACCTTTGTCGATTTCAGCATCACGAAGAGCTTGGGAATCGCTTCCGTTATCCCTTCCATATTATAGTTCATCACGAAGTTCTAGTAACTTGGTGATAGTGACTATAGAACTCTGTCGATCACTATCTTATATGGAAGATTAACTCCCACTTGATTCAAGTGATTGTAGTACTCAGACATTCTGAGCACATGCTCACTAGCTGAGCAATTCTCCTCCATCTTGTAGGCAAAGTGCTTGTCAAAGGTCTCATACCTTTCGACATGGGCATGAGTCTGAAATACTAATTTCAACTCTTGGAACATCTCATATGCTCCGTGGCGTTCAAAACGTCTTTGAAGCCCTGATTCTAAGCCATAAAGCATGGTGCACTAAACTATCAAGTAGTCATCATATCGAGCTTGCCAAACGTTCATAACGTGCGCATTCCGCTCCTCGCAATCGGTCCGTAAGCCTAGCGATTGCATCTAGGACATAATTCTTATGTGCAGCAATGAGGATAATCCTCAGATCACGGATCCAATCCGCATCATTGCTACTAACATCTTTCAACTTAGTTTTCTCTAGGAACATATCAAAAATAAACAGGGGAGCTAAACGCGAGCTATTGATCTACGACATAGATGCTAATACAACCAGGACTAAGTTCATGATAAATTTAAAGTTCAATTAATCATATTACTTAATAACTCCCACTTAGATAGACATCCCTCTAGTCATCTAAATGATCACGTGATCCAAATCAACTAAACCATGTCCGATCATCACGTGAGATGGAGTAGTTTTCAATGGTGAACATCACTATGTTGATCATGTCTAGTATATGATTCACGCTCGACCTTTCGGTCTCCTGTGTTCCGAGGCCATACCTGCATATGCTAGGCTCGTCAAGTTTAACCCGAGTATTCTGCGTGTGCAAAACTGGCTTGCACCCGTTGTATGTGAACGTAGAGCTTATTGAGGGAGTCCTAGATTAGGGGGTATCCGGACAGCCAGACTGTGTACAACGTCTGGACTATTGAAGCGTGAAGATACAAGACTCAAGACTTCGGCCCGTGTCCGGATGGGAATCTCCTTTGCGTGGAAGGCAAGCTTGGCGATCCGGATATTGTGTTTCCTTCCTTGTAACCGACTCCATGTAAACCCTAGCCCTCTCGGGTGTCTATATAAACCGGAGAGGTTGGTCCTTATAAGGCCGATCACAATTACAATCATACCATCATAGGCTAGCTCTTAGGGTTTAGCCTCTACGATCTCGTGGTAGATCTACTCTTGTACTGCCCATATCATCAATATTAATCAAGCAGAAGTAGGGTTTTACCTCCATCGAGAGGGCCCGAACACAGGTAAACATCTGTGTCCCTTGCTTCCTGTTACCATCAGCCTTGACGCAGATCGGGACCCGTGCACCCGAGATCCGCCGGCTTTGACAATCGACATTGGTGCTTTCATTGAGAGTTCCTACGTATGCGTTGCTCCAGGGCTCGATGGCTCCTCCAGTCATCATCGACAACACGATCCCGGGTGAGACCTTTCTCCCCGGACAGATCTTTGTGTTCGGCGGCTTCGCTCTGCGGGCCAACTCGCTTGGCCATCTGGTACAGATTGACAGCTACACCCCTGGCCACCAGATCAGGTTCGGAATCCTGAACTACACGGCGGACATCCGCGGAGACTTGATCTTCGATGGATTTGGGCCTATGCCAGGAGCACCGGACAATCACGACGAGCACGGCATAGACCTGGCGTCGGACGAAGCTCGGGGTATCACCCCCGTAGTATCCCCGGACCTAGATCCGGAGCAGGCTGCGCTGCCTAAGGACAGAGGGATGGACCCGCCCACGTGTCGCACACTCATCGGGCGGTGGAGCCGAACATGGGTCTTACCTCTGCGGTGGCTCAGTGACTCAACCCCGGATTCGAATCCGGACGTTGGTTCCAGTTCGCGCACTCCCGAGCCCGTCGGGCCAGGTTGGGCTCTGGTAATGGAGTTCACCGCTGCGGATATCTTCCAGCACTCACCCTTTGGCGACATGCTGGACTCATTAAAGTCTCTCTCTTTGTCAGGAGGCTCTTCGCCGAACTATGTCCGGTTCGAGTGGGAGGCAGGCGATGAAGGAATTCGTTGCCCACCCACCACCCACTTCATTGCCACGGTCGATGATTTAACCGAGGTACTGAACTTCGACTCCGGAGACATCGACCGTATGGACGACGATGCAGGAGAAGAACATGAACCACCGCTCACTGGGCGGTGGACAGCCACCTCTTCTTATGATATATATATGGTGGACACTCCTAAGGAAACAAATGACGATGAGGCAACGGATGATAAAACCTCAGGGAAAAAAGCAAAGAATGGGCGTCGGCGGCGCCACTCCAAGCCCCGCCTCAGCAATACCGGCACAGGAGACGAAAACAATCTGAATGGTGCCGAAGAAGAATACAACCCTGATCAGCCCGCCTTCGAGCAGGCCGAACAGGAGGATGAGCAGGTCAGCCCAGAAGAACAGGCGACGGACGAATACCCGGAGGAGGACAGCTACATGCCCCCCTCCGAAGACGAGGTTAGCCTCGGCGACGACGAGTTTGGCGTGCCTGAGGATCCCGCAGAGCAGGAGCGCTTCAAGCCTAGGCTTATAGCCACTGCGAGGAGCCTGAAAAAGAAGCAGCAGCAACTCCAAGCTGATCAAGACCTGCTCACAGACAGATGGACTGAAGTCCTGGCAGCCGAGGAATACGGACTCGAGCACCATACGGCTGACCGGCCACCTCGTGGCCGGGATAAAACGGCATACCAGTCCGCATACCAGCCAACACCCCAGGCCAACATACTACGGCCCGGGGCAACAAAACAGGACAACCAAGATCGATCTATGGATCGCGGGGGCGCGCCTCGGTACGCGATTTGACGGCCACGCCGGATACACCTTCAACAAGTCCGGCCGGGCGAATATAGCCACCGAGCAATTCGACCTGCGTAGCCACATAGCCCAAAGCATGCAGGCGCCACAGACCCCCTCTGCTTGTCTGACGAAGTAATGGATCATGAATTCCCAGAAGGGTTCAAACCCGTAAACATCGAATCATACGATGGCACAACAGACCCCGCAGTATGGATCGAAGATTTTCTTCTCCACATTCACATGGCCCGTGGAGACGATCTACACGCCATCAAGTATCTTCCCCTTAAGCTCAAAGGACCAGCCCGACACTGGCTAAACAGCCTGCCAGCAAATTCCATTGGCAGTTGGGAAAACCTAGAAGACGCATTCCTCGACAACTTCCAAGGCACATATGTGCGACCACCTGACGCCGATGACTTGAGCCACATTACTCAACAGCCCGGAGAGTCAGCCAGGGAATTCTGGACTCGGTTCCTAACTAAAAAGAACCAAATAGTTGACTGTCCGGACGCCGAAGCCCTGGCGGATTTTAAGCATAATATCCGTGACGAGTGGCTCGCTCGACACCTCGGCCAGGAAAAACCCAAGTCTATGGCAGCTCTCACGACACTAATGACCTGCTTTTGAACGGGCGAGGACAGTTGGTTGGCTCGCAGCAGCACTACGCCAAATTCTGGCAATTCGGATGGTCGCGACAATAACGGCAAGCCACGGCGTAACAGACATAAGCGACGGAACAACGGCGACAAAGATCAAGACACGACGATCCAACGCCGGATTCAGCGGATCCAAGCCCGGTCAGCGGAAGAAGCCGTTCAAAAGAAATAATCGAGGACCGTCGATGCGGACCGCATACTGGAGCGCTCATGCCAAATTCATGGCACCCCGGACAAGCCAGCCAACCACACCAATAGAGATTGCTGGGTATTCAAACAGGCCGGCAAGATAAACACCGAAGACAAGGACAAGGGGCTGCACAGCAACGATGACGAGGAGCCCCGATGTCCGAACACGGGGGGACAGAAGAAATTCCCCCCCCCCCCTAGGTGAAAACGGTCAACATGATCTACGTCACGCACATCCCCAAGCGGGAACGGAAGCGGGCACTAAGAGACGTCTATGCGATGGAGCCAGTTGCCCCCAAATTCAACCCATGGTCATCTTATCCAATCACCTTTGATCGTATGGATCACCCTACTAGCATCCGTCACGGCGGCTCGGCCGCATTGGTCCTAGACCCAATCATTGACGGATTCCACCTCACGCGCGTCCTTATGGACGGTGGCAGCAGCCTGAACCTGCTTTATCAGGACACAGTCGCCAAAATGGGCATTGACCTGAAAGGATCAAGCCCACTAAAACCACATTTAAAGGTGTAATTCACGGAGTAGAGGCCCGCTATGGGGCTCTATAACACTGGAAGTGGTCTTCGGATCTTCGGATAACTTTCAAAGCGAAGAGTTAATCTTCGATATCGTCCCTTTCCGCAGTGGTTACCATGCACTGCTCGGACGAACCGCATTCGCTAGATTCAATGCGGTACCACACTACGCATACATCAAGCTCAAGATGCTAGGACCACGCGGGGTCATAATAGTGAACGGAAATATGGACCGCTCTCTATGAATAGAAGAACATACCGCAGCCCTTGCGGCGGAAGTACAATGCGGCCTTCTCCGACAAACCAACCCGGCGACAACAACTTCAAGCACCGTCAAGAAAGTTCGGAGCACCCCGCAACAGGATCATCAAGCACGCCAAGAGCGCGACTAGCAGTCCGGCCTCCGCTTAAGCCCCATCAAAGCAGCATTCGTTCCACGCGCACACAGTTATGCACTCAAAATACCATGGGCATAGGAGGAGGAGCATCAACGACTCAGTCAATAGTGCGGGGTAACCACCAAATACTTTCATACTCTTTCCCTCTTACCTTTCAGGACACCATGTTGGTGCAGCATCCTCAAAAGAGCCGAATTTCCGGACTTATAGGGGAGAGACATCCAAGGAGGCAACAGACGTTGTGCACAGAAGGAAATACCCAGGTGGAATCTATTTACGATCATTATACCTGCTTTATCTATCTGAACACAGCCTGCCCCTGGATAGGACATGTCAAATAGTCCTATTTTATCTCTACTTAACGCATCCATTGTAAACGTACGCTTAAACGTATTTTTCGTCAATGGGAGATTATATATAGCGTCAGCTTATTATTCTTATTTGAGCATTTTTTTCTCTTATAAATGTTTATTTGATATTGCATCCGTACACCTTGGTGCGGTCAGCTTCTCATGACGCCCCGTAATATGGAAAATAAAGTCCAAACACTTTCAACAGTGCGCACCCCGAACTTATAGCACTATATGCATCAGCTCCGAATCATGTCTTGGGTCTACAGTTGGGATAGCCCGGCTCCCTTGTTTTGGTGCCTTACGTTCCGTTATATCGGCTAAGGTAGCGCAGGGAGAACTACTGCGATTGTGTCCCGGTTCTTCCGGACGAGCACCTCAGTAGAGAAAGCCGAAACTGACCGGCATGATGTGGCGAGAGCTGGTCGCTGTTCGAGAGGTTTTAAAATCCTTAAAGATTTTCCGCTTTAGGCGATAAATCGGCTTCGTCCGATCTAGGCGTGTATAGCGCCCCGATTCGGCCTTCCGGATTCTAGGGGCTTCGCCGAAATTTAAAATTGTAGACTTCTATGGCTAAGTGAAAGTTATAAGCCGCATAGTCCGATTGCCTTGTTCGCTGCACCAGACACCTCCTTAAGGGACCAAACATTTGGATAAAGAGTGTCCGGGTTTTCCATGAACACCCCAGTACTAGTTACGTGGGGGAGGAAGCCGAAGACTGGCCTATTTTCAGAATTTTATAAACAGCCACACAGAAAGTAATATTTTAAATAACAAAAGCGCTACATAGCGCAAGTAACTTCGTCTTTAAATTACAAACATGACATAAGTGAATTCATTCCAAAATGGCGTCTTTGGTACACTCATAGGTGACGAGACGAGCACCCTTCATCACGCCATTGTAGTACATCTCGGGATGACGATGAGCCTTGCCCTTCGGCGGCCCGTCCTTGACTAGCTTCTCCGCATCCAGCTTGCCCCAATGCACCTTGACGCGGGCAAAGGCTCGGCGGGCACCTTCGATGCAAACAGATCGCTTGATCACTTCAAGCCGCAGGCAGGCATCCTCCATCCGCTTTATCAGGCCAAAGTAGCTATTGGGCAGGAGCTCACCAGGCCACATCCTGACTATGAAGTCCTTCATAGCCAGTTTGGCCATACATGGAGTTCGATCAACTGCTTGATTGGTCGCCAGAGGCATCGGATGATCGGCCCCAGCATACTGGGACCAGAACAGCTTCTCCGTTGAGCTGCCCTCTTGGGCACGGTAGAACTCCGCAGCGTCTGAGACGCTGCGTGGCAGATCTGCAAATGCCCCTGGAGAGCTCCGAATTCGAGTAAGTAAAAGAAACGCCTCCTCCACATGTTTGCTTTGCATAAAGAATTTCTTACCCGCTGCTATCTTTTTGGCCTCCTGGATCTCCTGCTATGCTTTCTCGGCTTCGGCCTTGGCATCTTTCAAATTTACAAGGGCCTTCGCAAGCTCGGCCTCCTTCATCTTCAGATCATGCTCCACGGACCCGCACTTCTTGCCGAGGTCCTGGAGCTCTTGCTCTACCTCGCCCACTCTAGCACTTTGCTTTTCGCGCTCCTTGCATTCCAAGGCCGCTTTGTCTTCGGCCTCGGACAACGCTTTCTTCAGGACGCCACTTCGGCGGTGGCCCCTGTTAAGCAGTCACGACGCTTTGGCGTTAGACTGACCAATTTTGCCTATCTTTAAATACATACGAACGGGGAATCGCTTACCTTTATTCTCCTCGAGCTGCCTCTTCGTGAGGCCGAGCTCTCCCTGCGCCTGCTCCAGATCCCGCTTCAGTTCGGCAACTTCGGCAGTACGGGCAGCAGCAGCAAGCAGCACAACCTGCTTATGCACACGAATATTTATTATTAGACCCTTGCGGATTATAATTGACCCTCCGTTTGGTTTTTCTTTCCGAACACCAAACAGAGTATCAGGGGCTACTACCTATCGGGTGGTACTTTTACACATATTTATTACTCACCTCAAAGCTTGTCAAGAGGCTGATGCAAGCTTCGGTTAGTCCGCTCTTGGCGGACGAAACCTTCCGAATCACCGAAATCATAAGAGTACGGTGCTCCTCATCTATGGAAGCACTGCGAAGCGCTTCCAGCAGACAATCTGGCGCCTCGGGCGCACCGGAAGTCCTCGATGCAGATGGCTCGCTCTCCCTGACGAGGGGCCGTCCGCATGAGTTCGGAACCATTGAAGGTTCCGGGACAGTGTTCGGCTGAGAGCCCGGCCTATTGTGGCACTCATCGACACGATCCGCGGGGACCTTTAACCCCGCGTGTCCGACGTCTGGGACCCCGCCTCGGGGCATCTCCAGAGTCACCTCCCCCCGCTCGGGGAGCCTGTGGGACAACACATCCGTGTCATCCGTGGGTTGAGGAGTAGTGGCTGTCGGAAGCGAATTGATCTCCGAATCACTCAGGGATCCGGAGGATGACCCTTCGGGGTAAGCCCTGGCCGGACTGCACATATGTTCGGTGTTAAATAAAAGCTATAGAATGAAGTTATGATGGAGTGCGGACACTTACGATCGCACCGGGGGCTTCCCCCTAGGCAGCCACCCTTCCTCACTATGAGCGGTCGTGGCGGAGTAGTCCGGAAGGGGTACCTTCCCCTTCTTGGACGCCAGCCTCCCCCTCCGGGGCGGCTTTTCTCTTCTTCTCCCCCCCCCCTCAGTGCAGGGAGGTGTGATACGTCTCCAACGTATCTATAATTTTTGATTGCTCCATGCTACTTTATCTACTGTTTTGGGCAATATTGCGCTTTATTATCCACTTTTATATTATTTTTGGGACTAACCTATTAACCGGAGGCCCAGCCCAGATTTGTTGTTTTATGCCTATTTCGGTGTTTCGAGGAAAAGGAATATCAGACGGAGTCAAAACGGAACGAAATCAACTGGAGAAGTTATTTTTGGAAGGAAAGCAACCCAGGGAACTTGGAGTGCACACTGGGGAGATCACGGGCTGCCCACGAGGGTGGGAGGCGCCCCAGGCGCCCCCCTGCCTCGTGGGGCCCCCGTAGCTCCTCCGACGTACCCCCTGCACCCACATATACTCTTGTACCCTAAAACTTCCAGAACAGATATTAGATCGGGAGTTCCGCTGCCGCAAACCTCCAGAGCCACGAAAAACCAATCGGGACCCTGTTCCGGCACCCTGCCGGTGGGGGGAACCCTCACCGGTGGCCATCTTCATCATCCCGGCGCTCTCCATGACGAGGAGGGAGTAGTTCACCCTCGGGGCTGAGGGTATGTACCAGTAGCTAAGTGTTTGATCTCTCTCTCTCTCTCTCTCTCGTGTTCTTGATTTGGCACGATCTTGATGTATCGCGAGCTTTGCTTTTATAGTTATACTTGATTTTTGATGACTTATAAATTTTTGCAATAATTATATGAGTTCTTTTGACTAATGTTGAGTCCATGGATTATACGCACTTTCACCTTTCCGCCTTTGCTAGCCTCTTCGGTACCGTGCATTGCCCTTTCTCACCTTGAGAGTTGGTGCAAACTTGGCGGTGCATCCAAACCCGTGATACGATACGCTCTATCACACATAAACCTCCTTATATCTTCCTCAAAACAGCCACCATACCTACCTATCATGGCATTTCCATAGCCATTCCGAGATATATTGCCATTCAACTTCCATCATCATTATTATGACATACATTACTTTTGTCATATTGCCATTGCATGATCATGTAGTTGACATCGTATTTGTGGCAAAGCCACCATGCATTATTTTCCATACATGTCACTCTTGATTCATTGCACCATCCTACACACCGGAGGCATTCATATAGAGTCATATTTTGTTCTAAGTTTCGAGTTGTAATTGTTGAGTTGTAAGAGAAATAAAAGTGTGATGATCATCATTCAATAGAGCATTGTCCCCAAAAAAAAGAGAAAGGCCAAAAAAAGAAAATAGAAAAATAATAATAAAAAGAAAATAAAAAGGGGCAATGCTACTATCCTTTTTCCACACTTGTGCTTCAAAGTAGCACCATGTTCTTCATATAGCGAGTCTCCTATATTGTGCTTCAAAGTAGCACCATGTTTTTCATATAGTGAGTCTCATAAGTTGTCTTTTTATACTAGTGGGAATTTTTCATTATAGAAGCTTGTATATTCCTACTATGGGCTTCCTCAAATGCCTTAGGTCTTCATGAGCAAGCAAGTTGGATGCACACCCACTAGTTTTCTTTTGTTGAGCATTCGTTTATAGCTCTAGTGCATCCGTTGCATGGCAATCCCTACTCCTCATGTTGACATCAATTGATGGGCATCTCCATAGCCCGTTGATTATCCTCGTCAATGTGAGACTTTCTTTTTTTTGTCTTCTCCACAATCCTCATCATCATATTCTATTCCACCCATAGTGCTATATCCATGGCTCGCGCTCATGTATTGCGTGAAGGTTGAAAAAGTTTGAGATTATTTGAGTATGAAACAATTGCTTGGCTTGTCATCGGGGGTATAGAAGTTGGGAACATCTTTGTGTGAAGAAAATGAAACATATCCTAACTATATGATTTTGTAGGGATGAACTTTCTTTGGCCATGTTATTTTGAGAAGACATGATTGCTTTGATTAGTATGCTTGAAGTATTATTATTTTTATGTCAATATGAACTTTTTTCTTGAATCTTTTGGATCTGAATATTCATGTCACAATTAAGAAGATTTACATTGAAATTATGCCAAAGTATCACTCCGCATCAAAAATTCTTTTTTATCATTTACCTACTCGAGGACGAGCAGGAATTAAGCTTGGGGATGCTTGATACGTCTCCAACGTATCTATAATTTTTGATTGCTCCATGCTACTTTATCTACTGTTTTGGGCAATATTGGGCTTTATTATCCACTTATATATTATTTTTGAGACTAACCTATTAACCGGAGGCCCAGCCCAGATTTGCTGTTTTATGCCTATTTTAGTGTTTCGAGGAAAAGGAATATCAGACGGAGTCAAAACGGAACGAATTCAACTGGAGAAGTTATTTTTTGAAGGAAAGCAACCCAGGGAACTTGGAGTGCACGTCCGGGGAGATACGGGCTGCCCACGAGGGGGCACCCCCAGTAGCGCCGCCGCCTCATGGGGCCCCCGTAGCTCCTCCGACGTACCCCCTGCACCCATATATACTCTTGTACCCTAAAACTTCCAGAACAGAGATTAGATCGGGAGTTCCGCCGCCGCAAACCTCTAGAGCCACGAAAAACCAATCGGGACCCTGTTCCGACACCCTGCCGGAGGGGGGAACCCTCACCGGTGGCCATCTTCATCATCCCGGTGCTCTGCATGACGAGGAGGGAGTAGTTCACCCTCGGGGCTGAGGGTATGTACCAGTAGCTATGTGTTTGATCTCTCTCTCTCTCGTGTTCTTGATTTGGCACGATCTTGATATATCGCAAGCTTTGCTTTTATAGTTGGATCTTCTGTTTCTTCTCCCCCTCTACTCTCTTGTAATGAATTGAGTTTTCCCCTTGAAGTAATCTTATCGGATTGAGTCTTTAAAGATTTGAGAACACTTGATGTATGTCTTGCCATGCGTATCTGTGGTGACAATGGGATATCACGAGCCACTTGATGTATGTTTTGGTGATCAACTTGCGGGTTCCGCCCATGAACCTATGCATAGGGGTTGGCACACGTTTTCGTCGTGATTCTCCGGTAGAAACTTTGGGGCACTCTTTGAGGTTCTATGTGTTGGTTTGAATAGATGAATTGAGATTGTGTGATGCATATCGTATAATCATGCCCATGGATACTTGAGGTGACAATGGAGTATCTAGGTGACATCAGGGTTTTGGTTGATTTGTGTCTTAAGGTGTTATTCTAGTACGAACTCTAGGGCTGTTTGTGACACTTATAGGAATAGCCCAACGGATTGATTGGAAAGAATAACTTTGAGGTGGTTTCGTACCCTACCATAATCTCTTCGTTTGTTCTCCGCTATTAGTGGCTTTGGAGTGACTCTTTGTTGCATGTTGAGGGATAGTTATATGATCCAATTACGTTATTATTGTTGAGAGAACTTGCACTAGTGAAAGTATGAACCCTAGGCCTTGTTTCCTATCATTGCAATACCGTTTACGCTCACTTTTACCACTTGTTACCTTGCTGTTTTTATATTTTCAGATTACAAAACCTACATCTACCATCCATACTGCACTTGTATCACCATCTCTTTGTTGAACTAGTGCACCTATACAATTTACCATTGTATTGGGTGTGTTGGGGACACAAGAGACTCTTTGTTATTTGGTTGCAGGGTTGTTTGAGAGAGACCATCTTCATCCTACGCCTCCCACGGATTGATAAACCTTAGGTCATCCACTTGAGGCAAATTTGCTACTGTCCTACAAACATGTGCGCTTGCAGGCCCAACAACGTCTATAAGAAGAAGGTTGTGTAGTAGACATCAAGGTGGAATTTCTTCTTGATTTCCCCCGCCTCCGCGGGAGGAATATGTCTCGTCGTCATCGGACGACAGGGGTATAATGGCCTTGCGCCGAGGGCCTTTTCCGGCCCCCTGGCCCGCCTCTCCGGGCCCCTCATCCTTTCCGGGTGGGGCGTCTTCTTCTTCTTCCCCCTCCCCTTCGTGGGAGGAGTCTGCCTCGTCATCTTCGGACGAGGCTTCTGGCACAACCTTACGCCGGAGACCCTTTCGGATCCCCGGGGCCTTCTTCTCGTCCTTCTTCTCCGGCACCTTGTACGGTGTCGGGACCAGCATCTCCGTCAGGAGAGCGTCAGCTGGGCCCTCTGGTAGCGGAGCCGGACAGTAAACCTGCTCCGCCATCTCCACATAATCCTAAGGAAAATATGTATAACTACTTAAGGATCTCCCATGAATATATTGGGAAAAACCGAGTCCAGTGGTAGTATGAGAACTCACCTGACTAGGAGCCCGCGCGGCATGAAGCCCGCGGTCCTCGGATGTGGGAGGAGGCACTTCAGAGGCCTTGAACAGCACCTTCCATGCGCCTTTGTGCGTCATGTCATAGAGCTTCCGGAGCGTCTGGTGTTCGGCCGGGACGAACTCCCATAGATTGACTGCCCGCCTTTGACAGGGCAGGATCCGGCGAACAAGCATGACCTGGATCATGTTGACAAGCTTGATGTTCATTTCCTTCATGCTTTTGATGCATGTCTGGAGTCCGGTCAGCTCCGTTGAATCACCCCAGGACAGGCCCTTCCTTTCCCAGGAGGTGAGCCGCGTGGGGGCTCCAGACCTGAATTCGGGGGCCGCCGCCCAGTTGGCGCCGCGTGGTTCGGGATGTAGAACCACCCTGATTGCCATCCTTTTACGGTCTCCGCAAAGGAGCCGTCCAGCCAGGTGACATTAGGCATCTTTCCCACCATGGCTCCTCCGCACTCCGCTTGCTGGCCGCTTACGATCTTCGGCTTCACGCAGAAGGTTTGCAGCCATAGGCCGAAATGAGGTCGGATGCGGAGGAAGGTTTCGACATCTGACGATGAACGCCGAGATGTTGAGGAAGAAATTTGGGGCTAGATCATGGAAATCTAGCCCGTAGTAGAACATGAGCCCGCGGACGAAGGGATGGAGAGGCAATCCCAGTCCACGGACGAAGTGGGCAATGAATACGACCCTCTCGTGGGGTCCTGGGGTCGGAATGACCTGCCCGGCATCCGGTAGCCGGTGTGCTATGTCCGCGGCCAGGTATCCGGCCGCCCGAAGGTTTGTGATGTGCTTCTCCTTGACGGTGGAGGCCACCCACTTGCCTCCTGCTCCGGACATGTTTAGCTGTGCGGAGGAGATGAGGGCTTGGGCGCTGGAGCTCGAGGGGGCAAGAGTGGGCAAAGGAGGAGGAAGGCGTGGGAAAAAAATGAGGGAATCTTATCCCTTTATAGAGGCGCCGAAAGCGGTACGCCTCCCCACTTGCCCGTTGGGAATTGCTTGCTTCTCAAGCGCCGGGCTTGATGGCGTGGTGGGATTACCCATACCCGTATTGATGAGAATCTCGTGATAAGGGGACACGATCTCTGCTTTGACAAGACGTGTCAAAGAAACCGCCTCGCAATATGCGTTGTAGATGGTTGTGGGAAAACGGTTCGAATAATGATCCGACCATAATAACATGTCACATCATCAGAAAAAGTTGTCAGCAGACAGCATTTGTGAAATATCATTCTCTCTACAGCGGTGTGTACAGATCATCTTATGAATCCGTACACGATTTGAGTGTTTGATGACTACTTTGGAGTATTCGGAGAAGGAACCCGCCTTGCAATGCCGAAGACAATACCGCGCGCCGGACTCATCGTCATTGAAGCCTGGTTCAGGGGCTACTGAGGGAGTCATGGATTAGGGGGTATCCCGACAGCCGGACTGTGTACAACGTCCGGACTATTGAAGCGTGAAGATACTAGACTCAAGACTTCGGCCCGTGTCCGGATGGGACTCTCCTTTGCGTGGAAGGCAAGCTTGGCGATCCGGATATTGTGTTTCCTTCCTTGTAACCAACTCCATGTAAACCCTAGCCCTCTCCGGTGTATATATAAACCGGAGAGGTTAGTCCTTAGAAGGCCGATCACAATTACAATCATACCATCATAGACTAGCTCTTAGGGTTTAGCCTCTACGATCTCGTGGTAGATCTACTCTTGTACTGCCCGTGTCATCAATATTAATCAAGCAGGAAGTAGGGTTTTACCTCCATAGAGAGGGCCCGAACCTGGGTAAACATCTGTGTCCCTTGCTTCCTGTTACCATCAGCCTTGACGCACAGATCGGGACCCCCTACCCGAGATCCGCTGGTTTTGACACCGACACTTATCACACCCGATCATCACGTGGTGTCTCGGCACGAAGAACTGTCGCAACGGTGCATACTCAGGGAGAACACTTATACCTTGAAATTTTAGTAAGGGATCATCTTATAAAGCTACCGCCGAACTAAGCAAAATAAGGTGTATAAAAGATAAACATCACATGCAATCAAAATATGTGACATGATATGGCCATCATCATCTTGTGCTTTTGATCTCCATCTCCAAAGTACTGTCATGATCTCCATTGTACCGGCATGACACCATGATATCCATCATCTTGATCTTTTATCAACGTGTCGTCACATGGTCGTCTCACCAGCTATTGCTTTTGCAACTATTGCTATCGCATAGCGATAAAGTAAAGCAATTACATGGCATTTGCATCTTTTGTAATAAAGAGACAACCATAAGGCTCCTGCCAGTTGCCGATAACTTTAACAAAACATGAGCATCTCATACAACAATTTATATCTCATCACGTCTTGACCATATCACATCACAACATGCCCTGCAAAAACAAGTTAGTCGTCCTCTACTTTGTTGTTGCAAGTTTTACGTGGCTGCTACGGGCTGAGCAAGAACTGTCTTACCTACGCATCAAAATCACAATGATTTTTCATCAAGTATGTGTTGTTTTAACCTTCAACAAGGACCGGGCGTAGCCACACTCGATTCAACTAAAGTTGGAGAAACTGACACCCGCCAGCCACCTGTGTGCGAAGCACGTCGGTAGAACCAGTCTCGCGTAAGCGTATGCGTAATGTTGGTCCGGGTCGCTTCATCCAATAATACCGCCGAATCAAAGTATGACATGCTGGTAAGCAGTATGACTATTATCGCCCACAACTCACTTGTGTTCTACTCGTGCATATAACATCTACGCATAAACCTGGCTCGGATGCCACTGTTGGGGAACGTAGTAATTTCAAAAAAAACTCCTACGCACACGCAAGATCATGGTGATGCATAGCAGCGAGAGGGGAGAGTGTTGTCCATGTACCCTCGTAGACCGAAAGCAGAAGCGTTATGACAACGCAGTTGATGTAGTCGTACGTATTCACGATCGACCGATCCTAGTACCGAAAGTACGGCACCTCCGCGATCTGCACACGTTCGGCTCGGTGACGTCCCACGAACTCACGATCCAGTAGAGCTTCGAGGGAGAGCTTCATCAGCACGATGGCGTGATGAAGCTACCGGCGCAGGGCTTTGCCTAAGCACTATGACGATATGACCGAGGTGGATTATGGCGGAGGGGGCACCGCACACGACTAAGAGATCAATGATCAACTTGTGTGTCCATGGGGTGCCCCCCTCCCCCGTATATAAAGGAGTGGAGGAGGGGGAGGGCCGACCCTCCTATGGTGCGCCCCATGGGGAGTCCTACTCCCACCGGGAGTAGGATTCCCCCCCTTCCCTAGTTGGACTAGGAGTGGAAGCAAGGGGGGGGAGAGGGGGAAGGAAAGGGGGGTCGGCCCCCACCCAATTCGGATTGCGCTTGGGGGCCTCCTAGGCCTCCCACTCTTCTCTCCCACTATGGCCCAATAAGGCCCATATACCTCCCGGGGGGTTCCGGTAACCTCCCGGTGCTCCCCTATATGCCCGAACTCACCCGGAACTATTCCGTTGTCCAAATATAGGCTTCCAATATATCGATCTTTACGTCTCGACCATTTCGAGACTCCTCGTCATGTCCGTGATCATATCCGAGACTCTGAACTACCTTCGGTACATCAAAATACAAAAACTCATAATACTGATCGTCACCGAACGTTAAGCGTGCGGACCATACGGTTTCGAGAACTATGCAGATATGACCGAGACACGTCTTTGGTCAATAACCAATAGCGGAATCTGGATGCTCATATTGGCTCCCACATATTCTACGAAGATCTTTATCGGTCAAACCGCATAACAACATACGTTGTTCCCTTTGTCATCGGCATGTTACTTGCCCGAGATTCGATCGTCGGTATCTCAATACCTAGTTCAATATCGTTACCGGCAAGTCTCTTTACTCGTTCCGTAATGCATCATCCCGCAGCTAACTCATTAGTCACATTGCTTGCAAGGCTTATAGTGATGTGCATTACCGAGAGGGCCCAGAGATACCTCTCCGATACACGGAGTGACAAATCCTAATCTCGATCTATGCCAACTCAACAAACACCATCGGAGACACCTGTAGAGCATCTTTATAATCATCCAGTTATGTTGTGACGTTTGATATCACACAAGGTGTTCCTCCGATATTTGGGAGTTGCATAATCTCATAATCTGAGGAACATGTATAAGTCATGAAGAAAGCAGTAGCAATGAAACTGTAACGATCATAATGCTAAGCTAACAAATGGGTCTTGTCCATCACATCATTCTCCTAATGATGTGATCCCGTTCATCAAATGACAACACATGTCTATGGTTAGGAAACATAACCATCTTTGATAAAGGAGCTAGTCAAGTAGAGGCATACTAGGGACACTTTATTTTGTCTATGTATCCACACATGTACTAAGTTTCCGGTTAATATAATTATAGCATGAATAACAAACATTTATCATGAAATAAGGAAATAAATAATAACTTTATTATTGCCTCTATGGCATATTTCCTTCAGTATTTCTCTCCGATCTATCGATTTGGTTTGGCCAACAAGATTGATTTTTCTTGCAATGGGAGAGGTGTTTTGTGATGGGTTCAATCTTGCGGTGTCCTCACCCAGTGACAGAAGAGGCAGCGAGGCACGTATTGTATTGTTTCCATTAAGGATAAAAATATGGGGTGATATCATATTGCTTGAGTTTATCCCTCTACATCATGTCATATTGCTTAAGGCGTTACTCTGTTCTTATGAACTTAATACTCTAGATGCAGGCAGGAGTCGGTCGATGTGTGGAGTAATAGTAATAGATGCATGCAGGAGTCGGTCTACTTGTCATAGACGTGATGCCTATCTTCATGATCATTGCCTTAGATATCTTCATAATTATGCGCTTTTCTATCAATTGCTCAAAAGTAATTTGTTTACCCACTGTATGCTTTATTCAAGAGAGAAACCTCTAGTGAAACCTATGGCCCCCGGGTCTATTTTCCATCATATTATTTTTCAGATCTATAAACCAAAAAATCCAAAAATACCTTTCTGCAGTTTATTTCTATTTACTTTGTTTTGCCTTTTATTTATCTTTTATATCTATCTCTATTAGATCTCACTCTTGTTCGTGACCGTGAAGGGATTGACAACCCTTTTTTCGCGTTGTGTGCAAGTGTTTGTTAGTTTGTGCAGGTGCATATATTGAGGACTTGCTTGTGCCTCCTACTGGATTGATACCTTGGTTCTTAACTGAGGGAAATACTTATCTCTACTTTGTTACACTACCTTTTCCTCTTCAAGGGAAAAATCAACGCAAGCTCAAGAAGTAGCAGACATCATCGACCGAACCTCTCACGGACAGAGGAAGGGAATTAAATCAATTATGGTCCTAGTTTCCTGGGAGACCTGGCAAGAGCGTAACAACTACACCTTCAGGGGGAAATAATTGCGTCGTTCAACAATATCAATGTGGCAGTCGTCCGATCTTAGAGCTTTGGCATCTTGCTAGAGCAAAGTGTCTAGAGCCCCTTCAGGGATGACCATGCATGAGAGATAGCTTTGGCTCCGGCCTCTTGAGGCCCTATAATTTTTTTCCTCCTTCAGCTTTGATCCTTGCATCCACCTGACTGATGTTTTCTACTGCTTTCTGCTCAATTCAATCAAAGCCAGCAATTTGTTGGATCTTTAAAAAAATTTAGTACATCCTCCTTGACAAGGAAAGCTACCTCTAGGACTCTGAAATGGTATTTTTGAAAAATCATTTTTTCTTGAAATAGGGGCAAAAGTATTGGCTCGTCGATTAAGCAAGAAGAATAAAGTTGCCTAGTTAATTTACGTAAAATCGGGCAAAAACCGAAACTGGCGAACCACAAGCGGACTACTCACACGACATGGAACCCCGCAACCACACAGGCGGCCCACCAAACGCTCTCTACACACAACCTAATCTCAGTACTACAAAAGCACAAAAGAACCCCCCCCCCCCCCCAACGAGAACACCTCAAAACTACATATCAGGCACCACCCAAACCACAATGACAATGCATACCAAGAGGACGGTCTGAGAGATTGAAGAGCATCCATCAAGCAACCATACACGCCTTCCCTATGTCACCACTCTTCTTGCATTTGCCCATCTTCTCACTTTTGTCCCTTTTCTGTTGTCCTCCTCGGGAGGTAAGCAATTACCCTGCCTGATCCAAAGCTTGCAGCAAGTTAAAGATCTTTCACAAATATATCATCGGGAGAAAGTATGGACGCACATGGCTCGATAAATTTACAAGAAAACTGGCAATAAAACTATCAAGAAAACCAGAAGTACATTTGTCCTCCGATGAATAACCTGCATAGAAGATGAAACACATTTTTTGGTCGAAAACTACATCATTCTTGGTAAGCAAAGCCTAACATAAGGTTGTCATCCCTACAAAATATGTGTAGAAAATTGTTTATCAATACCCATAATCAATTGTGAATCAATCTATGGTTGGATGATTAGGAGGATAGTGGTGTCCCCAGCTCACCAGGGTTCAAATCCTAGACTTATACCAGTGCTCGCATTTTCCTAGATTTATCTCAGGCCTTCTGACGACATGCGTTCAGCGGGAGAAAATGTTCTCGTCGACTACGAAGGCATCTATGGCGACTTTGTCAATCTCAAGATAATGTGCCGGCTCAGTCTCTCCGAGGTACCAGGGGTGTGTATGCGCCCGTTCATAAGGTGGGTGTATGTGTATTTTGAGCGTCTGTGTATGTATCATGTTAAAAAATACCCATAACCAATTGCCGAATATATTACGCATAGTCGCGCACTACCAGGGGTAAAAGTTTGAAGCAACTTGACCAACACAAAATAGGTGTTTAATAGACTCATCACACGCCTGATTATCTCTACTCAAGATCACAACTTTGTTTAAAAACTAGAGGAATATCTTCACTCGAAGGAGTTGTTTGAGTTTCCATTTTTCTTTTATTATCAACAGGAACATCGCTGCGGGCAATTGCCTTATATAAGGACTTGACCGAAAACTTGTCATTCTGATGCAAGTTCCATCGAAACTTGTCAACTAATTTGACAACTGAATGTTCTTCAAAGTGTCAGCAATTTATTACATGATGCAAGGCAAGGCCCTAATAGATCCATGCAGAAATAAATATCAGGGTTAGCTTGCCCCAAGACTTATGCGATTGTGACGAATTTATGTCTAACAATGCAAAACAGGCTTGGGTATAGCACCATCTCGAAATCTAACCTGAGAACTGTCGCTAACCGAGAAAATGCCAGATTGAAAAAGAATTTCTTGACCTTCATCACGCCGGACAAAAATGTGAATCACCTTCACTGGGTTTTCAGTGGAGTTATGAGATGACTTTTTGGAACCCACTCACTTGTTACAAATGATTTCCTCCACACCCTATTCTCAAGGAGTAGTTTATATAAAAATTTACCTAGGGGTTGTCATTTTATTAGAAAACACACTTTTGAAGTAAAAAAAAGTCCCCGTAAGTGCATATAGATGCCCCCTATGTTTATATATAACAACAGTAAAATTGAACAATGCGGACTAGAAAAATGAGAATTACGTGCACCTACAATAGGTGTATTGCTGTTATATATCAACATATTTCTTTTTTGTAGCGCACAAACAAATATATTTATTGAAGTAAATAGGAAATAACTTTCTCTTTCCATCTTTGGCTCCATAATTTAAAAAAAACTATGGATTTTTTTTCACAAGTACATATAGATGCCCCGTATATACATGTAAAATTTAACGATATATCGTACTTAAACCAATATTACAGGGAGGTCAATGGTTGAATCAAATAACCACTATTGTATTTTCCCCTAGAATTAAGACTTCTAATAACTCAAGCAAAAGCACTTTGAAAAAAATGTAAATCAAATCAATTTGGTAATTGATAATTACCCTAATCCCACGAATATTATGTTACTAACTAGGCTAAAATTCTGGGGCCATGACACACATGAATAGCCAGTACCATTAGGCCTCGGCAATATAGTAGGGTTGTACACAATTTCAAGCGCGATAAAACATTTCGAACTTAACCAATGAATACACACGTGAGATGGTTGGTTTCAAGCAATGTTTGAGCCAGGCCAAGTCGTTGATATCTTCGGGTTCGGTCATGAGTTTAGTAAGGTTGCACCAGTTCTTCTAGAGATTTTGTCAGTATAATAATCAAACAATAAATGACAACTCAACCAACAATTTTTGAGATATAAATACACATGCATGATTTGAGATGTGTGATTTCGATACCTTTAAGGCACACATGCACATGCGACTAACTACTACCCCCCAACAATGGGATGAACAATTTCCACCAATAAACGAGCATCACTGGCGAGCAAGAGCGGATGAGGAAATTTGAGGACAAACATCCTGTTCACACGTCATAAACTCTTAAATTTTCTATTTAGTCACACTTAAACTTGACATTTTTATACTCTAGAAACCTCTTTCAAATTTCATTTTAGATTTATACATTTAAAGTACTCTGCAAAGTGTTGTAGATATTAAGGATGCTACTGATAAAGGACACATATAGATATGCACTATAATATATTAAGAGGCATACATTAGTTTGTGTATAATGCAATACTTTGATATGCTTATATTTAGGGTGCAATCCATTATAATAATAGTTTTGCAAGCATCACAAATAAAGTGAAATAAGAAAACAAATTCTTGCAAACATTATAAATATGTGGCTTCACATATATATTTTAATTTTATTTAAAATTGTGCTAAATATATGTATAAATATTAATTAAGATAATACATTGAAACCTCATAAACAATGATATACATTAATGGCCAGATGAGCTATGGTGAAGTAAAACCGTTCAGTATAAATAGGGAAAAAATGATTGATTTTAACTTGCACTAGCACTACAAAATGTTGGGAATAATAACAACAATATCTATATCATTGTAATATACATCTCAATCGCATACATCTAGTAGATTACAAGTAAGTTTATATTAATATCTTCTGTTATGTTTTAATAAAGTGCATCAACTTTTACAGCTATGATATATCATTAGGTTCATCTATATTTATGTCCTTACAGACATGGACTACGAACCTAAACCTTTAATTTCCTAATGTCCGGTTCTCCTTTATTACTAATCTTTAATAGCTTGTGGTATGTCTATGCATGTTCGAGCCTTTAAATTACTAATTAAAATGTCTCTTCCTCTGTTCGAGTTTAAAGGGGCACTTAACCACGATGAATCATCCGTCTTTACAAAGATTGCCAGGCTTAGTTTTTGCATGCAAGTATTAATAATACTATTTCATTGGTTATATGTAAGGGAGAGTGTGCCACATTCTGGGTATGAATTGTATACCTTGAGTGTATATTCCTACTGCATGTAGGATAATGAGTGAACTAATGGGTAGCTAGACATCAATTCTGGCACAAGTCCCATAATAACTTGGTCCGAGAGAAGTGGCCCACCGGCCTTTTAATTTCTGAAATTATTATACATACGGCGAAAACTCATCCAATACTTGTACGATGGTATAATGGTGCGTGAAGTTCTACATCAAGTTGTAATCAACGGTCCTTGTTTCATGTCGTATGGGGATCAGACACTTTCTATCATACGTCAGGCAGTGCTCTTTAATCCCGGATGGAGTGAGTACATGTTAAGTTAGATAATAATGTGAAACATTGATTACCACAAATATGTATTTATTTGGGGGTTCCAAGATGTTCCGAGCTTACTAATGACTACGTACACACTTGGATGCTCTTTGAAATTCAGAGCTCTGAGTGATCATGAACTTTTTTGGCCGAGTGACAGTGGGTGGTAGTTAATGTCAGCTATTAAAAAATATTCTTATGCAAAGTTAGAAGAGTTCTACAAACGCTAAGCTTTTTTTTGGTTCTATCCATTTTGAATTTTTAACATTTATTATATTTTAGTATGAGCCTGGTCCATGAGATTCAAGAAAGGAATTGGGTTGTTTTTAGTATATTATTATAATAAGACTTGAACATTACAACGGTATAGACCTTGTCTTGTATTCTCCATTGTTTTTGAATTACTCTTTTCACATTTGTATTTGTTGGTTTCTAGATGTAGCATTGCTATTTATGGATATTTATTTTTTATATACAATTGTAGTTCAACATGATAACCGGATTTTTTTGCCAAAAAACAACATGATAACCGGATTCTCCATAGTGAACATCATGGTATGCATGAACATGAACAAAGTTCAACAACTTAAGGTGCTAATTTTATACTCCCTCCGTCCCAAAATTTAAGACAATAATTTTGGGACGGAGGTAATATATTTTTAATGGTGAATGTGCGTCAAGTTTTTGACTACGATGATGATAATTTTGTACTGTGGGAGGGGACATTTTTGCACTATGCCTTTTTTGCCGAGTTGATATTTTGCCTTGATCCTGCTGACAGTCCATGATTGGGAGGAGTGGTGCTCCCCGCACACCACCATCTTGTACTTGGTAGTGCCGCCCGTTTCTCCCGGCACAACTCCACGGGCTCCACGCTAGCGTCGAAGTTCGACTGCAAATACAAGCTATTTGTTCCACAAAAAAGGAAGAATATTAAGTATAAATAACTTAATCGGTACAAATTATAAATTGTCATGTGCGAGAGAGCTGCCGATACATACCCCGTAGAAGAAGGCGACAGATACACGGTAGCAGGGAGAGTTGTTGACGACTCCGTGCGATTTCTCCAATCCGAGCAGTCTCAAGCAAGTGCCAAACATAACATGTCCCACAATTTTTTGCAGCAAGTAGGCCTTAATACAACATTGTATCTTTGTACTACAAAATTCATTTTATGTAAATTTAACATGGACGGCTGTGCTGAACACTTTCGTCAACGGAAGAGCTGTAGAACATTAATAGAGCTGAAATCTATTGTAAATCATGTGGTCGACGTGTTCATTTGTCTAGATCATACACACTTTGTTTATTCCATTACGTTGTAGTCAACTCGTAAGTAACATCGCGTAAACCGCCCACACATGACTCTCACAACAGCAATATCTTGGTGTTTTCAAAGGTCACGGCGGCATCATCTATGCGTGCCCATCAAGCGACGGTGTTGGCCGGGGTTGCCTCCGGTGCAGGCGCGGCGTCTGCTGCCAGGGCAGCCTCGGGTGCAGGGGCGGCGTCTCCTGCCGGGGTAGCCTCCGGTGCGGGAGTGGCTTCGGCCTCCCAGAAGGCAGTCTTCTTCCCGGTCTTGGAGACCTTCTGGAAAACATCTTCTGGCTTGACGTTGCCCTTCACGGTCACCTTCTGCTGCTCCATGTCTATGTCGAAGCTCTCGACGCCTGCCTCCGGGAGAAGAAGCAAAGCATTAGCAGTGAGGCCACCATAGAATTCTACTCCCTCCGTCTCATAATATAACAGCTTTTTTAAACTCTGGGAGTAGTTCAATTCCAATGGATTCACTGTGAAGTTTTTTTAGTCATTCCCTTTGAGGTTCAAACTGATTTTGACAAGCTAATGAAACTACTAGGTAGGTATAAATGCATTGGTGGAGTAGCTTTGAAAGGAAGCAAGTAGACGCAGATAGAGAATAACCTTCCATTTTGGTGAGCACCCTTTTAACCGCCCCCGAGCAACCTCCGCAGGACATTGCAACCTTGAGGACGACAGTCTGCCCATGGTAAGATGAAAAGATTTTTGTTTCTGTTAGATTCTAACCGATCAAACATTATCTTAGCTTATTTCGATCAACCGATCTCTTTCTTTTGACGAATGATCAACTAATCTACCAAGGGGTATATTATAATGTAATATAAAGGCGACAAATTAGAAGGCTCTCCCAGGCTAGCTACTTCCTATTGATTTTTCTTGATCTATTCATCAACCAATAACTGAGAAGAGAGGAACCGTGCTATGTTAAAAAGAGATGTTGGGTAAATAAGAAGGCAGGGAAAGAGATGGTACCTCGGAGGCCATGGCTGGCAGCTGCAGCGGGAGTCAACAGGAGAAGGTCGGGAGACGGGGATCGATGTCGTCGGAGGGAGAGTTTGATGATGCCTGCACCTGTCCTGGTTTCAATGATTGCGGTTGGGGGGCGACTTAAATAGACACCTGCCAGAAGGAGGAGGAAGAAGAAGAAGATGCGTAGCACGGAAGCACAAGGAAGGGGCGGTGAGCGGTGGGTGGACGTGCACCAAACACGCATAAAGCTAGCAAAGCATCCTCCTGGACCGATCGATCGGTAGGGATGGGCATTGTTCATGCCGGCCAGCCGGCCTGCGTTGGCTTGGGAGGGGTAGTACAAGTGCCGGAAGTAGTACACCCTTCCCTTGTGCAGTACACATGCTGTACATTTGCCTTTTCTTTTCAAGGGGTCGCTGTACATAGATTCTTGTTTCCCAGGCCAGCAGCGAAGAGTGAGTTTGAAGTTCCACCGCGCCACCAGCCCACGGCCCACTATACTCTAGGCCCACAACTATGAGAGGTGAAGCGCGCTTTGTTTGAGAGCAACTTTCTTTTTGGGGTGTCTGAGAGCAACTGAGGCTCATGTCCGATCAGATGATTGGCTGAAATCAAAGTATGGTTACGTGAAATTAAATGTTGACACAAGATTTGATAATGACACACTCGCAGCAACATTTGGAGCAGTTATTCAAGACCATAGGGGGAAATTTATAGCGGCTGCTAATGTAAAAATGGACCTTTGCTTCGACTCGTTCACAGCAGAAGCAATTGCAGTGAGGTTTGGTTTGAATCTTGCTAATACCGTTGGATGCAGTAAGATTGAAGTGAATTCGGACAGCGTAGAGGTGGTAAATGCATTGAGCCAAGGCTACTTTTCTTCAGTCGCTTCATCCATTATAGATGACTGTTATTTCATGTCATTAGTTTTTTCCCATGTCACTTATGATCATTGTAATAGGGAACGTAATCGAGTAGCTCATGAACTAGCAAGGTTAGCTAGGTTTTCTTCTCCGAGTGTTTGGATGGATAACGCCCCTGATGAGGTTATCCCTTTACTTGTAAATGATGCTACTTTACTTATGAATGAATAAAGGAGAAGAAGTTTATCAAAAAAGATAAAGGGGCGGAAGCGCCGCAAGGGTCACTTTGTATGGGCTAAGAGCACGTCAAGTGGTTCGTTCAGCCGTTGCCACGTGTCGTGTGCTAGGCGCTCCCTCTGAATTTTGTTTTTTATTCTTTTTACATGTTTCCGAGTTTTAGATGTTTTTTTTCAGTTTTTTGATTTACGTCTGGTTTTCCTAGGTTTTGGAGTAAAAAATTGTGAATGTTCTTTTTGATGCAAAGAAAAAAAATTGTGCTTCCGGGATAAGCACAAATTTGCTTTTCGTGGAGTCACAGATTTGCTTATGCGAGAAGCATAGTTGTGCTTCTCGAAAAGCAAAAGAAAAAAATCACATAATTATTTTTTTGCGCGATGTTTTTGCTTCCACGAGAAGTACAGATTTGTTTTTATGAAGACATAGATTTGCTCCCATGAGAAGCACATAGTTGTGCTTCTAGGGAAGGGAAAAAAAATATGTTTTTGCATTTTTTCTGGCTTTCTCAAAGCACATATTTGCTTCTGCGAGAAAAGGAAAAAAAATCTTGATTTGTTTGCGTGAACTTTTTTCTGCACAACTATGATTCTTCGGAAAGAAAAAATTATGATTTTTTCTGTGTTTTTTTGTGCTTCCACTAGAAGCACATACTTGCATCTCATGGAGGAACAAATCTTTGCTTCTTGAAAAGGAAAAGAAGTTGAAACTGGCATTAAAATGGGATCTAGTTTCGTAGATCTCGACGCGAGAAATCCAATGATGTAAACGATTCAAAATTTGAACACATGGTGCGAGCGATAAAACGTTTTGGAAAAACAAATCTATGAAGAAAAATGAGAAAACTCTCAGATTACGACAAGTGGCGAACATCCAGTATGCCACTTGTCAACGCTGAGAAGGTGGGAGTAAACTTTGCAAGGGGTACCCCTGAACTAGTGATTTCGGTGTCGGCTTTGTCTCGCCCTCAGCCAGGCGCTAGCTGCACTGGTTACAACGCTTTTGGTAAAAGACGCACCCCCACCCCCCTTTGTTCGATACGGTTAGAATGGATCGTTTCACCATCTTAGGTACGAGTGGGACGCTCTTGGGTTTGGGAAGTTTCCAGAAGCTTCCTGGGCTAGTTTTGTTAAGTTTTGGAAGGTTTTAGCTGGTGTTTCTTTGTTTGGCTTTTCTGTACGGTTTTTCTTTTTTCTTTTCTACGATGCGTGAAGTTTTTCAAATTTAATTTTTTTCCAAGGGCCTGGAGCGATGAGTGAGTTTCAAGTTCCCACCCGTGCCTCCAACCCACCATACCCTCGGCCCACCACCATCCGAGGGGCAATGCTCTCTTCGTCTCGCCCGCATGAGACAGGCGGCCCTATGTCTCGCTTCACGCGAGACAGAGGGAACCCTCTCCTGAAGAAGGGAGTCGCAAGTTGGGCCGGCCCAGGCGCGCGGGAGCCACATCCTCTTTTTCATGTCTTTCTTTTGTTTATTCTTTCAAATATTCTAAATATAGTACACAGAACACTTTAAGTAAAGCATATTAAAAAATGTTAACCAAGCATTTGAAAATGTTAAATGTGTGTAGAGTAAATTTTTCTCATGTATACAAAAAATATATAAAAATATTAGACCGATCACATATTTTAAGAATGTTAATTAGGCACTTGAAAAAATGGTTAAGCAAGTATTTGAAAATTGATAAATGTGTATATAAAAAATGTTGATCATGTATTAAAAAATGTTTAACATGTATTTCATAAATATTAATCAACCATTTGAAAAATGTTAATCAAGCATTAAAAAAAAGTTAAAGTTCCATAGAATAAATGTTGACCTTGTATTAAAATATATTCAATCTTGTATTGTATTCAAAAAATGTTAAACTTGTGGTTGAAAAAGTTGATAAAGCATTTGACAAATGTTAAATTTATATAGAAAAAATATTGACCATGCATTCAAAAACTGTTCATCAAGCACTTAAAAATGATAAATGTGTATAAAAAATGTTGACCATGTATTAAAAATGTTAATAAAGCATTTGAAAAATGTTAAATGTACATAGAAAAAATGTTGACAGTGTATACAGAGAAAATGTTGACCATGCATTCGAAAAATGTTAATCTTGCATGAAAAAATGTTAATCAACCATTTATAAAAAATACTAATTGTGTATAGAATTTTTTTACCGTGTATTTAAATAATCGTAATCTTGTATTTGAAAAATGTTAAATGTATGTAGAAAAAATGTAGGCTGTCTATTAAAACATGTTAATCTTGCATTTGAAGAAATGTTAATCAAGAATTTGAAAAATGTTACATGAGTATAGAAAAACATTTGAGCATGTATAGAATTTGAAAATGTTTAGAATGTGTATCAAAAAATGTTGACCATGCATCAAAAAATGTTAATCTTTTATTCAAAAAATTTAAAATTATATATAGAAAAATGTTGACCATGTATTAAAAATGTCAAAATTGTATGGGCAACGCTACGCGGGGTGCCATTAAATTCAGCTACGATTTGTGCAGCAAGGACGATGTTGCGCTCGAACATTTGTAACATGGTTCATGTTGTGGAACTTTTGCAACAGAGGTACTGCTGCAGGAATTTTCCTGGAACAGAGCTAATGTTGCAAAAAATCTCCTTATATAGTACTATCTACTGAAGAAGTTTTGCAACATCACAAATGTTGCAGAAATCTTTCTTGCAACAGCGAGGATGTTGCAGAATAAGGCCAGCATCGTACGCCACGAGCTCCCGTCAAACGGTGGTGAGGGAGGAGTAGTGTTGCCCGTCATTGTCGACGGGCGTCGGGCCGCCGACCAGATCGCCCATCCTCCTCTCCGACAAGGTGTGTGCACACCACGCGCAGTCGACAGACATGGTGGAGGTGGACGGCAAGCACCACGGTGGCGACCATGCCCAACCACCGGTTGCAACAGTACACCACGGCAGCAAGGGCGCCAGACCCACGACTCACAGCAAGCCGGGGCCACCTCGTTGTGCTGCCGGTGCCTCGGGGTGAAAGGAGAGAAGACATAGTGGTTGTCAAGGATTTGCGTGAGATCCAGATCCTGCAACAGACTAGTTGTTGCGGTGGAAGAGATTGAAATAACGACTCAGTTGTTGCGGTGGGAGAGATTGAAACAACGACTCATTTATGTATATGAAAAATGTTAAACCAAAAATGTGAAAAAGGTATAATGAAAACCAAAAAAACATTGGATTTGCGTTGAAGAAAAAAATAATGAGAAGAAACAAAGAAACATAAATGAAAACGAAGAAAACAACAACAAAAATAAACCATAACAAAAAATGAAAAAAAACAATGAAGAAAGGAAAACAAAATCAGAAAATGAAACATAAAAAGAATGCAAGAAAACCGGAGAAAACCAAGGCTATTAGAGAAAAAGAAACAAAAACAAGAAAAAAAATGGAAGCCAAAAATCAGAAAAAAAGGAATTAATAATCGGGAACAATACAAAAAAGGTGAAAAAACAAAGAAAACAAAAAAAAAGCCGTAGAAACTCATGAAGAAACAAAAATAAACGATAGGTCCAAGAGAAGGCGCCGACAGAGCCTTCCATTGACTCCATTTTTCATGTGACCCCGGGTTGTAATAATCCTAAAAAATGTATACAACTTCAATGCTATTTCTACTTTTTTCCTTACGATACGTTTGTACATTTTGAATAGTAGTACAACTTTGCACTTTGAAGCGTTTAAAATGCCCAACAGACCATGGTAGGTTGGGATGAACAGTTCGCTGCTCTACTCGAAGGCAAATGTTTCTGGATACTAGAATAAGTGTCGCCTAAACCGTGCAAGGAATTCCGTCTCTGCAAAATAAGGATGACTGGTCACCTGTGTTTCCATCGGTACCTAGAAGATGGGGAGTGGATAGCGCCGGTGCGGCGACCCTGATTCTCGTGGCCGACGCCCGTCGCCGCCGCCGCATTACCATGGCCACGGCCCCTGTCGCCCTCCCTTGTGATCTTTCCAAAGCGAGTCAAGCAGGTAACGACATAATCCGGCCGCTCCGATGGAAGATCCCGTGGAAGATGGTGGATAGAAAGCCATGATAATGATGGGAAGATAGGTTGGACTGACGGGAGCCACCGGGGGATCTTAAACCTGTGTTCCCTCTGTCGCGTGATCCACACGTACATCTCCTTCCAGCTCGTGCCCGGGAAATCGTCGTCGGAGCCGCCGCGGAGTGATCACACTTGAAGAGGTAGGTTTAGGATTTTGCGTGGGTGGCTAACATGTAGCCTCACGTCTCTTTATATAGATGATCATAATACAATTACATACATATACAAATATGTGTACATGTACAATATGCTATACCTTATTTTACATGCCCCCTCAATCTGAACTACATACAAGATTCAAATTGGTTCTAAAACGGTCTAGCATTTGTCGAGTAGCGGGTTTAGTAAATACATCCGCTAGCTGATCATCAGTTGAGATAAACCTGACTTCCAGTTTACCAACAGCTACTCGTTCCCTCACAAAATGGAAATCAATCTCAATGTGTTTGGTCCGAGCATGAAACACTGGATTCGCCGTCAGGTAAGTTGCGCCTAAGTTATCACACCACAATATGGGTGTGCGCTGCCGTGTAACTCCAAGTTATGTGAGAACTGTGTCTATCCAAATGGCTTCAGCCGCGCCATTGACCAATGCCTTATACTCTGCCTCGGTGCTAGACCTCGAGACTGTAGGCTGCTTCTTGGAACTCCAAGATATAAGATTGGGTCCAACAAATACAGCAAAGCCACAAATAGAACGCCTGTCATCAACAAAGCCTGTCCAGTCTGCATCGGTGAATATCGACTCGAAGAATCTGGACTTACGAATCCGTAGTCCCGTGTCTAGCGTACCTTTGACATACCTCAGAATACGCTTAACTGCTTCCCAATGAACCTCCGTAGGCTGAGATAGGAACTGGCACACTTTGTTCACGGCAAAGGAGATATCTGGACGAGTGAGCGTCGAGATCGAAGTGCTCCAACTACACCGCGATACACGAAAGAGTCGTCAAGATTTCAGCAATGCACCACTGTGACGCGAAAGGCTCTCGGATGTAGCAAGTGGGGTGGAAGTGGACTTGCAGTTCTCCATGTTGACGCGATGAAGGAGATCAAGTGCATACTTCTTCTGCGTCAATGTCATGCCCCCTGAATGAAAGGACGCTTCCAAACCAAGGAAGTACTCCAACCGGCCCAAGTCTTTGATGGGAAAACTCGCAGACAAGGACTGCACAAGGCGATCCACCACAGTAGGTGTAAAACCAGCAACCACAATATCATCAACATACACCAGCATGTATATCTGAATATCACCATGTGAAAAGATGAACAGGGACGCATCTGCCTTGGAGGGAACAAAACCAAGCTGTGAGAGCCGCTGACTCAACCGAGCATACCAGGCACGCGGCGACTGTTTGAGCCCATAGATGGACCTCTGGAGTTTGCAGACATGAGAGGGATAACGAGCATCCTCAAAACCAGGGGGCTGCTGCATGTAGACATCTTCGGCCAGAAAAACTGTGGAGAAAAGCATTACTCACATCAATCTGCCGAAGACTCCACCGGCGGGAGACAGCGAGAGAGAGGACCAGAGAACCGTGGCAGGCTTCACCACGGGGCTGAAAGTATCTCCATAGTCGATCCCTTGCTGTTGAGTAAAACCACGAGCAGGACGATGCTTGGTCTTAAAGATCCACTTGCAGCTCACAACATTAACACCAGTGGCCGAGGCACCGACACCCATGTGTTCGTGTGATAAAGGGCAGCGAATTCCGCAGACATGGAGGCACGCCAGGCCGGTTCACCAAAAGCATCACGATGAGAAGTGGGTGCGGCAAAGAATGCACGCCGACGAGTGTCATACCGCACCGCGCCATCTGTGTATGTCTTGGCCTTACGCGTATGATCGCGATGACGAGTGACCATAGTGTGCCCGGGAACTGCATCGTCGGTAGATGGTGGCGGCGACGATGGAGACCCGACCAATGGTGTTGCGGCTGAACCATTTCCAGCAACAGGCGACACGGGCCGGGGAGACGCATCGGGTTGGGCCAGGCGGGGATGGCAGCCCAGGGGACGCGGCTGGCGACTCGGCGATGCCCGACGCAGGCGAGGCGGGCTGGGCCGACCCAGGCGAGATGGGGGACACAGCGGGCGACCCAGTCGGGCCCGCGGTCGTGCCAGCGGGCGAGGCCGACGAAGCAGCCTCGGGAGACGGGGCATGCACGTCGGGGCCATGCACGTTGATCACGCCGGCGGATGCAGGTGCGGCGACGGTTTCCTAGGAAGAAATTAGAGCAACATCTGTAGGAAACAAGTCAGGTGACAAATATGACAAGTCGTATTTCCGCACATGGACATCCGAAACCGGTTCATCCAGCTTCACGTCTCTTTATATAGATGATCACTAGTACAAATGCTCGTGCGTTGCACCGGGCGAAAAAAAGAGCACAACCTGTTTTATGCGCCATTTTTATATTCAATTTTAATAAACATTAATAATAAGGTTATACTGATTATTGCTTTTTGTAGAATGAAGTTTGGACATGAAGAAGCAACTTAGCATTCTTTGTCTGATGGAAGAGTAGTATTGGATGGAATGGTTGTCCATAAGTTTTATATTTTACTTTTTGAGAAACTGTGAAATTTTCCTTATTTTTAATAAAATTCACAAAAATTGGGACACTTTTAAGTAAATGTGCCCATGCGTTGCAACAGGAAAAACAAAATGATTTTGCAATGGAAGGAAAAATCACTTGATTTTACAGTTTCATATATTCTTTGTTTAGTACTTCAGTTACCCCTCTTTCGTGTACCGACCCTAATGCGAGGGTAGGAGGCCGGAGAGGCTTGCCGCAAGCCCACACCTGACACAACGAAACCCATTGCCAGCAATTCCGATCCACCACAGCCTCTCACCCTGCAAGTGCAACGCCAAGATGTTGCCTTGTGGTGTAACGATGGACTGGTATCTGCTTGTTACTTCAATTAGTTAGTAAAAAAAACCAAGTATGCAATGTTGTCTTGTTGACGACTTTGTCCTAGGTGCTTGACATGAGCTCGGCATGCCTTGTGTGACACTCCTGTCCGAAAATATTCAGTTTTATCGCCATGGAAGAAACACAAAGATAGAACTCTTTTTCTTTATAAACTGCATTGAGCACAAGACTACCAATAATTGCAAGGTGATCTAGTGAAATCAATTGGGCAAAGTACAAAGTACTTTTACGAACTAAAAGATGCACTTATATGGACAATATGAATGTATTAGGAGAATAAAGATTCTGGCAATGAACTGTGGAGAAAAACAATGATGTCGAAACAACATTTTTTTCCGCTAGATCCATAACTGTAGAAAAACATCCAATTGATTGTATCATTACTTCAATGAACTAACTGGGAAGTAGTATTACTTTAGAACTACATATATTCAAGATGAAATCCTATACAAACATTTTTGTGACAAAAACCAAAAAAGCGTCAACATTTCCCAGATCCATAGACATAAGAACATAGTGGACTGATACCCACACACCTAATAATTTCCTGCACTTTAGTGTGGCATTTGCAAGATATTCGGCAGAAAGGATCATAAAGAGAGCTTAGCCATTCCACCTCTAGACAGTACAATCAGGTCTTTAGCTTTAGCTTAATAACCGAACTGCAAGTGAAAGCATGATACTCCTGATAATAGAAGAACATGTCGACCTATTTGTCCAGAACCAAGATAGAATTGTCACGGTGTACCGTGTACGCCAAAAGCCAGAGATGGTTCGTGAAGAAACCAGCAGGCAACTATGATCAATGTCACTAAATTAAATATTCCAAATCTTTGTGACAATGATCAATGTCACTAAATTAAATAGTCCAAATCTTTGTTTCTTATGTCGAAGTGGTGTCCAAAGCCTTTGAGAATCCGCAGTTTAGACTTGAGAATATACAGCAAGAAGACACAGGTGCATGATACACCCAGGAAGAATTCAGCTTCAGAGTGGCACGCTACAAACTGGGTACACAGGAAGAATTCAGCTTCAGAGTGGCACACTACAAACTGGGTTCACAAAAGACATGGAAGGTAGCTATATAATATAGTGGAAGCTACATCCAGGAAAAGAAAGTAGCATTCAGATTCAGATTGTCAAGGAAGAAAGGAAGACATAAACATTTGATGAAGATGCAATTTCTTGGTAGAAAGCAGGCACCTCCGCTTTGATCCTAGGTGATTTCATCGCCAATACATTGATCCAGTTCCTAGTAGTTGTTTGTTTTGGTAAGATCTCCATAATCCGGCTTTAACCACCAATATTTTACTTGAATATATTTACTGAAATGTCATAAAACTATATATTGTGAAATCATGTTGAAGACAAAAGTTCGTATAGGATTTTTAAGTATCCAATCTTAATATCTTTATAGGTATACTGGTAGGTCAAATTTCATCCATACTGTACAAACAGGAGGTCTACTAAAATCAATTGGCCAAAGTACATTTGCACTTTATAAAATGGACAGTATGACTATATTAGGAGAATACAGATGTAGACACTGAACTATGGAGAAAAACAATCTGAACTAAATATCAAGAACTATTTGTGTGGACAAATACGGTGGAATTCTGTACAGCAAACCAAGTTTGACTCAAATCAAGTGCTTGGATGTATCACTCTTGGATCTTTTCACTCTCCTGCTCAAACATTGGCCTTACTTATTCTCTTCAACCTAAACAAACAAAATTAGGAAATAATTAGTCACTAACAATATACAGAAAATTGACAGTAAAACAATCAACAAGTGTATACTGAAATTCTGTTCATACAAAATGGAGAGCAAACACGTAGCACTACATCTCAAATATCAAACCTCTCTCAACGCGGAGCTCCTCCCGAGGAGAGCCGCCACCGCCGTGCACCACGTCTCCTATGGTCCTGCCCGAGCCATTCGCCTGCATCCTTTAGTGCGGCGCATGTACCCACGACCCGCCGCCCTATCCTTTTCCTTCTTCTCTGCTCTCTCCTTTTTGAATTCTTCTCTCTTGCAGGAATCAACTCCCACGACACTCGAGCTCCGTGGAATTGTACAGGCAAGTAGCTTAACAACACCGATGAGACTGAATGTGCACACTATAGGAGCACCAATATACAAGGATATTACTGTGAGAGGCGACTGTCCACAAATTCAACTCTAGTGTTAATAATTGTCACCCGTAGGAAATAAAGCATCCTCTTTAACAGTTTGTTGCGTCATTTGTAGAAGTCAAAGTCTGTCTAAAGCTTCTGGAAGTTGGTTCGGTAACCCTTCTCGAATTCCTTGGGGGATAACATACCAATTTTTGCAGACAGCATGCATGCCAACTTCCTGGCAAATAGCAGCAATTTTAAAAAGATTGACACAGTGAATAACACAAAGGAGGCAGAAAAGGGTGCCTAATTTACACAAGCAGTTACATAACATGTCATAATCAGGCATTGCTACTGCTATTATAGGTGTCAATATATATGAAACAAATGTATGGTGAGCAGAAGGTACATTTACTATGATAAACTTTTAAGAGTAAAGGATTTAAAGAATCATTATCATTTTCTAATTCAGCTGACCTTAATGAAATTTCTTCTGCTTAAGTAGTACAAGTGACAAAGAATGTTCAGCATAATGGAAAGGCACTCACATCAGCAACACTGATTTTATCCGGTCTGAAGACATAATCTTCCAAATCAACTCACATCAGCAGCACAGATTTTATCCGGTCTAGAGACATAATCTTCCAAATCAACTAACATCTTAAAGCTCCCTTTATCAAAAAAAATCAACTCAGATCAGCAACACTGATTTTATCTAGTCAGAAGATATAATTTTCTAAATCATCCTCGTCACTCAAGTTCATCTTAATTAACAGTACAAACCTGAAAGAAAGGAGGTCATCCCAATTATCAGATGCAAACAAAACATAATCTCAAAGAAGATGAAGAAACTAAGATTTCAATAGACCGCAGCCACCACGATGCTCCTGCTCGCTGGGGTGGTGGAGGTTGTATCCCGTCGAAGGCGTGGTGGTGGTGGCCCATGACGAGCAGTCGGTGGGCTCTGTCCTTGGGGCAGCGCACAGCCCAACCTCTCAATGCCCGAGATCCTCCTGAGGAGAGCCGCCGTCGCCGCCGTGCGCCACGTCTCCTGCCGGAGCCATGGCGCTGGAGCTCCGCCGTGAGCTCCTCGCGTCGCCAGCCGACGAATCCGACCCCCCCCCCCCCCTAGCTGGATCCGGTCTGCCACGAGCCCCAAGCCGCCCTTCCTCTGCACTCCTTCTCCGCCTTGCCGCATCTCCACCTTAGTTCCTCATCTCCATGGATCCCCTTTTCCCTGGTGCACGGGAGCTGGAGGTTAGCGATTGAAACGTACAGGCACAGGAGAACCAAACGTTTCTGAGATGTCCGACGGAGCTCGACGCAGCGCGCGAACCTAGCCTTGGTGAGACGGCGGCGCGGCTGCTGCAACGAGAGGAGTCCGGTCGGCGAAGCTCGGCGGCCGCGTGCGCATCATCCAGCCACGCGCAGCCGCTCGCGGGCGCACGCGAAGCCACAACGGCCATGGCTGATGGCGGAGCTTCTCCTTTCGCCGCTCGCCTCCGCTCGTCGGAGCCCCAAGCACCGCCGCCGTGGAGTGTCCCCCTCCCCGGCGCTCCTTCCACTGCTCCGCAGCTCAGACTGTAGAGCGCTCGCCTTATCCATCCTTGTGCGGCGCGGCTGGAAAGGAAGACGGCGTGGACGAATCGTTTTTCACTTATCCATGGATTGCGGGTTGAATACTAAAAAGTACAGGGACCTTTATGCAAAAAGGCCGGGACGGTGAACCCGCCAGATTCAATCCGTGCTTTATTATTACTAGCACAAATACCCGTGCGTTGCAACGGGAGAAAACTGAATGTTATATCTAAGCATAGTGCATCATGGGAATTTTTTGTCATGACGACTGGCCCAAATTCAGAGCTTGACTCGTTGGCCCGGCCCGAGATCCTCGCCGGTGGACGGATCCATGCGGATGGAACCATGTGCCATGGAGTCTCCTCTAGCCCTACCACCGGGGCCATAGAGCCAGATGACTCCGTCAACTGTAGCCTTGCAATAGTAACACATACATGAATTTGCTAGTTAGAAAAAAATCACATTGCATAGCAGATTCGGTAATATTCTGCCAATATGGTGTATTGGCAATTAGAAGGCAGTGAAGCTCTAGGCGACTTCGCAGTCAAGGGGGTGCCGTCGACACTGAAAACAACAGCAAGGAGAGGCCACACAGGCATGTGCACCCAAACACGTGAAAGCCAGTGGACACCGAACCAGGACCATTGTGAAGCCGAACACATGAAAGCGAGATTTGTGGAAAGCGAGTGGCCTATCTCCTTCATTGTTGTAAAGTCTTGTAAGTTAGTTGTGGCTCCGCTTCGTGGGCGGCCTCTGCCTGATTTCTGTGCTGCCGGCTGCCTCAGGCTAGAGTGTGTCATGCGGTAGGACGCTCCAAGTCGAAGGCCATCTCATTCGCCCCGGAGGGAGCCGTGCGGTCGGCATCGCCTCTCATTGGAGGGAGTCAAGCCGACGGCCATCATGTGCTCTGTGCTAGAAACCGCCTCTACGCCGGGCATGGGAGTTGCGTCGGCCACCATCACCGTTCACGAAGATTAGTCGGCCGCCGTCGCGACGGCGAGGGCCAGTGTCGTGTACTGAGATTCGTAGAATTTACTCTAGGAGACTTCCGGCGACTGGGCCAAACTGAACTTACAGTACCCACTCAACGACCGCGTATACGCAACACTCAGACCAAAACACCGCACTCTCCAGCTCTGCGCCGACAGCGTCGTCGTTCCAGACGGTAGACTCGGAGTTGAGGTAGCTCGTGTTCCCCCATTCAGGCCAACACTTTAGCATTGCTTCCTCTAGTAGAAGAAGGAAGGGCCTTCCAGAGCTTGGACGTGGAGCTCGCAAGAGGAACATCACGCCGTTGTTGGCGGAAGCCACCGCCATCACGGAGGCCACACGAACAAACACCTACCGTGACGACTCGACTGGATGGCTCTGTGTGGCGGCTATCAACTGATCTTGTTGCCAACCTCTTTGGTGATTTCGAACGGGATCAGATGGATTATGTACATAGTAGCACCAGGTTGCCGCCACCGTTGTTTCTCAGCAGCCCCAAAGCCGGTCGATCCCGTGGCCTCTGGACAGGAACAGCGAGGGCTCCTGCATGTACGCGTACGTTGCCCTTGCCGGCGCTGAAGCTGAACCGCGGAAAGCTCGTCCCTTGCTCTGCATACTTGCTCCTCCTCGTCTGGTCGTCCCTCGATCTGTCGCGCGAGACGGCCGGTGTTGGGCGGCGGCGACATCGACGGGTTATGGGATGATTGTTTGTTGACCCGTGCACCCGTGTTCTGACCGGAAAACACTACTGTAGACGTGGCCCCAGGCCCAGGCGGACGACCGCGACAGGCCAAGGCCCAGGCTGGAGGTGGGTTGGGCGGGGCGGAGCGCCGCGATGCAGAGCGTGGCTGCGTTCTTTTTTCTTTTCGTACCGCTTCAATTCAATTAGTACCACCTCGTTTATATTACAAGATTTTGTCCATACAAATTGTAAAAGCGTATTATGAGATGAAAAGAAAGCGCATTGTGACGGTAAACCCGGAGACCCAATCCGTGCTTTATTATTAGAAGAGATTATTATTATTACTAAGCGCGAATAAAATGCGTTCTGACGGGGAGAAAACTGAATGTTATATCTAAGCATAGTGCATCATGGGAATTTTTTGTCAAACGCAACTTGTTTGCAACATGATAAAAATTGACATGTAAGAGTACACTTGGATGCATCCGCGTCCATACTTTCTATAACGGGAGAAAACTGAATGTTATATCTAAGCATAGTGCATCATGGGAATTTTTTGTCAAACGCAACTTGTTTGCAACGTGATAAAAAGTTGACATGTAAGAGTACACTTGGATGCATCCGTCCATACTTTCTATATTTTCATGGATCGAGTTGATTTAGCCAGTGCATGCACGTAGGAGCAGTTGCAACATCCCTCAAAAAAAAGAAAGGAGCATTTGCAACAGGCATTCAATCCCCACCCCACCCCGAGAGAGATCCTTTTGAGGAGTACGTGCCTCACCACCTCCATCTTTCTCCTCCCGTGACCTTATCCACATCCATCACGGCTCATCCTCTCTTCTCCATGACTCCATCATCCAGCGCCCACACGAGCTGGCCCGCCTGCTCCACCAGTACACCCACTACTCCGTTCTCTTCGCCGACTGCTCCAACAAGACGCACGGCTCCATCCTCTTTCTCCAATCTCCTTCTCTAGCCCCGCGACCGCTCTATCCTATCTTCTCAAATCTCCTCATCGGCCGGGCGATGCGCCCACCGCCCACCATCCTCTCTTCTCCAATCTCCTTCTCCACTTCGCACGGCTTCATCTCCATCCTCTCTGCTCCAATCTCCTCATCCGCGCCGGCGATGCGTCATCATCCACCATCCTCTCGATGCGCCATCGTCCTTGTGGAAGGCTCGTTCTATCCGATCTTAGATAATCAATTGAACGATGTGGGAAAAGGCTTGTCGATTTCTCACACCGACGCGTTGCGCAGCCGCTATGCGTTGCGCCAAGACAGCCACAACCGCCATGGTTGATGGCCTTCAGAGCATCGCCGCGGATCTTCTCCTCTATCACTGCTCGCCACGGCTCTTGCAGCTGGATGGCGCCACGGCTCGACATATTGTCCGTGACTAATTGAACGCCGTGTCTCCCTCCTGATAACACAACATGGAAACTACAACACACTGAGAATGTCTCAGTCCATTGCTCTGTTACTTGTGTTGATATGAACATTGCTAGAAATCACTCTAAAATATTCAAGTAAACACTGAATACCAAATTATTTTATTACTAAAAAATCAAGCAAATCTATATATGCAGGAAAAAATTGTGTGTTATGTTTTCTACAGCTTTCTACAATTGTTGAATATAACCTTGCCATTTGGACACGTAGACCACCGTGTCGTATCTGAAGTATCTCAAGAGCTCCACGAGTACATGACGGATGCAGCTGATAGTACATCGACCTGTTATGAGTTATGAGAGACTGAAGCTCTGTCTCATGGACTGAGAACAACGGCAAGTGAACCAAGGAGAGCAACTTGTTTTCCTTCTCGTCTGCAATTTGCTTGCTTGTGTACATCTAAAATGAAAGGCACGGAATGTCAGCTCCAGCATACACCGACACAGTAAGTTAAGTTAACCCGATTACTATTTTGGGTAAAACAAATGAGCAAAATAGAAAACCGACTACCTTCCCTGTGGTCATGGAGTAAAATAAGATCAAACATGCCAGATATATCAATTTTTTGTTGGTGTTATCATGTGTTGTGATTCTGAGCAGAACAGGCTAGCGACATCATAATTGCTAACAAATAATTTACTTGGAAGAAGCTGCTACAGTAGTACCAACAAATTTAGTAGTTGATATACATGTGATTGCAGAGATGTTCCTCCAACCTATACCGATCAGAGGTTCAGAAGCATTAGTAATTGGGTAGTTTCACATGGTAGCAGCGAGTTACCTGTCCAACCTGCCAAGCTGCCGAACACAATTTGTGGAAAGCATGGTCGTGAATACAAAAGAAAGTCACACGAGCAGACGGTGGAAGCCTGCAACAGCAAGGGTTGGGCAGAAGGGGGTGCACAACGTACATACCGAGAACTTATCGGCAAGGTGGGTGAGGTCGGCAAGATCATCGGGGTCATCGCCGCTGGTTGTTGCTGCCGCCCGAGTCCTCGCTCTCTAGGAAGACTCTCCTGGTTCCGGGGACGGGGGGAGCCGGCAACGGCTGCATCGTCGAGTGTCGTAGGCGGTGGAAGGCCGCAGAGGTGAGGGCACTTGGTACAGGGGGACGAGCGCCGGCGGGGTGCTGGAGGTGGAAGATGAGATCGGGGGCAGGGTCGTGGACTCGTGGGTCGTGCGGTTGGGGTTCTTTTTTTTTCCTGCTCGTGTCGGTCGTGTTGACTTAATCAGGAGTGCGGGTTGATTCTCATAAAAGCTAGGGGCTTGCTTGTAAAAAGCCACGACGGTGAACCCGGATATCTAATCTTTATTATTATTAGGGAGGAAGACAAATACTGCGCGTTCTAACGGAGACATTGTTACCTATCTCATCCCTGACCTATTTCCTTCCATCCTCATCTCCTTGTCCATGTCGGTTATCAACATCTCCTAAGCCCCACTGTCCTCCTTCCCGCCTTTAGTGAACCATTATGTGTACACTAGGCAGTGAGCTTCTTCGCATTAACTAATGCAACCTTCCATTGAAATGTGATGTTTCATCATGTATGTTGCATGCTCAGACGGGATAACCAATAACCAGAAAAAGATGATTTGTTTTGCGAAAGAATTTTTGGACCCATAAAAGCGGGATTTGCGTTTGTGGCCATTCTCGAGCAAGCGGAGCTGAAAACGAAAGGAGGGCACATAGTTGTCGTGGTCATTGCATGCATAATATGGTGTGGAGAAAGAGATTGAGAGTATGGTTTAGTAACATCAAATAGAAGGTATGCATTAAGGTAATACTCCCTCCGTCCGGAAATACTTGTCATCAAAATGGATAAAAAAGGATGTATCTAGAACTAAAATACATCTAGATACATCTTCTTTTATTCATTTTGATGACAAATATTTCCGGACGGAGGGAGTACTTGTAATCAGCTAGCAAACAACATCAATAGCCTAGCAGCAAGTCACTTGTTTCTTTTCTTTTTTGGATATTAATTATGCAGCAAGCATGTAGTGTGTCTCGTAGGTTTCCTTTTTAATTGGCCGCCACTTAGCCTGAATCCCGTTTACTTAGCAATGCAAGTATGATGGATGCAGAAAAAAAAATCATCAAAAAAAAGTATGATGGATGCATTAGGAAATTAACATGGTGATTAACTGAATTGACTATTTTCGTAAGATAATTTCCCCGTTTACTGATGGATGCACGTTTTAGCAAGTTCCTTGTTGTACAAGGTCAAGTATGCATGCATTGGATCCCTTTCTTAAATAACCCATATAGGACTCACCTTTATATTATGCAGCTATGTATGAGGAATCTCTCTTAATTTCCCCTGTTTAATTGCCCACCATATTTTTTAGGAATCCTTTTATCACGCATGCAACAATATTTTTCAATTCCTTAATTATCCCACAATAGTATTGATTCCTTTTGCCCCATTCAATTGCCCACAATATTTCTACCGTACACAATCCTTCCTTTCCTTTTTTTTCGAGAATCCACCAACTCCTCATCCTCCGATCACCAATTTCCGAGCCGTATATTAAGGTGATTAATGATAGGTAATTTGAACATCTATATAAATTAATGGTTGTGCTTTTAGAAAGGCGAGGTGGTACTATTTAACAAAGTACGAACCGCCTATTAACATAGGTTGGCATAGTTCAGTTGGTTGGTGTCTACTCTACGAGATGGTAGGTTGTGAGTTCGATTCCTCATGCACGCGTCTGTATTTTTAGTATTTTTTTCCCTTGTCGCGTTGCACTAAAGCTGGGCCCAAGTCGTTAGGACGCAGCGAACAGGCCCAAGTCGTTAGGACGCAGCGAACAGGCCCAAGTCGTTAGGACGCAGCGAACAGGCCCAAGTCGGTAGGACGCAGCGAACAGGCCCAAGTCGGTAGGACGCAGCGAACAGGCCCAAGTCGGTAGGACGCAGCGAACAGGCCCAAGTCGGTAGGACGCAGCGAACAGGCCCAAGTCGGTAGGACGCAGCGAACAGGCCCAAGTCGGTAGGACGCAGCGAACAGGCCCAAGTCGGTAGGACGCAGCGAACAGGCCCAAGTCGGTAGGACGCAGCGAACAGGCCCAAGTCGGTAGGACGCAGCGAACGGTGAACGAAAACACTTAGTATTTTTTTCCCTTGTCGCGTTGCACTAAAGCTGGGCCGATGACGCAGCGAATAGGCCCAAGTCGTTAGGACGCAGCGAACAGGCCCAAGTCGGTAGGACGCAGCGAACGGTGAACGAAAACACGCCTTAGTGTACAGATGAAAATATTAGTACCACGTCGAATATGTTTTAAATTCAAACTGAAAACGTAAAATCACGGGAAGAAGCGTATTCTGACGGTGAACCCGGAAACCCAATCCGTGCTTTATTATTAGGGAGAGATTATTATTATTATTTTATATATATACACACTAGCATACTAGCACAAATGCCCGTGCATTGCAACGGGTACAAAATAAATACATGTGTGTGCTTCAAAATTTCAAGAAAAAAACCACTTTGCATACATGGCATGATTGCAACTCAGATCTGAATGAAATTTTCCATGTATATGAAATAGCAAAGTTTAACACACTGCCCAGTGATGTACCAGTATCAAGTTTTGTCTTACGTAAGTCAGGAACAGGTCTTGTATCTCTTGTGATGTGATTCGTCCCTATGTCAGAAGATAGTTAGAAATTAAAACAGTGTGTGGAAAGAAACATGTAGAAGAGCGCTATAGTGACTATTGTTGGCAACAGGGAGGTAGTTATAGACACAGTAAAATATGTTGGCATGGCCTATGATTTTTGCTTGGAGAAAATAACTACAGAAAAGAGCACAAATACGTAAATAATTTGGTATGATGGCCCAACTAATATATATGTTGCTCTAATAAATTGGTTAGACATCGGCTAAAAGCCAAATAATCCCCTTTTCACTACAGACAACAGCTAGAGCAAGGGATTGATGTATCAGGTAAAGTAAACTGCCAAATCCCTCTTTACTATTGGATATTCTTCAGAAAACATAGTCCTGCATGTATATGTTGAGCAAAATGAATGAAGAAAAGGGAACATATTCACTCATGGTAAAAGTAATTGCACTCTGACAACTAAGAGAATAAGTTAGAGCAGGGGAGATTGCTTTTTCTAAGCTATAATAGCATGCAAAAAATGGGCCGTTTATGAAGATGAAGGTAGACCATCAAGTTGCAGTAAGTGAAGTGCTGGACAGTGATATACAGTATGGTTGTTTTGTAATGTGTCCCCCTCGTATTTAAATATGCGATGCGATGCTACAGTAGACAGTAAACAAACAAAAAATGGCCGTCATACATGATTGTTAGAAAGAGGCCTCACATTTGATCGATATCATGATTGTTGCGCCATGATACACCATTTTCAATCTTGGAAAACCGACCGGCCTTATTCATGTCAGACCTGCACAAAGGTTATAGGCGTCTCAGATTCTATTGAATTCACTACTGGTTTAGTTCTCAAAATTTGGTCTCAACAAATAGAAAAGGTAAGTAAGTATTAGCAGAACGAAATGTAATTAATGTCACTTAAAAACCAAAATAGTCCACCCAAATGCAGTTATAAAAATTCTAGAACGAGAAAGAAAGAGCACATGCGTTGCAATAATGGGGATAATACTTATTTCTCTCCCTCCATATCTCCTTCGGGCGTTGATGCTCTCGATCTACTTGAGCAAGCACATAGTGTTAGAGCTTGATGCTCCTCTAGAGGGCAGCACTCATATTGTTGTACATCAATCAGTGTAAATAATGAAGGAGCAACATCATATAAATTCAACGCAAATGTTGCAGGCATATGAAAAAGAATGTCTGTACTCGGAAAAGATCATGGGCAGACGAAAGACCACAAATTTGAATACATATCACTTGTTCCCCTCTTCATGATCATTGAAATTAGATGAATTTATAACCTTTTTGTTTCTCTAGTGAACATGAAACAGGGACAACAGTTCAGAAACAATAAACTCAAGCAGAGGCTCTATGAACTGATTTTCATTCAAGGGGATACATACCCTGTCGTAAATCGTGTCCTCTGCAGATTGAGCACGCCCGACGGTAGACGTAGAGCCCCGTGATCGCCACCTAGCGCCTGCGCTCCCCCGTCTGCTGACTCCACGCCGTCCTAGTTCCATTGGAGCCAGCCCAGCCTTTCTTCGCTTGTTCCGTTCCCTTTCCTTCGCTCCTTTCATGTCCCCCATCTACACATCTGCAAGCTAGCCTTTGCTTATTGATTCCGAGACAGCTCCTTGATAATGAGGACATTGAAAGGCCTATATAAATTCTGCAAGCTAGCCAGTGCCGGACAGCGGCACAACGACGATCTGCTTCATGGTGATGAAAGAGGGTGAAGAACACCACCGCAAAGGAAGCCAGCCGCAGGTGGGAATCGATAGCGGGGTGGCGGCGATGTTCGCCAGCGGGAGCCAGCGAACGGTTTCAACAGGTGCCACCGCCAATGTAATTAGAACACTTGTAGTCTTCAGTGAGCAAAGTGCAGATTACATGAAGTAAGCTGGATGGCAATTATATGCTTCGTGTATGGGCAGAATACAACCATCGGCTATAGTAGAGGGAGAAGACTGGATGCGACGTAAATCTCTCACCTCTTGAAATATGTGAACTGGAGTATTTCTCAACAATCCCTTGGATCTGCTCCGGAGTGAATATTGATGCACTGGCATCGAAATCAGCACTCTCCAACTGCCTCTGCAACTGCATTGACAATAAAGTCGAGATAAGCATTACACATTGCTTCTTCTGCTCATAAACACTTAGCAAAAGTTTAGTTGTGTATGTTTCAGTGATAGAGGGCAAGCATAGAGTACATACAGTCTCAAGTATGACAGATTGGCTCTCGGAATTGTGTTTTCTAATTTAAACTAACATCTCCAGTTTCTGTAACAACAATCAAAACAATGTAATTAGCATCTTCAATACAGTTAAGTTTGATACTTTGAAAGAGGCACTACAAAAACATTTTTGCTTCACCTGTTGTTGTAATTCCTGTTGAGTGTGCATTTTCTCGGCAAATTCTAGAGGCTCAAGATCGGCTTCATCAATAGCCATCTCTTCTCTATCAAATTAAATAGAAAAAAAATCAGAACATGGCTTTTAGACAATAGTTCAAGTCAACTCTGTAAACCACAAAGTATTATTGCTAGAGAGCAGGTAATTGTGGCTGTATATTCATTTCACTTGTTCAGTTCTATGACTGGCGCATTAACTGACACAACTCTTTTCTTGAAAATATAAATAAATAAAAGAGCACACCACTACACATATCAGCATGGACTATATTCAAACATGTATAGCAAGAATGAGGTACTTACAAATGGCCGTGAAACAAAGCAACAATGGTGTTGTAGTGCATTGAGTCTTTTTAGCAAACAGATGGCGTGCACCTCGCGGGTTGGTGGTTGAAGTCGATGGGGGCAGAGCAGCACTGAACTGCACGCAGCCTGGGCAACGACCATCGAACTGCTCCGTCGATCTGTGCGTGACGGGAGGAGCAGGTGCTCCGGCCAGGTGAAGAAGAGCGTCGGGGAGGAGAGGAACCAGCTCCCGTCGGCTCACCTGTGATTGAGAGGCGAGGCGGACGGTTTGGAACTGTCTTTGCCGTCGCCGGAGCACTGGACGTCGGCCAAGAGAGGAGGGAAGGTGAGTAGCGTCACCTGAAAAGGAACACGCAGGGGCTGGGCTGGTGGTGGAGGACGACGGCGTCGGGTTGTGGCGAGAGAGAGGGATTGGGGGAAGGTGCGGCGCCGGCATCAAGTGTCGCTGGTGGTGGAAAGACGCAGGGGTGGGGAAGGCGCACGGCGGAGGGGCGTTGGCGGTGCGCGGCGGCGTGTCGGGGGCCGGCTGCGACGGCGCATCGCGGGGGCCGGGGGCGCGCGACAACGTGGAGAAGTTGTTGTCCGTGGAGGTGGAGATGGAAGGCAAGGTCGTCGTGCAGTTTTTTTTCTTTTCTCTCATCGGTACCGGTTCGATTCGATTCGATTGACTTATTAGGGGGACTGCGAGTTGGATACCTAAAACACCAGGGACCTTTGTGTAAAAAGGACGTGACGGTGAACCCGACAAACTCAATCCGTGCTTTATTATTAAATTAACTAGCAAAAGAGCCCGTGCGTTGCAACGGGAGAAAAAAATCATATTCTTCAATGGTTATGACCACATTTTTTTCACATCTCATCTCATGATTTTTAAAATTTATTTACAAATGCAAGAAAATGTACCCTTTTTCAAATTTATTCCCAAACTAAAGCAATGTTCACATTTTTGAAAAAATATCTTGGTTGTCAAAAAAATTGATAATTCAAAGAATTATTCTGAATTTCAAGAAACGTTTTCGAAAAGACATACTATAACATTTCGATCTAACCTAGCAATTAATTCTTCAAAATTCACGCTCATGTCGTAAAAATGTTGCAACAAACATGTTCAACTGAACTGTGTTTGGCACTGGATCAACTCATAAACTAACTTATAGACTGAAAAGTAGGATGCTTTGGTTGTCTTAAGGAAATACATATGGAAAACATCACAAACTCACATAGCTACATGAAAATTCATAGCTTTGTACTTACCTAGCTCATCTATGGATTTCACTGATGCCAAGTATATATAGGTTTGCATTGTATTGTAGAGTTTTTCTTTGAAGCATATATAGGAGACTTGTATACTAATACACACGTCCATGCAACCTTCGCTTGGCCCTGTCTGCTCATGCAGTTTAGAATTATTTTTTCATGCATAAATTGGGATTTCTTCTTATCAGACACTCCAATTGGGCTCTTGTCATCGCCGCGAAGTCTCACCCATTTGGCACTGCAGTTGAAACATATAAAAGCCAAAACTTGTATGTAAATATATGTTAAGTAAAAGGAAGTGATTCCCACAACCCATGTTTTCTAACATATTTATGGGCATCCAAGATATTATGTCTGTCCAGCAAGAAGATATGCATGGACAGATATCTTCATAGGCCGGAGCAGCAACAATAACAGAAGGATTGCTGAACGGATACGTTACTGATCCAATATTTAGTCAAAGATTTGTCATCACCAATTAGGGAGAATCATAAGACGTGCAAAGTGCTAGTCTGCTACTTACTTTCATCCATCCCTGCATGCTGTTGCTGCTGCATCCTGCATGAAAAGCCATCACCTCACCAGGATGTAGTTCACGCTCGTCTACAGCTCATAGCAAGGTTAGAACATGAAAATTGGGATCAACGCTCTTCTACCTGCTTGGGAAGTATATGAGAAAAAGGAAAGCTGGAACAACGTTCAGAGTCACAGGCCACTCCACTACACCAAGCACACGACTCTATCTCTGATTCACAATGTTGTGTGAACCTCGACCTCGATCAACATACCTTGGTGGTGCCATTGATAGGCGATGGAGTGGTAAACCGGCGAGACGCTTCTTCCCGCGCCAGCCAGCGGCTCCCGGAACACCTTAAGCACCGCACCATGACGAACAGCGAGAACATACGTCTGCAACTGCCAATGAAGGGAGCAATGAGTGGAGGATGATCGATGCATGAGGTTGGGAGGCGGCGACCTACTGATGATCGGTGCCGGTAGAGAAGAGCCCGATCACGGTTGACGGACGCGCTAGGCGGGAGCGGGAGAGTCCAGCGGGGGCGGCGCTGAGCGGAGGAGACGGTCGGCGGACAAATCTCATGGGGTGAACGGGTACTGGTAGAGCTCGATCTGGAGTGAAGTCCAGCGGGCGTTCTTGGGACCTTTGCCGCCATTGCGATCTATCACAAGAGACGATCCAGCTCTATGGAGCCGATCAAGTCGAGGAGGACGTGAGCAAGGTAACAAACATACGCATCGTGAGAGATCAAGGAAGCCATGCACACGACTTCGGGCAACACCGTGGCCGATCTCGATCGGGAGGAAGACCAAGGACGCCCATCGTGCTTCCTCGGACTCAGCGCTGCTCTTCCTCGATGCAAGGTCTCGGCGTCTCGCCTAGGTATAGGAGAGCACGTGATCCCGGGCATCGTATATATGGGAGGGTTAGGAAGGTTCAACTGGAAGTCCTAATCGTGAGTTTCTTTGTTTTCTTATGTAATTGGTTTTCTAGTAGTAGTACATGACTTTGACACGACACGTAAGTTTTATTGAACCAAGTTCGTGCAATGAAGAAAACAACCGCGACCGGGCAAAGAATAAAAGAAGGTAACATGTATTTGTACACAAGTGAGTTGGTGTCCTAGTGGTTAGTGCACCTGCAGCCTCCACGTAGAGATCCTGAGTTTGAACCCTGCCGGCGCATTCACCTTTTTTGCTTGGGTTTAAAAAATAAAGGAAAAATGGGCCGGCCCAATTACAAGCGCGTCAGTTGGCGAACCGACGCAAGATTCGCCTCATTGAATTACCGAGACAGAAATTTAGTACCACATCGAATATGTTTTAAATTTAAACTGAAAGCGTAAAATCACGGGAAGAAAGCGTATTGTGACGGTGAACCTGGAGACCCAATCCGTGCTTTATTATTAGGGAGAGATTAGAGAGAAATGAAGAGATAATATAATTATATACGTATACAAATACGTGTACATGTACAATATCCTAGACCTACTTTACAACCACCACAGCGTGTTCCCGGCAGCGCCTTGTACCTGGGCAGCCAGAGCTCGCGGTCTCGCTCTCGGCCGACCACGAGGCGCCTCAGCTCCGTGCAGGTGCTCTCCACCCTGAGGAGGTCCTTCCCGTCGGGGAGCCTCGCCACGATCGCCAGCATGGCGTCGCTCGGGAGGGACATGAGGGTGGGGGCTCGCCCCGGTACCACGCCGTGCTCGCGGCATAGGTCTAAGAGGAGGCGCCGGCAGAGGCCGTTGATGACCGTCCTCCAGAGCGTGGAGGCCGTCCCGAGCAGCTGGCGCCCCGTGTCGTCCAGACCGCCCGATAGGAGCGACGCGACGGAGAGCACGTCTAGGCACGCCCAGTACGTGCCGCCGGTCCTCCGGACAGAGCAGACCTGCACGTAGAACACGACGTACCGCCCGTCGGTGCATATCCTCAGCGCGGCGCCGTCCATGTCGTGCCGGGGCAGCAGCTGCGGCGCCGTGTACTCCAGGGACAGGGCCGAGGCCGTCGCGCCTGCCTCCATCGGAAGCCGGCAAGGCGACGGGTCCCCGCGGTGGCGCACGATGAAGCCCGCCTCGAGGAAGGCGGCGTGGACCACGACCACTAGACGGCCCAGCAGGCGCTCGGCGTCCCACCGGCGGGCGTCGACTACTCTGTGGAGGGGAGAGACCTTTGACGACATGGCAATACCTACGAAGTGAGCGAGGTCAGGTTATTCCTTTGATTGTTTACGGAAACAACAGCTGAGTGTGGTGAGTTTGCGATGGCAAAGCCGGGTTAATCTTTGGAAATTTTTTGTTTTTGCCACTCTAGATTTTACCAATTTTCCTTATGTCATTTTAGATTTTGATATTTCATTTTTGTCACTCTTAGTTTTTAACAATTATCACAATTGTCATTTCCGTGGAAAAAGTAAAATTTTGAGAGTGGTAATTATGATAATTGTCAAAAGCTAAGATTGACAAAAACAAAATAAAATTATTTTGCTTCCACTGAATGGCAATTGTGATAATTATCAGAACTAAGAGTGCCAAAAGTGAAGTGTCAAAATCTAGAGTGGCATAAAGAAAATTGGCAAAATCTAAAGTGACAAAAACAAAATTTTCTCTTAATCTTTTTTATTGATAAAGTACACTAAAATGCGACACCGGAAGTCCCACGACCGACGATCCTGCCGATGCCGATTCCTATATGGGCTTAATATAAGGATAGCCCGGATTAACAGTAAATAAAAAATATATGAAAATAATTCAAAAAATTATGTATTTTATATATATATTAAGAAGTGTTTTGAGTGATTACAAAGTTTTATATTGAAATTACATCCGTCGAAGTCTCCGAAGATGCTACTTTCGAAATCATTTTGGGGTGTTCATTTTATCCTTTGTGATGTGATGAGGAAAATTACCAAGCACTCAAAACATTTCTTAATATTTGTCATAAAAAATCAGAATATTTTGAATGCTTTTTAAATTTCCCGTATTTGAGCTCAAGCTCAAATTAGGACTTTCGCTTAAGCCGCCACTTCCTTCCTTGTATGTAACTGGTGCGCACGCAATGACGGTTAGCGTAAAACTTGATAAAGATGGTCACTCCTATTTTAATCCGGACCTTTGAAGAAAAATGTCTAAGTGTTATGAACTGAAAGCGTGCGCACGCTCGACCCTTCACTAGGGAACTCGGCCGCCCCAGAGCATGTACTCCCAGCACTGGTTTAGGAAACATGTTTGCATGCGGACAAATGGAGGGCCAAAATACACTACCGGAATAATTGGCTACCCCGACGGCCTAATCTATGCTGACGGCCTTTTGTCGGGGCCGTCAGCATAGACAGAGCTATGCCGACGGCCTAGGGAAAGCCGTAGGCGTAGAAAGGCCGTCGGCATACCTCAGACTATGCGGACAGCAGCCGTAGGCATTGAAAGGCCGTCGGCATATCTCCGACTACGCCGACAGCAGCCGTCAGTAAAGTGTGGCCGTCGGCATATAGGTGGCCCTGGTGGCCCGTCCTAAGATGGCAGCCTAACGCTGTCAAATCTATGCCGACGGCGCTCACGGCGGCCGTCGGCATATGTTTTATCTGGGTTTTTTTTTCAGGAACTGCCACATGGCAACACTATGCCGACGGCCTTGCCGTAGGCATATATATTATCTGTTTTTTATATTTTAAATTGTTTTTATTTTAAAAATGATTAATTTAAATCTTTTTTTATTTATGTGTTATAAGTGCCAAAAATGTTTCTGTGTTACGAAAAATATGTGATTCTGAAAAAAATAAACATTGTAAAACACATTTGTGTAATTAAAAAAACATATGTTCCATTTGAAAAATGTTCAGGCATTTCGAAATACTGTTAATGACATTTTTTAATGTTTACGCAATGTACAAAAAATTTCATGTAGTTTAAAAATGTTCCGTACCATCGAAAAATGTCTAACACGTATTTCAAAAAAGTTTCAAAACTCGTATTTGGAACAATGTTAATTATACGTATAATTTTTTAAAAAAATACTAAATTTCTAGCACATTTAATATTTTTTAAACATACGATTAACATGTTCTCAAATACAAGTTTTTGAAACTTGATTCAAATAAGTGGATAAACTTTTTTGGATTGTACGACACATTTTTTCAAACAACGCTAACAATTTTTTACGTTGTATAAACATTTTTAAAAATGTCAGCAATAGTTTTTCGAATGCCTGAACATTTTTGAAATGCAACATATGGTTGTTTTAATTACACAAATGTGTTTTATGATGTTTATTTTTTTAATGTCGCGTACCTTTTTTTGTAAGACATATTTTTTTAATTGTCGCAAACACAAGAATATAATTTATTTTCTTACATAGAACAAGAAGGAATAGCAACCTGAAAAAGTTTATCCCATCTAGACATGTTGTGTTGTTGTAGCCTAGTGGTAATCTTAGTTAACGCTGACCACAAGGTCACATGGTCGAGCCACGATGCTCCCTTTTTTTTGTGACAGTTAAAAAAAAATACTTTTCGGTCCATATTATATGATATACAAATTAGTCGTGTTACTTAAACATGAATCATCATCCCTCTTGTGGTTGTCCACCTTCCCTTACATAGTCCACGGGTTGACGTAGAGGGAATCTTTTGGTGGGTAGGGCCCGGACCTTGTTCTGGAGTCTTCACATGGGCTGACCCTATCACAACGAGGTGGAGAAGTCCATTGGTCAAAGGGCTTCTCTGCATATCTACAATGTAACATTGGCTGACAGTGGGCCCTGGCCACGCTGGCATGCCACATAGGCCATAGATACATCTGCATATGTACGGTTTGTTCTTCGCATGTCTACGAGTGTGGTAGGCATACCCTGTTGCCAGGAGTCACCGCAGGCCGCCACGTGGCAGAGATATGCCGACGGCAAAGCTGTCGGCATAAATTTTCACATATGCCAACGGCTTTGCCGTAGGCATACCTCTCGCCACGCCGGGCGCCCGTGATTAAATGGCGCTTTTAGCGGCGCCCGTCAGATTGCCGTCATGTGAAAATCATCGCCGACGGCTAAACTATGCCGACGGCAGACGGAAGCCGTCGGCATAGGCCCCTACGCCGACGGCTAAACTATGCCGACGATGCGACAAGACTTCTGTTGGCGTGATCTACGCCGACGGGGCTATGCCGACGGCAGCCGTAGGCATAGATGTATGCCGACGAGAAATGGCCTATGCTGACGGCCCTGGGCCGTCGGCATAGGTGGCGAGTCCGGTAGTGATAGCCATTTGCGGTTGGAGATGATCTTAACTGCCTCAAAAGCCAGTTGGGGACTAGCGTTATAGGGCCAAGCTAATTCTTCACTCCAGCTGTTACAAGACATGTTATATCATAACGGCTAACTGAAGTGCTCATATTGCTAAAAAAACTGAAGTGCTAATACTCTATAAGTAACACTACTCTCTTCAGCTTTGAAGAGCCCACATTCACTTGTGGTCTTCAATTGGAAATGAGTCACCAGATTTTAATCGGGTCAACAATTTCTCAAATCTCCCTCTTTTATTTTCTTTTATACTATACATTATGCTTCAATTGGAAATAAGCATCACAAGTAATTGAGATCTTCAATTTAGAATTGGGTGACCCCAATTTTGACCGAGTCAACAATTTCTTAAGGAGTTCTCTCATTTAATTCTTTTAATTCCCTATTTACATTTGAAACTCTTTTCATTCAACTGAGACATTCAATTTTAAATTTTGTTTATGATTTTGATCTGGCCAATGATTTTTTAAATGAATCAGCAACAACCGGCCTATAAAAATATATCAATCCCACGCACCCTCACACCACCTAGAAAAAAGAAGCACCGCCATGTGATACTGTAGGATCAATATAGTAAATGCAGACACGGACGCCAAAATTTCCTCACATAAAATGTTGGTTAATGGATAAAACAGGATGGCACCACGAAAGGCCCATCAAATCACTGCATTATAAATAAAAATATAACACACTCCATCATCTCCCTCACGTGCCAAAGTAAATATTCCACCAGCTCCAAAATATAAGGGGTATTAGGTTTTTAAAAAGTCGAATTTCTTTAACTTTGACCAAGTTCAGAACAAAAAATATCGACAACCACAATAATAATATAAAAAGTATGAAAATCATTTCATGATGAATCTAACCGAATTTGATATATTTCTCCATAAATATGATCAACCTTAAAATGTTTGACTTTTCAAAATATTAATACAAGTTATATTTTGAAATAGAGTGGTTATTTTTAAAAAGAAATCCAACAACATCAATGGCGCAACAAAGCCCGCCCAACCTTTCTAGTCCTCTATAATACTATGCTCCCTAGTTATCAAAGCCCACATTCAACTGAGATCTACAATTAGAATTAGGTGACCCGATTTTGCCCGGTCAACAATTTCTCAAAGCTCTCTCATTTAATTCTTTTATATGATATACTATACTTTACAATTTTTAAGGCCTCACAATTAATTGAGATATTAAATTTAAAATTATAATTGGGTCACCCAATTTTGACCTGGTCAACAATTTCTCAAACCTCTCTCATTCAATTCTTTTATACTATATATACGCTATGGTTTCTAATTTTAGGGCCTCATAATTAATTAAGATATTCAATTTGGAACTAGGCCATCCGATTTTTACTAGGTGAACGATTTTTCAAGATCTCCCATTCAATTCTTTTCTTTTAATTCACTATGTTCCATAATTTTGAAGCTTTTTCATTCAATTGAGGTATTCAATGCTGAATTTGGTTTATGATTTTGATAAGGCCAATGATTTTTGAAATCAATCAACAGCACCCGGCCAATAAAAATATATCAGTCCCGCGCACCCTTCCACCACCAAAAAAAACAAGTGTCACCATGTGATATTGTAGCACCAATATAGTATATGCAACCACTAAAGGCCACGAGGCCCACCCAATAAAAATATAAGTTGGTTAGCGGATAACACATAATCACACCACAAAAGGCCCACCAAATCACCGCATTTAAATAAAAGTAAAGCACACTGTATCATCTTTCCCATCCGCCAAACTTAATATTCCGCCAGTTCCAAAATATGAGGGGTATTAGTTTTTCAAAAGTCAATTTTTTTAACTTTGACCAAGTTCACAGGAAAAATAATGACGTCCACAATATTAAACAAAGAGTGTGAAAATTCATAGCATGATGAATCTAACTATACCGATATGATATTACAGACTTTTAGATATTTTATATAAATTTGGTCCAACTTGAATGGTTTGACTTTTCAAAAAAAATTAATACACCATATATTCTAAATAGAGTTTTTTTTAAGACACCCAACAACACCGACGGTGCAGCAAAGCGCGTCCAACCCTTCTAGTTAATTGATACGTCTCCGTCGTATCTATAATTTTTGATTGTTCCATGCCAATATTATACAATTTTCATATACTTTTGGCAACTCTTTATACTACTGTTGGGACTAACATATTGATCCAAAGTGCCGGTGCCGCCTCGCTTTATTGCATGATTTATGTTTCACAGAAACCCCATATCAAACGGAATCCAAACAGGATAAAAACGGACGGAGAATATTTTTGGAATATTTGGAGAATACGGGAAGAAGAATCAACGCGAGACGGTGCCCGAATGGCCACGAGGCAGTGGGGCGCGCCCCTGACCATTGTGGGCCACCCATAAGGCGGTTGCTGCTCTTCTTCGGCCGCAAGAAAGCTAATTTTCGGAGAAAAATCTGGGCGAAGGTTTCAATCCAATTGGAGTTACGGATCTCCATATATATACAAAACGGTGAAAGGGCAGAAGAGGAACGCAGAAACAGAGAGAGACAGAGAGATATATCCAATCTCGAAGGGGCTCTCGCCCCTCCCATGCCATGGAGGCCAAGGACCAGAGGGGAAACCCTTCTCCCATCTAGGGAGGAGGTCAAGGAAGAAGAAGAAGAAGAAGGGGGACCCTCTCCCCTCTCTTCCGGTGGCGCCGGAACGCTGCCGTGGCCACCATCATCATCACCGCGATCTTCACCAACACCTCTATCATCTTCACCAACATCTCCATCACCTTCCCCCATCTATCTACAGCGGTCCACTCTCCCGCAACCCGTTGTACCCTCTACTTGAACATGGTGCTTTATGCTTCATCTTATTATCCAATGATGTGTTGTCATCCTATGATGTCTGAGTAGATTTTCGTTGTCCTATTGGTGATTGGTGAATTACTATGATTGATTTAATTTGCTTGTGGATATGTTGCTGTCCTTTGGTGCCCATCATATGAGCGCGTGCGTGGATCGCACCATAGGGTTAGTTGTATGTTGATAGGACTATGTATTGGAGGGCAAGAGTGACAGAAGCTTCTACCTAGCATAGAAATTGATGCATACGGGATTGAAGGGGGACCAATATATCTTAATGCTATGGTTGGGTTTTACCTTAATGAACGTTAGTAGTTGCGGACGTTTGCTAATAGTTCCAATCATAAGTGCATAGAATTCCAAGTCAGGGATGACATGCTAGCAGTGGCCTCTCCCACATAAAACTTGCTATCGGTCTAGTAAAGTAGTCAATTGCTTAGGGACAATTTCGTAACTCCTACCACCACTTTTCCACACTCGCTATACTAACTTTATTGTTTATTTATCTAAACAGCCCCTACTTTTTATTTACGTGCTCTTTATTATCTTGCAAACCTATCCAACAACACCTACAAAGTACTTCTAGTTTTATACTTGTTCTAGGTAAAGCGAACGTTAAGCGTGCGTAGAGTTGTATCGGTGGTCGATAGAACTTGAGGGAATATTTGTTCTACCTTTAGATCCTCGTTGGGTTCGACACTCTTACTTATCGAAAGAGGCTACAATTGATCCCCTATACTTGTGGGTTATCATTTATTATTATGCTTCTTAGTTTTAATGTGCCCACATTCAATTGAGCTCTCCAATTGAAGTTTGGTCACCTGATTTTGACTGGATCAACAATTTCTCAAAACTTTCTCATTCAATTCTTTATACAGTACATTATGATTTCTAATTTTTAAGGCCTCACAAATAATTGATGTCTTCAATTTAGAATTAGGTCACTCGATTTTGACAGGGTCAACAATTTCTCAAGGAGCTCTACAATTCAATTATTTTAATTCACTATATTCCCTAATTTTGACATCTTTCATTCAACTTGGGTACATTTTTGGATTTAGTTTACGATTTTGATTGGGCCAATGGTTTTTCCAAATAAATCAACAACAACTGGCCTATAAAAAAATATCAATCCCACGCACCCTTCCACCACCTAGAAAAAAGCCACCATGTGATACTGTATCACCAATATACATGCATCCACCGACACAGAATTTTATTCACATAAAGATAGGTTGGTAGCGGATAACACATAATCACACCACCAAAGTCCCACCAACTCAACACGCTACAAGAAAAAGTAAAACACACTCCATCATCTCCCCACCCGCCAATCTTTATTATCTTGCAAACCTATTCAATAACACCTACAAAGTACTTCTAGTTTTATACTTGTTCTAGGTAAAGCAAACGTTAAGCATGCGTAGAGTTGTGTCGGTGGTCGATAGAACTTGAGGAAATATGTGTTCTACCTTTAGCTCCTCGTTGGGTTCGACACTCTTACTTATCGAAAGAGGCTACAATTGATCCCCTATACTTGTGGGTTATCAAGACCTTTTTCTGGCGCCGTTGCCAGGGAGTTATAGCGTGGGGTGAATATTCTCGTGTGTGCTTGTTTGCTTTATCACTAAGTAATTTTTATTTGCTGTTCTTAGTTGTTTTTTATCCTTAGTTATGGGTAGGAAACGCAAAATAGCAAAAAAATAGTTGTACCTACGGAACCAATAGTTGAAGAACCACTGAAAATCTATCACACTCCTGAAGCTTATTACTTGGATCATCTTCAATCCCTTTGTGCTCGTGCTGAAACCCCAACTAGCTTAGTTGAGGGCAAATCTTTAGACGAACATGCTTGTTATGTGCGACACCACATATATGGAAAAGGGAAACGTTTACTGGATCAAATTCATCGTTTGCAATGCTATGCTTGGAATTTATGCGAAATCTATGATATTACTTGTTGTTCTGAAGACCCTAAGAAACACCTTCCCTACCATTGTTTGTTTAGTGACAATGGAATCGTATCTTCTTATGCTAAGGGTGTTTATAATTACTATGATGTTCAACAAATTGAAGAATTTGTTGCTTTTAAGGGTGCTTATGAAATTGCTTCTTTGATTGAAACGTATGATGCTACTCTTTACAAATCTGAAAATTTTGCCATACTTGAATATTGTTATGAGAATTATGCTTCTAATGCCTATGTTAAACCATATATCGAGGTCTCCTCCGCTGTCCAAGAAGAGACAAATATTTTGTAGGAGTCTATGGAAGAAGAAATTGATGAAACTGTGAGCTCATTGGATGAAAAAGATGAGGAGGAGAGCGAAACAAAAGGAGGAAGAGCGGATTGATCACCCGTGCCAACCTTCTAATGAGAGTAACTCTTCAACTCATACATTGTTTAATTCCCCTTCATGCTTACCGAAGGATGATTTCTATGATGACTGTTATAATCCCGTTGATTCTCTTGAAATATCCCTTTTTGATGATGCTTGCTATGCTTGTGGCCAAGATGCCAATATGAATTATGCTTATGGATATGAACTTGTTATAGTTCCTTATGTTAAACTGAAATTGTTGCTATTGCAGCCACGCATGATAGTCCTATTATCTTTTTGAATTCCCCCGACTACACTATATCAGAGAAGTTTGCCTTTATTAAGGATTATATTGATGGGTTGCCTTTTACCGTTGCACATGATGATTTTGATGAATATAATATGCATGTGCTTGCTGCTCCAACTTGCAATTATTATGAGAGAGGAACTATATCTCCACCTCTCTATGTTTTCCACACGATAAAATTGCAAGAAACTGTTTATACTATGCATTGGCCTTTACTATGTGTGCATGAATTGTTCCTTTATGACATGCCGATGCATAGGAAGAGAGTTAGACTTTGCCATTGCTTGATATATGTTGCTCTGTGCTCACAACTAAATGCTAAATCATTGCTAATTAAAATTGGCTTTGATATACCTTGGGATCTGGGTGGATCCATTACTTGAGCACTATATGCCTAGCTTAATGGCTTTAAAGAAAGCGTTGATAGGGAGACAACCTGGAAGTTCTAGAGAGTCATTTACTTATGTTGTGTGCTTTTATACAGTTTAAAAACAAAAAAATAAAGAGGGGAACCCAAAACTTTTCAAAAAGAAATGTGAAAGTGAGATAGACGAGCATTGTAGAAGTGGGGGACGTCCTTGAACTTTGTTCATGCTCACGAAAACTTTGTGAATCTTAATTACAGAAACTTTTCAGCAAAATAATTATCCCCTTGTGCAATTCCATTGTATTATAGAAATAAAGTGCCAAGGTTTGCCTTTAGGATGTTTCAATGCTTGTTGGTTTGTACGGTGAAGGACAGAAACTTTGGCTGTAGTGCGCGATTTTTAATTTTTTACTGGAACGTCAAACGGTTCTGATTCTTTTTGCAGTGTCTTTATGTACAAATTTTTTATGTTTCCTAATTTTGGCAGAATTTTTCAAGTATCAGAAGTATGGTTAATGTTCAGATTTTTACAGACTTTTCTGTTTTAGACAGATTCTGTTTTTGATGCATAGTTTGCTTGTTTTGATGAAACTATCAATTTATATCAGTGGATTAAGCCATGAAAAATTTATATTACAGTAGACATAATTCAAAAACAAAATATGAATTGTTTTGCAACAGTACTTAGAGTAGTGATTTGCTTTATTATACTAACGGATCTTACCGAGTTTTCTGGTTAAGTTTTGTGTGGATGAAGTGTTCGATGATCGAGGAGGTCTCGATGTGAGAAGAAGGAAGAGAGGCGAGAGCTCAAGCTTGGGGATGCCCAAGGCACCCCAAGTAAATATTCAAGGATACTCAAGCGTCTAAGTTTGGGGATGCCCCGGAAGGCATCCCCTCTTTCTTCAACAAGTATCGGTATGTTTTCGGATTCGTTTCATTCATGCGATATGTGCAAATCTTGGAGCGTCTTTTGCATTTAGTTTTCACTTTTTTTTATGCACCATGCTGGTATGAGATAGTCCTTGGTCTAATTGTAGAATGCACTATGCACTTCACTTATATCTTTTGAGTATGGCTTTATAGAATGCTTCATATGCTTCACTTATATCATTTGAAATTTGGATTGCCTATTTCTCTTCACGTAGAAAAACGCCATTTGTAGAATGCTCTTTTGCTTCATTTATATTTGTTAGAGCGTGGGCATATATTTTGTAGAAAGAATTGAACTCTCTTGCTTCACTTATATCTATTTAGAGAGATGACAGGAACTGGTCATTCACATGGTTAGTCATAAAATCCTACATAAAACTTGTAGATCACTGAATATGATATGTTTGATTCCCTGCAATAGTTTTGCGATATAAAGATGGTGATATTATAGTCATGCTAGTGGGTAGTTGTGGATTAGTAGAAATACTTGTGTTGAGGTTTCTGATTCCCGTAGCATGCACGTATGGTGAACCGTTATGTAACGAAGTCGGAGCATGATTTATTTATTGATTGTCTTCCTTATGAGTGGCGGTCGGGGACGAGCGATGGTCTTTTCCTACCAATCTATCCCCCTAGGGGCATGCGTAGTAGTACTTTGCTTCGAGGGCTAATAAAATTTTGCAATAAGTATATGAGTTCTTTATGACTAATGTGAGTCCATGGATTATATGCGCTCTTACCCTTCCATCATTGCTAGCCTCTTCGGTACCGTGCATTGCCCTTTCTCACCTCGAGAGTTGGTGCAAACTTCGCCGGTACATCCAAACCCCGCGGATACGACACGCTCTATCACACGAAGCCTCATTATATCTTCCTCAAAACAGCCATCATACCTACCTATCATGGCATTTCCATAGCCATTCGAGATATATTGCCAGCAACTTCCAGCATCATCATATACATGACTTGAGCATTTATTGTCATATTGCTTTGCATGATCGTAAGATAGCTAGCATGATGTTTTCATGGCTTGTCCATTTTTGATGTCATTGCTATGCTAGATCATTGCACATCCCTACATCACGGGAGGCATTCATATAGAGTCATATCTTTGTTCTAGTATCGAGTTGTAATATTGAGTTGTAAGTAAATAAAAGTGTGATGATCATCATTATTAGAGCATTGCCCCCCCCCCCAAAGAGAGGCCAAAGAAGCCTAAATAAAAAAAATGGGGCCAAAGAAGCCCGCAAAAAAAAAAAGAAAAAAATAAAAAAAAAGGGGGGCAATGTTACCTTTTACCACACTTGTGCTTCAAAGTAGCACAATGTTCTTTATATAGAGAGTCTCTTGAGTTATCACTTTCATATACTAGTGGGAATTTTCATTATAGAACTTGGCTTGTATATTCCAACGATGGGCTTCCTCAAATGCCCTAGTTCTTCATGAGCAAGCAAGTTGAATGCACACCCACTTAGTTTCTAGTTTGAGCTTTTATACACTTATAGCTCTAGTGCATCCGTTGCATGGCAATCCCTATTCCTCACATTGACATCAATTGATGGGCATCTCCATAGCCCGTTTATTAGCCGCGTCGATGTGAGACTTTCTTTTTTTGTCTTCTCCACATAACCCCCATCATATTATTCTATTACACCAATACTGCTATGTCCATGGCTTGCGCTCATGTATTGCATGAGGGTTGAAAAAGCTGAAGCGCGTTAAAAGGTATGAACCAATTGCTCGGCTTGTCATCGGGGTCATGCATGATGTGAATATTTTGTGTGGTGAAGATGGAGCATAGCCAGACTATATGATTTTGTAGGGATAACTTTCTTTGGCCTTGTTATTTTGAAAAGACATGATTGCTTTATTAGTAGGCTTGAAGTATTATTGTTTTTTATGTCAAATGATAGACTATCGCCTTGAATCACTCGTGTCTTAATATTCATGCCATGATTGGATATGTGATCAAGATGTTGGGGAACGTAGTAATTTCAAAACAATTCCTACGCACACACAAGATCATGTTGATGCATAGCAACGAGAGGGGAGAGTATTGTCCACGTACCCTCGTAGACCGAAAGCGGAAGCGTTATCACAACGCGGTTGATGTAGTCGTACGTATTCACGATCCGACCGATCAAGTACCGAACGTACGACACCTCCGAGTTCAGCACACGTTCAGCCCGATGACGTCCCTCGAACTCCGATCCAGCCGAAAGTGTTGAGGGAGAGTTTCACAATCGACCGCGACAACGTGGTGACGATGTTGATGTTCCACTGACGCAGGGCTTCGCCTAAGCACCGCTACAGTATTATTGAGGTGGACTATGGTGGAGGGGGGCACTGTGCACGGCTAAAAGATCAAACAGATCAATTGTTGTGTCTTTGGGGTGCCCCCCTGCCCCCGTATATAAAGGAGCAAGGGGGGGTGCGGCCGGCAAGGGGAGAGGGCGCGCCAGGAGGAGTCCTACTCCCACCGGGAGTAGGACTCCCCCCCTTTCCTAGTTGGATTAGGATTTGGGAGGGGGATAGAGGTGGAGGAGAAGAAGGAAGGGGGGGGGGGGGGGCGCCGCCCCCTCTCCTTGTCCTATTCGGACTAGGGGGGGAGGGGCGCGCGGCCCAGCCCTAGCCGCCTCTCCTCTCTTCCACCAAGGCCCACTAAGGTCCATCAAGTCCCCGGGGGGGTTCCGGTAACCCCTCGGTACTCCAGTAAAATCACTATTTCACCTGGAACACTTCCGATATCCAAACATAGGCTTCCAATATATCAATCTTCATGTCTTGACCATTTCGAGACTCCTCGTCATGTCCTTGATCACATCCGGGACTCCGAACAACCTTCGTTACATCAAAACATATAAACTCATAATATAACTTTCATCAAAACGTCAAGCATGCGGACCCTGCGGGTTCGAGAACTATGTAGACATGACCGAGACACGCCTTCGGTCAATAACTAATAGCGGAACCTGGATGCTCATATTGTCTCCCACATATTCTACGAAGATCTTTATCGGTCAGACCGCATAACAACATACGTTGTTCCCTTTGTCATCGGTATGTTACTTGCCCGAGAATCGATCGTCGGTATCTCAATACCTAGTTCAATCTTGTTACCGGCAAGTCTCTTTACTCGTTCCGTAATACATCATCCCGCAACTAACTCATTAGTTGCAATGCTTGCAAGGCTTAAGTGATGTGCATTACCGAGAGGTCCCAGAGATACCTCTCTGACAATCTGAGTGACAAATCCTAATCTCGAAATACGCCAACCCAACAAATACCTTCGGAGACACCTCAGAGAGCACCTTTATAATCACCCGATTCACGTTGTGACGTTTGGTAGCACACAAAGTGTTCCTCCGGTAAACGGGAATTGCATAATCTCATAGTCATAGGAACATGTATAAGTCATGAAGAAAGCAATAGCAACATACTAAACGATCGGGTGCTAAGCTAACGGAATAGGTCATGTCAATCACATCATTCTCCTAATGATGTGATCCCGTTAATCAAATGACAACTCATGTCTATGGTTAGGAAACATAAACATCTTTGATCAACGAGCTAGTCAAGTAGAGGCATACTAGTGACACTGCTCGCTCTATGTATTCACACATGTATTATGTTGCCGGTTAATACAATTCTAGCATGAATAATAAACATTTATCATGATATAAGGAAATAAATAATAACTATATTATTGCCTCTAGGGCATATTTCCTTCACAAGATTATGCTAGGTAGCATTCCACATCAAAAATTATCTTTTTTATCATTTACCTACTTGAGGACGAGCAGGAATTAAGCTTGGGGATGCTGATACGTCTCCGTCGTATCTATAATTTTTGATTGTTCCATGCCAATATTATACAGCTTTCATATACTTTTGGCAACTCTTTATACTATTTTTGGGACTAACATATTGATCCAAAGGCCTAGTGCCGCCTCCTGTTTGTTGCATGTTTTATGTTTCCGAAACCCCATATCAAACGGTATCCAATCGGGATAAAAGCAGACGGAGAATTTTTTTGAATATTTGGAGAATACAGGAAGAAGAATCAAGGCGAGATAAAGGCTCGAGGTGGCCATGAGGCGGGGGCGCGGCCACTGGCGCCAAGACCGACCCTCATGGGTCACCCATAAGGAGGTTGCTGCTCTTCTTGACATAAGAAAGCTAATTTTCGGAGAAAAATCTGGGCGAAGGTTTCAATCCAATCGGAGTTACAGATCTCCATATATATACAAAACGGTGAAAGGGCAGAAGAGGAACGTAGAAACAGAGAGAGACAGAGAGACATATCCAATCTCGGAGGGGCTCTCGCCTCTCCCATGCCATCGAGGCCAAGGACCAGAGGGGAAACCCTTCTGCCATCTCAGGAGGAGGTCAAGGAAGAAGAAGAAGGGGACCCCTCTCCCCCTCTCTTCCGGTGGCGCCGGAACGCTGTCGTGGCCACCATCATCATCACCGCGATCTTCACCAACACCACCATCATCTTCCCCAACATATCCATCACCTTCCCCCATCTATCTACCGCGTTCCACTCTCCCGCAACCCGTTGTACCCTCTACTTGAACATGGTGCATTATGCTTCATATTATTATCCAATGATGTGTTGCCACCCTATGATGTCTGAGTAGATTTTTGTTGTCCTATTGGTGATTGGTGAATTACTATGATTGATTTAATTTGGTTGTGGTTATGTTGTTGTCCTTTGGTGCCCATCATATGAGCGCGTGCGTGGATCACACCATAGGGTTAGTTGTATGTTGATAGGACAATGTATTGGAGGGCAAGAGTGATGAAGCTTCTACCTAGCATAGAAATTGATGCATACTGATTGAAGGGGGACCAATATATCTTAATGCTATGGTTGGGTTTTACCTTAATGAGCGTTAGTAGTTGCGACGCTTGCTAATAGTTCCAATCATAAGTGCATAGAATTCCAAGTCAGGGATGACATGCTAGCAGTGGCCTCTCCCACATAAAACTTGCTATCGGTCTAGTAAAGTAGTCAATTGCTTAGGGACAATTTAGCAACTCCTACCACCACTTTTCCACACTCGCTATACTAACTTTATTGTTTCTTTATCTAAACAGCCCCTAATTTTTATTTACGTGCTCTTTATTATATTGAAAACCTATCCAACAACACCTACAAAGTACTTCTAGTTTTATACTTGTTCTAGGTAAAGCGAATGTTAAGCATGCGTAGAGTTGTATCGGTGGTCGATAGAACTTGAGGGAATATTTGTTCTACCTTTAGCTCCTCGTTGGGTTCGACACTCTTACTTATCAAAAGAGGCTACAATTGATCTCTTATACTTGTGGATTATCATTTATTATTATGCTTCTTAGTTTTAAAGTGCCCACATTCAATTGAGCTCTCCAATTGAAATTTGGTCACCTGATTTTGACTGGATCAACAATTTCTCAAAACTTTCTCATTCAATTCTTTATACTACATTATGATTTCTAATTTTGAGGCCTCACAAATAATTGATGTCTTCAATTTAGAATTAGGTCACCTCGATTTTCACAGGGTCAACAATTTCTCAAGGAGCCCTACAATTCAATTATTTTAATTCACTATATTCCCTAATTTTGACATCTTTCATTCAATTTAGGTACATTTTTGGATATAGTTTACGATTTTGATTGGACCAATTGTTTTTCCAAATAAATCAACAACAACTGGCCTATAAAAATATATCAATCCCACGCACCCTTCCACCACCTAGAAAAAAGCCACCATGTGATACTGTAGCACCAATATACATGCAGCTACCGACGCAGAATTTTATTCACATAAATATAGGTTGGTAGCGGATAACACATAATCACACCACCAAAGGCCCAACAACTCAACACGCTACAAGAAAAGGTAAAACACACTCCATCATCTCCCCACCCGCCAAACTCAAGGATGTTTAAGTTTCCTAGCCATAGACATGAGTTGTCATTTGATTAACGGGGTCACATCATTAGAGAATGATGTGATTGACTTGACCCATTCCGTTAGCTTAGCACTTGATCATTTTAGTTTGTTGCTATTGCTTTCTTCATGACTTATACATCTTCCTATGACTATGAGATTATGCAACTCCCGAATACCGGATGAACACTTTGTGTGCTATCAAACGTCATAACGTAACTGGGTGATTATAAAGATGCTCTCTGGTGTCTCCGAAGGTGTTTGTTGAGTTGGCATAGATCGAGATTAGGATTTGTCACTCCGATTGTCGGAGAGGTATCTCTGGGCCCTCTCGGTAATGCACATCACTATAAGCCTTGCAAGCAATGTGACTAATGAGTTAGTTGCGGGATTATGCATTACGGAACGAGTAAAGGGACTTGCCGATAACGAGATTGAACTAGGTATCGAGATACCAACGATCGAATCTCGGGCAAGTAACATACCGATGACAAAGGGAACAACGTATGTTGTTATGCGGTTTGACCGATAAAGATCTTTGTAGAATATGTAGGAACCAATATGAGCATCCAGGTTTCGCTATTGGTTATTGACCGGAGATGAGACTCGGTCATGTCTACATAGTTCTCAAACCCGTAGGGTCCGCACGCTTAACGTTCTGTGACGATCGATATTATGAGTTTATGTGTTTTGATGTACCGAAGGTTGTTCGGAGTCCCGGATGTGATCACGGACATGACGAGGAGTCTCGAAATGGTCGAGACATAAAGATCGATATATTGGATGGCTATGTTTGGACATCGGAATGGTTCCGGGTGAGTTCGGGCATTTACCGGAGTACCGGGAGGTTACCGGAACCCCCCGGGGAGTGTATGGGCCTTATTGGGCCTTAGTGGGAGAGAGGAGGAGGCGGCCTAGGAGGGGGGGTCAACCCCCCTTTCCTTCCTCCCTCTCTCCTCTTTCCTTCCTCTCCTACTCCTACTTGGAAGGGGGGGGGGGGGAATCCTACTCCCGGTGGGAGTAGGACTCCCCTAGGGCGCGCCATAGAGAGGGCCGACCCTGCCCCTCCTCCACTCCTTTATATATAGGGGAGGAGGGCACCCCATAGACACACAAGTTGATCATTGTCTTAGCCGTGTGCGGTGCCCCCCTCCACCATAATCCACCTCGGTCATATCGTCGTAGTGCTTAGACGAAGCCCTGTGCCGGTAGCTTCATCTTCACCGTCATCACGCTATCGTGCTGAGGAAGCTCTCCCTCGACACTCAGCTGGATCGAGAGTTCGTGGGACGTCACCGAGCTGAACGTGTGCAGATTGCGGAGGTGCCGTGTGTTCGGTACTTGGATCGGTTGGATCGCGAAGACGTTCGTGTTGGGGAACGTAGCATAAATTCAAAATTTTCCTACGTGTCACCAAGATCTATCTATGGAGAAACCAGCAACGAGGGGAAGGAGAGTGCATCTACATACCCTTGTAGATCGCTAAGTGGAAGCGATCAAGAGAACGGGGTTGAAGGAGTCGTACTTGGCCGTGATCCAAATCACCGAAGATCCTAGTGCCGAACGGACGGCACCTCCGCGTTCAACACACCTACAGCCCGGTGACGTCTCCCATGCCTTGATCCAGCAAGGAGAGAGGGAGAGGTTGAGGAAGAATCCATCCAGCAGCAGCACAACGGCGTAGTGGTGGTGGAGGAGCGTGGCAATCCTGCAGGGCTTCGCCAAGCACCTGCGGGAGAGGAGGAGGTGTCACGGGAGGGAGGGAGGCGCCAGGGCTTCAGGTGCGGCCACTCCTCCCTCCCCTCCCTTTATATAGGTGCAAGAGAGGGGAGGGCACAGCCTTGCCCCTTCCTCCAAGGAAGGGGTGCGGTTAAGAGGGGAGGAGTCCATCCTCCCCAAGGCACCCGGAGGTGCCTTCCCCTTAGGACTCTCCCTTTTTCTTATATCTTGGCGCATGGGCCTCTTGGGGCTGGTGCCCTTGGCCCATATAGGCCAAGGCGCACCTACAGCCCATGTGCCCCCGGGCAGGTGGACCCCAGTGGACCCCGCACTTCTTTCGGCACTCCGGTACAATACCGATAACGCGAAACTTTTCCGTGACCAAAATAAGACTTCCTATATATAAATCCTTACCTCCGGACCATTCTCGAACTCCTCGTGACGTCCGGGATCTCATCCGGACTCGAACAACATTCAGTAACCACATACAAACTTCCTTTATAACCCTAGCATCATCGAACCTTATGTGTAGACCCTACGGGTTCGGGAATCATGCTGAACATGACCGAGACGTTCTCCGTCAATAACCAACAGCGGATCTGGATACCCATGTTGGCTCCCACATGTTCCACGATGATCTCATCGGATGAACCACGATGTTGAGGATTCGATCAATCCCGTATACAATTCCCTTTGTCTAGCGGTATTATACTTGCCCGAGATTCGATCGTCGGTATACCGATACCTTGTTCAATCTCGTTACCGGCAAGTCTCTTTACTCGTTCCGTAACACATCATCCGTGATCAACCCCTTGGTCACATTGTGCACATTATGATGATGTCCTACCGAGTGGGCCCAGAGATACCTCTCCGTTTATCGGAGTGACAAATCCAGTCTCGATTCGTGCCAACCCAGACACTTTCGGAGATACCTGTAGTGCACCTTTATAGCCACCCGATTACGTTGTGACGTTTGGTACACCCAAAGCATTCCTACGGTATCCGGGAGTTGCACAATCTCATGGTCTAAGGAAATGATACTTGACATTAGAAAAGCTTTAGCATACGAACTACGATCTTTGTGCTAGGCTTAGGATTGGGTCTTGTCCATCACATCATTCTCCTAATGATGTGATCCCGTTATCAACGACATCCAATGTCCATGGTCGTGAAACCGTAACCATCTATTGATCAACGAGCTAGTCAACTAGAGGCTTACTAGGGACATGGTGTTGTCTATGTACCCACACATGTATCTGAGTTTCCTATCAATACAATTATAGCATGGGTAATAAACGATTATCATGAACAAGGAAATATAATAATAACTAATTTATTATTGCCTCTAGGGCATATTTCCAACAGTCTCCCACTTGCACTAGAGTCAATAATCTAGTTCATATCATCATGTGATTAACACTGATAGGTCACATCGCCATGTGACCAACATCCAAAGAGTTTACTAGTGTCTCAGAACTAGTTCACATCGTCATGTGATTAAGACTCAATGAGTTACGAGGTTTGATCATGTTTTGCTTGTGAGAGAGGTTTTAGTCAACGGGTCCGAACCTTTCAGATCCGTGTGTGCTTTGCAAATTTCTAGGTCATATTGTAAACGCTGCTTCCACGCTCCACTTGGAGCTATTCCAAATGGTTGCTCCACTATACGTATCCGGTTTGCTACTCAGTCACTCGGATAGGTGTTAAAGCTTGCACCGTCGTAACCCTTTACGCCGAACTCTTTATCACCTCCATAATCGAGAAACATGTCCTTATTTACTCCAAGGACAATTTTGACCGCTATCCAATGATCCATTCCTGGATCATTCTTGTACCCTCGACCGACTCATGGCAAGGCACACTTCCTGCGGTACAAGCATAGCATCTTGTAGAGCCTACGTCTAAGGCATAGGGGACGACCTTCGTCCTTTCTCTCTGCTCTGCCGTGGTCGAGCTTTAAGTCTTAACTTCATACCTTACATCTCGTGCAAGAACTCCTTCTTTGATCGATCCATCTTGAACACCTTCAAGATCATGTCAAGGTATATGCTCATTTGAAAGTACCATTAAGTGGTTTTGATCTATCCCTATAGATCTTGATGCTCAATGTTCAAGTAGCTTAATACAGGTTTTCACTTGAAAAACACTTTTCAAATAACCCTATATGCTTTCCAGAAATTCTACATCATTTACGATCAACAATATGTCAACAACATATACTCATAAAAATTCTATAGTGCTCCCACTCACTTCTTTGGAAATACAAGTTTCTCATAAACTTTGTATAAACCCAAAATCTTTGATCATCTTATCAAAGAGTATAATCCAACTCCGAGATGCTTACTCCAGTCCATGGAAGGATCACCGGAGCTAGCATACCTTTCAGCATCCTTAGGATCGACAAAACCTTTACGATTGTATCTCATACAACCTTTCCTTACGGAACTTCGTAAGGAAACTTCGCTTTGACATCTATACGCTAGATTTCATAAATGCAGCTAATGCTAACATGATTCCGACGGACTTAAGCATCGCCACGGATGAGAAAATCTCATCGTAGTCAACTTGTGAAAAACTCTTTGCCACAAGTCGAGCTTCATAGATGGTGACATTACCGCTCACGTCCAGTCTTCTTCTTAAAAATCCATTTATCTCAATAGCTTGCCGATCATCGGGCAAGTCCACCAAAGTCCATGCTTTGTTCTGATACATGGATCCTATCTCGGATTTCATGGCCTCTAACCATTTGTCGAAATATGGGCCCACCATCGCCTCTCCATAGCTCGTAGGTTCATTGTTGTCTAGCAACATGACCTTCAAGACAGGATTACTGTACCACTTTGAAGCAGTACGCATCCTTGTCACCCTACGAGGTACGGTAGTGACTTGATCCGAAGTTTCATGATCACTATCATAAGCTTCTACTTCAATTGGTGTAGGTGCCACAGGAACAACTTCCCGTGCCCTGCTACACACTAGTTGTAGTGACGGTTCAATAACCATATCAAGTCTCCACCATCCTCCCACTCAACTTTTCGAGACAAACTTTTCCTCGAGAAAGGACCCGATTCAAGAAACAATCCTTATTGCTTCCAGATCTGAATTAGGAGGAATACCCAACTGTTTTGGGTGTCCTATGAAGATGCATTTTATCCGCTTTGGGTTCGAGCTTATCAACCTGAAACTTTTTCACATAAGCGTCGCAGCCCCAAACTTTCAAGAAACGACAATTTAGGTTTCTCCAAACCATAGTTCAAACGGTGTCGTCTCAACGGAATTACGTGGTGCCCTATTAAAGTGAGTGCGGTTGTCTCTAATGCCTAACCCATGAACGATAGTGGTAATTCGATAAGAGACATCATGGTACGCACCATATCCAATAGGGTGCAACTATGATGTTTGGACACACCATCACACTATGGCGTTCCAGGCGGTATTTATTGTGAAACAATTTCCACAATGTCTTAATTGTGTACAAAGCTCAGAACTCAGATACTCATCTCTATGATCATATCATAGACATTTTATCCTCTTGTCACGATGATCTTCAACTTCACTCTGAAATTACTTGAACCATTCAATAATTCAGACTTGTGTTTCATCAAGTAAATACACTCAAGATATCTACTCAAATCATCCGTGAAGTAAGAACATAACGATATTCATCAGATGCCTCAAAGCACTCATTGGACTGCACACATCAAAATGTGTTACTTCCAACAAGTTGCTATCTTGTTCCATCTTCTCAAAACCGAGGCTTTTCAGTCATCTTGTCCATGTGGTATGATTTGCATATCTCAAGTGATTTAAAATCAAGTGAGTCCAAATGATCCATCTGCATGGAGTTTCTTCATGCGTATACACCAATAGACATGGTTCGCATGTCTCAAACTTTTAAAAACGAGTGAGTCCAAAGATCCATCAACATGGAGCTTCTTCATGCGTTTTACACCAATATGACTTACATGGCGATTGCCACAAGCAAGTGGTACTATCATTACTAACTTATATCTTTTGGCATGAACATGTGTATCACTACGATCGAGATTCAATAAACCATTCCTTTAGGTGCAAGACCATTGAAGGTATTATTCAAATAAATAGAGTAACCATTATTCTCCTTAAATGAATAACCGTATTGCGATAGACATAATCCAATCATGTCTATGCTCAACGCATAAACACCAAATGACAAGTATTCTGGTTTAATACTAATCTTGATGGTAGAGGGAGCGATGCGATGTTTGATCAAATCAAACTTGGAAACACGTCCAACACAAATCGTCAGCTCACCTTTAGCTAGTCTCCGTTTATTCCGTAGCTCTTTTATTTCGAGTTACTAACACTTAGCAACCAAACCGGTATCTTAATACCCTGGTGCTACTAGGAGTACTAGTAAAGTACACATTAACATTATGTATATCCATATACTTCTATCGACCTTGCCAGCCTTCTCATCTACAAAGTATCTAGGGTAATTCTACTCCAGTGGCTGTTCCCCTTATTACAGAAGCACTTAGTCTCGGGTTTGGGTTCAACCTTGGGTTTCTTCACTAGAGCAGCAGCTGATTTGCCGTTTCATGAAGTATCCCTTCTTGCCCTTGCCCTTCTTGAAACTAGTGGTTTCACCAACCATCAACAATTGATGCTCCTTCTAGATTCCTACTTTCGCGGTGTCAAACATCGCGAATATCTCAAGGATCATCATATTTATCCCTGATTTGTTATAGTTCATCACGAAGCTCTAGCAGCTTGGTGGCAATGACTTTGGAGAAACATCACTATCTCCGGAAGATCAACTCCCACTCGATTCAAGTGATTGTTGCACTCAGATAATCTCGAGCACAAGCTCAACGATTGAGCTTTTCTCCCTTAGTTTGTAGGCTAAGAAAATCGCTTGGAGGTCTTATACCTCTTGGCGTGGGCACGAGCCTGAAATCCCAATTTCAGCCCTCGAAATATCTTATATGTTTCGAGAAACGCCTTTGGTGCCTCTACTCTAAACCATTTAATTGAACTATCACGTAGTTATCAAACGCGTATGTCCGATGTTCGCAACATCCATGCATCGACGCTTTGGGGTTGAGCACATCGAGCGGTGCATTAAGGACATAGGCTTTCTTACGTCCGCATAATCGCCATCGTCGACTTTCAACTATATTTTCTCTAGGAACATATCTAAACAAGTGGAACTAAAGCGCGAGCCACGATATAATTTGCAAAGATCTTTTGACTATGTTCAGGATAATTAAGTTCATCTCATGAACTCCCACTCGAATAGACATCCCTCTAGTCATCTAAGTGATTACATGATCCGAGTCAACTAGGCCGTGTCCGATCATCACGTGAGACGGACTAGTCATCATCGGTGAACATCTTCATGTTGATCGTATCTTCCATACGACTCATGCTCGACCTTTCGGTCTCTTGTGTTCCGAGGCCATGTCTGTACATGCTAGGCTCGTCAAGTTAACCTAAGTGTTTAGCATGTGTAAATCTGGCTTACACCCGTTGTATGTGAACGTAAGAATCTATCACACCCGATCATCACGTGGTGCTTCGAAACGATGAACTTTCGCAACGGTGCACGATTAGGGGGAACACTTTCTTGAAATTTTAATGAGGATCATCTTATTTACTACCGTCGTTCTAAGCAAATAAGATGCATAAACATGATAAACATCACATGCAATCAAATAGTGACATGATATGGCCAATATCATTTTGCTCCTTTTGATCTCCATCTTCGGGCTCCATGATCATCATCGTCACCGCATGACACCATGATCTCCATCATCGTGTCTCCATGAAGTTGTCTCGCCAACTTATTACTTCTACTACTATGGCTACCGGTTAGCAATAAAGTAAAGTAATTACATGGCGTTTGTTCAATGACACGCAGGTCATACAATAAATTAAGACAACTCCTATGGCTCCTGCCGGTTGTCATACTCATCGACATGCAAGTCGTGATTCCTATTACAAGAACCTGATCAATCTCATACATCACATATCATTCATCACATTCTTCTTGGCCATATCACATCACATAGCATACCCTGCAAAAACAAGTTAGACGCCCTCTAATTGTTGTTTGCATGTTTTACGTGGCTGCTATGGGTTTCTTGCAAGAACGCTTCTTACCTACACAAAACCACAACGTGATATGCCAATTGCTATTTACCCTTCATAAGGACCCTTTTCATCGAATCCGTTCCGACTAAAGTGGAGAGACTGGCACCCGCTAGCCACCTTATGCACCAAGTGCATGTCACCGGTGGAACTCCGTCGCACGTAAGTGTACGTAAGGTCGGTCCGGGCCGCTTCATCCCACAATACCGTCGAAACAAGATTGGACTAGTAATGGTAAGCATATTGAACATCATCAACGCCCACAACTACTTTGTGTTCTACTCATGCAAAGAATCTACGCAATAGACCTAGCTCATGATGCCACTGTTGGGGAACGTAGCATAAATTCAAAATTTTCCTACGTGTCACCAAGATCTATCTAAGGAGAAACCAGCAACGAGGAGAAGGAGAGTGCATCTACATACCCTTGTAGATCGCTAAGCGGAAGCGTTCAAGAGAACGGGGTTGAAGGAGTCGTACTTGCCGTGATCCAAATCACCGGAGATCCTAGTGCCGAACGGACGGCACCTCCGCGTTCAACACACGTACAGCCCGGTGGCGTCTCCCATGCCTTGATCCAGCAAGGAGAGAGGGAGAGGTTGAGGAAGACTCCATCCAAAGAGCAGCACAACGGGCGTAGTGGTGGTGGAGGAGCGTGGCAATCTGCAGGCTTCGCCAAGCACTGGGAGAGGAGGAGGTGTCACGGGAGGGAGGGAGGCGCCAGTGGCTTCAGTGCGGCCACCCCTCCCTCCCCTCCCTTTATATAGGTGCAAGAGAGGGGAGGGTGCAGCCTTGCCCCTTCCTCCAAGGAAGGGTGCGGTTAAGAGGGGAGGAGTCCATCCTCCCCAAGGCACCCTGAGGTGCCTTCCCCTTTAGGACTCCCCCTTTTCTTATATCTTGGCGCATGGGCCTCTTGGGGCTGGTGCCCTTGGCCCATATAGGCCAAGGTGCACCCCTACAGCCCATGTGGCCCCCCGGCAGGTGGACCCCAGTGGACCCGGACCCCTTTCGCACTCCGGTACAATACCGATAACGCGCGAAACTTTTCCGGCGACCAAAATAAGACTTCCTATATATAAATCTTTACCTCCGGACCATTCCGGAACTCCTCGTGACATCCGGGATCTCATCCGGGACTCCAAACAACATTCAGTAACCACATACAAACTTCCTTTATAACCTAGCATCATCGAACCTTAAGTGTGTAGACCCTACGGGTTCGGGAATCATGCAGACATGACCGAGACGTTCTCCGGTCAATAACCAACAGCGGGATCTGGATACCCATGTTGGCTCCCACATGTTCCACGATGATCTCATCGGATGAACCACGATGTCGAGGATTCGATCAATCCCGTATACAATTCCCTTTGTCTAGCGGTATTATACTTGCCCGAGATTCGATCGTCGGTATACCGATACCTTGTTCAATCTCGTTACCGGAAAGTCTCTTTACTCGTTCCGTAACACATCATCCCGTGATCAACCCCTTGGTCACATTGTGCACATTATGATGATGTCCTACCGAGTGGGCCCAGAGATACCTCTCCGGTCACCGGAGTGACAAATCGATCTCGATTCGTGCCAACCCAACATACACTTTCGGAGATACCTGTAGTGCACCTTTATAGCCACCCGATTGCCAGTGACGCTTTGGTACACCCAAAGCATTCCTACGGTATCCGGAGTTGCACAATCTCATGGTCTAAGGAAATGATACTTGACATTAGAAAAGCTTTAGCATACGAACTACGATCTTTGTGCTAGGCTTAGGATTGGGTCTTGTCCATCACATCATTCTCCTAATGATGTGATCCCGTTATCAACGACATCCAATGTCCATGGTCGAAACCGTAACCATCTATTGATCAACGAGCTAGTCAACTAGAGGCTTACTAGGGACATGGTGTTGTCTATGTACCCACACATGTATCTCGAGTTTCCTATCAATACAATTATAGCATGGGTAATAAACGATTATCATGAACAAGGAAATATAATAATAACTAATTTATTATTGCCTCTAGGGCATATTTCCAACAGTTCGACTACATCAACTGCGTTACTAAACGCTTCCGCTTTCGGTCTATGAGGGTACGTGGATACACTCTCCCCGCTCGCTGCTATGCTTCTCCTAGATAGATCTTGCATGATCGTAGGTAATTTTTTTGAAATACTACGTTCGCCAACAGTGGTATCAGAGCTAGGTCTATGCGTAGATGTTATATGCGCGAGTAGAACTCAAAGAGTTGTGGGAGATATTAGTCATACTGCTTATCAGCATGTCATACTTTGATTTGGCGGTATTGTTGGATGAAGCGGCCTAGATCGACATTACATGACCGCATTCATGAGACTGGTTCTATCGTCGTGCTTTGCACACAGGTGGCTAATGGGTGTCTGTTTCTCCAACATTAGTTGGATCGAGTTTGACTACGCCCGATCCTTGTTGAAGGTTAAAACAACACATTTGATGAAAAATCATTGTGTTTTTGATGCGTAGGTAATAACGGTTCTTGCTAGAAGCCCGTAGCAGCCACGTAAAACTTGCAACAACAAAGTAGAGGACGTCTAACTTGTTTTTGCAGGGCTTGCTGTGATGTGATATGGTCAAGACGTGATGATATATAAATTGTTGTATGAGATGATCATGTTTTGTAACAGTTATCGGCAACTGGCAGGAGCCATATGGTTGTCGCTTTATTGTATGAAATGCAATCGCCATGTAATTGCTTTACTTTATCACTAAGCGGTAGCCACTACACCACGGCATGAGTTTAAGGGCAATTAAGTGCCGGGGAAAATATGAGATACAGGGCAATGTATCTGCCAGGAATGCTCTAACTGCCGGGAAAAGTAATTTAGGTCAAGATATCTGTCGGGACAACTTCTACAACTAGGTCAATCCATCTACCAGGGACAGGTGTTTACTTGCTACGTTGGCGAGACGACAACGATGCTTCGATGGAGATCAAGTGTCAAGCCGGTGACGATGGTGATCATGACGGTGCTTTGGAGATGAAGATCAAAAGCACAAGATGATGATGGCCATATCATATCACTTATTTTGATTGCATGTGATGTTTATCTTTTATGCATCTTATTTTGCTTAGTACGGCGGTAGCATTATAAGATGATCTCTCACTAAAAATTTCAAGGTATAAGTGTTCTTCCTGAGTATGCACCGTTGCGACAGTTCTTAATGGTGAGACACCACATGATGATCGGGTGTGATAAGCTCTACGTTCACATACAACGGGTGCAAGCCAGTTTTACACATGCGAGAATACTCGGGTTAAACTTGACGAGCCTAGCATATGCGTATATGGCCTCGGAACACTTTGGAGACCGAAAGGTCGGCGTGAATCATATAGTAGATATGATCAACATAGTGATGTTCACCATTGAAAACTACTCCATCTCACGTGATGATCGGACATGGTTTAGTTGATTTGGATCACGTGATCATTTAGATGACTAGAGGATGTCTATCTAAGTGGGAGTTCTTAAGTAATATGATTAATTGAACTTTAATTTATCATGAACTTAGTCCTGATAGTATTTGCATAACTATGTTGTAGATCAATAGCTCGCGATGTAGCTCGCCGTTTATTCTTGATATGTTCCTAGAGAAATATAAGTTGAAAGATGATAGTAGCAATGATGCGGACTTGGTCTGTGATATGAGGATTTTCCTCATTACTGCATAGAAAAATTATGTTCTTGATGCACCGCTGGGTGACAAAACTATTGCAAGAGCAGACGCTATGAATGTTTTGACAAGCTCGGTATGATTACTACTTGATAGTTTAGTGCGCCATGCTTTACGGCTTAGAACTAGGACTTCAAAAAATGTTTTGAACGCCACGGAGCATATAAGATGTTCCAAGATCTGAAATTGGTATTTCAGACTCATGCCCGAGTCAATAGGTATGAGACCTCTGACAAGTACTTTGCCTACAAGATGGAGGATAATAGCTCAATCAGTGAGCATGTGCTCAGAATGCCTGAGTACTACAATCGCTTGAATCAAGTGGGAGTTAATCTTCCAGATAAGATAATGATTGACAGAGTTCTCTAGTCACTATCACCAAGTTACTGGAACTACGTGATGAACTATAATATGCAAGGGATGACAAAAACAATTCGTGAGCTCCTCGTGATGCTGAAATCGACGAAGGTAGAAATCAAGAAAAGCATCAAATGTTGATAGTTGACAAGACCACTAGTTTCAAGTAAAAGGGCAAGGGAAAGAAAGGGAACTTCAAGAAGAATGGCAAGCAAGTTGCCACTCCCATGAAGAAGCCCAAAGCTAGACCCAAGCCTGAAACTGAGTGCTTCTACTGCAAAGGAAATGGTCAATGGAAGCGGAATTGCCCCAAATACTTGGCGGATAAGAAGGATGGCAAAGTGAACAAAAGTATATATGATATACATGTTATTGATGTGTACTTTACTAGTGTTCATAGTAGCCCCTGGGTATTTGATACTGGTTCAGTTTCTATGATTAGTAACTCGAAACAGGAGTTACAAAAATTAGTTGAGGGCAAGGTGACGATGTGTGTTGGAAGTGATTCCAAGGTTGATAAGATCACCATCGCACACTCCCTTTACCTTCGGGATTAGTGTTGAACCTAAAATAAATGTTATTTGGTGTTTGCGTTGAGCATAATATGATTGGATCATGTTTATTGCAATACGGTTATTCATTTAAATCAAAGAATAATTGCCATTCTGTTTACATGAATAAAACCTTCTGTGGTCATACACCCAAGGTGAATGGTTTATTGAATCTCGATCGTAGTAATACACATATTCATAATATTGATGCCAAAAGATGCAAAGTTGATAATGATAGTGCAACATATTTGTGGCACTGCCGTTTAGGTTATATTGGTGTAAAGCGCATGAAGAAACTCCATGCTGATGGACTTTTAGAATCACTTGATGCTTGCGAACATGCCTCATGGGCAAGATGACTAAGACTCCATTCTCCGGAACAATCGAGAAAGCAACTAACTTATTGAAAATAATACATACTGATGTATGCGGTCCGATGAGTGTTGAGGCTCGCGGCGGGTATCATTATTTTCTAACCTTCACAGATGATCTAAGCAGATATGGGTATATCTACTTGATGAAACATAAGTCTGAAACATTTGAAAAGTTCAAAGAATTTCATAGTGCAGCGGAAAATCATCGTAACAAGAAAATAAAGTTTCTACAATCTGATCGCGGAGACGAATATTTGAGTTACGAGTTTGGTCTTCATTTGAAACAAAGCGGAATAGTTTCACAACTCACGCCACCTGGAACACCACAACGCAATGGTGTGTCCGAACGTCATAACCGTACTTTATTAGATATGATGCGATCTATGATGTCTCTTACCGATTTATCACTACCGTTTTGGGGTTATGCATTAGAGACAGCTGCATTCACATTAAATAGGGCACCATCTAAATCTGTTGAGACGACACCATATGAACTGTGGTTTGGCAAGAAACCCAAGTTGTCGTTTCTTAAAGTTTGGGGCTACGATGCTTATGTGAAAAAGCTTCATCCTGATAAGCTCCAACCCAAATCGGAGAAATGCATCTTCATAGGATACCCAAAGGAGATTGTTGGGTACACCTTCTTTCACAGATCCGAAAGCAAGATATTCGTTGCTTAGAATGGATCCTTTCTAGAGAAGGAGTTTCTCTCAAAAGAAGTGAGTGGGAGGAAAGTAGAACTTGATGAGGTAATTGTACTTGCTCCCTTATTGGAAAGCAATTCATCACAGAAATCAGTTCCAGTGATTCCTACACCAATTAGTGAGGAAGCTAATGATAATGATCATGAAGCTTCTGATCAAGTTACTACCGAACCTCGTAGGTCAACCAGAGTAAGATCCACACCAGAGTGGTACGGTAATCCTGTTCTGGACGTCATGTTACTAGACCATAACGAACCTACGAACTATGGGGAAGCGATGATGAGCCCAGATTCCACGAAATGGCTTGAGGCCATGAAATCTGAGATAGGATCCATGTATAAGAACAAAGTGTGGACTTTGGTGGACTTGCCCGATGATCGGCAAGCCATTAAGAATAAATGGATCTTCAAGAGGAAGATGGACGCTGATAGTAGTGTTACTATCTACAAAGCTCGAATTGTCGCAAAAAGTTTTCGACAAGTTCAAGGTGTTGACTACGATGAGATTTTCTCACTCGTAGCGATGCTCAAAGTCTGTCTGAATCATGTTAGCAATTGCCGCATTTTGTGAAATCCGGCAAATGGATAACAAAACTACACTCCTTAATGGATTTATTAAAGAAGAGTTGTATATGATGCAACCAGAAGGTTTTGTCAATCTTAAAGGTGCTAACAAAATGTGCAAGCTCCAAATGATCCATTTATGGACTGGTGCAAGCATCTCGGAGTTAGAATATATGCTTTGATAGTGTGATCAAAGCATATGGTTTTATACAGACTTTTGGAGAAGCCTCATTACAAGAAAGTGAGTGGGAACACTACAGCCTTTTCCGATAAGTATATGTGAATGACATATTGTTGATGGGAAATGATGTAGAATTTTACGGAAAGCATAAAGGAGTGTTTGAAAGAGTTTGTCAAAGAAAGACCTTGGTGAAGCTACTTACATATTGAGCATCAAGATCTATAGAGATAGATCAAGACGCTTGATAAGTTTTTTCAATGAGTACATACCCTGACAAGATTTTGAAGTAGTTCAAAATGGAACAGTCAAAGAAAGGAGTTCTTGCCTGTGTTGCAAGGTGTGAAGTTGAGTAAGACTCAAAACCCGACCACGCAAAAAATAGAAAGAGAATGAAAGTCATTCCCTATGCCTCAGTCATAGGTTCTATAAAGTACGCTATGTTGTGTACCAGACCTATTGTGTACCTCACCATGAGTTTGGCAAGAGGGTACAATAGTGATCCAGGAGTGGATCACTGGACATCGGTCAAAATTATCCTTAGTGGTATAAGGATATGTTTCTCGGTTATGGAGGTGACAAAGAGTTCGTCGTAAAGGGTTACATCGATGCAAGACACTGATCCAGATGACTCTGAGTCTCAATCTGGATACATATTGAAAGTGGGAGCATTTAGCTAGAGTAGCTCTGTGCAGAGCATTGTAGACATAGAAATTTGCAAAATACATACGGGTCTGAATGTGGACCCATTGACTAAACCTCTCTCACAAGCAAAACATGATCACACCTTAGTACTCTTTGGGTGTTAATCACATGGCGATGTGAACTAGATTATTGACTCTACTAAACCCTTTGGGTATTGGTCACATGGCGATGTGAACTATAGAGTGTTAAATCACAGGACGATGTGAACTATTGATGTTAAATCACATGGCGATGTGAACTAGATTATTGACTCTAGTGCAAGTGGGTGACTGAAGGAAATATGCCCTAGAGACAATAATAAAGTTGTTATTTATATTTCCTTATATCATGATAAATGTTTATTATTCATGCTAGAATAGTATTAACCGAAAACTTAGTACATGTGTGAATACATAGACAAACAGAGTGTCACTAGTATGCCTCTACTTGACTAGCTCATTGAATCAAAGATGGTTAAGTTTCCTAGCCATAGACATGAGTTGTCATTTGATTAATGGGATCACATCATTAGAGAATGATGTGATTGACTTGACCCATTCCGTTAGCTTAGCACTTGATCGCTTTTAGTTTGTTGCTATTGTTTTCTTCATGACTTATACATGTTCCTATGACTATGAGATTATGCAACTCCTGAATACCGGAGGAACATTTTGTGTGCTATCAAACGTCACAATGTAACTGGGTGATTATAAAGATGCTCTACAGGTGTCTCCAATGGTGTTTGTTGAGTTGGCATAGATCGAGATTAGGATTTGTCGCTCAAATTGTCGGAGAGGTATCTCTGGGCCCTTGCAAGCAATGTGACTAATGAGTTAGTTGCGGGATGATGCATTATAGAGCGAGTATAGAGACTTGTGGTAACGAGATTGAACTAGGTATTGAGATACCGACGATCAAATCTCGGGCAACCAACATACCGATGACAAAGGGAACAACGTATGTTGTTGTGAGGTTTGACCGATAAAGATCTTCCTAGAATATGTAGGAACCAATATGAGCATCCAGGTTTCGGTATTGGTTATTGATTGGAGATGAGTCTCGGTCATGTCTACATAGTTCTCGAACCCATAGGGTCCGCACGCTTAACGTTCTGAGATGATCGGTATTATGAGTTTATGTGTTTTGATGTACCGAAGGTTGTTCGGAGTCCCGGATGTGATCACGGACATGACGAGGAGTCCCGAAATGGTCAAGACATAAAGGTCGATATATTGGATGGCTATGTTTGGACATCGGAATGGTTTCGGGTGAGTTCGGGCATTTACCGGAGTACCGGGAGGTTACCGGACCCCCCCCAGGGCAGTGTATGGGCCTTTTGGGCCTTAGTGGGAGAGAGGAGGAGGCGGCCTAGGAGGGCCCCCCCAAGCCCAATCCGAATTGGGAGGGGGGCTGGCCCCCCTTTCCTTCCTCCCTATCTCCTCCTTCCTTCCTCTCCTACTCCTACTTGGAAGGGGGGGTGGGGAATCCTACTCCCTGTGGGAGTAGGACTCCCCTAGGGCGCGCCATAGAGAGGGCCGACCCTACCCCTCCTCCACTCCTTTATATACGGGGGAGGGGGGCACCCCATAGACACACAAGTTGATCATTGTCTTAGCCGTGTGTGGTGCCCCCTCCACCATAATCCACCTCGGCCATATCATCGTAGTGCTTAGGCGAAGCCCTGCGCCGGTAGCTTCATCATCACCGTCATCATGCCGTCGTGCTGACGAAGCTCTCCCTCGACACTCAGCTGGATCGAGAGTTCGTGTCACCGAGCTGAACGTGTGCAGATCGCGGAGGTGCCGTGCGTTCGGTACTTGGATCGGTTGGATCACGAAGACGTTCGACTACATCAACTGCGTTACTAAACGTTCCACTTTCGGTCTACAAGGGTACGTGGACACACTCTCCCCGTTTGTTGCTATGCTTCTCCTAGATATATCTTGCGTGATCGTAGGTAATTTTTTTGAAATACTACGTTCCCCAACACGGAGGGCCGCCTTGGCCACTAGCGCCGGGGACGGCGGAGCCCTGGCGGCGGCCTTGCCCTGCCATCGGTGGCGGAGCCATCGCTACGCGACCACTCCCCGCCGATCTTGGCGAGCTCGCCGTCAAGGCGGCAGCATCACCTGGCGTCCGTCTCCGCGTTGGTGAAGGAGCGACTGAGGGCCCACACGGCGACGAGGTCTGGGTCATTGTGGACCCATTCCGGCACCACGTCGGTCTTGGCGAACGCGGACCGGCGGGCGGTGTTGTGTCGGTCGTACCGTGCCTGCTGCCGGACCCCCCCTTGGAGACTACGGGCCTCGAGCACGAGGGGCCGCCGACACCGCCACCAACGAGGTAGTGGAGGATGCGCCCCCACCTTCGTGATCACCGGCGGCAGCTCCTCCTTGACGAGACGGTGGTTGCGGCGGGGTGGCGAAGCAGAACCATCTATGCAAGCGTACATGCTATGCCCGGTGGCGACATGAGCTCGTCCTTCACATGGCGTTTGATCTGGACGCCGAGGTTGCAAGGGAGTGAGGCCGGCTCCTCCTTGACGTGGCATCCAATCAGGACGCGACCACGGTCGCCCGGGGAGAAGGGGCCCCTCCTTTACCCATCGGCTCCCGTTTGATGCAGTAGCGCGGCGGGGACGGTGGCTCCTCCTTGACCCGACCTTTGGGCCCATCTTTTGGAGTGAACGCCCATCATGATTTCTATCTAACGGACGAACTCTTCGTCCGTCAAAGCAACCTCGCCGAGGAGGCCCCGCTGCTATCGCAGCTTCGAACCTCCTCGTCGCTAGAGGAGATGACGATCTCCTCCTTGCGGGAGGAGATGGACGCCGCGGACGCCGAGGGTCCAGAGAGTGAGGGCGGCGGCGCCAAGATCCATCGGACGATGAACCGCTGCCGCCATCGCCCCTGGTTGTCGGCGCGGATAACCAAGGCTTCGGCATCATCCTTGAGTTGGAGGGGCTCAGAGAGGAGGAGAAAGGGATCGAAGAGGACGAGGAGGATGGGTTCGGTATGAATGTGTATCGCCGACACGTGACTTAAATAGCCGCGTCCACGGCCAGGCGAACGGGCAGTCGGCCCGCTTCAATACGGTGCAGTTGTCGGAGTTGGTTTCTCAGGACACGTCGTCCGCATTGAAGCGACGACGCTTGAGAGGTCGCGGCCGTCAGCGCCGTACATGTCCGGTCACGTCGCTCGGCATCATCGCTGCATGCTCTGGTCGGCATGAATGCGCGTTGGATGGAACCGCAACCCCCCCCCCCCCCCACTTTGTCTTGGTTTTGCGATGAAAAACACGCCGGACCGCTCGGTGGACCGATATAGGTCCGCACGGTCCGAACGTATGCGGACGGTTTAAGGGTGGCATTTAAATGCCCTTACACAATATATAACTTCAAGGGCATTCCTATTTTTTTTTTCTTACAATACAATTTACATTTTAAATATTACTACAACTTTGTACCTGTAAGGCGTTTCAAATGCCCAATACAACATGGTGGGTTGGGATGAACAGTCCGCTGCTCTACTCAAAGGCAAGTCGCGTGGCCCACACAAACATCTCCTTCCAGCTCGTCCCACGCAATTCCTCGTCGGAGCCGCCGCGGAGCGACCAGCACTGCGTGTTCCGTGCCAGCGCCTTGTACCTGGGCAGCCAGAGCTCGCGGTCTCGGTCTCGGCCGCCCACAAGGCGCCTCAGCTCCGTGCAGGTGCTCTCTACCCTCAAGAGGTCCTTCCCGTCCGGGAGCCTCGCCAGGATCGCCAGCATGGCGTCGCTCGGGAGGGACATGAGTGTGGGGGCTCGCCCCGGCACCACGCCGTGCTCGCGGCATAGGTCCGAGAGGAGGCGCCGGCACATCCCGTCGATGACCGTCCTCCAGAGCGTGGAGGCCGTCCCGAGCAGCTGGCGCCCCGTGTCATCCAGACCGCCAGATAGGAGCGACGCGACGGAGAGCACGTCCAGGCATGCCCAGTACGTGCCGCCGGTCCTCCGGACAGAGCTGACTTGCACGTAGAAGAGGAAGCACTGCCCGTCGGTGCATATCCTCAGCGCGGCACCGTCCATGTCGTGCCGGGGCAGCAGTTGCGGCGCAGTGTACTCCAGGACAGGGTCGAGGCCGTCGCGCCTGCCTCCGTCGGAAGCCGGCAACGCGACGGGTCCCCGCGGCGGCGTACGATGAAGCCCGCCTCGAGGAAGGCGGCGTGGACCACGATCACCAGACGGCCCAGGAGGGGCTCCGCGTCCCACCGGCGGGCGTCGACTACTCTGTGGAGGGGAGAGGCCATTGACGACATGGCTATACCTACACCTACGAGGTGAGCGAGGTCAGGTGATTGGTTACGGAAACAACAGCTGGGTATGGTGAGTTTGCGATGGCAAGCTGGGTTAATCTTTTTGATTGATTGACGAAATACACTGCAATGCGACACCAGAAATCCCCATCTGACATCTTGGAACTGCATTTCCAGCCTTGCTTTTCCCGCAGATGAGATTACGACCGACGATCCTACCGATGCCGATTCCTATTTAGGCTCAAGGGCGTGGAGTTTCTTAGCTCGGGCAGCCCAGATGAACAGAAAAATCAAAAAAATTATGAAAAAGAAAAACTTTATTTTTTTGTGTGGAAAACATTAAGAAATGTTTCGAGTGCTTGCAAAATTTCATCTTGGAATTACATTCGTGAAAGTTGTGGCAAAAAAAAAAAAAAACCGATGACGGCGGCGCGCCTTCGGCTTGCTTCGGTGCTTGTAATCGTCGCTAGGTGGTCTACGGATCTGGATGTAATTTTTATTTCTGATGTTCGTTATACTGCCATGATTAAAAATGAATAGATTGGAAGTTTTTTCCGCAAAAAAAAAGAAAGCATTTAGGAGCGCTGATTTTATCTCTTTTGTCATGACTTCCACAAATGTGAAATGATAATGACAATTTTCAAGCACTCAAAACATTTCTTAATGTTTGCCACAAAAAAAATCAGAGTATTTTGAATGCTCTCTGAATTTTTTTATCATTTTTGTTGTTCATGCCGAGAGCATTTGAGCTCGAGCTCAGATTAGAACTTTTGCTTTAGCCATCACTTCCTACCTGATCTGTAACTGGCTCGCACAGTCGATTCTTCACTGGCGAACTGGGCCACCCCAAAACATGTACTCCCAGCACTGGTTTTTTGGTTGGGTTCTTGTGCTTTTTGGTTTCAAAGATTTTTGTCTAGTTGGGTCAGTTTTTTTTTCTTTTCGCTTTTTCCATTTTAATTTTCATGGACTTTTCTAAATTGTGATGTTTTTTAAAACATGAAAATTTTCAAATTCACAAACAAGTTTAATTTCATGAATATTTTTAAAATTAATGACATATTTTTAAAATTTTAGAAAAAGTTAAAAAATCTAAAATTGCGAAGTTTTTCAATTCCCGAACTCCTTTTCTATTCTCCAAACAATTTTCAAATCCATGATCCAAAAAATCTATCATTTTTTGCCAAATCTGTGACTTTTTCTATATTCATGATTTTTTCCAAATTCATGAAAAATCAAATCATTTTCTTTTTAAAAAAGTTCAACCGAGCGCCTCAAGTGAGCGAGACCTAGCAGCTCCTGGGAGGAACAAAGAGTGTTGAGCCGGGCGTGAGTGCTTGGCACTTGAGTCAGCGCCTGAAGCGCCAATTAGGCTTTGTACAGTGCAAGATGCTTAGGAGAGGTGCTTAGAGAAATAAATCAGGCTTTTCTTAAGCACCGGTGCTTATTTGTACATGATAGATGCTTAATTAGGCGTCTCTTCTGTAGAAATAGGCACCGATGCTTCAGAAAAGACCGGTTTATTTTTCTAAGCACCTACCATTATACAAGGCCTTAGGAGCACGAGACCTCATCCCCAGCAGGACAGCACGTGCCCCTTGCTCCATGGGCTGGCCCAACCACCAGGCAAAAGATCACTCACGACGCGCCACTTCTCCCAATTCCTTAGTCGTTCGTTCAATACTTGACCAATCAAGGTTGACAAGTCCACCGTTGACTTTCCGAGAAATGCGGAAAATTAAAAATAGGAATAAAAAGAGATCTTCACAAAAATTTGAAAAAGATCATATATTTGAAGGGAAAATATCACTGGCCATAGAAAGTTCATGGATTCGGAAAGTTCACGAGTACAAAAAAAGTTCAGGAATTTGATAAACAGTTCATCGATTATGAAAAATTTTCATGAATACGAAAAAAGTTTGTGAATTTTATAAAAGTCACGAATTTGAAAAAAACATGAATTTGAAAAGGTTCACAAACTTTTAGAAAGTTCATTACTCTGAAAAAGGTTCATGCATTTGGAAAAATACAAAAAATAAAAACAGAATAAAACCGAACAAAGAAATTCCAAAAAAAGGAAAAAAGAATGGATGCTTCCAGAAGCTTCCCAAAATCGGCCCGGCAATTTTCTGGAAGCTCCCCAAATCCGGGAAAAGGAAACGGGTGCCCCTATATCTCGCCTTCAGCGAGTCCACCTTCTGACTCCCTGAAGGCGCGAGCAAGATAAGCGACACACGCAAGCGGGAGGCCACAACCTCTTTTTCTGGGTTTTTTTTACTTTTCCGTTTCTATTTTTTGGTTAATTATTATACTTTTCTTTATACTTAAAAAATATTCTAAATATATATATTACAAACAAACTCTAGAAAAAATATTTGAAAAAAATGTAGAACAATTATTTGAAAAATGTGGAATAAGTATTTGAATTTTTTAATCAAGCATTCAGGAAATGTTGAACGTGCGTAGACAAATTGTTGGTCATGTATTAAAGAAAGTTTAACCAAATATTTGAATAATGTTAATCAAGCATTGGGAAAAATGTTGCATGTGTATAAAAAATTGTTTTTCATGTATTATAAAATGATGAATTTTTTGATCATGTATAGAAAAATGCTAATAAGCATATAAAAATAATATTGGACAAGAATTTGAAAAATATTAGTCAAGCATTTGAGAAATGTTAAATGTGTATAAAAAATGTTGAACATGTATTTAAAAAACGATGAAAAGAGTTGATCACATATATAAAAATGTTAATCAAGCATTTGAAAAAAATGTTGAACAAGTGTTTGAGTAATGTTAATCAAGCATATGGAAAATGTTAAACGCGTATAGAAAAAAATTAATCACGTATTCAAAAAATGTTAATCTTTTTTTCCAAAAAGTTAACCAAGCTTTTAACAAAAAATTTAGATCGGATGTTGACCATGTATTAAAAAACTGTTAATCTTGTAAATGAAAAATTTTGGCTTCCGTCCCGCCTAATGCAAGACATAGCTCTCGCAAAAAGAAGCTCCCCACTAAATACGCGTTTGGTGGGAGCACTCCCTACTTGATTACTGAATGTACGTACTTTGTTGTCCTGTGCTTGGTTTTATTGCCATAACGCAACCCTTCTTTTCTATTTATTTCTTTCTTCCCTTTTGTTTTGCGTTTGTTTTCTTATAATTTTTCTCTTCAGTTTTGTTCTTACTTTTTGATTTTCCTTTGTTTTCAAAATGTTCCTTATTTTTTTATACCTTCATACAGTTTCAATTTATGCTCTTGTGTTTCACTTCTCTTTTTGCACGTAAACATTGTTTATGTATGAACATAAATTCACGTGTTCATGATTTATTTTCTTTCAGTCTGTGAACATTTACAAATGTATAAAGATTTTAATAAATGAATATAGGATGTTTTTTGCATGATCATGTTTTTAAACCGAAGATGAACACTGTATTTTATTTTACATATATGAACATATATATCAGCATACTTGTCTTTTTTACTTTTCTACAGTATATACTTTTTCACCATTGATGGGCCGCCACCCTTCAATGTAACGTACTCACCGCTGATGTATAATAAGCAATAGGCCTTTTTCCTTAAGAAACGCACCCAGAGGGCATCGTGGACCTGACAATTATCTAGGAAAACGACCAGTACAATGAAAAGATAACTGTACTTGAAACGACTAGTAAAAATAAAATTACAATGAAAATCATTTTAGTCTTCTTCTTCCTCCGACCGATTGCTTTACTATGGTTGTTTGTGTATTATGATCTTGATTTTTTTTCGGTTTACTTCTATCATGAGCTACTCTTCACTTTAATTAACAGAACTGAGGCAAACTTTGCCCGCCCATTGCGTAAATGAAAAATTCATATGCAAAGAGTCCCCTTGTCCATCCCTATCTCTACATGGCACAATGCCTGGATTAATTCATGGTCTCTGCTAAAAATCAGTCGACTGATTTTTAGTGAAGTCTAAGTCGATTTGTTAACCGTTAGGTCTTTGTGTTGCTTTAGGATCCATGCAGCCCTGTTGTTTCCTGTAAATCAGCACACATAAGGAACGAACTGGGTGGGCCTGTTTTTTTGTCTTTGCTTTTTTGGTCGGGGCAGGCTTGATATGGTGGGCTGGGCGGGGGTCCTTTTCTTTGTGTGTTGAGCTTTATTTTGCCAGTTGTTTTACAAGGTTTAGGTCCGTTTTCTTTTTTATTTTTGATGTTTTCGTACAGGAAGGGAACAACCAGATAGAGTGAAGTGACTTGCGTATGTTTTTTTGTTCTTAGTTAGTGGCAGTACCAAGCACTTTATTTCATAGGCCTCGACTTTTTTAATTTTTTTCTGCTATTTTTTTCTCTGTTTAGGTTCATACGGGACTGTTAAAACTCAGTCGACTCCCTGGCCGTCAGATCGTTGTTGCTTCAAGATCCATGCAGCTATGTCTGTCTTATATTAAAATAGATTGCTTAGGTGCGCGATGGGCCAATTTCCTTTTCTTTTATTGTTTCTTTTCTCTCGTGTAGGCCAAATATGCGCTATGGGCTTGGCTTGAGAGGTTTATTTTTTGTCTAGTTTTGCGCTTAACTTTTCAACGGGGAAACAAACCGTCCGAAGAGGGGTGGGGAAGCGGCTGAGAACTACCAAGGGCAGCTATTTTGTATCTTTTTTAGTTTTTTATTTACTTGTAAAGTGTTTTAAATGATTCTTTCGTCTATGTTCCTTGTCATGTTTGAATTTCTTTTTACATTTTTTATTTTCACCCTTTCTCTTGCTTTTATTTATTTTTTCCTTTTTTATCATTGTTCTCAAACCTTTTTGGCACGATTCTAGTTACCTTATTTTTAATTTTTTACTGAGCAACAAGTTTTATTTTTGAAAATTTACATCATTGTCATCTGGTTGCACAATCTCCCTGACTTCATCGACTGGAAATCAATTGTTCTTTGTCGGGGAGGGGCAGCTGCATGTTTATCGCTAGGCACATATGCAAGTGTCGCACCGACGTAAATTTATGCCTTCAATGCGATCGCAACTATGTGGAATTTTGTTGGGAGTGGAAAATTATTTATGCATCACTAGGCACACAACTCCAGTGTCGTGTCCCGACTGAAATTTTGTGGTGTTTTGTCGGGCCGGGCACTTGCATGCATGCCATGAGCCATGCAACTGCAAATATCGCTTCTACCGCAAATTGCATATCTTCAACGTGACTGCAACTATGTGGCGTTTTGTCGGGGAAGGGGTAGTTGCATGTATACCACAAAGCATGCAACTGTAAGTGTTGCCCCCGATTCAACTCTGTGTTTCCTTGTCAGGGGAAAGGAATGGTTGCATCCTTGCCACTAGGCACGCAACTCAGGATTGACCTTTTGTTTTGTCGGATGGGGCAACGTCGAGAGAGAGGGTCCCATTTGCATGCCAAACAGCAGGGGATGCAACTACATGTCTCCGAGAATGGCCGCAATTGCATGTACTATAACTGGTTGCAACTCGACTTCCATTTTTTGTTTGTACGAGGAGAGACATCAGTTTGCATGTCCCACACTAGGCACACAACTACATGTCTTCTAACTTGGTCACAACTTGGAGGGGGGGGGGGGGCAGGATTTTGTTTTGTCGAAGGGCGCGGCATCAAGAGAGGGCCCCAATTGCATGCCCCACACTAGGCACGCAATTGCATGTCTTTATAACTTGGTTGCAACTCGACTTCCATTTTTTGTACGGGGAGATGTGCCCTTTTTTTGCATGTCCCCACAATGGGCACGCAACTTCATGTCTTCGAGCATGGACGCAATTTTGGGGGGGACCCTTGTTTTGTCGGAGGGGGCGGCGTCGAGAGACATGGGGCCCATTTGCATGTCCCACACTAGGGACGCAACTGCATGTATTCTAGCTTTTTTGGTCACAACTAGGGGGCACCATTTGTTTTGTCGGAGGGGCGGCGCCGAGAGACATGGGACCAAGTTGCATGTCCCACACTAGGGACGAATCGGCTGTCTTCTAGATTTTGGTCGCAACTAGGGGGACCTTCAGATTGTCGAGGGGCGACGCCCAGAGACATGGGGCCCAATTGCATGTCCCACACTAGGCACACAACTGGATGTCTTCTAGTTTGGTCACAACTAGGGTCCTTTGTTTTGTCGAAGGGTGGCGTCGAGAGACATGTGGCCCAATTGCACGTCCCCATACTAGGGACGAATCGCATGTCTTCTAGCTTTTTGGACACAACTAGGGGGGAGGGGGCGACATCGAGAGATATGGGGCCTAGTTGCATGTCCCACACTAGGCACGCAACTACATGTCTTCTAACTTGGTCGCAACTCTGTGGGTTGCTTTGTAGAGCAAAGCACGCCGAGAGGGAGAGGGGCCCAGGTGCATGCCCACACTAGGCACGCAACCGCATGTCTTCAAGCATGGTTGCAACTGCATATGTTATAACTTGGTTGCAAGTAGACTTCCATTTGTTTTGTAGGGGGAGAGACACCAGTTTGCATGTCCCACACTAGGCACGCAACTGCATGTCTTTCTAACTTGGTCGCAACTACGGGAGGGACCTTTGTTTTTGTCGGATGGGGTAGTGTCGAGAGAGACGGGCCCAGTTGCATGCCGCACCGTAGGCACACAACTGCATGTCTTTTTCGAGCATGGTTGCAAATCGCATTGTTTTATAACTTGGTTGCAACTCGAATTCCATTTTTCCATTTTTGTTATACGAGGAGAGGCGCCATTTTTTTGCATGTACCACAATGGGCACGCTACTAGATGTCTTCTAACTTGGTCGCAACTAGGTGGGGACCTTTGTTTTGTCGGAGGGGACGGTGTCGACAAGAATGGGGCCCAATTGCATGTCGCACACTAGGCATGCAAGTGCATGGACTCTAACCTGGCCGCAACTTTTGGGAGGGGCCTTTGTTTTGTTGGAGGGGGCGGCGTCAAGAGATTGGGGGCCAGTTGCATGTCTCACAATAGGCACGCAACTCCATGTATCTTATAACTTGGTCGCAACTCGACTTCCATTTCTTGTTGTACGGGGAGAGGCTCCAGTTTTTGCACGTCTCACAATGGGCATGCAATCGCATGTCTTCTAGCTTAGCCGCAACTAATGTCTTATAACTTGGTTTGCAACTCGACTTCCATTTTCTTTGTCGTATAGGGGACAGGCGCCAGTTGCATGTCCCACAATGGGCACGCAACTGCATGTCTAGCTTTGGCCGCAACTGCATGTCTAGCTTTGGCCGCAACTGCATGTCTTATGACTTGGTTGCAACTCGACTACCTTTATTGTTGTAGTTGTTGGAGAGGGTGACGTTGAGAGAGGTGGGGCCCAGTTGCATGTCCCACACTAGGCATGCAACTGCATGTCTTTCTAACTTGGTTGCAACTCGACTTTCCATTTTTTGTTGTACGGGAGAGGCGCCATTGCATGTCCCATGATGGGCACGCATATCGCATGTCTTCTAGCTTGGTCGCAACTAGGGGGCTTTTGTTTTGTCAAAGGGGGCAAACAACAAGAGAGAGAGGTGACCAACTGCATGTCCCACACTAGACACGCAACTATATGTCTTTTCGAGCATGTCGCAACTGCATGTCTTTATAACTTGGTTGCAACTCGAACTTCCATTTTTCTTGTACGGGGAGAGGCGCAAAACACTATAATACAAGGGGGGGGGGCTTTGTTTTGTAGGAGGGGTGGCATCGAGAGACATGGGGGTCTAGTTGCATGTCCCACACTAGGCACGCAACTGCATGTCTTCTAGTTTGGTCGCAACTAGGGGGAGCTTTGTTTTGTCGGAGGGGGCGGCGTCGAGAGACATGGGGCCTAGCTGCATGTCCCACACTAGGCACACATCTGCATGTCTTCTAGCCTGGTCCCACCTCGGGGGGCTTTGTTTTGTCGGAGGGGGCGGCGTCGAGGGACATGGGGCCTAGTTGCATGTCCCAAACACTAGGCACGCAACTGCATCTCTTTTCTAGATTGGTCACAACTATGTGGGGGGCTTTGTTTTGTCGGGGAGGGGGTGTCGAGAGACATGGGACCTAGTTGCATGTCCCACACTAGGCACGCCATCGCATGTCTTCTAGTTTGGTCTCAACTATGGGGGGGGTTGTTTTGTCGGGAGGCGGCCGAGAGACATGGGGCCTAGTTGCATGACCCACACTAGGCACACAACCACATGTTTTTCTAGATTGGTCACAACTAGGTGGGGGGCCTTTGTTTTGTCGTAGGGCGGCGTCAACAGAGATGGGGCCCAGTTGCATGTCCCACACTAGGCACGCAACCGCATGTCTTCTAACTTGGTCACAACTAGGGGGAGGGCTTTGTTTTGTTGGAGGGGGCGGCGTCGAGAGAGATGGGTTTAGTTGGCAACTGGGTTTAGTTACGACCATGCTAGAAGACACCAAGTTACGATTGCAATTGCATGCCTAGTGACAAACATGCAACTCCCCCGTGAATCCTGTACCCTCACTATGTCTCACCCGAGCACCATAACATCGCTGCTTTCCACCATGCTCGCAAACACAAATCAAGCACATGATCTCGCAACACTAGCTTGTATTTTTTTCTTGTTTTTTTAATTCATATACATTTTTTCCTTTTTTTTGCATTTTCCCCAAGGATTTAAGAAAAAATCAGTTTGTTTTTTGTGTCTGAATCTGAGAGCGGAGCTCATTTTCTCAAAAAAAAAGAGCATATTAAAGGAGGGAAAAGTTACTTGTTCAGATTCTCGGACACATTTTTAATGCTTTTTGTGAAGGGGGTGACTATAGACAGTGGGCTGCTGTTTCTTTTTTCTTTTTTAAGTCTCTGGAATGTGGACCCAGACTCAACATCTTTCTAGAGGCCATCCAACGACACTGTTTGAATTGAGAGAAGAGCATAGACACAGAGTGAAATCAGGAGAGGAAGGAAGGTTTTCACAACGGAAGTCGCCGACGACGAGATGCTCGGCGATCCGGGCGCCCCTCCAAGATCGCCCCGACTACAACTCTACGGTGTTTTTTGGGGAGGGGCAGTTGCATGTTTGTCACTAGGCATGCAACTGTAAGTGTTGCGGCGACTACAACTCTATGTCGGTTTTTGTCGTGGGCAGGGGGCAGATGCAAATGCAACCATTTTTATTTTTTTAATATTTTTGTGTTTATCCTTTTCTTTTCTAATTATAAGATTCTTGCTACTTTTTGATTTTTAATTTATATTAGAGAATAAGTTTTAAATTTTTGAAATATTGCCATCTGGTTGCACAATCGCCTTGACTGTAACTTAATAACTCAACTGGTATTTAGTGATGTTTTTTCTTCTTTTATTTTCTGTTTTATATTGTTTTCTAAAATTTTGATACTGCAAATGTGCAACCTACTGTTGCGCATGCAACTACATATAATTCACGCCGCATGCAACCGCAGGTGATATAATCACACAACTAGAAGGCATACGCGTATGGAGGGTGCTCGGTTGGTGTCTTTTATTATTTTTATCTTCATTTTATTTATTTTTATCCATTGCTTGTGCGCGCATCAAAATTATTATTTTTGTGAATATATTTGCTTGTGTTCAAATCCTTGTATTCTCCTCGAATGAAAAATGACAATAAGTTGCATGCCCATCTAAAAAAAACTACAAGCACCGTACTGCATATACAAGGATTTTTCTGACAAAAACAAATGCAATGATTTGAACACAAAAAAAGCTGCCTCACTCGTTGAGGACTTGAGGTTGTAGTTTTTTTATTCATAATTGTTAAGTTTGTAGCTGCATAGCAAAACACACACATATGTGTGGTCGTACAGCCCAAGCACAAAGAAGAGGGGAAAATCTGGCAAGAATGCAACGTTCACAGTGGAAGAGGTGACAAAAGCCCACTAAAAATACAAAGGCAGCCCATAACGCCAAAAACATACAAACAATTGCAGAAATAAAACAAGTCTGCATGCTGATGTCATCAATCGACTTAGACTTCGCGAAGTCTAAGTCGACTGAGAACAGATGCATCCTTAATTCATAAGTGAAGTAAGCATTAGAGTAGAAGCGAAAAATAAACACACTGAGTGGAGTATAATGCCATACTTCATTTTTTTTTAATATTACACAACATATTTGATACCCTTTGGAATAGAACAACCGTGCTACAAGGAACTGCTCTCACTTCCCTCAACAGCAACAAAAAACAAATGATATCACACCACACAAGCCCATGCCCCACTTAGTTTTTTCTTATAACCACACGTTGGGCCCATCAAGTTTTCTTTAATATGGGCCCGAAGTTGGTGAAACGTCGTCTTAGCGGCCTATTGCGCAAAACGTCCCTGAGAACCTAAAATTCGACTTGCAATCATAAAAGCTAATTAATGAGTTAAATATTCTCCAAAAAATGAAGGATTTTCAATCTTTCTTCATATAATTTTCCCTCCTATAAATTCAAGGCCATAAGTGTGCTAATATCGCATTGGTATGATATAATATACTACCAAAATATTGGCTGCGCATGCATGGAAGCCCATTAACGTCCCTGCATCATACTACTAGTATATAAGTGGAGGCCTGTCTAGTCTACACCCTGCACTCGTCGCTCCTTGCACATTTCGCTGATCCAGAAGGCTCGCCATGGCTGCTGCGACATTGCTCTTGGCGCTCGCCGTCGTCGCTCTCGGCTCCGGCCATGTCGAGGCTTTCGACCCTAACCCTCTCCAGGACTTCTGCGTCGCCGACCCCACGTCCAAAGGTACGGAAAACAAACGCCGTGATTGTGGCAGCTCTTCAGTTTCCATGTGATCATCCATGGTGATATGCGCGTACGTACCTGCAGTGCACGAGAACGGGGTGGCGTGCAAGGACCCGGCGGCGGTGGTGGCGGAGGACTTCCTCTTCGGCGGCCTGGACAAGCCGGGCGGCAAGACGAGCAAGCGCTTCGGGTTCACGGCGAACCAGGTGCAGATCCTGGCCTGAACACGCTGGGCGAGTCCCACGTCCGCCTCGACGTCGTGCCGGGGGGCGTCTTCCCGGTGCACTACCACCCGAGGGCGGCGGAGACGGCGCTGGTGCTGGAGGGCTCCGTCTACTTCGGCTTCGTCTCCTCCTACCCGGACAACAAGCTCTACGCCAAGGTGCTCCGCAAGGGCGACGTCTTCGCCGTGCCGCAGGGCCTCGTGCACTTCCTCTACAACAACGGCACCGCGCCGGCCACGCTCTACGCATCCCTCAGCAGCCAGAACCCGGGGCTGGTGCTCCTCGGCAACTCGCTCTTCGCCGGGGCGCTCCCGGACGATCTCGTCGCCAAGACGCTCCTCACGGACAAGCACACCGTGGAGACCATCAAGGCTAACTTCCGGCGGCCTTGATGATGCATGGCCAAGCCGTGCTTTTCCCCGATCTGTATTCTTTGTATTTCCTGGGGCCGGGCACAGTAATTTGCCCGTACCGCAACCGTTGCTTCGCAATAAACATGAAATATTTGGAGCAATATCAATTCGATCGTGGTCGATCGTGTATACAAGGCGTTACGATTTGATTTAATTTTTGAACACCGTTACGATTTGATTCGAATAAATTTTCACATTCATTTTGATTCTAAAAAGGAAAGTAATGTATATTATTCACTGAAAAAGAAGTATATGTATGCTCGATATGAAAATCTGTAGAACTTATATACTCATGTTAATAAACTTAGTGTGTATTTCTAAAAGATTATTAAAACTAATTAAGGAGTACGTATCTTGTATTTCTTTCAACATGCAAACAATGTATAGGAAAGATATATCTCAGCATGTAACAATCCATTTTCATTCTTTTTTTCGGTAAAATATATTTTCATTCTTTTTCCCGGTGAAATCCATTTTCATTCTCTCTTTTCAGTGAAATCCATTACCATTTTGTTACACTAATTATATTTTATAAATATCTTATAACTATATAATAAAGCATATGTATGTTCATTAAATATTCTCATATCAATTTCCATATAACTAAATCAGCCCAAATTCAATTGGCAATACAGGGACTAGCAGTGAATTTTGTTATCGCATGTAAGCCGAAAGCGAAGAGGAGAGTGATGGCTTGGTATAAGCCCCGGTCGGGATATATGAAACTTAATGTAGATGCGGGTTTGATCATGACAATCTGAATGGTACGGTTGGTGCAATTCTCGGAGATGTTAATGGCAAATTTATAGCTACAGAAAAGCGAAAGACTGAATTTTGCTATGACTCATTTACTGCTAGCTGAAGCAACTGCTGTGAGATTTGGGTTAAATTTAGCACAACCAGCAGGATGTAGCAAGATTGAGGTTGTCTCCGACAATGAAGAAGTTGTTAATGATATGAAGGAAGGCTTCTCCAGCTCAGTGGCAAGTGCTATATTCCATGACTGTTATTACATTTCGCTAGACTCTAATCACGTCTTGTTTGATTTATGTATTAGATATAGTAATCAGGTAGCCCATGAATTGGCCAAGTTCTCTCCTCCTAGTATCTCAATGGATTCACCTCCGGATGAGATTATTCCTTTTCTTGTAAATGATACAATTGTGATTGAATAAAGGAGATGATTTGTCAAAAAAAATCTCGTTGAATATATTGTAACTAAATTCATGCAGCAAAGTGTCGGGTATCATCAACATGTATTATAACTAAACAAGATTATATGTCCTAAAAAAGATTATTATGTGGTGCCAGAATTAATTATTGTGCATATAATACTTTGACTGATTTAAGAGATTGCATTGCTCGTGTTGCCTGGGCCAACATGATGGATACACATCATCATAGTCATGTACGTCCTCCGTTTCTAAATATAAGGTCTTTTAGAGATTTTAATACAAACCACATACAGATGTATATAGATATATTTTAAAGTGTATATTCACTCACTTTGCAGAGGAAGTAGTTCATATTACAATCTAAGGTCTTATATTTAGGAACAAAGGGAGTATAACAAAGACTAGGGGTCGGTGTGCCCTTTGCCGTCTTGTGTGTTGCCATCTAGGAAAACATCCATTCCATTACCTTCTTTGATGATGGTTGTGACATTCATTTTTAAGATAGTAAAACTGAACCACTTCAGCCCTCTCATCTAATTAGCGATTTCATCCATTAGATCTTGATGTTTGAACATTTTTGGCCGTCTGATCGATTTCATCTCACGAACTGGGCCACATATCGTAAAGGGTTGCTTCTCTGGAAGAAAATTCCGAAGTCTGTGGTTAACTGGGCCTATGCCCCTTCCATATTCTGGCCCAACGCCTCCCTGTTCATGATGTGCGGGGAACAACCATGGTTTTAAATAGCACATTACAGCTCAGTTATAGCAATGCTATAACGTTTAGAAAAGGTCCTGCGCGAAGGGATTTTGGTCCAAACATATAAACAAACATTTTAAATTGCGCGCTATAGTTTTTAGAAGAGCTAAAAAGTAAATAGGGTACAGAAGTAACCAGTGATGCTCGATGGTGACAGAGTATTTGTTTGACCAGTTTACTCTTCTGCCAAAGAGCTATGTGTGGTTGGAGGGGCCTATGGTTGAACACATAAGGTAAACTCTCTTTGTCTTATTCTCCTCAACAACGGATTTGTCAACAAGTGCCATCGCCAAACCTTCACAGACTTCCTCTTCGTGAACCACAATTACTCTTGGTCACTGAAGGACTTGACACCTAATCGTCTAGCGAGTTGACGGCTCTCAAGAGTAATAGACGAAGCGTACTTGACTTAGATTCCAGTGATGCTAAACCACTATCTAATTTTTTGGCTCTGGGGTTTTTCTCTTGATGGATTTTAAACTCAAATCTCTCAGGAGAGGGTGCTCACACAATCTTCTCGGAATCACATGGAGCACCAAACGGTTCACGTTGGAATTGGGTGCCTATTTATAGTTGCGGTCTTCCCGAGGGGGAAAATATCATTTTGGACATGACAGCTAGCCAGTGCCCAACCGACACGTATCGAACGGTCAGATTTTGAGCATAGAAGTAACATTACTTGAGGAACAAGTAATGCTAATTCATCGGTCCGAATCAAATATCTCGCAGCAAAGAAGAACTGCGTCTCTTGTTGGCAAGTATTTATTCGGAACACAAGGAGATTTCTCTCATTTCTCGTAGTCATAGGTTTTAGTTTAGCATCAGAGAAACATAAGTTTCAAACACTATACCCCGTTTAATAGTACGGTGGTCCTATGGCTCAAGAAAAGAGAAGAACAACAATGAAAGAAAATGCTACGTCTTATCTCCATCTTCAAACTTCTCGGTAGCAACCAAATTTATCAGGCGTGCACCGAACCAATTGCTTTGTGTAAAAAAAATTGGGGTCACTTCTGTCACGCATATCTTCGATGATAATCTTCGGTGCCTTGCAGTAGATTATCTTTGGAGTTTATTCCCAACTCCACATGACTCCAAAGACTTTATCACTCTGTGTGACCTAGCAAACATATTAGATCTCACACTTTTTATGACAACAATGTCCAAAACACAAGGAGGCAAATTATTGCACCAACGAGTTTCCCCCAGAGCTGCAGCGGCATCCAAGAATGATACGAGAGAACAGTTTATTGCACCAATGGCCTGAATTGCAAATGGGTGCCTAAAGAGCCCTCCCGCTGGGCCGGCTCATCCAACGCTGTTAATTCTATGTTTGTTAACACGCAAAAAGAGTTCCGTGGGTGAATCAAACCAGTGACTTCCCATGTCGAGGCTAGCTGGTATAACCGCCAGTGTCTCAAAAAAAAAAAAAGCTGGTATAACCAACAGCACACAATGGGATGCGGTAATTTCAGGTTTTCTTTCTTTTTCCGCTTTTTCTTTTTCTGTTTTCCTTTTTTCCTTTTTCCTTTTTCCTTTTTTGTTTTTCCTTTTCTTCCGGGTAGATGAATTGTTTGGGAAATACATGAACGTTTACTTCAAATAGATTAACATTTTTTCAAATTCGATGAACTTATTTTCAAATTTCACCAACTCTTTCAATTTTGATGATTTTTTTCAAAATTGATGAAGTGTTTTTCAAATTCGATTTAAAAAAATTCAAATTGGATGAATGTTTTTTAAAATTTGTGAATTTTTTCGAAATTGATGTTTTTTTCAAAATCGATGAACTTTTTTCCAAATTCGGTGAACTTTTCCTTAAAATCGATGAACTTTTGAAAAAATTGAACTTTTTTTCAAAATTGATGAACACTTTTTCAAATTTGATGAACTTTTTTGCAAATGATTTTTTAAAAATATGATAACTTATTTTATATAAATCCATGAACATAATTGAATTCATGATTTTCTCTATTTTTCTTATTCCGTATTTTTTTCTAGTAATTTATATTAGATATATTATATATTTTGATGTTGTACTAGAAGAATGATCAAATAGATGTTTTCCTGATACTACCCTACAAGTTGTACGTGGTCTACTGGTTAGTGTGCTTGGCTGTTGTCCTGTCGGAGGGGAGTTCCAAGTCCTGGTTCTCTCCTATAACGAATGTACGTTCTTATCCTACAGTTTTTTTTTGAAACACCTGTAACTACTATGACTAAGAATTACAATGAAATCTTTTGAAAACACCTTCTTCATGACATCAATCTCTACTCGAAGAAATACTCCAAAAACTTTAGTAAAGAGGTTGCAACTGGACTGGAGCAACGATGTTGTCACTCCTTCACTCGCGCGGATATTACTAATAATGGTTTTGAAAAGCGCCTTGAGTCGTCCATCCAAAAAGATAGGCAACCTTGATCAATGAATGTAATTTGGCCAGGGATGATCCCCTAGAAGTGCAGGTCGTCGAATCACTATATCTTCTCCATGGTGTCGATAAAAGATTTCACCTTCATAAAGAATCAGACCAATAAAAAAGATTTGACACAGCAACACAAACTCATCAGATCTGAATAATCGTATCTGCGAGGACAGAAAACTCTCTAATCTCATGGCACCGCCAAAAGAACTAGAGAAAATTTATTCTCACAAAACTATAATGATCACTAGACGATGGCTATAACGCACACCCTCGACTGTCTTTGGCCAAGCCCATTTTTATTTTATTTTTTCCTATGTCATTCATTGATTCTTTTTCTTTTCTGTTTCTTTTCTTTTTATTTATCTCTTTCTATTTTTTTGTCTTTTTTTGTTTGCCTTTGTTTTTGAATCTTCCCTTTTTTTATTTTTTATTTTTATACGGTTTCTATTTATGTGTTTGTCTTTTACTTCTCTTTTTGCACGTAAACTTTTTTTAAATTGTATGGACATAAATTCGTGCATTCCGCAATTTTTTATTTCAGTCTGACAACTTTTTTTACAAATGTATGAACAATTTAATACATGAGTATAGAATTTTTTACAGAATCATGTTTTAAGTAGAAGGTTAGCATTGTATATTATTTTACATATATAAACATATATATCAACATACATGAGCATTTTCTTTCTTTTTCTACAGTATATACTTTTTCACCATTGATGGGTCGCCCACCCATCAGTGGTGACGTACTCACCATTGATGGATAAAAAACAATGGGCCTTTTTTCTTAGGAAAGACACCCCAAAGGGCATCGTAGACTTGATAATTATCTAGGAAAACGACCAGTACAAAGATAACTGTACTTGGAACGACTAGTAAAAATTAAAATTACAATGAAAATCGGACTAGTCTTCTCCTTCCTCCGATCGATCGCTTTACTATGGTTGTTTGTGTATTATGATCTTGATTTTTTTTTCTCAGTTTACTTCTTTCATGAGCTACTCTTTCACTTTAATTAACAGAACTGAGGCAAACTTTGCCCGCCCATTTCGTAAATGAAAAATTCATATGCAAAGAGTCACCTTGTCCATCCCTATCTCTACATGGCACAATGCCTGGATTAATTCATAAGTGAAGTAAGCATTAGAGTAGAAGGGAAAAATAAACACACTGGGTGGGGTATAATGCCATACTTCATTTTTTAAAGGATTGTACAGCATATTTGATACCCTTTGGAATAGAACAACCGTGCTACAAGGAACTGCTTCCACTTCCCTCAACAGCAACAAAAAATAAATGATATCACACCACACAAGCCCATGCCCCATTTGGTTTTTTCTTGTAAGCACATGTTTGGCCCATCGAGTTTTTTTTATTATGGGCCCATGAAGTCGGTGAAACGTCATCTTAGCAGCCTATTGAAGGACCCACTCCCACATTCTCGCTCGTGTTCCGTTTTCCTTGTGGTTCCCGTAGTCGAAGCAGCTTAACGAAGGTCAGGTTTGGAACTCGTGAGGGATGTTTCGTTGCATGTGGATCTTCCGCGCCTACTTTGTCTTAAATTTGGTCACCCATGCACTTTTCTAGTTAGGGCTCGACTGGGTCCTTTTATAATATAGGTAAGTCGGGCTTCTTTTCAAGCAATATCATGATTAGAATCTTGAGAGGATGACTACGTCCTCCTCGGGAACCTTAAATTTGACTTGCAATCTTAAAAGCTAAATAATGAGTTAAATACATTCTAGAAAATAATGATTTAAATCTTTCTTCATATAATTTCCGTCCTATAAATTGAAGGTCATAAGTGTGCGAATGTTGCATTGGTATATGATATAAGATACAACCAAAATATTGTCTGCGCATTCATGGAAGCCCATTAATGTCCCTGCACTATTTAGTGGAGTCCTCTCTAGTCAATACTCAATACCCTGCAGTCGTCGCTCCTTGCACATTTTTCTGATCGAGAAGGCTCGCCATGGCTGCTGCAACGTTGCTCTTGGTGCTCGTCGTCGTCGCTTTCGTCTCCGGCCATGTCGAGGCTTTCGACCCTAACCCTCTCCAGGACTTCTGCGTCGCCGACCCCACGTCCAAAGGCAGGGAAAAATAAACGCCGTGCTTGCAACAGCTCTTTAGTTTCTATGTGATTATCATCCATACACACTAGCCCCGATTCCCGGCCTATGCCAACGGCCACCGTCGGCATAGGGCCGTCGGCAACATATGCGCCAACTTCGAGGCCGCGTCGGCATAGAAAGATGGTTCTAAACTACGCCGACGGCCAAGCCGTCGGCATAGGTCTGTAACGTGGGGCTAGGTGGGCACCTGGGGCAGGGCTATGCCGATGGCAAGGCGGTCAGCTGTGACGCCCCCGATTCAATCATACACTAATCATACACGCAAACGTGTACGATCAAGATCAGGGACTCACGGGAAGATATCACAACACAACTCTACAAATAAAATAAGTCATACAAGCATCATATTACAAGCCAGGGGCCTCGAGGGCTCGAATACAAGTGCTCGATCATAGACGAGTCAGCGGAAGCAACAATATCTGAGTACAGACATAAGTTAAACAAGTTTGCCTTAAGAAGGCTAGCACAAACTGAGATACAGATCGAAAGAGGCGCAAGCCTCCCGCCTGGGATCCTCCTAAACTACTATTGATCGTCATCAGCGGCCTGCACGTAGTAGTAGGCACCTCCGGTGCAGTAGGAGTCGTCGTCGACGGTGGCATCTGGCTCCTGGGCTCCAACATCTGGTTGCGACAACCAGGTAGAATGGAAAGGGAGAAAAGAGGGAGAAAGCAACCATGAGTACTCATCCAAAGTACTTGCAAGCAAGGATCTACACTACATATGCATGGGTATCTATATAAAGGGCCAATATCGGAGGACTGTACTGCAGAATGCCAGAATAAGAGGGGGATAGCTAGTCCTATCGAAGACTACGCTTCTGGCAGCCTCCGTCTTGCAGCATGTAGAAGAGAGTAGATTGAAGTCCTCCAAGTAGCATTGCTACGTCTTGAGCTTGCGTTGGTTTTCCCTGAAGAGGAGAGGATGATGCAGCACAGTAGCGTAAGTATTTCCCTCAGTTTTTGAGAACCAAGGTATCAATCCAAGAGGAGGCCACGCGCAAGTCCCTCGTGACTGCACAAAACGATAGCTACTCGCAACCAACGCGATTAGGGGTTGTCAATCCCTTCACGGTCACTTACGAGAGTGAGATCTGATAGAGATAATATTTTTGGTATTTTTGGTATAAAGATGCAAAGTGAAAAGTAAAAACAAAGTAAAAACAAAGCAAGTAAATAAAGTGATAGAGATTGATATGATGAGAATAGACCCGGGGGCCATAGGTTTCACTAGTGGCTTCTCTCAAGAGCATAAGTATTCTACGGTGGGTGAACAAATTACTGTTGAGCAATTGACAGAATTGAGCATAGTTATGAGGTTATCTAGGTATGATCATGTATATAGGCATCATGTCCGAGACAAGTAGACCGAAACGATTCTGCATCTACTACTATTACTCCACTCATCGATCGCTATCCAGCATGCATCTAGAGTATTAAGTTAAAAGCAGAGTAACGCCTTAAGCAAGATGACATGATGTAGAGGAATAAATTCATGCAATATGATAAATACCCCATCTTGTTATCCTCGATGGCAACAATACAATACGTGCCTTGCAACCCTTTCTGTCACTTGGTAAGGATACCGCAAGATTGAACCCAAAGCTAAGCACTTCTCCCATTGCAAGAACTACCAATCTAGTTGGCCAAACCAAACGGATAATTCGAAGAGAATTGCAAAGATAACTCAATCATACATAAAAGAATTCAGAGAAGATTCAAATATTATTCATAGATAAGCTGGATCATAAACCCACAATTCATCGGTCTCAACAAACACACCGCAAAAAGAAGATTACATCGAATAGATCTCCACGAGAGAGGGAGAACATTGTATTGAGATCCAAAAGAGAGAAGAAGCCATCTAGCTACTAGTTATGGACTCGAAGGTGCAAGTAAACTACTCACACTTCATCGGAGGGGCTATGGTGTTGATGTAGAAGCCCTCCGTGATGGATGCCCCCTCTGGAGCTCCTCAAACAGGCCCCAAGATGGGATCTCGTGGATCTGAGGAAGGTACGGCGGTGGAATTAGGTTTTGGCTCCTGTTACGATCGTTTGGGGATACGAGGTATATATAGGAGGAAGGAGTACGTCGGTGGAGCGTCGGGGGCCCACGAGGTAGGGGTGCGCCAGTGTGGGGGGCGCCCTCCACCCTCGTGACCGCCTGGCACTTCTTGGAGCAGGGTCCAAGTCTCTGGATCACGTTCGGTGAGAAAATCATGTTTGAAGGTTTCATTCCGTTTGGACTCCGTTTGATATTCCGCTTCTTGAAACACTGAAATAGGCAAAAAACAACAATTACAGGCTGGGCCTCCGGTTAATAGGTTAGTCCCAAAAATAATATAAAAGTGGAAAATAAAGCCCAATATAGTCCAAAACAGTAGATAAAGTAGCATGGAGCAATCAAAAATTATAGATACGTCGGAGACGTATCAGGCATCCCCAAGCTTAATTCCCGCTCATTCCCTCGAGTAGGTAAATGATAAAAATAGAATTTTTGATGCGGAGTGATACTTTGGCATAATTTCAATATAAATCTTCTTACTTGTGATATGAATATTCAGATCCGAAAGATTTAAGACAAAGGTTCATGTTGACATAAAAATAATAATACTTCAAGCATACTAATCAAAGTAATCATGTCTTCTCAAAATAACATGGCAAAAGAAAGTTCATCCCTACAAAATCATATAGTTAGGCTATGCTTCATTTTCGTCACACAAAGATGTTCCCAATTTCTATACCCCCGATGACAAGCCAAGCAATTGTTTCATACTCAAATAATCTCAAACTCTTTCAACCTTTACGCAATACATGAGCACGAGCCATGGATATAGCACTATGGGTGGAATAGAATATGATGATGGGATTGTGTGGAGAAGACAAAAAAGGAGAAAGTCTCATATAGACGAGGATAATCAACGGGCTATGAAGATGCCACTACTAGGGAAAAGGCTAGCAGCAGCGCGGGTTTTAGGTGTATCAAGATGGCTGGGTGAGGCGCTCTGACTAACACATAGCGATGGCGTGCTCACCAGCGCCATCTTGCTACACAAGTGTAGCAGCAATAGCGCTTAGTGGAAGCTTCGCTATTGCTAGTAGCTCTAGCGCTACGGCTGGACGCACTATCGCTATCGCGGGCGTTCTTGCTAACTTTCATACACTCGCCATCGCTAATTTTAGTAGTTTTTTGTTTTTTTCGGCATATTTGTTTTGTATTTGAACAGGCTTTATAGATGAATCTTTAGCACATACAAATGTCATCATGATACACATACAAATGCCTGCGAGACCACAAATGTAATCATGGCATATACATACAAATAGTCTCATCATAATCATCATCCAACACAAAGTGGTCTCTCGTCATCATCTCGAAAATAGCGATACAAGTCTCGATTACTTGCAAATACATCGTCATCCACCTAAACAATGATATCTGTGAGAAGAGCTATCACTTTGAGTACATGAGTTCGTATCCCTCTCTCCCATTAGCGTGAACCTAAACTAACTACTGAGTAAACAAAACCGGAAACCGGTACACTGGCACGACACTCCGGCCACTTGTCGTATATATACTCTGGCGTAGCACTTATTCACCATCGATGATCTATGCACTGCATCGTCACATGAGTCGATGATATGGAACATATATATATAGTTGAGCAACGAGAAGAGACAGACTTGGCAAAAATAGAAACAACATATCATAAGCATAAATAACAAAGTTCATCGTACCCCAAAATGCCCTAACTAGAGTGATTTTCGCTAGTCGAGGAGGAGGACAGTTTAATTACATCACGAATAAAGTTTCACCGTGCAGAACTCAAAGTTTTGTCATACAGAAAGTATGGACTAAACAGACACATTGTCATATATCGACAATCACTCCAACATGTCGTTCCATCCATCCATGTCAGGGAGATAGTCCCCGAGCCTAGTGAAAGGCTTCAGGTCGAGACGCTGAGCGGCTACCTGTGTTCGGACGTCTTCCCGCGACATTTGTCCTTCTTCGTAGAACATCCCTGTTTTTCCGACGACCTCCTTCATGATGATTTGAGCAAGTTCGCGCTGGATGTGATAGAACTCGGCTCGAAGTCGATGATCCTCGATATCTCCTACGTTCTTTGCCCATTGCAGAATATGGGCATCACCGGATGTAGGTGACATGCGAAGGTTCTGGTGATCCCGTCTGTACTCCAGCATGTGGTGTAGGACATAGAATCCATCATTAAGAGAATCGCTCGGTTCTGGATGTAGCAGAAGTCGGTCTTATGGGTCAAGGCGAGCCTGCCGCCCTTTTCTTCTTGTCCCTAACCTCTCCACCCCTTGCTTGGTAGTAAAACATAGCATCGCCGAGAACATCCTTGATGTGGGCGTAATCCTTTTTGTGAATGTTCTTCGACGAGTCCAAGTAAAGAGCGTGGGAAAATCGGGGGTATAGGATGATGAGGACGGCACGCCCGCCGCTGCGGAAAATAAGTACACCTCAAATTACTTAGCCTCCACCGTGCAAATGAATGATTGAAATCGAAGGAAGGATAGCAGCGCGGATGACTTACACGGGATGATAAGGCACGAGAATCGCCTCCTTGTCCTTATTGGCGAGCATGAAACTGACGATGTAATCCCTCGCGTATTCACGGTGCTCTGCGCAGACTCCCAAGAAGCCCTCGTGCATGTAGTACGGGTCAGCGACACAAATATGAGATATCTGCTCAAACCCGGTGATGTAGTTCATGTGCAAGGCATAAAGGCGGACAAACGTAAAATCCAGCTTCTTCACGTGAAACATGTCGAATATGTAATCGAATCGGAGGAAGAACTTATCCGGGGGAAGCTATCGACGCATTTGACATTTGTCATGAACGTTAACCACGTAGAGTGGGTAGTGGATCTGTCGAGGCGATGAGGCCTTTCTCTACCCGCAAAGACATCGTCATGAAGTCTCCTTAGATCGCCGAATCTGCCCCTAAGCGCTCTTGCAGGTAGGATTGGTTGACCGGGGATATGCCATTTATCCGCATCGGGGATATCTATACGTTCCTGAAGCCGAGGCTGCCGAGGCGGCTGGATCATAGAATCAACTTTTTTGCCTTTCCTCGCTCTCTTCCTAGACTTCTTTACTACCGGAAGGTCGTCAATAATACGTTGAGACGACAATTCAGGCACCGACTCATGACGCTCAAACCCTGAGGAGGCGCCAGTATAGACATACCGGCTTCGCTCCCCGAGGCAGCGTCGGTCTCAGTCTCAGCACTGGTCTCGACGCCGGTCTGAGTCTCAGCACCGGTCTGCGTGTCGGTCTCAGTCCCCGATGCCACCGGTGGGCCCAGCAACAACAACGGCTGATCGTTGGTAAGGCTAAAAAATTCGTCTGCCGCCCGGTAGACGTCGTCGCAATCACCAGAACCCTGTCCTTCATCGTTGCTAGCCATGTTTCCTATGATTAAATCTAGTCAATTAATTCTAGACCTAATAAAATGAATAATGACATAAAGGCCTATTGTTTTGCAGGAACGTTGACTCCTTCCTGGTGCGGCAAATCCCGGGCACTCGGTATGTCCTAGTTTGTAGCACAAGTCATGCCGAAATTCACGGAAAATTTTGGCATGACCTTTGCTAAAAAGTGGACAAATCGAGAACCTGAAATTTGTCGGAACAGAAATGAATCAACATTCCGGCAAAACATATATAGGCCACTCAGCTTGAAAGTGCGTTATATCGACTAGAGGGGGGGTGAATAGGCGATTTTTAGAGAATTTTACAAATTCTTCACTGAGGAATTTGCTGGTGAGGAAATTCCTTAGCGAAGAAATACATGCAGCGGAATAAGTACTCAAGTAAGCATAACAGATTACAAGCATAGTCATCATGATGAAATGAAGACAATCACAGAGTACGTAAAGCGTAATCACAGGATAACACAAGATGAAGACAAACAGATCAAGAAATTGAACTGAGGAAATTGAGAAAGTCTTCACCAAAGTCTTCAAACACAGATATGACAAACACTCAACACAGCTTATGAGGAAATGAAAGGGTTGAGGAAATAGAACCAGATTAGGTTGGTGAAGACAATGATTTGGTAGACCAGTTCCAACTGCTGTCTCAGCTTGTACGTCTGGTTGGAGCGGCCGAGTATTTAAACTCGAGGACACACGTCCCGGGACACCCAACATCGAAAGCACGCAGCTCAGGACACCAAGTCCTCACCGTATTCTCCTTGAACTAAGGTCACACAGACCTCGTCCAATCACTCGTGGTAAGTCTTCAGCGACTTCCAAACCTTCACATACTTGGTCACCCGGCAATCCACAATTCCTCTTGGATGCTTCTAGACCTTGACGCCTAACCGTCTGGAAGAAGCACAGTCTTCAAAGGTAAAAGCGTCGGATCCACGCAGGATCAATTTCTTGATGATGCTCAATCACTTTGGGTTTGTTGGGGTTTGGTTTTGGGTTTTTCCTCACTTTGGGTTTTTCCTCACTTGATGATTTTCGCCAAAGTCCTCGGAGGATGGGTTGCTCTCAAATGACAAGTGTCAAGTTCTTCGAGCAGCCAACCAACTAGTGGTTGTAGGGGCGGCTATTTATAGCCTAGGGAGCAGCCCGACATGATAAGACATAAATGCCCTTCAATGATATGACCGTTAGGTGGAGATATTTTGGGGACACCAAGAAGACAAAGAACGGTCGGAATTTGACTCTCAAATTCCTCGTAGGCTATCATGTTCCTCACGGTAGGCAATTCCAGACTGGCGAATTCCTAACTCCTCGATCGAGGACAAATTCCTCGGTGACGGAAGAGCTTCGTCTACATCCTTTGAAGAAATTGACTGAATTGTATGAGATTTCCAAAGGCTTCACTCAAGGGATTGGTAGGTGAGGATTTTGAGTTGAGCATCAAATGGAAATTTTCCTTAGTATTTCCTCGACCCCCTTTAACAGTACGGTGTTTCCTATGACTCAAGAAGGAGAAAATGAAACTACGAAAACAAAAGTCTTCACGCTTCATGTTCCTTAAGCGAATACCAAGTCTTCAGGATCACACCAATTTCTTCACTTTCAAAGTCTTCAGAAAGTCTTCAGAATATCAAATTCTTCAGTCGAAGAAATTCATTTTTAGGGGTCGACTTTCTCTGTAAATATCAAACTCCTCATAGACTTATAGACCTGTGTACACTTACAAGCATCAGTTACTTAACCTATAAGTCTTCAATCACCAAAATCACTAAGGGCACTAGATGCACTTACAATCTCCCTTTTGGTGATTGATGACAATACAGGTTAAGTTTTCAACGAGGATAAATATATGAAGTGTAACACTGATAATGAGGATTTTGATTGCAAGATATAGAAGAACTCCCCCTGAAGATGTGCATAGTGAGGAATTTGCTTTTGAGGCAATGCACACTTGAAGAATTGAATCATGGAGATCTCCCCCTATATCTTGTAATATATACACGCATTTAACATATAGTATGAAGAATTTGAAATGCATGATGAAATATGGTGCTTGATGATATGCAGAGCATGCAAAATAATGCATAAAGAGTATCCAGCCCAATGCGTATGAGGAATTTGAAACTCTTCATCGAGCTCATGAGGATCAGAGCATAACAAGGATCAAAGCATATCAATACCATCGTAATCAGAGCACAAGTAGATTTGCTATGAAGCATAGTGTAAAAACATAATGCATCAAAAGTATCAAAGCACCATAGGGATTAAGATTACAACTCGATCCAATAAAAGTTTCAGAAGAACGAGAGTTGTAACTTAATAAAATATTGTATATAGACAGAAACGAGACCCGCTTGAAGACTAACTCAAATTTCTCCCCCTTTGTCATCGAATGACCAAAAGGATCGAAACTGAGGACTAACGCTCTTGAGGAAATCAAGTTGAAGACGGAGCGCCAAAGATTGTCGGGTTGTTTGTTGAAGTAGGACCAGCAAAGAAGTTGTCTTCCAAATCTTCATTTTCATCGGTGTCGCGAGATGAAGAATAGGAGCTGGCCACCAAGGAAGGAACTTTGACCTTCTTGAATTTCTTCGGAGGAGGTGCAGACAGTCAAATTCTTCCTTGAGTCCCATTGATTTCAGTTCTTCTTCATTGTAGACATGTGATGAACAGCCTGTGAGCGCTTGAAGGTTTCATGAAGATAGTAGTGGTTTTTCTTCACCGCATTGTGAGTTGAGGTCATGTTGTAAAGAAGAGTGCCAAACCGACGTTTGACCCACTTGTGATTGCGATCAACCTTCCGATGAAGACCGAGGAGTAATTCACGATCGGTCATCACCACGGTGCGATTCCTTGAGGATTTTGCTTTACCGAGGTATTTGTCTTTGAGTCATGTGTAGCAGAGTCATCATTGGTGGAGTAAGATGCTGCTTTGCTTAAACTGTCCATCCAATGGACGAATACCTTCATCTATCACAGCAAGAGCCTTGCCCTTTTCATCACCGAGGCAATTGGCGTTTGAGGACTTCAATCGGGTGTGTAGCTGCGGTGGTTCAAAGTATCAGCTTTGTAATTCGGTGAAGACCTTGTCCCGATGAATCTCATAATCCAAGGCGCATAAGGCTTCAGCTCAAATGGTGACATGGCAATGTTAGCGAGTCCTCATGAAGAAATCATGGAAATTGACAGAACGCCATGGATGATGTTGAAAAGCATATTCTTCATGATGCCAACGACTTCTTCATCATTCGAGTCGTGGCCTTTGATAGGACTCATAGTCTTCGTCAAGATTCGATAGACGGTCCGAGGCACATATAATAATTCCTTGACGAGGAATTTGGTTCTTGGTGCCTGCCTTGGCTTCAATGGCTTCATCAGCACTTGCATATAGTGATTTGAAAGTTCCTTTTCTTCATAGATCCGACGTGCTCCATCAATCGGAGGATCGAGAGGAAGGGCACGAAGCAATTCAATTGCAGGAGCCTTGTAGTGAGTGTTTTCGGTCATCCAATCTAAGACCCATGAATTGATATCTTCACATCTCCGGTGATATGCAGGGTTGCATAGAATCAAGAATTAGCTCTTCGCTCGATCCACAAATATCGGTCTGAAGCTTAGGAGTCCGCCGTGAAGAACACAGAGGACTGGCTCAAAGCTCGGCAGTGTCTCCATATCCACATGAGGAATATGAGCATGATCGAAGATTTTATCCTTGTTGAAAAGCACCGAGGAATAGAAGTTGGCTTGACCGGCAGTCCGTAAGCGCCTCTTCCTAATTCGAGCGTAATCATAAGGATTATATTCGATGAAGAACACGTGCTCGGCAAAGAAATCTTCAGCCTTGAACTTCGCTTGGTTGAGAACGGATTCTTCCGCTTGGGCGAGGGGGTGTCTGTGATTTGCATCACCACCTCGGGAATCACAAGTTCAGTTTCTTCACCCGAGGAATTTCTTGCTCCTCAACTTGTGCGATCGAGGAATAGCAAAGAAGCAGTTTCTTCAGCACTAGTGGCTGGAATTTCTTCATGCACAGAATCAGTTGGTTGCTTTTCTCCAGAGTCTATTTGGACAGTTTGAGCAGGAGAGTGAGGAACTTGTTGGAGCGGAGTGAAGAGAGGAGTATTGGGATGCTGATTTTCCCAAAAATCATCATTGAACACCGGTGTGGTGCATCCAATATCCACATCTTCATCTTCAATTTCCTCAGCACCAGTCTGAGGAATTTCATAGTCTGATGAGGGAACAACTGGGGTTGAAGGGATGGCATCCACTTCAATTTCCTCATCAATTTTCTCAGACAGAGCAGGAGATTGATGTTCTTCATCAGATCCGGTTGGCACTTCATATTCTTCTCCAAAAGGAACCACTTCCTTTGAAGGTATGGAGGAAATTGGAATAGCATCAATCGGGTTTTCAACAGAGCTGGTCATTGGCTTCAATTTCTTCGCAAATTAAGAATCGACGCGGTGATGCTTTCCTTTTCTTCACAGCAGCTCGTTCTGCAGCCTTGGTTTTCTTCACTTCAAAAGCAGATGGAAGAATTGGAGTTGGAGTTGGTGCAGGAGGAGCTGAGGAATTTGGTTCATTTTCTTCAGGAGCAACTGATGCAGTTCCCCTGTCTTGAGCAATTTCTTCAGGCGCACCACTAGTGGGTGCCTGGCAGCTTTCTTCGGCTGGAATTTCTTCATCAGCCACGGAATCAACATTTTCTTCAAGAGGGCTGAACTGATGCTTCACCGAGGATTTTCAGGTTGCATGTGTAGCAACACTTGTGAGATTCTTCACGATTGACGAATCTGTCCTTGGCTCCTTGCCAATCAGCATTGAAAGAATCGAAGTTTTCTTTGAGGTTTTGGATTTCGATCTGGACTTGGAGAAGCTCCTCGTGTCATTTTGACAATGTTTTTCTTGAGAACTTCTCCTTCCTGTATTGAGCCTTTTTGATTTCCCTCGCCTTTTCATACTTCCATTTTTCTTCAGCTATGAAGTGAGTCAACATATGACTTTGACCAGGTGTCAAGTGAAGATCAGGCAGAGGGGTATTGGGATCATCGTGCCAGAGATCAATAAAGTCGAGGACTATCTTCGGTCCAATAGCAAAGGGTACGTATGTACCTTTGGCTCTAGCGGCCCTTGCTTGTCGGTCTCGATGATTTCTGCGAAGTTCTTCATCGATGCCTCATCCTCGATGGCACATGGAATGCAACCATTTTCTTCGTTGGGCTAGGCCGAGGACCTCGTCCAGCTGTTGCTTTGGTCTTCAGCTGAGTCGGACCTGTTGAAGAAATGGGAGCTGCTGAGGAACTTGCAGAGATGCCTGAGGCAATTGAAAAGCCAGCAGTCCTCTGACATGTAGCTAGGTGCACAGGAACTGAAGGTTTTGACGGAGCTGTAGAGGACTTTGGAGGAGCAGCAGCAGTTTGAGGAATTTGCTTGGAAGGTGCTGCTGAGGAACTTGGCCGTGAGGGCGCAGATGATGAAGCACTTGGCTTATGAGCAGGCTTCTTTTGCATTGATTTCCTCGGTTTGACTGAGACCTTCGTGGGCAAGAGTAGCGGCAGAATCCTCATTGAATTTCTTCACTGCTTCCTTTGCTTGCTTTGCCAATTTTGCTTGGCGTTTAGCCCATTCCTTAGGAAAGTCCTCACCGCGTTTGACGCTAGTGGGATCAGCTATTTGGCCAGGTGCCAAAGGAGCTCTTGGGCATGGAGGATTTAAAGCGAATTTCTTCATGTACTTAGGAGTTACATATCTATATTCCCTCCATTCCCGTGCCCATCTCCGTTCAATCTTCTGAATACGCACCTTGCGTTGATTTTTACTTTCTTCATCTGGTGTGCAGTAGTCAGCATAAATATCCTCAGGGATTTCAAACGCTGTCATAACCTCTGGTTTCTTTCCTCCCTTCTGCGGCTTCTTACCATCTGTCATTTTCTTCAGTTGAGGAAATTGAACAAATGAGTTCTCTGAAGAAGTGTGCAGTTTTTCTTCGAGGAACGCTGCAAATGAGTTAAGTTGATGAGAACCTAGGGATTCAAAGAATGACATTTGTACTGTGAACAGAGTATAGGTGCGAGGAATTTGGAGAGGTCATATGCGTTCTCAGAAGGTTTTTCAAAAAGAACAAGTTTGAGGATTTTGACCAGATGAGCCTTGAAGAATTTCAATAAGCGTTCTTTATCTTAGGTTCCAGAGTTGTATAGATCGAAGATCCACACAATTGAGGAATCTTGAAGAAAATCATTGCTTAGAGAAATGAGTCAAGAGATTTGAGATGTTCATATGTGTGAAGAATTTGAAATAAACACCTTTGAAGATTTTGAAGAAAATTTGAGAATCAAAGCGAGTAAATAAAAGTAACTTTTAATTTACTCAAGTGAAGAACACGATTTAACTGAGATGAACAGTTTAGAAGTTCGTCTGCTCAGATCTTCTCCACCCTAACTTGGCAGAGGAAATCAGCTACGGCGACGGGCGTGAGTGAAGAAATTCCACGGTCGGCGCGAGTACGTCGGCGAAGAGGTCAAGGCAGTGAAGCTTTTCCTCACCGGCGACGATGGAATAGCGGCGGCGCTAGGGTTTCGAGGAGCTCGAGCGGGAGAGAGGAGTCGAGCGAAGTAAAAGAGTGAGGAAGGGAGAGAGGGGTATTTATAGCCACGGTGAAAAACGGATCGTCCGAAGATTTAGGACGAACGTGCCCCTGACCGCTTCCCTTCTCACGACATGTGTCACACACGTACTGTGTAGTGGAGATCGTGTGCGATCGTGGGATGCGGAACGGTTTGAGCGGTAAAATCGAAGTTTGGATAAGATTCGCTTTTAAAGTTCCGTTCGCAATTTCTTCAAATCAAGGACACAAAGTGAAGAATTTGAACGAGTTTCAAAGTAGAACGCACATGAAGAATTTGTGAATGGATTGGGTTGAGTATAGCATAGAGGGGAAGGGTCCGATCACATTCACTTAGCAGAAAACGCGATTTGAAGAAATAGCCATAAGTGAATGCTGTAGAGGACATAAATCCATATATTTATATAGCCAATGAAGAAAGACGACGGAAACAGTGAAGAATTTGCAAAGTTGAAGAATTTGAAAAACTGAGGAATTTCAAAAATTGAGGAAAAACTCAAATTGAAGATTTTCAACTTTGGTGGTGGCGTGACCCATCAGATAAGAATGATGATTTCAGACACCGCTGCATACAATTGTCGTAGGGTTCTCGAGAATCAATTTCTTCATTAATTTCTTCACACTTAGAGTGTTATTCTTCATTGATTGAAGAAAACGCTTTCTTCATGTGTTGCACATCTAAGTCATCAATTTTGCATAAGTGTTAGGATGTGTGTCTTTTCAAAGAACATTCAAGATTCTAAGATATTTAGCTCACACCGCAACTTGCTAAATCTCTTCTCATCCAAGGGCTTAGTGAAGATATCAGCTAGCTGTTCTTGATCTTCACGTGCTTTCGATGGAGATGTCGCCCTTCAACACATGATCACGAAGAAAATGATGACGAATTTGAATGTGCTTTGTCTTGAATGCTGAACTGGGTTGTGAGCAATCTTGATGGCACTCTCATTGTCACAAGAGAGAGGCACATTCTTCACGTTGATGCCATAGTCCTTGAGGGTTTGCTTCATCCATAGTAATTGAGCACAACACGAGCCAGCAAAGAATGTATTCAGCTTCCGCGATGGATAGTGATACGCAGTTCGCTTTCTTCGAGGACCAATGGACCAAAGATCGTCCGAGGAAATGACAAGTACCAGATGTTGACTTGCGGTCCACACGATCACCAAAGCATAGTCGAGTCGAATATCCAATGAGATCAAAAGTAGAACCCTTGGGGTACCATAATCCAAGTGTTGGTGTGTGAGCTAGATATCGAAGAATATGCTTCACAGCCTTTTGGTGTGATTCCTTCGGTGTAGCTTGAAATCGGGCACACATGCAAACACTAAGCATTATATCTGGCCTAGATGCACATAAGTACAATAAGGAACCAATCATGGAGCGGTATACCTTGTGATCGAAGTCAATACCATTTTCATCAGTGCATAGATGGCCATTTGTGGGCATAGGAATTTTGACACCTTTGCAATCTTGCATACCGAATTTCTTCAGGACATCTTTGAGGTATTTCTCCTGAGATATGAATATGCCATTGTGTTGTTGACGAATTTGAAGACCTAAGAAGAATTTCAACTCTCCCATCATAGACATTTGATATTCTTCACTCATCATATAGGCAAATTCATCACTATAACGTTGGTCAGTACAGCCAAAGATAATATCATCAACATATATTTGGCACACAAAAAGTTCACCATCATAAGATTTAGTAAAGAGAGTAGGATCGAGTGAACCGGGTGTGAAGCCATTCTTTACGAAGAATTCCTTCAATGTATCATACCACGCCCGAGGGGTTTGCTTGAGACCATAGAGAGCCTTATTTAGTCTGAAGACTTTGTCAGGATTCTTTGGATCTTCAAAACCTGGTGGTTGAGCAACATATACTTCTTCCTCAAGCTTACCATTGAGGAATGCACTTTTCACATCCATTTGATATAAAGTGATATTGTGATGGTTAGCATAGGCGAGTAATATGCGAATAGACTCAAGTCTAGCTACAGGTGCAAAAGTTTCATCAAGTCAATTCCTTCAACTCGCGTGTAGCCTTGAGCTACTAGTCGTGCCTTATTCCTCACCACAAGACCATTTTCGTCTTGCTTGTTGCGATAGATCCACTTTGTGCCAATGATATTATGCTTGCGAGGATCTGGACGTTTGACCAGTTCCCAGACATTGTTGAGCTCGAACTGATGTAATTCCTCTTGCATGGCCTGAATCCACTCCGGCTCCAGAAATGCTTCATCTACCTTAGTGGGCTCTGTGATAGAGACAAAAGCATAGTGCCCACAAAAGTTAGATAGATGTGAAGCTTTTGAGCGAGTGAGAGGACTGGCGCTTCAATGTCATCGATGATCTTGTCAACTTGTACTTCTTTTGCAACGCGGGGATGAGCTGGTTGTCTTCGAGGAATTTGATCATTTTCCTCAGCACCATTGTCTTCAAACATTATCTTCAGGTGCATCAGCTCGACGTTCTTCGCGTACAGGAATGAATTCTTCAGCAGTTTCTTCAGTAGGGATGACATCCTCAGTTGCCTTGAACCTGATAGAATCCTCAAGTGCTGGTTCGTCTAACATAGAAGGTAGGTGCTCTCTTTGCGAGCCATTAGTTTCATCGAACCGCACATCTACAAAGGTCAACAATCTTGTGAAGAGTGATGTTGAAGACTCTGTAGGTGTGCGAGTCCTTTCCGTAACCAAGCATAAAACCTTCATGTGCTTTCGGTGCAAATTTAGAGGTGTGGTGAGGATCTCTAATCCAGCATTTAGCAATCAAGACTTTGAAATAACTTACATTTGGTTTCTTGTCAGTGAGGATTTCATTGGCTTTGTTCTTGATGAATTTGTGACGATATACTCTGTTGATGATGTGGCACGCAGTGTCAATTGCTTCAATCCAAAAACGACTAGGCGTTTTGTATTCATCAAGCATAGTGCGAGCCATCTCAACAAGAGTTCTGTTCTTGCGCTCCACGACGCCATTTTGCTGAGGAGTATAGGGAGCAGATAACTCATGAGTAATACCAAGTTCATCAAGATAGTCATCAAGACCGGAATTCTTGAACTCGGTTCCATTGTCACTCCTGATGTGCTTGATCTTCACACCAAAGTTGGTTGAAGTCCTCGAGGAAAATCGTTTGAAGATTTCCTGCACTTGATTTTTGTAAGTAACAATGTGTACCCAAGTGTAACGAGAGTAATCATCAACAATAACAAAGCCATAAAGGGATGCATCATTAGTGACGGCTGAGTAATGATTGGGACCAAAGAGGTCCATGTGAAGCAATTCGAAGGGACGAGTAGTGGTCATGATAGTCTTATTTGGATGCTTGGCCTTGGTCATTTTTCCAGCTTCACAGTTCGCATAAGTGATCCTTGAGGAATTTGACATTCTCAATGCCAATTACATGCTTCTTCTTCGCAAGCGTGTGCAAATTCCTCATGCCTGCGTGACCAAGTCGTCGATGCCATAGCCAGCCTTCGAAGCTTTTGCAAGTAGACACACGGCTGGTTGTGGTCCCGTGGAAAAATCAACAATATACAAGTCTCCTCTCCTAAAGCCTTCAAGACTTTGGATTTGTCAGCTTCCATAATCACAACACAACGATACTTGCCAAAGATAACAACCATATCAAGATCACAAAGCATTGAGATCGACATGAGGTTATATCCTAAAGACTCAACAAGCATGACTTTTTCCATGTGCATGTCCTTAGAGATAGCAACCTTACCGAGTCCCAATACACGACTTTTGCCTTTGTCAAGAAAGATGATATGCTTCAGATGTGACGGTGTTAAGGGAGCATCCATCAATAGATTCTTGTCACCGGTCATGTGATTTGTACATCCACTATCGAGAACCCACTCGGTGGCTTTGGGTTGATCATCCTGCAGATGAATTAGTACAACTTACGATCTCATATACTTCATCGGTGAAGAATATGATATCAAGTTCATCGATGAATTTCATCGATCAAGATTACAGATAAGCAGTATGAGGACGTGTGAAATGAAAGTTCATTTCATCATGATTAGCCTGCGTCCTTTCAGGCAATTTGTCAGGCCCCCAGCAAATTCTTCAGACGTTAAGGCACGTCTGGAGACCTGACCCTGCAGAAAATATTAGTTCTTTTTCTTTACCACCCACATCTGAAGGGGTGGCAAAGAGTTCATCATTCTGCGAGCACCATATGAGAATGGTGGCATAGAGGCCAAACCATTTCGTTTCACATAAGAGGGGTTAGGGTAAGCATATGAATAAGCAGAGAAATTCTCTGAGGACTTATGAACATATTGGTTTGAAGAATAATGCACATATTCATAGCCCTTAGCTCTACCTGCGAAACAGAGTTATTAGCACGATGATAATCATATGAGGACTTTGATCCTTTTGAGGAATTTGATCCACGTGAGGAATTTGGTCCGTATGAGGACTTGGATCCATATGAAGAATTTGGTCCATATGAAGAATTTGATCTGGGGTTCCTTTTCTTCACTGGTGGTGTCATGAGGACATTCACCTGAAGACTTTCAAGACATTTCTTGGGAACCCAGATTTTCTTCATAGGGGACCGTTCTGCGATTAGTGCCAATATATCTAGCAAATACTTCACCATTCTGATTTTTGAACAGTTTAAAGTTTGAGTCGAATGACTCATCAATGTAATGAGGAAATTCACATGTAAAACCAGATAAGGTAGATGGATCAATTGGAGGTCCCTTTGCAGCAACCCATGAGGTTTTGGGGTACCGCTCAAAGCTTCCAAAGTATGTTCCATCGGCATTTAATTTCCTCTCAAATGCGATACCCTCTTTCCTAGGGTTTACATTGAGGATCTCGCTTTTAAGCACATCACAAAGAGTCTGATGCCCTTTGAGGCTTTTGTACATGCTGTCATGTACAATTCCTTCGATCTGCATCGTCGGTGATACTAGCAATGTCCTCGGTGAGGAATTAGTGATAGCAGTGGCTGGTTAAGAATTTGTAACAGTTGAAGCATTTGAACATTCGGGTGAAGAATTAGCAGATTCACGTTCAATGCACTTTAAGCATGGAGGAACAAATTCTTCTTGAGAAGCGCTGATTTGTTGAGCAAGTAATGAATCGCGCTCCTTCTGAAGATCCTCATAACTCGCTCTTAGCTTCTCAAGATCTTGCTTTCTTTGAAGAAATTCATAAGAAAGTTTCTCATGATCAGATAAGAGAGTGTTATGATGACTTTGAAGGCTGTCAAGCCTAGACCGAACTTTCGAAGATTTTCGATGAGCTTGAGTGCGATCCATTTCTTCACCTAACATATCATCACTCTTATCTAGCATGTTTTGAACCTTTTCAAAAGCCCTTTGTTGTTTTATAGCAATCTTAGCAAGTTTAGAGTAGCTGGGCTTGAGGTCCTCATCAGATTCATTTTCACTAGATTCAGAGGAGGTGTAATTGAGTACCTTGGCACCTTTTGCCATGAAGCAATAGGTGGGAGTGTAGTCATCATTTTCCTCATCAGGTTTGTCGGCGGAGTCAGTTTCTTCAGTGTTGAAGATGGACTTGCTAACATAGGCAGTTGCAAGAGCCAGACTAGCCACACCAGATTCGGATTCTTCAGACTCCTCCTCTTCATTTTCCTCGATTCAGCTTGAGTCCATTTCCTTGCCAATGAATGCCCGAGCCCTTTTGGAGCTGCTCTTCTTGTGAGAAGAAGGTTTTGAGGATTTTGATGATGAAGATTTTGATGATGAAGATTTTGATGATTTCTTCTTTTTCTTCACGTCATCAGAACTGTAATCCTTGTGTTTCTTCTTTCTTAATTAATTTTCCCACCGAGGACAATCTTGGATATAGTGACCAGGTTTCTTGCATTTGTGGCAAAGTCTTCGCTTATAGTCACTAGATGAGGAATCACCGCTTCTTGAGGATTTTCCAAAGCGACCACGTCTTGAGAATTTCTGGAATTTCTTCACGCAGCAGTGCTAGCTCCTGGCCAAATTCTTCAGGATCTCCAAGGCTACTACCAGATTCTTCACTCGATTCAGTTTCAGCCTTGGCCTTGAGGCACGTGTTCTTCCATAGCCGTAACCATAGAGATCTCTCTTTCAAAGAAGCTGGAACTCGTGAGTATTTAGCCTTTCGAGGATATCAGCAGGATCAAGAGACTTGTAGTCAGCTCGTTCTTGTATCATCGGTGCGAGTGTCAAATGAGGAATCAGCGATCTTAGTAATTTCTTCACCACCTCATGGTCGGTGATGTCGGTGGCACCCAAAGGTGCTTGAAGCTCATTTGAGATGTCGAGAGGCGATCGAAGGTTTGTTGAACATTTTCGTTGTCGAGTCTTTTGAAGCGGTTGAAGAGATTCCGAAGAACATCAACTCGAGAGTCACGCTGAGTTGAAACACCTTCATTTACTTTGGACAGCCTGTCCTGCATTTAGTTTGGCGATTCCAAAGCACTCACTCTTCCATATTGACCTTTGCTCGATGGCCACATATGATATTCTTCGCTTGAGAATCGAGTTGCTTGAATCTCTTCACATCAGCATCATTCGGAGAAAGTGTGACCGAGGAAACACCTTTTGTCACAACATACCGTAGATCGTTGTCAATTGCTTCAAGATGCATTCGCATTTTGTTCTTCCAAGAGGGTAGTCCGTCCCATCGAAGGTAGGACACCTGCTGAGACCTTGATCATACTGCGGTCGACATAACTAAAACTCCGGTGGTTAAACCAAAATCACACGTAACAAGGGAGTACCTTGCTCGATACCAATTGAAAGTGCGTTATATCGACTAGAGGGGGTGAATAGGCGATTTTTAGAGAATTTTACAAATTCTTCATCGAGGAATTTGCTGGTGAGGAAATTCCTTAGCGAAGAAATACATGCAGCGGAATAAGTACTCGAGAAGTAAGCATAACAGATTACAAGCATAGTCATCATGATGAAATGAAGACAATCACAGAGTACGAAAGCGTAATCACAGGATAACACAAGATGAAGACAAACAGATCAAGAAATTGAACTGAGGAAATTGAGAAAGTCTTGATCCAAAGTCTTCAAACACAGATATGACAAACACTCAACACAGCTTATGAGGAAATGAAAGGGTTGAGGAAATAGAACCAGTTAGGTTGGTGAAGACAATGATTTGGTAGACCAGTTCAAGCTGCTGTCTCGGTTGTAATGCCCTGTTGGAGCGGCCGAGTATTTAAACTCGAGGACACAGTCCCGGACACCCGATCATCGAAAGCACGCAGCTCAGGACACCAAGTCCTCACCAGTATTCTCCTTGAACTAAGGTCACAGACCTCGTCCAATCACTCGTGGTAAGTCTTGAGCGACTTCCAAACCTTCACATACTTGGTCACCCGCAATCCACAATTCCTCTTGGATGCTCTAGACCTTGACGCCTAACCGTCTGGAAGAAGCACAGTCTTCAAAGGTAAAAGGCGTCGGATCCACGCGGGATCAATTTCTTCAGTGATGCTCAATCACTTTGGGTTTGTTGGGGTTTGGTTTTTGGGTTTTTCCTCACTTTGGGTTTTTCCTCACTTGATGATTTTCGCTCAAAGTCCTCAGAGGATGGGTTGCTCTCAAATGACAAGTGTCAAGTTCTCTCGGAGCAGCCAACCAACTAGTGGTTGTAGGGGGCGGCTATTTATAGCCTAGGGAGCAGCCCGACATGATAAGACATAAATGCCCTTCAATGATATGACCGTTAGGTGGAGATATTTTGGGGACGGTGCCAAGAAGACAAGAACGGTCGGAATTTGACTCTCAAATTCCTCGGGGCTATCATGTTCCTCACAGTGTAGGCAATTCAGACCGGCGAATTCCTAACTCCTCGATCAGGACAAATTCCTCGGTGACTGTAAGAGCTTCGTCTACATCCTTTGAAGAAATTGACTGAATCTGTATGAGATTTCAAAGGCTTCACTCGAAGGGATTGGTAGGTGAGGATTTTGAGTTGAGCATCAAATGGAAATTTTCCTTAGTATTTCCTCGACCCCTTTAATAAAGACGGTGTTTCCTATGACTCAAGAAGGAGAAAATGAAACTACGAAAACAAAAGTCTTCACGCTTCATGTTCCTTGCGAATACCAAGTCTTCGAGGATCACACCAATTTCTTCACTTTCAAAGTCTTCGTAAAGTCTTGAATATCAAATTCTTGATCGAAGAAATTCATTTTAGGGTCGACTTTCTCTCAGAATATCAAACTCCTCATAGACTTATAGACCTGTGTACACTTACAAACGCATCAGTTACTTAACCTATAAGTCTTCAATCACCAAAATCACTAAGGGGCACTAGATGCACTTACACAGCTTCATTTAAACAACAAAGCCACTTGGGCACAATCGAACCACTTCAATGAAAAGATATAACATGACCACTTCAATGAAAAGATATAATCAACAATAAAAGTCTAGGAAGGGATCATCTTTAAAATAAAACTTGCCTAAATAAACCTAGATAATTAACCTAATTAAAGTAGTTAACCTGACTATTTCTCTGTCAAAGCCCTAACTAAATTTTTGCCTAAATAACCTAGATAATTAACCTATGCATGAGAGAGAGAGAGAGCGAGGCGGGGTGGGGGCTTACAGAGGACGGCTCCGGTGGTAGCGAGGGAGGCAGGCGTCTCGGTGACGGCGAGGGAGGCGATTGTGGCGAGCGAGGCTCCGGTGGCGTCGATGGCGGCTCCGGTGGCGTTGATGACGCCGCGCGGCTCCGTGGCGCTGGGGGCGGCTCCGGTGGCGTCGGCATAGCGGCACTCTGGTAGCTCGGGCGTCGACGTCGGCAGGCGACGGCGACGAAGTGGAGCGACGGCGAATCAGGGAGATGGCGGCGGGGTGGGTCGAGAGATTTGGGGGCAATGATGGCCGGGGGGAAACGGTTTTTTGGTTAAGTCAAACGTAGCGGTAGCGCGTTTCTAAAAACGCGCTACTGCTACGGCTATGTAAATTTCTCCCTTTTTTATTTCCTTTTCTGTTTCTACAGCGGGGGTCTAGGAAACGCGCTGCAGCTATGTTAGCTATAGCGCCTCTTTCGAACACACGCTACAGCTATGCCTTTCTATGTGTTTTCGCTTTTTCATTTATTTTGCTTTACATTTTATTTTTTCTTTCTCCTTTTCTGTTTCTTTCATTTTCATTTACTTTTCTATTTGTTTTTCATTTCTTTTCCGTTAGCAGTAGCGCTCTTCTTGTGAAACACGCTGCTACTCATGCCCTAGCTGTAGCGCGCTTCCTCCAAGCCTGCTACTGCTATGCGTAGCCTATCGTTTCACCAATGGGAATATTAGTAGTAGCGCTTTTACGATCACACGCGCTACTGCTACAATTGTATCTGCAGCATGTTTTTTCTCAACCGCTACTGCTATCTAGCACTAGCGCCCTTTTTTGACCCGCGTTGTTGCTAAATTTCTGTGTATAAGGTTTTCCCTAGTAGTGTGCCCATCAATTGATGTCAACATAAGGAGTAGGGATTGACATGCAACGGATGCACTAGAGCTATAAGTATATGAAAGCTCTACAAAAGAAACTAAGTGGGTGTGCATCCAACTTGCTTGCTCACGAAGACCTAGGGCACTTTGAGGAAGCCCATCATTGGAATATACAAGCCAAGTTCTATAATGAAAAATTCCCACTAGTATATGAAAGTGACAAAATGAGAGACTCTTTATCATGAAGATCTTAGTGCTACTTTGAAGCACAATATATGAGACTCACTACATGAAGAACAAGGTGTTACTTTGAAGCACAAGTGTGGTAAAAGGATAGTAGCATTGTCCCTTCTCTCTTTTTCTCTCATTTTTTTGGGCCTTTCTTTTTTTGGCCTTGCTCTTTTTTTTATTTCGTCCGGAATCTCATCCCGACTTATGGGGAATCATAGTCTCCATCATTCTTTCCTCACTTGGGACAATGCTCTAATAATGATGATCATCACACTTTTATTTCTCTTACAACTCAACAATTACAACTCGAAACTTAGAACAAAATATGACTCTATATGAATGCATCCGTGATGTACCGGGATGGTGCAATGAATCAAGAGTGATATGTATGGAAAATAATGCATGGTGGCTTTGCCACAAATACGATGTCAACTACATGATCATGCAATGGCAATATGACAAAAGTAATGTATGTCATGATGATGATGGAAGTTGCATGGCAATATATCTCGGAATGGCTATGGAAATGCCGTGATAGGTAGGTATGGTGGCTGTTTTGAGGAAGATATAAGGAGGTTTATGTGTGAAAGAGCATATCATATCACGGGGTTTGGATGCACCAGTGAAGTTTGCACCAACTCTCAAGGTGAGAAAGGGCAATGCACGGTACCGAAGAGGCTAGCAAATGCGGAAAGGTAAAAGTGCATATAATCCATGGACTCAACATTAGTCAAAAGAACTCATATACTTATTGCAAAAATTTAGAAGCCATCAAAAATCAAGTACTACGCGCAATGCTCCTAGGGGGATAGATTGGTAGGAAAAGACCATCGCTCGTCCCCGACCGCCACTCATAAGGATGCACAAGCCAGGTACACTTCATGTTTCAAATTTGTTACACAACTTTAACCATACGTGCATGCTACGGGACTTGCAAACTTCAACACAAGTATTTCTCAAATTCACAATTATCAACTAGCACGACTTTGATATTATTACCTCCATATCTCAAAACAATTATTAAGCATTAAATTTATCTTAGTATTCAATTCACTCAAAAAAAGTTTCACATATCTTGAATACCAAGTATATTAACGTTAAGCAAATTACCATGCTATTAACGAATCTCAAAATAATCTAAGTGAAGCATGAGAGATTAAGTTTCTTTAAAACAAATCCACCACCGTGCTCTAAAAGATCTAAGTGAAGCACTAGAGCAAAAATTATCACGCTCAAAAGATATAAGTGACGCACTATGAGCAAAACTATCAAGCTCAAAAGATATAAGTGAAGCACATAGAGTATTCTAACAAATTCCAAATCATGTATGTCTCTCAAAAGGTGTGTACAGCAAGGATGATTGTGGTAAACTAACAAGTAAATACGCAAATAATACAAGACGCTCCAAGCAAAACACATATCATGTTGGTGAATAAAAATATAGCTCCAAGTAAATTACCGATGGAAGTGGACGAAAGAGGGATGCCTTCCGGGAATCCCCAAGCTTTGTCCTTTTGGTGTCCTTGGATTATCTTGGGGGTGCCATGGGCATCCCCAAGCTTAGGCTCTTGCCACTCCTTGTTCCATAATCCATCAAAAGAATTCACCCAAAACTTGAAAACTTCACAACACAAAACTCAATAGAAATCTCGTGAGTTCCGTTAGAGAAAGAAAACAAAAGACTACTTTAAGGTACTGTAATGAACTCATTCTTTATTTATATTGGTGTTAAACCTACTGTATTCCAACTTATCTATGGATTATAAACTATTTTACTAGCCATAGATTCATCAAAATAAGCAAACAACACACGCAAAACAGAATCTGTCAAAAACAGAACAGTATGTAGTAATCTGTAACTAACACAAACTTCTGGAACTCAAAAAATTCTACCAAAATTAGAGGACCTGGAAAATTTGTTTATTGATCAGCATCAATTGGAATCAGTATTTTATCACGTTCTGGTGATTTTTAACAATTCGGGCACTGAGCGCAAAGATTCTGGAAATTACAGCAAGATCAAATAACTATCTCCCAAGAAGATCTAATAGGTTTAACTTGGCACAAACACTAATTAAAAGATAAAACCACATATAAACAGAGGCTAGATGGATTATTTATTCCTAAACAGAAGAAAAAGCAAAAACTAAAAATAAAATTGGGTTGCCTCCCAACAAGCACTATCGTTTAATGCCCCTAGCTAGGCATAAAAGCAAGGATAGATCTAGGTATTGCCATCTTTGGTAGGCAATCCAGTAGCTCTCATGATAGATTCATATGATAATTTTGTTTTATTTCTAGGAAAGTGTTCCATGCCCTTTTTAAGGAATTGGAATCTAATATTTCTTTCCTTCATATCAATAATTGCACCAATCGTTCTAAGGAAAGGTCTACCAAGAATAATAGGACATGAAGGATTGCAATCTATATCAAGAACGATAAAATCTACGGGCACATAATTCCTATTTGCAACAATAAGCACATCATTAATTCTTCCCATAGGCCTTTTAATAGTGGAATCCATAAGATGCAAGTTTAGAGAGCAATCATCAAAATCACGGAAATCTAGCAAATCACATAAAGTTTTGGGAATAGTAGAGACACTAGCACCCAAATCACACAAAGCATGAAACTCATAATCTTTAATTTTAATTTTGATAGTAGGTTCCCACTCATCATGGAGTTTCCTAGGGATAGAAACTTTCAACTCAAGCTTTTCTTCATAAGATTGCATCAAGGCATCAACAATGTGTTCGGTAAAGGCCTTATTTTGACTATAAGCATGAGGAGAATTTAGCACGGATTGCAACAAGGAAATACAATCAATTAAAGAGCAATTTTCATAATTAAATTCCTTGAGATCCAATATAGTGGGTTTAGCAATATCTCGATTTTTATTTCTTTCAATCCGATTTCATCATCAAGTCTAAAAACTCCGAATTCTTAGAACGCCTTCTAGGTAAAGGAAGATCATATTAAGTTTCATCAAGATTCATATTGCAAAACAAAGATTTAATAGGGGACACATCAATAACTTTTAGATCTTCATCTTGATTTTCATAGGAATTAGAAGAACACGCTTTAATAAAGGCATCTTTGGTAGCACGCATCCTAACGGTTCTTTCTTTGCACTAATCAATGGAAATTCTCATAGATTTGAGAGACTCATTGATATCATGCTTATGAGGAATAGATCTAAGCTTTAAAGAATCAATTTCAAGAGAAATTCTATCAACGTTCCTAGCCAAATCATCAACTTTAAGCAATTTCTCTTCAAGCAAAGCATTAAAATTCTTTTGTGAATTCATAAACTCTTTAACACTACTCTCAAATTCAGAGGGCATCTTATTAAAATTTCCATAAGAGTTGTTGTAGGAATTTCCATAATTATTAGAAGGATTACTAGGATAAGGCCTAGAATTAAAATTCCCTCTATACGCGTTGTTACCAAAATTATTCCTACCAAAAAAATTCACATCCATAGATTCATTATTATTCTCAATCAAGGCAGACGAAGGCATGTCATTAGGATCAGAAGAAACACTCTTAGCAAATAATTTCATAAGTTCATCCATCTTTCCACTCAAAACATTGATTTCTTCTATAGCATGCACTTTTTTATTAGTAGATCTTTCAATATGCCATTGAGAATAATTAACCATAATATTATCTAGGAGTTTAGTAGCATCTCCTAAAGTGATTTCCATAAAAGTGCCTCCCGCGGCCGAATCTAAAAGATTTCTAGAAGCAAAATTCAATCCAGCATAATTTTTTTGTATAATCATCCATAAGTTCAAACCATGATTAGGACAATTACGTATCATTAATTTCATTCTCTCCCAAGCTTGTGCAACATGTTCATGGTCAAGTTGCTTAAAATTCATAATATCATTCCTAAGAGAGATAATCTTAGCGGGAGGGAAATACTTAGAGATAAAAGCATCTTTGCACTTGTTCCAAGAATCAATACTATTTTTAGGCAAAGATGAAGACCACGCTTTAGCACGATCTCTAAGAGAAAAAGGAAATATCTTCAATTTAACGACATCATTATCGACGTCCTTTTTCTTTTGCATATCACATAAATCAACGAAGCTATTCAGATGAGTAGCGGCATCTTCACTAGGAAGGCCGGCGAATTGATCTTTCATAACAAGATTCAACAAAGCAGTATTGATTTTACAAGATTCAGTTTTGGCAAGAGGAGCAATCGGAGTGCTAAGGAAATCATTATTATTGGTATTGGTGAAGTCACACAATTTGGTAGCATCTTGAGCCATCGCGACGAACAAGCAATCCAACACACGAGCAAACAAAAAGCAAGGAAAAAGGCAACGGAAAGAGAGGAGGAGATTGGGAAAGAGAGCAAATAAAACGGCATGGGTGAAGTGGGGGGGGGGGGGGGAGGAAAACCAGAGGCAAATGGCAAATAATGTAATGCGAGAGATAGGGATTGTGATGGGTACTTGGTATGTTGACTTTTGCGTAGACCTCCCGACAGCAGCGCCAGAAATGGCTCGTTGTCGGGAGTCCAAATGTTGACTTGACTTTTGCGTAAGCCTCCCCGGCAACGGCGCCAGAAATCCTTCTTGCTACGTCTTGAGCTTGCGTTGGTTTTCCCTGAAGAGGAGAGGATGATGCAGCACAGTAGCGTAAGTATTTCCCTCAGTTTTTGAGAACCAAGGTATCAATCCAGTAGGAGGCCATGCGCAAGTCCCTCGTACCTGCACAAAACGATAGCTACTCGCAACCAACGCGATTAGGGGTTGTCAATCCCTTCACGGTCACTTACGAGAGTAAGATCTGATAGAGATAATATTTTGGTATTTTGGTATAAAGATGCAAAGTGAAAAGTAAAAGCAAAGTAAAAACAAAGCAAGTAAATAAAGTGATAGAGATTGATATGATGAGAATAGACCCGGGGACCATAGGTTTCACTAGTGGCTTCTCTCAAGAGCATACGTATTCTACGGTGGGTGAACAAATTACTGTTGAGCAATTGACATAATTGAGCATAGTTATGAGGTTATCTAGGTATGATCATGTATATAGGCATCACGTCCGAGACAAGTAGACCGAAACGATTATGTATCTACAACTATTACTCCACTCATCGACCGCTATCCAGCATGCATCTAGAGTATTAAATTAAAAATAGAGTAACGCCTTAAGCAAGATGACATGATGTAGAGGAATAAATTCATGCAATATGATAAATACCCCATCTTGTTATCCTCGAGGGCAACATTACAATATGTGCCTTGCAACCCTTTCTGTCACCGGGTAAGGACACCGGAAGATTGAACCCAAAGCTAAGCACTTCTCCCATTGCAAGAACTACCAATCTAGTTGGCCAAACCAAACGGATAATTCGAAGAGTCTTGCAAAGATAACTCAATCATACATAAAAGAATTCAAAGAAGATTCAAATATTATTCATAGATAAGCTGGATCATAAAACCACAATTCATCGGTCTCAACAAACACACCGCAAAAAGAAGATTACGTCGAATAGATCTCCACGAGAGAGGGGGAGAACATTGTATTGAGATCCAAAAGAGAGAAGAAGCCATCTAGCTACTAGCTATGGACCGAAGGTCTAAAGTAAACTACTCACACTTCATCGGAGGGGCTATGGTGTTGATGTAGAAGCCCTCCGTGATGGATGCCCCTCCGCGGAGCTCGAACAGGCCCCAAGATGGGATCTCGTGGATACAGGGAAGGTACTGGCGGTGGAATTAGGTTTTTGGCTCCTGTTACGATCGTTTGGGGATACGTGAGGTATATATAGGAGGAAGGAGTACATCGGTGGAGCGTCGAGGAGCCCACAAGGTAGGGGGCGCGCCTGTGGGGCGCCCTCCACTCTCGTGACTGCCCGCACTTCTTGGAGTAGGGTCCAAGTCTCACGGATCACGTTCGGTGAGAAAATCACGTTCGAAGGTTTCATTCCGTTTGGACTCCGTTTGATATTCCGTTTCTTGAAACACTGAAATAGGCAAAAACAACAATTAAAATTTGGGCCTCCGGTTAATAGGTTAGTCCCAAAAGTAATATAAAAGTGGAAAATAAAGCCCAATATAGTCCAAAACAGTAGATAATGTAGCATGGAGCAATCAAAAATTATAGATACGTCAGAGACGTATCAAGCATCGCATAGCATAATCCTACTCGACGATCCTCCCCTTGTCGCCCTGTGTGAGAGCGATCACCGGGTTATATCTGGCACTTGGAAGGGTGTGTTTTATTAAGTATCCGGTTCTAGTTGTCATAAGGTCAAGGTACAACTCCGGGTCGTCCTGTTACCGAAGATCACGGCTATTCGAATAGATAAACTTCCCTGCAGGGGTGCACCACATAACCCAACACGCTCGATCCCATTTGGCCGGACACACTTTTCTGGGTCATGCCCAGCCACGGAAGATCAACACGTCGCAGCCCCACCTAGGCACAACAGAGAGGTCAGCACGCCGGTCTAAATCCTATGCGCGCAGGGGTCTGGGCCCATCGCCCATTGCACACCTGCACATTGCGTACGCGACCAGAGAGCAGACCTAGCAACCTCCATTTCAAAGGAAGTTGCGTTACGCGGTCCAACCCGGCGCGCGCCGCTCAGTCGGTGACGTCAAGAAGGCTTCGGCTGATACCACGACGTCAAGTGCCCATAACTTTCCCACGTAGTTGGTTAGTGCGTATAGACCAAATGGCCAGACTCAGATCAAATACCAAGAACTCGTTAAGCGTGTTATTTTGAAGTAACCGCGGACGCCGACCAGGGCCAGGCCCACCTCTCTCCTAGGTGGTCTCAACCTGCCATGTCGCTCCGCCACAAAGTAACAGTCGGGGGCCGTCAGGAACCCAGACCCACCTCTATCAGGATGGAGCCACCTGTCCTTTCAGCCCCCTCATCAGAATCACTTGCGTGTACTCAATAAGCTGACCCGACTTTAGTCACCACATGTGTCATGTACATAAAGTACATAGTATATACCCGTGATCACCTCCCTAGTGATCACGGCCCGATAGTATAGCATGGCAGACAGAAAAGAATGTAGGGCCACTGATGGAACACTAGCATCCTATTCTAAGCAGTAGGATAGCAGGTAAGGGTAACAACTATAGCAACAATGACAGGCTATGCAACATAATAGGATTAACCAAAAGCAGTAACATGCTACACTACTCTAATGCAAGTAGTATAGAGAAGAATAGGCGATATCTGGTGATCAAGGGGGGGGGGGCTTGCCTGGTTGCTCATACAAGAAGGAGGGGTCGTCGGTGACGTAGTCGACCACAGGGGCATCAGCATCGTCACGTGGTCTACCGGAGAGAAGAGGGGGGGGGGGAGAAATAGTAAATACATAGAAAGAAAGTGCATAACAGGACAACATGTAGAGCTAGACGTGTTCTAATGTGGTATGAGTTGATACCGGTGAAGGGGGGGGGGAAACATCCGGGGAAGTATCCTCGGTGTTTTGCGTTTTTGGGCAGATGAACCGGAGGGGGAAAGTTGCATGTTTGCTATGTTAGGGATGTGTGGCGGACGAACGGGCTGCGTATCTGGATTCGTCTCGTCGTTCTGAGCAACTTTCATGTAGAAAGTATTTTCATCTGAGCTACGGTTTATTTTATACGATTTTCTAAAGTTTTAAATCATTTTTAGAATTTATTTAATTATTTAAATCGAACATTATCCAGAACAGTGAAAAGTGATGTCAGCATGGCATCACCATGACGTCAGCAGGTCAAACCCAGCTGTCCAGAGTCAAACTTGGCGTGTGGGTCGATGGGACCCACACATCGTGAGACAGAGGTGAAATAGGGTTTGTTTTAAACTAATTAGGATTAGTTAAGTGTGGGCCCCATTAGTCAGTGACATATTAGTGTGTTAATTAACTAATTAGGTTAATTAATCAGGGTTAATTAATTAATTAATTAATATATCATTATTATTATTATAATTTTTCCTTTTCTTTTAAACGTTTAGGGATGGGCCCCGGCTGTCAATGGGCCAGGGGCCTTAGCGGGTGTGGGGTTTACGGGCGCCGGGCGTGGACACCCGAACGGGCGAGACCCAAGCGGAGCCAGCCGGGGCGCTACGGGTGGCGCGGCCACGGCGAACAGACGAGGGAGGGCGCACCCACCCGCGGATGGCGCCAGTGGAGGGAGGCGGGTCGGCGAGTGGCGGCGAGCAGCGACTCAGGCGAGCAGAGTGCAGCGAAGGGGCAGGACGGCTGCCAGCGCACGTGGCTGAAGGGGATGCGGTCGGCGCAGGCGGGCTCGGCAATCGGAGATGGGGGCAGGGGCAACGGAGGCGAGGCCCGGGCGGCGCGGCCACGGGCGCGTGATGGTGTGGGGTGGCCGGGACCAAGCGGCACTGGACGGTGCAAGACGGGCGACGTTGAAGGCGCTGGCGAGGCGTCTGGTCACGGTGCACGCATGAGGGTGCGTGCTAGGGGGGCGGAGCGGCAAGGCGCGGTGGCGCCAGCATCATCGATTACCGGGAGGGAGCGAGGGAAGAGGAGGTCGAGGGCCTAATGGTCGCGGCTAACGACGCGCAAGGGCGGAGGTAGAGGGGAAGAGGCCGGGGGCCTCACCGTTGGGCGTAAGGGACAGGCGGTGGGGTTGAGGAGGAGGTTGGAGACGTCGTTCCGGCAGGGAGGCAGGCCGTCATGGTGGCTCCGGGCGGCGGCGGGTCCGTGTGGCGTCGGCGGCCCGGACGCCGAGCGGCGACGGAACATGGCCCCGATCCAGATCGGATCGGGAGGGGGGAGCGAGAGGGAGTGGGGGGAAGTGGGGCGGTTGGGCTAGGGTTCCGGGTGGAGTGGGGGGTTATGGGGATGCGGGGGTGGGCTGGCCTGGTGGGTCGTGGCCCAGTTGGGCCGGTGGCCTGCTGGGCCGGAGCCCCGGGGGTTTTCTTTTCCTTTTTTTGTTTGTTTTTCTCTTTTGTATTTTCTTTCTTTTATTTATTTTCTATTCTGTTTTAATTCAATTTAAAATATTTACACATTTTATAAAACTGTGTCTTCTACACCATAATTATCTATGTAATATTTAGTACAAACCGAACATTTTTATTTTAATGTTTGAAAACTTTTATAATTTACCAAATTTTGAATTTGAATTTTTGGACCGGTTTTGATCTAACGATCGATTAGCAACAGTAAGGGAGGTAAGGTGGCACCTTTAGCGTGGGATTACTGTAGCTTAATTACCCGGGCGTCACAATTCTCCTCCACTACAAGAAATCTCGTCCCGAGATTTAAGAGGGGAAGTAAGGGGGAAGGGATTTGGTCGCGAAATTCTAACGAGCCTTCTCGGTCTTGGTTGCTCTTCTTTAAGTGGTCGATCCATAATGTTGATGTCTTCATACCTCAACTTCAGGTCATCATGATGAAGTCGTCATCCTTTCTTCGGAGTCTTCATTGTACGTATGAAGGACAAGGGGTAACTTCGGAAAAACGGACCTCTGAAAGGTCGACTATCTGGTTGATAACATCGGGGATGGTGGCGGAAAGTAACTCTCGAATGGAAACTTAAGACAATATCGAGAGCAAAGTAAGTAAGTACCATGAGATGTTTCGAGCGGGTAGGCAATCGTTCGATGCCTGAAACAAAGTGTGAAAGGGGTCCAGAGCAACGAAAATAAGTATCGCGTCTGATACCAGATTAGATCATCTCTAGTAAGGTGGCTGGTGATCTTCATACGAAGCCAATCGTGAGGAATAACTTCGAAGATAGGGGTATACAGGACAGTCAGGTTTCGATCCTGGGACCTGTGGGTTATGGGCCCAGCATGTGGGTTAAAAGTAGAAAGGGCGGTGATATTTTGCACAGTCATGATAACAAGGCATGTCAGAGGATAGCCTATCAATTATGTTGGCAACAACATCGGTACCAAGGGCGAGGGACGAAGAGAACCATTTTCCTGCTCGTTGAACGAGGCAGACCAATAGGCAAAGTTCTCGTCCATCGGTGGCTACCGGAATGTCATCAACAATAGTAACAGGGTCTCACTAACAGAGTTGTACGTCGAGGTGTTTGCATATGTTGGGAATTATTTCTGCTTAGATCATATAATTCCCAAGAAAGGTCAAACAAAACCATGGAAAGGAAAATGTGATTTCCAGATTAAATAGAACAATCGAAAGGAAAATGTGTTTAAACACATATTTCAGGGGTATATCCTCCCCAAGGACAAGCAGAGCATGATACCTATAACATGATAGAAAGTAGAAAACCATTTAGGTAAGGGAGAGGAATTTCATAACATTACCCATACATCGGTGTTTGTATAATTGATGAATAAAATTTAGTATTGTGTTTCAAATGTTCTTATTGAAAATCGGAGTACCACAGACATGACTCGAGATGGCATTGGCATGGTCTTCAAGCAAAGGTCAGACTTTGGATACACGAAGGATTCATCAGGAACAACTTGTAGAATAAGTCTTACAATTTCCTCATGGAAGAGTGGATAACCTTACTGAAAAGGAAACTATAACAATAGGGCCTCTGGCCAGGTGTGATAGGCACGACATCACCTTACTGATATATAAGGACCAATGTTATAACTCTTGGGAATATGTCCCAACCATCATATCTGACTGAGATTCATATCTGATTGGTGTCAGGATACCTCAGACTCAGGATGCCTAAGAAGAAAAGGTGCAACACAATTGACGAGATGACATTGTAAAATTCTTAGGAAATGAACTATGGAAGCGAGTTCCGAAACACGAGTTCATCAGTAAACCAATGAGAGGATGAGGAGGTGGCTGATGGAATCAGCGATAATTCATCGAGATTAACAAAAGATGGATTTCCACAATTATGTGAACAAGGAGATAACATTTGTCAGCTCAATTGGTATAGAGATGTATGCTCGAGGAAAACATACACAATTAAACATTGGTTGAAAGGTGCACCCGAATATGGGCTGGGGTGCATGACCAATGTCGGAATGGTGATCTAATCAATAGTCTAAGACTGAACGACCGACCATTAACTTCAAAGTAATAGGGTTGCTAGAAGGGCAGAATCCAAACAACACCGCTCACTTGTTGGTACCCCGGTTGAAATCAACACGAGTACCCAAGAAGGAATGGTGATGATGAGAAGTATCACCATGCCAAGAATTCTTAAGAGGTGGTGAAATTCCCATGACATTCTTGACATAAAAGGTGGTAATATTCAAGGTAAAGAAGAACAATGCTGGGTAGCAAGGAACTCAAGGTATAACACAAAACACGAACAAGTTTGTGTTGGGGAAAGGCAAAAATGTTGTTGATGATAACACAAATCATCAAGGGGCAAGGATGGTATTTCCCATCATGAATTCGATTGATATACTGGAAGATCTCAAAATGTTGATGATGATCACGACAGAATTCTCAAGAGATTTCATGAAGGTGTAATCGATCGGCGATGACATCAAGTCAAAGGAATGATGAAGCGAAAAGTTATTGGAACCACGAGTAAGTCACAAACTCGGAATCCAGCTTGTTGTTCAAGGCAAAAAGATATGACGAGGAAAGTCGACGTAAGCTTAGCTCATCGTCAAAAATTGTGCTCCGGGAAGAAGGACCAGGTAGCACAGTTAAAATTAGCACGATAATGATGTAGCCGATCAGGCTCAGAATGACGTGATGGAGTATTTAAACTTCTCAGCAACGAAGTACTGGAAGTACTGAATCACAGTGTTGATTTGATTCACAAATCGGTGTTCTCGGTTGATGACAACCCAGAACCCGTGGAGTGACCGTGACGGGGAAAGGTACTCCTTGATCAGAAATTCACAAGATGTAGTGTAATGGGTTGATATCCTCGAGATACCGGGGGTATTACTCAAGGTAGATCAAAATAGAGGTTGGGCAGGCGTATTGATGCAGAGAAGGCAAGTACTTCAACTTGTCCGAGAAAAGGATCAAAGATGATCAATCATGTTCGGAACCACGTTTGCAAAGGACCAACATGGATACAAGATGAACTTATAACAAGGGGACCATTATTAATACAAGAAGCTTCCATGTTAAGTTCCACATCGGGTCCATGGGCATGAACACAAAGTTCAAGGTCGACTCCCACTTCTCCAAAGCACAACCTTACATTCACTTCTAGTTGTCAGTAATGACATTAGTGTTGAAAGTTTTACCTGGTGAAATACGAGATGAGTATGGCCCGTGAAATCTTTCGAGCTCACATAGATTAGATAAGGCATTGGTTCAACCCATCAGGGCCTCTTAGGAACATATACCACAAACATCAGGAGTAAATAACACAAGCTCGAAAGCAGAGCATGCTCGACAAGGCAGAGGATACAATTTACCGAAGGCATTATGTATCAAGGAAAGAACTTCTCGAGGTTTTTGTATATGAAGGACATTATCGAATAAAATCCAACAAAGGATCCGATGGTTCTCAAGGGATCTGATGTAAACATCGGTACTCAAACAGAGGAAGACACAATGCAAAGGCTGAAACAACTAACTAATTCAAAGCCCAAATGCAAAGGCATTCTGATTTCCAAATCAAGGGATCAGAAGCAAACGCTCTGATTAAGGATGGATAATTTGAGTAGGCTTAGGGATACCATCGATGGTAATTTGATTGGTCGAGATCCAGCTCATGTTCAAAATGACATCTAAGCCGGAAAGATAATTTAAAAGGATCAACCAATAATTGCGGGCATTCACACACATGTTGAATCAATAGGATCAAAAGACGACGTCAAAGGAGACTAATGAATATAGCCAGACATATGGGAAGCATCCACAATGCAAGCAGACAAGTATTTGCAGAGCAATAAGCTGCTAAGGATTTTCGGAGGATCGAATAGTATTTCGAAGACTTTTGTGAAACACCTGAACAACTGGGGACGAGCGGATACTCGGTAAGTGCGAGGAATTATCCGTAGGGGTTTTCATGTGGCCAAGAACTGCAAGGCAGTAGGCACAAAGTATTCTCTGAACATTAGAGAGAATTTCGGGGTATCTTGTAATAAAAAGATCAACGGGGAATGATTGTATGAGTGGCAAGTGTAAGTAGTTATCCATAAGGATTTATCGGTGGTCGGGAATAGCAAGAGTGGTGGGCACAGAGTATCGAGAGAATATCGGGGAGTATCTTCGAAATCTTCTTGTGCAGCCGGCGATCATCTGGACTGAAGGGGCTCTTCGGGAGAAAGTATTTTCGTGAACCTAAAGTTAGATTTTTAGTAAATTCATTAAACCCGAATAGAAGAGAGATCAGCATCCCAGAGTATGGGTCGAGGAATAAAAGATCCTAATACCACCCAAATGGCGACGTGGGCCTGTAAGACACAGGGCCATGTTAGTAAAAGTTTTGCAATGTCTAGACTCGACTTCGGCCAAGGAGCGTGGAAGGGGGATTCCAAAAGGCAGTCGACTCTGATACCAACTTGTGACGCCCCCGATTCAATCGTAAACTAATCATACACGCAAACGTGTACGATCAAGATCAGGGACTCACGGGAAGATATCACAACACAACTCTACAAATAAAATAAGTCATACAAGCATCATATTACAAGCCAGGGGCCTCGAGGGCTCGAATACAAGTGCTCAATCATAGACGAGTCAGCGGAAACAACAATATCTGAGTACAGACATAAGTTAAACAAGTTTTCCTTAAGAAGGCTAGCACAAACTGAGATCTGGTGAAAGAGGCGCAAGCCTCCTGCTGGGATCCTCCTAAACTACTCTTGGTCGTCGGTGACACCTTGCACGTAGTAGTAGGCACCTCCGATGCAGTAGGAGTCGTCGTCGACGGTGGCATCTGGCTCCTGGACTCCAACATCTGGTTGCGACAACCAGGTAGAATGGAAAGGGGGAAAAGTGGGAGAAAGCAACCGTGAGTACTCATCCAAAGTACTCGCAAGCAAGGATCTACACTACATATGCATGGGTATCTGTGTAAAGGGCCAATATCGGTGGACTATACTACAGAATGCCAGAAGAAGAGGGGGATAGCTCGTCCTATCGAAGACTACACTTCTGGCAGCCTCCGTCTTGCAGCATGTAGAAGAGAGTAGATTGAAGTCCTCCAAGTAGCATCGCATAGCATAATCCTACCCGGCGATCCTCCCCTCGTCGCCCTGTGTGAGAGCGATCACCAGGTTATATCTGGCACTTGGAAGGGTGTGTTTTATTAAGTATCCGGTTCTAGTTGTCATAAGGTCAAGGTACAACTACGGGTCGTCGTGTTACCGAAGATCACGACTATTCGAATAGATAATCTTCCCTGCAGGGGTGCACCACATAACCCAACTCGTTAAGCGTGTTATTTTGAAGTAACTGCAGACGCCGACCAGGGCCAGGCCCACCTCTCTCCTAGGTGGTCTCAACCTGCCCTGTCGCTCCGCCACAAAGTAACAGTCGAGGGCCGTCAGGAACCCAGGCCCACCTCTACCGGGATGGAGCCACCTGTCCTTTCAGCCCCCTCATCAGAATCACTTGCGGGTACTCAATGAGCTGACCTGGCTTTAGTCACCACATGTGTCATGTATATAAAGTACATAGTATATACCCGTGATCACCTCCCTAGTGATCACGGCCCGATAGTATAACATGGCAGACGGAAAAGAATGTAGGGCCACTGATGGAACACTAGCATCCTATTCTAAGCAGTAGGATAGCAGGTAAGGGTAACAACTGTAGCAACAATGACAGGCTATGCAACAGAATAGGATTAACTGAAAGCAAAAACATGCTACACTACTCTAATGCAAGCAGTATAGAGAAGAGTAGGTGATATCTGGTGATCAAGGGGGGGGGGGGCTTGCCTGGTTGCTCAGACAAGAAGGAGGGGTCGTCGGTGACGTAGTCGACCACAAGGGCATCAACATCGTCACAGGGTCTACCGGAGAGAAGAGGGGGGAGAAACAGTAAATACATAGCAAGCAAGTGCATAACAGGACAACATGCAAAGCTAGACGTGTTCTAACGCGGTATGAGGTGATACCGGTGAAGGGGGGAAACATCCGGGGAAGTATCCCCAATGTTTTGCGTTTTCGGTCAGATGAACCGGAGGGGGAAAGTTGCGTGTTTGCTATGTTAGGGATGTGTGGCGGACGAACGGGCTGTGTATCCCGATTCGTCTTGTCGTTCTGAGCAACTTTCATGTAGAAAGTATTTTCATCTGAGCTACGATTTATTTTATATGATTTTCTAATATTTTAAATCATTTTTAGAATTTATTTAATTATTTAAATCGAACATTATCCAGAACAGTGAAAAGTGATGTCAGCATGACATCACCATGATGTCATCAGGTCAAACCCAGCTGACCAGAGTCAAACTTGGCGTGTGGGTCCAGTGGGACCCACTGTCATTGAGATAGAGGTGAAATAGGGTTTGTTTTAAACTAATTAGGATTAGTTAAGTGTGGGCCCCATTAGTCAGTGACATATTAGTGTGTTAATTAACAAATTAGGTTAATTAATAAGGGTTAATTAGTTAATTAATATATTATTATTATTATTATTATATTTTCCCTTTTATTTTAAACGTTTTGGGCTAGGCCCCGGCTGTCATTGGGCCAGGGGCCTTAGCGGGTGTGGGGTTTACGGGCGCCGGGCGTGGACACCCGAACGGGCGAGTCCCGAGCGGAGCCAGCCGGGGCGCTACGGGTGGCTCGCCGGAGCACGGCCACGGCGAACAGACGAGGGAGGGCGCACCCACCCGCGGATGGCGCCAGTGGAGGGAGGCGGGTCGGCGAGTGGCGGCGGCAATGATCGAGGCGAGCAGAGTGCAAGGGGCAAGACGTGCCGCCAAGACGCTATCAAGGGGATGCGGTCATGAGGCGGGCTCGGCAATCGGAGATGGGGGCAGGGGCAACGGAGGCGAGGCCCGGGCGGCGCGGCCACAGGCCGTGGTGCAGGTGTGGTGGCCGGGACCAAGCGGCACGGCCAGACGGTGTGGCAGCGACGAAGCGGCGAGGCGCGATCAGGTGCAGACATGGGCGCGTGCTAGGGGGGCGGAGCGGGCAGTGCGGTGGCGCGGAGCAGCAGCAGCAGTTTGCAGGAGCAGAGGGGAATAGGAGGTCGAGGGCCTCATGGTCGCGGCTAACGACGCGCAAGGGCGGAGGTAGAGGGGAAGAGGCTGGGGGCCTCACCGTTGGGCGTAGGGACATGGCAGTGGGGGTTGAGGAGGAGGGCGGAGACATAGTTCAGTGGGAGGCAGGCCGTCATGGTGGCTCCGGGCGGCGGCGGGGTCCGTGTGGCGTCGGGCGGCGGCGGCCGACGTCGAGCGGCGACGGGGGTCGCGGCCCCGATCCAGATCAGATCGGGAGTGGGGAGCGAGAGGGAGTGGGGGGAAGTGGGGCAGTTGGGCTAGGGTTCCGGGTGGAGTGGTGGGGGGGGGGGGTTATGGGGATGCGGGGGTGGGCCGGCCTGGTGGGTCGTGGCCCAGTTGGGCCAGTGGCCTGCTAGGCCGGAGCCCCGGGGGGGGGGGGTTCTTTTCCTTTTTTTGTTTGTTTTTCTCTTTTGTATTTTCTTTCTTTTATTTATTTTCTCTTCTGTTTTAGTTCAATTTAAAATATTTATGCATTTTATAAAACTGTGTCTTCTACACCATAATTATCTATGTAATATTTAGTACAAACCGAACATTTTTATTTTAATGTTTGAAAACTTTTATTATTTACCAAATTTTGAATTTGAATTTTTGGACCGGTTTTGATCTAACGATCGATTAGCAACAGTAATGGAGGTAACATGGCACCATTAGCGTGGGATTACTGTAGCTTAATTACCCGGGCGTCACATCAGCGTAGTTAAAACTATGCCGATGGCCTGGCCGTCGGCATAGCCCTGCCCCAGGAGTTCCCAGTTGACGCCACGTGGCACCTATGCCGACGGCCTAGCCGTTGGCATACGTGCCACGTGGCGGCTACTGGGAGCTCAGGCCAGCCCTATGCCGACAGCTAGGCCGTCGGCATAGTTTCAGTCTGTTTTATTTTCTATTTCTATTCAACTCAATTCATTTCAATATATACAACATATATAAGAATCATACAACAATATATGCATCACATAACAATAAGGAGCAGCATTGTAAGTGCATCTAGTGCCCCTTAGTGATTTTTGTGTATTGAAGACTTATAAGTTAAGGGACTAATGCGTTTGTGAGTGTACATGTCTATAAGTCTATGAGGAGTTTGATATTTACAGAGAAAGTCGACCCCTAAAAATGAAGTTCTTCTATTGAAGATTTTGGATTTCTGAAGACTTTCTGAAGACTTTGAAAGTGAAGAAATTGGTGTGACTGTGAAGACTTGGTATTCATTCGAGGAACATGAAGCGTGAATACTTTTGTTTTCGTAGTTTTTTTCTATTTCTTGAGTTATAGGAAACACCGTACTGTTAAATGGGGTTGAGGAAATACTAAGGAAAAGTTTCCAAGTGATGCTCAACTCAAAATCCTACACCTACCAATCCCTTCGAGTGAAGCCATTGGAAATCTTATGTAGTTCAGTCAATTTCTTCAGTGACAGAGACGAAGTTCTTCTGGTCTCTGAGGAGTTTGTTTTGACTGAGGAATTAGGAATTCGCCAGTGCGGATTGCCTACAAGTGAGGACCATGATTGCCCTGAGGAATTTGATAGTCAAATTTCCGACCGTTGCTGTGCCACGCCACTTTGTCCCAAAATATCTTCCCACCTAACGGTCATATCATTGAAGGGCATTTATGTCTTATCATGTCGGGCTGCTCCCTAGGCTATAAATAGCCGCCCCTACAACCACTAGCTGGTTGGCTGCTTCGAGATAAACTAACACTTGTCATTTGAGAGCATCCCATCCTCCGAGGACTTTGAGCAAAAATCATCAAGTGAGGAAAACCCAAACCCAAACCCTCCGAGGACTTTGAGTAAATTGCTGTTTTTTTGCCTATTTCAGTGTTTCGCAGAAAAGGAATATCAAACGGAATGAAATCTTCTGAGCGTGATTTTTGGAACAAACGTGATCCAGAGGACTTGGAGTGGACGTCAAACAATCAACAAGGCGGCCACGAGGCAGGGGGCGCGCCCTCCACCCTCGTGGGCCCCTCGTGGCTCCACCGACCTACTTCTTCCTCCTATATATACCTATGTACCCCGAAAACATCCAGGAGCACCACGAAAACCTATTTCCGCCGCCGCAACCTTCTGTACCCGAGAGATCCCATCTTGGGGCCTTTTCCGGAGCTCTGTCGGAGGGGGCATCGATCACGGAGGGCTTCTACACCAACACCATAGCCTCTCCGATGATGTGTGAATAGTTTACCACAGACCTCCGGGTCCATAGTTATTAGCTAGATGGCTTATTCTCTCTCTCTCTTTGGATCTCAATACAAAGTTATCCTCTATCTTTTTGGAGATCTATTTGATGTAACTCTTTTTGCAGTGTATTTGTTGAGATCCGATGAATTGTGGGTTTATGTTCAAGATTATCTATGAACAATATTTGAATCTTCTATGAATTCTTTTATGTATGATTGGTTATCTTTGCAAGTCTCTTCGAATTATCAGTTTGGTTTGGCCCCCTAGATTGATCTTTCTTGCAATGGGAGAAGTGCTTAGCTTTGGGTTCAATCTTATGCTGTTTTCGATCCCAAAGGATGTAAAGGGAAACGACACGTATTGTATTGTTTCCATCGAGGATAAAAAGATGGGGTTTACATCATATTGCTTGAGTTTATCTCTCTACATCATGTCATCTTACCTAATGCGTTATACTATTCTTATGAACTTAAAACTCTAGATGCATGGTGGATAGCGGTTGATTTGTGGAGTAATAGTAGTAGATGCAGGCAGGAGTCGGTCTACTTGTCACGGACGTGATGCCTATATACATGATCATGCCTAGATACTCTCATAATTATGCACTTTTCTATCAATTGCTCGACAGGAATTTTTTCACCCACCGTAATACTTATGCTATCTCGAGAGAAGCCACTAGTGAAACCTATGGCCCCCAGGTCTATTTTCCATCATACAAGTTTCCAATCTATTTTATTTTGCAATCTTTACTTTCAATCTTTACTTCAGATTTATAATAAAAGAGGCCAATGAAATTTTCACGCATTATAGGGTGGATGCCGGCCGTCCTCCCATAGAAGCAATCTTTTTTTTATCAAGAAGACATAATGCGTTTATGATCTTTAGATCATGTTGCTTTTAATGAAAACCTGAGAAAAAAAGGTTCCTACCGATGTTCTTGTTGGCAGGATCTATGGACTTAATGATAATTTTGATATCCATAATAATGGGTTAGGTTTTCCCCTTGAACAAAGGCTCATGCCTTTTTGTCAAAAGAATACTTATAATGATGAATTGGTTGTGCAATATGAGGGGCCAAAGGAGGAACCAATACCTCCCGAGCTTGATCTTGGGGATTTTTGTCCCATTAAATTTATACCTTTTGATTACTTTTGCTTGCCACAAAGAAAACTTACTGCTGAACGTAGGGAGTATGAGATGAGTTTTCGCGATTTACCTTATCATTATCATGACAATACCTAGATCTATCCTTGCCTTTATGCCTAGCTAGGGGCGTTAAACGATAGCGCTTGTTGGGAGGCAACCCAATTTTATTTTTGTTCCTTGCTTTTTGTTCCTGTTTAGTAATAAATAATTTATCTAGCCTCTGTTATGGTTGCGTTTTTTGTGTTTAATTAGTGCTTGTGCCAAGTAGAACCTTTGGGAAGACTTGGGGAAAGTCTTTGCGATCTTGCTGTAAAAAACAGAAACTTTAGCGCTCACGAGATTAGCTACAATTTTTACTGGAGAGAGCTATTTAGTTGATTATTTTTGCAGATGATTAATACATAAATTCCTCACGTCCAGCAATTTATTTTAGAATTTTTGGGGTTCCATAAGTATACGTTTGATACCGATTACTACAGACTGTTCTGTTTTTGACAGATTCTGTTTTTCGTGTGTTGTTTGCTTATTTTGATGAATCTATGGCTAGTAATGGAGTTTATAATGTTGGGAAACGTAGTAATTTCAAAATTTTCCTACGCACACGCAAGATCATGGTGATGCATAGCAACGAGAGGGGAGAGTATTGTCCACGTACCCTCGTAGACCGTAGCGGAAGCGTTATGACAACGCGGTTGATGTAGTCGTCGACGCCTTCACGATCCGACCGATCCAAGTACCGAACGCACGGCACCTCCGAGTTCAGCACACGTTCAGCTCGATGGCGATCCCGGACTACGATCCAGCAAAGTGTCGGGATAAGTTCCACAAGACGACGGCGTGGTGACGATGATGATGCTCTACCGGTAGGGCTTCGCCTAAACTCATGACGATATGACCGAGGTGGAATATGGTGGAGGGGGAACCAGACACGGCTAAGAGATCCAAGGGATCAATTGTTGTGTCTTTGGTGCTAGCCCTGCCCCTCTATTTATATGTTGAGCCCGGGTCGAAACTTGGAGCAAAAGCCTCCTCAAAGTCGGTTTTGCCGAAAGGTAAGAGTCCCACTCGGACTCAGGACCAAACGCCACAATCCTTGGCGTCGGCCCAGACGCCATGGGCCTCGGCGTCGGCCCAGGGCGACGCCAGGTCTCCGGCGTTTGGCCCCGGCCTCCGCAAAACTCTTTTGCACCGACCTAAAGCCTCATGGGCTTGACCCCTTGGCCTAAACATATCATCCAATATATGAATCTTTACGTCTCGACCATTTCGAGACTCCTCGTCATGTCCCCGATCTCATCCGGGACTCAACTCCTTAGGTACATCAAAACATGTAAACTCATAATATAAGCATCGCCGAAACCTTAAGCGTGCGGACCCTACGGGTTCGAGAACTATGTAAACATGACCGAGAACTATTCTTGGTCAATAACCAATAGCGGAACCTGGATGCCCATATTGGTTCCTACATATTCTACGAAGATCTTTATCGGTCAGACCGCATAACAACATACGTTGTTCCCTTTGTCATCGGTATGTTACTTGCCCGAGATTCGATCGTCGGTATCCAATACCTAGTTCAATCTCGTTACTGACAAGTCTCTTTACTCGTTCCGTAATACAACATCTCACAGCTAACTCATTAGTTGTAATGCTTGCAAGGCTTAGTGATGTGCATTACCGAGAGGGCCCAGAGATACCTCTCCGACAATCGGAGTGACAAATCCTAATCTTGAAATACGCCAACCCAACATACGCCTTTGGAGACACCTGTAGTACTCCTTTATAATCACCGAAAGTTACGTTGTGACGTTTGGTAGTACCCAAAGTGTTCCTCCGTAAACGGGAGTTGCATAATCTCATAGTTATAGGAACATGTATAAGTCATGGATAAAAGCAATAGCAACATACTAAACGATCGGGTGCTAAGCTAATGGAATGGGTCATGTCAATCAGATCATTCAACTAATGATGTGACCTTGTTAATCAAATGACAACTCCTTTGTCTATGGTTAGGAAACTTAACCATCTTTGATTGACAAGCTAGTCTAGTAGAGGCATACTAGTGACACTGCTTGTCTATGTATTCACACATGTATTATGTTTCCGGTTAATACAATTCTAGCATGAATAATAAACATTTATCATGAAATAAGGAAATAAATAATAACTTTATTATTGCCTCTAGGGCATATTTCCTTGATCTCCCACTTGCACTAGAGTCAATAATCTAGATTACATAGTAATGATTCTAACACCCATGGAGTCTTGGTGCTGATCATGTTTTGCTCGTGGAAGAGGCTTAGTCAACGTGTCTGCTACATTCAGATCCGTATGTATCTTGCAAATCTCTATGTCTCCCACCAGGACTATGTCCCGGATGGAATTGAAGCGTCTCTTGATGTGTTTGGTTCTCTTGTGAAATCTGGATTCCTTTGCTAAAGCAATTGCTCGATATTGTCACTAAAGATTTTCATTGGACCCGATGCACTAGGTATGACACCTAGATCGGATATGAACTCCTTCATCCAGACTCCTTCATTAGCTGCTTCCGAAGCTGCTATGTATTCTGCTTCACATGTAGATCCCTTCTGACGCTTTGTTTAGAACTCGCACCAACCGACAGCTCCTCCGTTTAGTGTAAATACGTATCCGGTTTTGCGATTTAGAATCGTCCGGATCGGTGTCAAAGCTTGCATCAACGTAACCTTTACGATGAGCTCTTTGTCACCTCCATATACGAGAAACATATCCTTAGTCCTTTTCGGTATTTCGGGATGTTCTTGACCGCTGTCGATGATCCACTCTGGATTACTTTGGTACCTCCCTGCTAAGCTTATAGCAAGGCACACATCAGGTCTGGTACACAGCATTGCATACATGATAGAGCACGTGGCTGAGGCATAGGGAACATCTTTCATTTTCTCTCTATCTTCTGCGGTGGTCGGGCATTGAGTCTTACTCAACTTCATACCTTGTAACACAGGCAAGAACCCTTTCTTTGCTTGATCCATTTTGAACTTCTTCAAAATTTTGTCAAGGTATGTGCTTTGTGAAAGTCCAATTAAGCGTCTTGATCTATCTCTATAGATTTTGATGCCCAATATGTAAGCAGCTTCACCGAGGTCCTTCATCGAAAAACTCTTATTCAAGTATCCCTTTATGCTATCCAGAATTCTATATCATTTCCGATTAGTAATATGTCATCTACATATAATATCGTAAATGCTACATAGCTCCCACTCACTTTCTTGTAAATGTGAGGCTTCTCCAAAAGTGCATATAAACCCAAATGCTTTGATTACACTATCAAAGCGTTTATTCCAACTCGAGATGCTTGCACCAGTCCATAAATGGATCGCTGGAGCTTGCACACTTTGTTAGCTCCCTTTGGATCGATAAAACCTTCTGGTTGCATCATATACAACTCTTCTTCCGTAAAACCATTCAGGAATGCAGTCTTTACATCCATTTGCCAAATTTCATAATCATAAAATGCGGCAATTGCTAACATGATTCGGACAGACTTAAGCATCGCTTCTGGTGAGAAGGTCTCATCGTAGTCAATCCCTTGAACTTGTCGAAACCCTTTGCGACAAGTCGAGCTTTGTAGATGATAATATTACCGTCGGCGTCGGTCTTCTTCTTGAAGATCCACTTGTTTTCTATTGCTTGCCGACCCTCGGGCAAGTCAACCAAAGTCCACACTTTGTTTTCATACATGGATCCCATCTCAGATTTCATGGCCTCAAGCCATTTTATGGAATCTGGGCTCACCATCGTTTCTTCATAGTTCGTAGGTTCATCATGATCTAGTAGCATGACTTCCAGAACAGGATTACCGTACCACTGCAGTGCGGATCTTACTCTGGTTGATCTACGAGGTTACGTAGTAACTTGATCTGAAGTTTCATGATCAACATCATCAACTTCCTCACTATTTGGTGTAGATGTCGCAGAAACCGGTTTACGTGATAAACTACTTTCAAATAAGGGAGAAGGTACAGATTACCTCATCAAGTTCTACTTTCCTCCCACTCACTTCTTTCGAGAGAAACTCCTTCTCTAGAAAGGATCCATTCTTAGCAACAAATGTCTTGCCTTCGGATCTGTGATAGAAGGTGTACCCAACTGTCTCCTTTGGGTATCCTATGGAGACACATTTCTCCGATTTAGGTTCGAGTTTATCAGGTTGAAGCTTTTTCACATAAGCATCGCATCCCCAAACTTTAAGAAACGACAACTTTGGTTTCTTGCTAAACCACAGTTCATAAGGTGTCGTCTCAACAGATTTTGACGGTGTTCTATTCAGCGTGAATGCGGCCGTCTCAAGAGCATAACCCCAAAACGATAGCGGTAAATCTGTAAGAGACATCATAGATCGCACCATATCTAGTAAAGTGCGATTACGACGTTCGGACACACCATTGCGCTGTGGTGTTCCAGGTGGCGTGAGTTGCGAAACTATTCCGCATTGTTTCAAATGTAGACCAAACTCGTAACTCAAATATTCGCCTCCACGATCAGATCGTAGAAACTTTATTTTCTTATTACGATGATTTTCAACTTCACTCTGAAATTCTTTGAACTTTTCAAATGTTTCAGACTTATGTTTCATTAAGTAGATATACCCATATCTGCTCAAATCATCTGTGAAGGTGAGGAAATAACGATATCCGCCACGAGCCTCAACATTCATTGGACCACATACATCTGTATGTATGATTTCCAACAAATTTGTTGCTCTCTCCATAGTACCGGAGAACGGGGTTTTAGTCATCTTGCCCATGAGGCACGGTTACATAAGTGCCAAGTGATTCATAATCAAGTGACTCCAAAAGTCCATCAGTATGGAGTTTCTTCATGCGCTTTATACCGATATGACCTAAACGGCAGTGCCACAAATAAGTCGCACTATCATTATCAACTCTGCATCTTTTGGTTTCAACATTATGAATATGTGTATCACTACTATCGAGATTCATTAAAAATAGACCACTCTTCAAGGGTGCATGACCATAAAAGATATTATTCATATAAATAGAACAACCATTATTCTCGATTTAAATGAATAACCGTCTCACATCAAACAAGATCCAGATATAATGTTCATGCTCAACGCTGGCACCAAATAACAATTATTTAGGTCTAAAACTAATCCCGAAGGTAGATGTAGAGGTAGCGTGCCGACCGCGATCACATCGACTTTGGAACCATTTCCCACGCGCATCGTCACCTCGTCCTTTGCGGTGTTCGCAATCCGTAGTCCCTGTTTGAGTTGCAAATATTAGCAATGTAACCAGTATCAAATACCAGTGTGCTATCTGCGAGCTCTAGTAAGGTACACATCAATAACATGTATATCACATATACCTTTGTTCACCTTGCCATCCTTCTTATCCGCCAAATACTTGGGGCAGTTCCGCTTCCAAAGGACCAGTCCGCTTGCGGTAGAAGCACTCGATTTCAGGTTTAGGTCCAGACTTGGGTTTCTTCTCTGAGCAGCAACTTGTTTGCTGTTCTTCTTGAAGTTCCTTCTTCTTCCCTTTGCCTTTCTTCTTGAAACTAGTGGTCTTATTGACCATCAACACTTGATGCTCCTTCTTGATTTCTACCTCCATGACCTTTAGCATTGCGTAAGAGCTCGAGCATAGTCTTTACTAACCCTTGCATATTATAGTTCATCACGAAGCCTTTGTAGCTTGGTGGCGGTGATTGAAGAATTCTGTCAATGACACAATCATCCGGAAGATCAACTCCCGGTTGAGTCAAGTGATTGTAATACCCGGACATTCTGAGTATGTGCTCACCGGACCCATTCTCCTCCATCTTGCAGCTATAGAACTTATTGGAGACTTCATATCTCTCAATCCGGGCATTCTGTTGAAATATCAACTTCAACTCCTGGAACATCTCATATGCTTCATGACGTTCAAAACGTCGTTGAAGACCCGGTTCTAAGCCGTAAAGCATGGCACACTGAACTATAGAGTAGTCATCAGCTTTGCTCTGCGAGACGCCTTTAACGCCGTCGGTTGCATCAAGAAGGCCTGGCACCTAGCGGTGCATCCAGGGCGTAACTCTTACGTGCAGCAATGAGGATAATCCTCGTTACGGACCCGATCCGTGTAATTGCTACCATCATCTTTCAACTTTGCTTTCTCAAGGAACGCATTAAAATTCAACGGAACAACAAAGACGAGCCATCTATCTATAAGCAGACATAGACAAGCAAGATACTATCAGTACTAAGTTCATGATAAATTTAAGTTCAATTAATCATATTACTTAAGAACTCCCACTTAGACAGACATCTCTCTAGTCATCTAAGTGATCACGTGATCCAAATCAACTAAACCATAACCGATCATCACGTGAGATGGAGTAGTTTTCAATGGTGAACATCTTATGTTGATCATATCTACTATATGATTCACGCTTTCGACCTTTTCGGTCTTCGTGTTCCGAGGCCATATCTGCATATGCTAGGCTCGTCAAGTATAACTCGAGTATTCTGCGTGTGCAAAACTGGCTTGCACCCGTTGTAGATGGACGAGAGCTTATCACACCCGATCATCACGTGGTGTCTCAAGACGCATTTAACTTTGGCAACGGTGCATACTCAGGAGAACACTACTTGATAATTTTTAGTGAGAGATCATCTTAAAATGCTACCGTCAATCAAAGCAAAATAAGATGCATAAAGGATAAACATCACATGCAATCAATATAAATGATATGATATGGCCATCATCATCTTGTGCTTGTGATCTCCATCTCAAGCACCGTCGTGATCACCATCGTCACCAGCGACACCTTGATCTCCATCGTAGCATCGTTGTCGTTACGCCATCTATTGCTTCTACGACTATCGCTACCGCTTAGTGATAAAGTAAAGCAATTACAGGCGTTGCATTTCATACAATAAAGAGACAACCATATGGCTCCAGCCGATTGCCGATAACTTCGGTTACAAAACATGATCATCTCATACAATAAAATATAGCATCACGTCTTGACCATATCACATCACAACATGCCCTGCAAAAACAAGTTAGACGTCCTCTACTTTGTTGTTGCAAATTTTACGTGGCTGCTACGGGCTTAAGTAAGAACCAATCTCACCTACGCATCAAGACCACAACGATACTTCGTCAAATAGACTCCGTTTAACCTTCTCAAGGACCGGGCGTAGCCACACTCGGTTCAACTAAAGTGAGAGAGACAGACACCCGCCAGCCACCTTTAAGCACGAGTGCTCGTAGCAGTGAAACCAGTCTCGCGTAAGCGTCTGGCGTAATGTCGGTCCGGGCGCTTCATCTCACAATACCGCTGAACCAAAGTATGACATGCTGGTAGGCGGTATGACTTGTATCGCCCACAACTCACTTGTGTTCTACTCGTGCAAAACATCAAACCATAAAAACCTAGGCTCGGATGCCACTTTGTTGGGAAGCGTAGTAATTTCAAAATTTTCCTACGCACACGCAAGATCATGGTGATGCATAGCAACGAGAGGAGATTATTGTCCACGTACCCTCGTGACCGTAAGCGAAGGCGTTATGACAACGCGGTTGATGTAGTCGTGCGTCTTCACGATCCGATCGATCCAAGTACCGAACGACGGCACCTCCGAGTTCAGCACACGTTCAACTCGATGGCGATCCCGGACTCCGATCCACCAAAGTGTCGGGGATAAGTTCCGTCAAGACGACGGCGTGGTGGCGATGATGATGCTCTATCGGCGCAGGGCTTCGCCTAAACTCATGACGATATGACCGAGGTGGAATATGGTGGAGGGGGCACCAAGACACGGCTAAGAGATCCAAGGGATCAATTGTTGTGTCTTTGGTGCTAGCCCTGCCCTCTATTTATATGTTGAGCCCCGGGTGAAACTTGGAGCAAAAGCCTCCTCAAAGTCGGTTTTGCCCGAAAGGTAAGAGTCCCACTCGGACTCCAGTGACCAAACGCCACAATCCTTGGCGTCTGGCCCAGACGCCATGGGCCTCGGCGTCGCCCAGGGCGACGCCGAGGTCTCCGACGTTTGGCCCC